>JARQOC010000009.1:9963222-10563222 GCA_033576535.1 Allobates femoralis
AAGAAAAGGGTTTTCAGACCGCGCTCCCGCCTGGATGAATAATCTCAATTCGTAGAGATATATTTAATGTGATTTTTATTTTCTACATGTTTCGGGATTAACCCTTCATCAGGAAGAAATCACAAGGTTAACAGATGTACCTCTGACATCGGCAGGGTGTGAATTTTGGAAACAGTGCCAGATGTGGCGTAAATGTTGAAGTCCAGGGAATTTAAAACGTCTGTTTAAGAGAGCTTAATTTTTTAACATTTTTTGGCAATTTTTTTTATTTTCAGTATTTTTTTTAGCATTTTTTTTTGTGTCATCTTCCTCACCACCCAAGGGGCAGCGGGTGTTTCAGCACCAGAACCAGGGCAGCTGGCACAGGACACATATGTCACATGAAACTTCACCATGCTACCCGCATTGGGCCTCATATGCAGCCATCAAAAGAGATGGGGAGAGAAGCGCTCTTTGAGATCACCTGGTGGTCTAGTGGGGATATTATTCCGGTATTACCAGGAGGACTCCCACCTGTCCAGGTTGTGCTGTCCGCACAACCAGAATGAACGAGCAATGCTACCGGGAGCAAGTTCCTTCGGTCGGCGTATCTTCTCTGCCACACTTCCGGGTATCGGTCACGTGGGCCGCCTTCTGATCACGTGGTCCCGCGTCATCTGCTACGTCACTGTAGGTCCTGCAGTTGTTCTCGCTATCTGTGGCCACGGCAGCTCCAACCACACAACCCCGGAAGGTTGTAGGAAAGTGAAGAAGATAAGTTCTGTGGTTAATACTGGAGCACTGGGGCACACAGAGGCAGGGGCAAATAATGGTGGTTAACAAACCTTTTTATCAATAAACACCATAACGCGTTTCAACAGCAGTACGCCGTCTTCATCAGGTGAATCATCTCTAATTATATGGAAGTGCATCATTAGGACCTCATTTTAATTGAGAAACTGTTATATGAAAGCACTAATTATAATTAGGATAGCATGACAATATTGAGGAGGTACACATGTTAATGCATAAACATTAAAAAAAAAAAGTTTTCGGTCCCCTACAATGCTTTTAGTAACCAATGACAATGAGATCAAATAACCCTTGGCCTCCCTAAAGCCCATTGACATACTGTTAAGTAATTTTTGACGGTCTGTGGCTGTGCTCCATGGGTGACCTGTGAACCGATATAAACATTGTTCTATACATTGTTAAAAAGCGTTAGGCCACCACAGAGAATTTATTTTCAGTACCGTTATCTTTTTTGCACTTTGCATAACTCATGCTGATTTAGCTAACAAATATTTCATGCGGTATATTAACCTTTCCTGTACAACATGACATATAATATGAAGACATGGTGTTATATATACATAAATCCAACTGCGGAGAGGACTTGGGGATCAAACATTTCATACATTGTGCATCCAGTGAGTCTGCTATACCGTGGTGATGTCAACGCTTTTTTTTCTCTATGTGTCCTTCATATATTGAGTTCTCTCCATGTTTGCGTGGGTTTCCTCCAGATTCTCCGATTTCCTCCCACACTCCAAAGACATAATGATTAGATTGTGAGCTCTGTGGGGACAGTGATGATGATGTCTGTAAAGCGCTGCAGAATATGATGATGTTATATAAGCAAAGCATGATAAATAATAATAATAATAATACAGATGCATCTGAATGAATTAGAATATCATCAAAAAGTTAATTTATTTCAGTAATTCAATACATAAAGTAAAACAAATATATAGAGTCATTACACATAGAGTTATCTATTTCAACCACACTCTTACAACCACACAAGGTGATACCTATTTTGGTAATATTTTATCTCTCAGACTCTTCATCCTCCCTACTTTAATTTTCTGATAATGAACTTTGGGTTTTATTGGCTGTAAGCCATAATCATCAACATATACAGAAATAAACGCATAAAATAGATCACTCTGTGTGTAATGACTCTATAATATAATATACGATATGAAATGGAATGGTATGATAGTATGAGCGCTGGGAACAGATTACAAGCACTGGATCCTATAGCTTATTACCTTCAAATTTAATATGAACAGTGGATGTTACAGGTCCTCACGCCACAACATGTTTCGACATAACAGATGTCTTTCTCAAGTGGACCCACTTGAGAAAGACATCTGTTATGTCGAAACATGTTGTGGCGTGAGGACCTGTAACATCCACTGTTCATATTAAATTTGAAGGTAATAAGCTATAGGATCCAGTGCTTGTAATCTGTTCCCAGCGCTCATACTATCATACCATTCCATTTCATATCGTGTTCAATTCCTCCCTTCGGGGAGCTCAAGAACAGAACCAGACCTACACAATAGGATCAGTCCCTCCCTTGGGTTGGGAGAGCCGCTGCAGCTCCATTAGGATCAAACAGAAGGGAACTTCACCTCTGGAGTAAAGAGTCTCCGTTTGCTATTAATCTCACCATAAACGCAAAACCTAGTTGTGCAGGCCGCACAACTAGTAAAGGTGAGTGAAAACATCATTTAACAATTACCTCAGCTTGATAGATGCACAGCGTGGCGCAACAATATATTTTTGTCTTTTTTATAATATAATATACACATTTCACTTTATGTTTTGAATTACTGAAATAAATTAACTTTTTGATGATAGATCTCTAATTCATTGAGATGCTCCTGTACATTGTAACGTGTATGAGGGTGCACTGTGCGCTCCATAATTAGGAAATACTCTGTGAAAGTGTAAAGATGCAATATCTTTTATGATGCTACATAACGTGAATTCATACATTATACTATACCTGCAGGGTATAAATATAGTTTAGTGTGAAATGTGAGGAGACAGGGAAAGGTGAAGACCTCAGACTTGTCCAAAATGCTTAGCTCCCTGCTGGATTTCTAAAGTATATTTTCTCTGAAACACCACAACATTTCAGAGTAAAACATTACCATTCGCAATAACACAGTTAATGTCTGATTCATGCTGCCGTGGTTCAGAGAGCATGAACCTTCAGGTAGCTCCACTTTAAAATATAAAGGTGTGGCACATAGTGATAAGCGAGGACTACCATGATCGGGTACTCGGTACTCGAAACAAGCAGTTGGATGCTCGGACGGGCTCAACTCAAGTACAGAGTGTAATAGAAGTTAACTTATTTTCCAGAAAAATGCTTGAGTTTCCCATTGTCAAGCCCATCTGAGCATCCGAGCACCAAGCATGGTAGTGCTCACTGATCACTAATGAGGAACAAAGAAAATAGGGGTGCACTGTGAAGCTCCTAATGCCAGTGTGGCAATAATTGAGAAGGGGGGTGAGGCCACTCACCTATTAGGGTTGTGCAAATCTGCACAACCCCAGTTGTAGCTCAACGGACGCTGGACCCGCTCTGGTTCGGAGCATCTCCTCCAGCCGACGGTGAATTACCCCTGTGTCACTTCCGGGTCTGTGTCACGTGATCGGGTTAGCGGTGATGTCATGGCAGGTCTTTTAGCCTTCGGTGTATGGTAACCTGGATGACGCCAGGGCCTTCAGTGGAGGTGATTTAAACCTAGAGTTGCTCCAGCCAGCTATCCCTCAGCAAGAGAACAAGGCACATAGAAAGGAATGGAGCAGTCTTAAAGGAGTGCTATGGTATTGAGCAAAATAATTCTTAACCAGGATATGGGATTACAGAGCTTTATTTCCCCTCACTTCCCACATTGCGTTTCGACAACGTGTCTCCACCTGATTAAGACAAACACATTGTCGAAACACATTGTGGGAAGTGAGGAGCAATGAAGGTCTGTAACCCCATATCCTCGTTAAGAATTATTTTGCTCAATACCCAAGCACTCTTTTGAAGGTACCGTCACATGCCGCCATATGGCTTCCATATCACTGGCAATTTGACGTGAGCGCGCACGTTTCGGGCACTTTTTTCAGACCGCTGTGGAGCTGTCACATGTAGCGATCTCGCGTGCAATCTTCGGCAATCCTGCGTTCCGGAAATCGCCTGCAGAAGACAGGAAGCGATCTTCCCTTCACATATCGCCGCGTCACCATTCACAATCGTAGCAGTGATGTGGGCATACTGTTTTGATAGGGGCGTGCTAGATTATGTTTCACCACGCCCCGGTCACTGCGATTGGTGGACGGAACTACATTCCCATTGGTCAGCCTTGCGTGAACGCATGGGTCATCAAATAAGGCACCTCAGACACAACCAGCAAATCGGAACACAGTATCACCCACCAATCGCGGTGCAAAAAAACCCACATCCAAGCACGCCTGTGTATGTCACTATTGCCCTGTCACACGGCACGATGTGCTGAAATTGCCTGGTGGATATTGCCTGATTTCACTGCAGTGCAGTGCAATCAGGCGACGCTCCACCAGCGATTTCTCGCCGTAGAATCGCCCAGTCACACGCCACTACGCACATGCAATGTGGTCTCCACATCGCTGAATTCGGGAATTGCCAGCGATCTCGCCGGCGATATGGCGGTGTGTGACGATACCTTAAGACTGCTCCATTCCTTTCTATACACTGATCACTAATGGCAGCCAATAGTCAATTTCAAAGGATAGTGAACAGGAGAGATGTCAAAGTCTAGGGTGTAAACACTGAGAGGCTGCTTTTATACTGCATAAGTTTCACATCATTGTGGATCTTTGAATTTCAAGGACCACAAGGACAATGATCTGTTCAAACATATGCCAACTGATGTCCACTGACCGTTTTTTTAACGGATCTGT
The DNA here is from genome assembly GCA_033576535.1 of Allobates femoralis. Classification (NCBI taxonomy): domain Eukaryota; kingdom Metazoa; phylum Chordata; class Amphibia; order Anura; family Aromobatidae; genus Allobates; species Allobates femoralis. The sequence goes on from JARQOC010000009.1 coordinate 9,967,933, forward strand.
CTTTAGTTAGCAAAGATAGGGGTGGGAGGAGCTGAACTTGCTTTTGAGCATGTTCAGTACAGTAAAACCGATCAGATTTACGTACGGATCCCTTTTCCATAGAGCTCCATGTTATTTGACATGGACAGCTACGGATCTGTGTATGTCCGTTGGTGTCAGTGATTTTCAAGGCAGCCCAAAATCGCAACAGTCTCCGATTCTGGGTGCATGAAAAAACTAACACAAATGAATCAGTGACAAAACTGACGCACACAGATACTCATATAGGACCAGTCCGTGCTGATAGTGATACATGGGAGGCTAAAATGGAGCCCTGGCTATCAGTTTAAAATGGATAGACATGTATCACAAATCATGCAGTGTGAAAGCAGTTTTAAGGGCCCGTCACACGCTACGATATCGTGAACGATATAGTTGAAATGTCACGGGTTTTGACACGTTCAAACGATGTTGTAACGACGTTGTTGCGTGTGACACTTCGATACGAACAGCGATAAGTCGGCTGATCGTTGATCGCAGCTTTATGAACCGGACCATAAATCAGTTGTTGATCAACTGTCCAACCTGCAGCATCAGTGTGTGTGACACCTTGATAACGATGTCATTTACGACTTCGCCTATTCAGAACTGAAGGACGTAGGCAACCAAATGACCGCAAGTATCGTTCACTTGTGGCGGAATCGTTGCTGCGTCGTTCTCGATATCAGTACATGTGACACCTCACTAGCAATCATTGAACGTTGTTCCAGCAATGTAAGGCCGGCTTCACATTGCGGGTTTGATCTGATACGTGGCTGTCCCTGTAAACCGGACAGCCCTGGACCGGATTTTGGCCCCATAGTATCCTATGGGGCCAGATAGAAGCCAGATGGCAGCTCTCTGCCATCTAGTTTCTATCTGTCCGGGACAATTCGGGAGAATTCTGAATTGTCTCACGGACACTTGCAGCGTTTTTGTGTCCGAGAGGAGAATATCTCCTCTTATTGCCTACTCCCGGATTCTCCCTGGCAATCTGGCATTCCTAACATGGGAGCCTATGGGGCCGGATTGCACTGGTCCGGGAGGATCTGGGAACCGGACACCTGCGGCTGTTCGCCACAGTTGTTTCAGGACCGCGGCTAGCTCCCTGCCAGCCGCGAGCCTGATCCAGCAGCAGCGGCAGCTGCGTCCAGGTGCACACTGGACCGAAGGGCATATTGGCCCTCCGGTTCTGTGTGCTGATCCAATCCGGGGCTGTCAGGTTCACCCTGACAGCCTCGGATCGGATGTGACCCACAATGTGAAGCCAGCCTAAGTTAAGTCGGATCGTTGGTCGGTTCGCCGACACATTGAAGCGTGTAACCCGGCCTTCACTCTCACATGTGGTATGGTGGACAATAGTCCCTTTTGCCTAGGTGTGACTATCTTTCCTTTGTCCTCTATCGTTACAGTATGAGCCTATTTTTACTTCATTTAATCAGCTCATCATTGAGTGACATTTTAGAAATCTTTATAACTTTTATAACTTTTAGAACAGTTCATCTGATCGAATGGACTTAAAATGTCCATAGACAGGTATTCTCTTGTGGCAAGATCCATAGTAATTATTTGAATAGTTCAATAGTTTTTTTTAATGTTCCTGCGCTCATCACCGTGAGATTCCCTTTTATCAAACTGAGTAATTGTAGCAAAGAAAATGATTGCTTTCTCACAGCTAATCAGTCACAACTGAGTCAGATTGTCATATACAAAGCATGATTACATGAATTAAACAATTACAATCACCATTGAAATCAACGATCAATAAAATTTGAGATGTCGACAGATCCTGCCTCGTCCCGTTGGCACCTTGGAAGTATTCTGTTTTTCCTTAAGGGTGCATCCTAATCAACCGATAAGTATTTTGATACACTGTCAATTTTGTTGTTCTGCCTATAAAGAATGGAGGGGTCTATAATTTTTATCATAAGCACACTTCAACTGTGGGTCATAAAATCTAAAAAGAATCAAGAAAATCACATACTTATTTACATACTTATTTTATACTATAAAATGTAAATTAATAATTTGATACAATAGAAAATCAGTAGGGATGAATAAGGGCGGCTTCACACTGCGGTCAGGTCCGGTCCGGGGCTGTCAGGGATGAACCTGAGAGCCCCGGACTGCATCTGAACACAGAAGCGGAGGGCAATCTGGCCCCATAGACTCCCATGTTAGGGAGCGCCGGATTGCCCCGGATTCTCCCGGACAGATGGAAACCGCATGGCGGATAGCTGCCATCCGGCTCCATCCGTTCCCATAGGATACTATGGGGCCAAAATCCGGTCCGGCCCCTGACCGGACCTGACCACAGTGTGAAGCCGCCCTGAGTAGACTCGTTACTATTCGGTACTCGCCGAATAGTACGGTACTCGGCTACTCGTTACTCTGCGAGTTTCCTTGCGATTACTCGCTAAGTAACGAGTACAATGTAAGTCAATGGGAAATGCAAGTAATTCCTCAGCTGCTGGACCCTATAAAGAGGTCTGGCGGCAGAGGAAAAGGCTGCAATGGCCCACATGATTGTTTAACAGCCGAGTTTTAAAGAATCATTAAGCCCCCTACTCGCTTCCCCGCCTCCTGACAGCCCTATCCTCCTCTCCCCCTGCCTCCTCCCCACCCGATCCTGAGTTAGGAGAGGGCGGGGAGCGAGCAGCAGGGAGCGGGGAGCGAAGGACCCAGGCGGGGAAACTGGCGGTGAGAAGACTTCACCGGCGACTTTCTCCTTCTGTTCTGCGCTCCCCGCTCCCTCCTGCCCCTTCCCGCTCCCTGGAGCTACGCTCCCCGCCTGGTCCTAATTTAGGATCGGGTGGAGAGATGGTGGGGGTAGTGGAGGATCGGGCTGTCAGGCAGCGGGGAGCGCAGAAATAAAGGAGAAAGCCGGTGGTAAAGTCTTCTCACTGCCGGATTTCCCGCCGGTTGTTTCAAATGAACAGCTTATTCTGGTCAGCTATTCATTTGAAGTAGCGCTGCTGTCAGGGTTCATGTGAGTTCATGCATGCCTGCATGAACTCACATGAACTTTCCCACGGGTGCACAGCTCTGCTACATCTCTGGTAGAGGTTCTCTACCAGAGATGTAGCTGAGCTAAAGAATAACCCTGGATTGGACTACGTCGGACGGAAGAAGGATTTATAATAAAGATGGAGTCTAATTGTTGTTTTGTTTTTTTTCTGATAAACACTTTTTCTCTGTGTTGTGTTTTTTTTTTTTAAATCACTAGAAATTCATGGCGGTCATGTCTAATATTGGCATGACCCCATGAATTTCGGGCTTAGGGCCAGCTGATAGTACAAAGCTGGCCCTAACCCCTTTATTACCCAGTGAGCCACCACACCAGGGCCCTGGATGAGCTGGATACAGCGCCAGAGGATGGCGCTTCAATGAATGCGCCATCTTCTGGGGTTGCTGCGGGCCGCAATTCAAAGCGTGGGGTGCCTAGAAAGCTTGGGCCTCCCTGCGCTGCGGATTCCAGCCCCCAGCTGCCTAGTTGTACCTGGCTGGACATAGAAATAGTGTGAAGCCCACAAATTTTTTTTTCATTATTTCATGAAATTCATGAAATAGAGAAAAAAGGGCTTCCTTCTTTTTCTGTTTCCAGGCAGGTACAAATAGGCACCAGGATCTTGAAGTGCTTTTTACAGAGCCACACTTTAGTTGTCCTGGCTGTGTGTTTCGGGTCATTGTCATGTTGGAAGACCCAGCCATGACCCATCTTTAATGCTCTTACTGCGTGAAAGAGATTGTTGGCCAAAATCTGGCGATACATGACCCTATCCATTCTCTCTTCAATACGGTGCAGTCATCCTGTCCCCTTTGCAGAACATGCCCCAAAGTATGATGCTTCCACCCTCATGCTTCACGGTTGGGAGGGTGTTCTTGGGTTGTACTTATCCTTCTTTCTTCAAACACACTGAGTGGAGTTGATACCAAACAGTTTTGTTTTGGTTTTATCTGACCAAATAACCTTCTCCCATGCCTCCTCTGACCACATGATATTCTCTCATGCTTCTTCTGGTTCATCTAGATCAGGGGTCTCAAACTCCAGGCCTCGAGGGCCGCACACAGTCCAGGTTTTCATGATTTTCTTGGAATTTGACAGTTGGCCATTTGATTACCAACTGTCAAATGCTATGGAAATCCTGAAAACCTGGACTGTGTGCGGCCCTCGAGGCCTGGAGTTTGAGACCCCTGATCTAGATGATGGTCATTGGCAAGCTTCAAACATGTGCTGGTGTGAACAGGGGGGCATTGCATGGCCTGCAGGATTTCAATCCATAACGGCTTAGTGTGTTACCAACGTTAATCTTTGAGACTGTGGTCCCAGCACTTTTCATGTCATTGACCAGGTCCTCCCGTGTAGTTCTGGACTAATTCCTGACCTTAGTCCTAATCATCCTAACCCATGAGGTGAGCTCCTGCATGGAGCCCTAAACCGAGGAAGATTGACAGTCATGTTGTGCTACCACCATTTTATAATTGCGCCAACAGCCGTTGCCTTCTCACCAAGCTGTTTGCCTATTGTCCTGTAGCCATCCCAGTCTTGTGCAGCTCTACAATTTTGTCCTTTGTGTCCTTACACAGCTCTTTGGTCTTGGCCATGGTGGAGAGTGTGTGGTCAAGTGTCTATTATACAGGTGGAATTAATACAGGCAATGAGTGCAGAGTAGGAGGCTTCTTAAGGAAAAACTAACAGGTCTGTGAGTGCCAGAATTCGTGCTGGTTGGTTGATGATCAAACCCTGTTTTTCTTGCAATAAAATGCAATTTAATTATTTAAAAATCCTACAATGTGATTTTCTGGATTTTTTTAGCTTATGTCTCTCATAGTTGAAGTGAACCTGCGATAAAAAAATTACAGACCTCTCCATTCATTGTAGGTGGGAAAACCTGCAAAGACAGCAGAGTATCAAATACTTATTTTCTCCACTGTATTATTGTGTCTTTTATGTGTACACAATGCTTGCAGCTGGAGCAGATTTCCATGAGTATGTTTTTTACAAATATTACTAGGAGCAATTCTGTTTCGGGCAATGTGAATGTAATTCTCCTTGAGGTTTGCACAGGCCAGTTGTATTAGAATTTGTAATTGCACTCCTGCTCACTTTAGCCAAAACAAAGATCATAAATGCATTAAACACTCTAGGACTTGGAGCAAGATTTGGGCGGCAGGTTTCCCCACGGTGTAATCAACAATAACCCTGCAAGAAACATGGAGGTTTACTTAACTACACTCTTTTATATTTTGCAGAATGTTACTACTTTGATGAAAATTGCTGGTTTTTCAATATACCACCTTTTAGCACATTAGTGGTTTACGCTCTAAAAATAAAAATGTGAAAGCAGGAATTTTAAGGTAAAATATTGGTAATAGTTCTTTCAGAAATCTAGACTTTAAAATGCTATCTAATCTATATAATTGCGAGTTTGGCTCCTCCTGGATGTCGGCCTATGTCACTTCCGCCTCTGCCTCATACACCCTAATACGTGTAAGAATATGGATCCTAGCACCGTCCACCACCACCGCACACCACCAGCGCTCCTCCCACCCTGCCCAATCTCCGCCCCCTGCCCAGTCTCCGCCCTCCCCACCCAGTCTCTTCCCCCCCGGTCTCCACCCCCTCAGCTCAAGGTCCACATCCCCCGCCCGCCTCAGATTCACCTGTGTGCACCTTGATGTCTGCAGGACCTGTGGTGATGTCAGAGTCACATGACTGATCACATGACTCTGACATCACTACAGGTCTCTGACCGCCCCACACTGCAACAGCGCCCTACAGAGGTAAGAGGGAGAGCGGGGGAAGAGACAGCCAGAGAGGACAAACACACAGGGAAGAGACAGCCAGAGAGGACAGACACACAGGGAAGAGAGCCAGAGAGGACAGACAGACACACAGGGAAGAGACAGCCAGAGAGGACAGACAGACACACAGGGAAGAGACAGCCAGAGAGGACAGACAGACAGGGAAGAGACAGCCAGAGAGGACAGACACACAGGGAAGAGAGCCAGAGAGGACAGACACACAGGGAAGAGACAGCCAGAGAGGACAGACACACAGGGAAGAGAGCCAGAGAGGACAGACACACAGGGAAGAGAGCCAGAGAGGACAGACACACAGGGAAGAGACAGTCATAGAGGACAGACAGACACACATCTAAGAGGCAGCTAGAGAGGACAGACAGACACACAGGGGAGAGACAGCCACAGAGGACAGACAGACACACAGTTAAGAGACAGCCAGAGAGGACAGACAGACACACAGGGGAGAGACAGCCAGAGAAGACAGACAGACACACAGGGGAGAGACAGCCAGAGAGGACAGACAGACACACAGGGAAGAAACAGCCAGAGAGGACAGACAGACACATGGGGAAGAGACAGCCAGAGAGGACAGACAGGGGAGAGATAGCCAGAGAGGACATACAGACAGGGGAGAGACAGCCAGAGAGGACAGACAGCAAATAATCAAGGTATCCAGATGATTGAGCGCTCCCAAGGAGATTGACCTTATGATAAGGACTCTGACTCCTTTTTTTTTTTTTCTTATTCCTTCTTGGAGATTTATTTCAAATGGCTTCACAGTAGTAAAAAGTCATAAAAGTCATAAAAGCATAATTAAAACAACGCGTTTCAGCTATAAATGTCATAAAATAGCCTTCCTCAGGTATATCTGAGGAAGGCTATTTTATGACATTTAAAGCCGAAACGCGTTGTTTTAATTATGCTTTTATGACTTTTATGACTTTTTACTACTGTGAAGCCATTTGAAATAAATCTCCAAGAAGGAATAAAAAAAAAAAAAAAATAAAAAAAAAAAAAAAAGGAGTCAGAGTCCTTATCATAAGGTCAATCTCCTTGGGAGCGCTCAATCATCTGGATACCCTTTATTATTTGCTTCATTCCACGGGCTCATAGCTGGGAGTTCGCTCTCTGGAGGATAGCAGCAGCATACCAAGGAGGCAAAGACCCTGTAAGACCCCAGTGGGTCGATATGTGAAGAAACAAGACACAATAAAGGTGAGTTCTCTTGCCCAGTGTACTTCTGAGAAATATTGTACTTTTACATTTAGATCTGCGCCTGTTTTCTCGCTCCCCACCCTTCTCTGACCTACAGACTCGAGGTCTATTGTGTGCAGAGAGGACAGACAGACACATGGGGAAGAGACAGCCAGAGAGGAAAGACAGACACACAGGGAAGAGACAGCCAGAGATTACAGACACTCAGGGAAGAGACAGCCAGAGAGGACAGACAGACACACAGGGAAGAGACAGCCGAGAGGACAGACAGACACTGAGGGGGACAGACAGAGAGGACAGACAGACACTGAGGGGGACAGACAGACACACACAGGGGAGACACAGTCAGCGGACACAGACAGACACACAGGGGAGAGACAGCCAGACGGAAGAGACAGATACTGAGGGGGACAAACAGCCAGAGGGGACAGACAGGCGATAGGGGAGAGACAAGCAGAGAGACTACAACAGAGGAAAACAGACAGCCACAGAAAAGAGATTGACTGCCACAGAAAAGAGAGAGACTGCCACAGAAAAGAGAGAGAGACTGCCATAGAAGAGAGAGAGACTGCCACAGAGGGGACAGACTGCCACCGAGGGGAGAGAAACAGCCACAGAGGGGAGACAGAAAGCCACAGAGGTGAGAGACAGCTGACAGGGAAGAGAGTGTACACACACTGCCCTACCAATGCGATAGCATCAGGCTCATATCTAGTTCCCAATAATTGCAAGTTATCAGTTATCTACAAGATAGGCATTAACTTGCTGATCTCCGGTGGGGCTCACCGATCTAGAACCCAAAACTCTGAAATGCTCCATTGGAGTAGTGATTAAGGCAGTGGAAGAAAGGGAGGTTGTAAATGTGCTGCCGTTTATTCAATAGATCCAAAGATTCCAAGGAGTCGCAGGAACATTAATGGCAACACCTTTATTGTTCTTGCGCGTTTCGTGGTGCTACAGACCACTTCATCAGAGATCCTCAAAAAGGTTTACAGACATACAAAGCAGACCGGTTATAAATAGATGTAGGAAGTCAACGTTAATGACGTTGCACCCTCGTCATCCCATCCTGATACCAATTAAAAACAATTTGCATAAATTATGGCTTACATGTAAAAAACAAGAAACTACCTTTAGTCTCTGAAAAAATGGTCCTATACAATCCAATTATATTCACTATAAAGGTCATATCAGCATTTCATATAAACAAAATAAAAGGCGGTCTAATGGAGCACTAAGAAGGAGAGGATTACTAATCTTATATTAAAGGATCCAAACCTTTATTTAAATAATGCGACGGTACCCATACAGATGCAATGATTTGTGATGTCCGGTGCATTCCATGAAACACTGAAGCTGCCAACAGGTCACAAATCACAGGAGACCGACTGGAGCAATGCTGGGAAAAAGATGAAGATGGCACCAGGTGACTATAATGCTGTGTTCACACCATGGTTTGTTCCTGTCCGTGGGGATCCTGTTTATTGCAGGACCACATGGACAGGAATGGACAGGACCGGATTTTTAACTCCAGATGCCATTTTTGTGTCCGGATCCGGGATTTTGAGGGATCTGGACAGACAGAAAGAGCTGGGAGGAGCCGAGCCTGCAAAGCACAGGCAAGTGGTGTCAGGCAGTACTTTCGCTTTTGCAATATATCTACATACATTGAGAAAGCAAAATAAATGAAAGCAATGGTTAAAAAAAAAAAATGCTCACCTCTCCGCTGAGTGTCCCAGGATGCGAGGCGCCCACGTCCAATCCCTGCAAGGACCTGAATCAGCTGACCAGCGGCAACTGATCAGCTGATGTGTCACATGACAGCATCAGCTGAGCTGTTTAAACCATCCGCTGATTGGTTTTGGCGGGCGATTTAAACCGGTCAGCTGATGCTGTCAAGTGATATATTAGCTGATCGGTTTCCGCCCCACCCGGTCAGCTGATTCAGGTCCTTGCAGTGATCGGACGTGGATGCCTCACATCCCAGGACACTCGGCGGAGAGGTGAGCATTTTTTTTATTTTAACCATTGCTTTCTTTAATTTCAGTCTAACAGTGTATGTAGATACACTGCTAATGTGAAATTACACACATGTCACACAGGAAGAGAGCAGTGGATTTGCTCTGAGCTTGATCACTAAAGTTGGATTCAGCATAGATCCTGTTGTTACCCAGATTCGGCACTGTAGACTCCAATGTTATGTGCTCTGGATCGCCCCAGATTCGTTTCTGTCTGGTTTAGTCTGTTATTTTTCACCGGAGCCCAAAAACGATGCAGTCTCCGATTTTCGGGCTGGGAAAAAACAGGACAGAAATTAATCCAGGACTGAATTGACAGAATTGGATGGCCATTTATGACCAATCCGGCATCATAGGGATACATGGGATGCAAAAACGGATCCTGTTCTGTCCTTTTTAAAATGGACAGAACAGGATCCCAAAAAATGTGGTGTGAAGCCAGTCTAAGACAGGGAGCAGGGGATTTTTAAAGCACCACTCCAGAGCTTAAATAAACAAAAAACACTGGAGTGGTGCTTTAAGGATTTCAACTTGAGTATCGGCTCATATTAACCAAATTTTCATGAAAAGAAACCCAAGGTTTGCCAGCTTTTATGTAGTTGACAAAGCACCTTTTCCAATCACATCTTCTTAATTAAAACACCTTTTGCTAATTAGCTTTTGGAAAAGTCATTAACAAAGAGGTTCACTTACTTTTCCTTTCTACACTGTGGTTGTTTCCTCTTAAAGACAAAAGAACAGATGTGTATATCTTGTGACTTTACTAATAACATGTAATGTGATTATTTATTAGTGCAAAAAATATATATTATTGAAAGCGTCCATTCTTTCTTGGTAATGTATACAGTTTCACGATATTTCTTCGCATTCTCAAAGATTCAAAAAAAAAAAACCTACCTATCATGTACCACCTACTACCTATAATTAAATGTTATTGTGGCGCCCCGCAACGAGTGCGTCACAGGAGTGTATTGCAGCCAAGACAGCAGCAGCAATATTCTCTGACTAAGCAATCGACATGGTTAATCTCAGAGCTCCATACCCTACATGCATACAGCATAGAGGGCCAATAAGGTCCTGGTGGGCGGAGTGTAGGCGTAGTGTGTTAGTGGAGAATTTAGGGCAGCAAGTCAGTCTGCCAAGTCTACAGAGAGTCTGCAAAAATGTAGGAGAAGGAGGAAGCAGAGCGTGGCCGGGAGGAACGTAGGAGAGGGAGCCCTGCACAGTTCCGTGCAGCCCCTAGGCCACCACCACCAACCGGTTGGGCGCCATTATTCTGGTGCCTCAACAACCGGACTCTGGGCGAATACTCACGGGTCACCATCCACCCGTGCCCAACTACAACCGGATCACTGGTTCCGAAGCTGGGAGTCGTTTATCACTGCCATGCAAACCAGGAGTGGAGGACCGCTCTATAGGAGCACCCCACCACCGCCGCACACAGAGTTGTCTTGCCAGCAGAGTACCCACCAAAAGGACCCAAGGCTCCCCCGCACATCCGGTCAGAATTCACGGTAGGGAAATTGAAGCAGCCTCCTTGTACCGATCTGGCACCCCAAGGCGACAACGGCAACACAAACTAGCTTAGAATGGAGGAACACCGCGGAGCTCTGAGACAATACCGGTCATTGCTAAGTCCACCCGGTTACCCGTTATCTGTATACAATGTACATGCTGGTTACAGTAAAGTAGCCGTTGCAGAGACTAACAGTGTCCTGTTTATTATGAACTGTCCATCTCCGTGTGCAGAGAGAGAAACAGCAGCTGCTCACAACATCTTGTGCAGCTCCTGGCCCCGGGGACTCCCGCTCATCCTGTGGGGAGCATTCCATCTTACTGCATTCCATCCCCGGAGGCCCAAGCAGCGCCGGTGGACATCACCGGAACTCTCACAGTAGGTGTCACGAAACAATTAACCCCTAAACTGTTCAGCCAATATATTGATCTGGCACCACCGGGCCCCACAGCCGCAGGCGGGTTCCCGTGACAAGGAGGAGAAGAAACGCCTGCAACGTGTAGACCCGGCCACGGTGAGTCATTATAATCCCATACTGGTTTTTGAAACATGACCAATGTAAAGATTTCGCTTACACAGCTGCTGATAGGAGTGGATACAGGAATGCTTTTTATTTAAATCTTCAACTGGTTTATTAGAATTTATAAACCAGTTACATAATACAAACTTAACAGGTTCTTCTGGTATACACAGACACTGAATAAATCCAGAGATCCTCTTTATACCTCCTGGACCACACCCTAGGGTGGAGATATGTGAATAGCCATCCCACCCACTCTTAAAGAGGACCTGTCACCCCCCATGGATGTGAATCTAAGTGCAGCACTGAATGCAGCATGTCTGCTGCATTCAGGCAAGGTGTCCCCCATGTCTGTGTGCGGCTGGTACCCTGAGATATAGGCTTAGAAAATGAGGTATCGCTTCTCTGTGCTCCCGGCCACCTGTCCCGCCTCCTGCAGTGACGTCAGAGCCTTTCCCCGCCCTGCTTCGTGTTATGCTATGTAGCTGGGCGGGTAAAGGAGGCGACATCAGAGCAGGAGGTGGGACAGGTGCTCTGACGTCAGCTCCTTTCCCCACCCTGCTTCATAGCATAACACGAAGCAGGGCGGGGAAAGGCTCTGACGTCACTGCAGGAGGCGGGAAAGGCGGCCGGGAGCACAGAGAAGCGATACCTCGCTCTGCGCCTGCGTCACCAGCACAACGACGCGCAGGAGAGAACAATACATGGGTGAAATGACTGGCAGGAGGGAAGCGGAGAAAAGGCAGCACAGAGACACTGGGGACGTGAAATGCCCCCATGCTACGAGGTGGCTTCAGCACAAGGGCCAGCCTCCATGGCTTCTAACTGTAAGGTTTTCTAAGCCTATATCTTGGGGTACCAGCCGCACACAGACAAGGGGGACCCCTTGCCTGAATGAAGCAGACATGTTGCATTCAGTGCTGCACTTAGATTCACATCCATGGGGGAGGGTGACAGGTCCTCTTTAAGCTGTTCACAAACCCAGCCCTTATTATGGCCATTTAACTCTCTCAGCACCTAACATGCTCGATCATGTTTCGGGTTCACATCACTGAGGTTGATAACTTTAGTTAAACATATCTCCCCTCCAGGACTTCACCAGTGACAATCTTACATGTATAAATGCTAACCCAGATTCTCTTGTGCATACAACAGTTTTGGGGGAATGCACCTCATTCGTACAGAGCAGGATCTATTTCTCTTAGTGGGAAAACCAGAAGGCAACTGGTTCTCCTTAAACATCCAGTTGTGTGGTCTGACTCGCCATACGTCCACAATCAGCTGGCAGGGCTTATTCACTTAAATGGAACAATTCGGCAATAATATACACAATGCAGTAAAAGAGAACAGAAGACTCTAAGGTGCTGATCAGTGGTCGTACCAGAGTCTGACCCGCACTGATCAGATAATGGCTTATCATAGGGAATTGCCAGCAATATTCTAAATGTGGAACAGTTTTTGGAGCATCAGGGTGCATAATCACAGCCAGGGGATGCCCCGCGTCCAAAAGGCTGCATTGTACAGTAGAAGTATAGTGGATGGGATTTCAAGAAATCCCATGCCCACTATGCTTCTCCCCACTGCCGCGTTATTTCTGCTGCGGTGCGGGCTGCCGCGCTCCTGTTGCTCCAAAGCATGTTCATTTCATGCTGCGGAGATGGGAGCGATCTCTTGCAGGGAATGCATGGAGAAACCTCCCTGCACCTAACGCAGATTGTGGGCACAGGGCGGCTCACCAGTGGGTTCCCGTGACTTCATTCAGGTTTGGAGGCGCTGCTTTCCAAGACAGTGTCTCCGGATAGTGAGCACATACCCTCAGAGTTCTACTCAGTCTATATAAATCTACTAGGGGATATCGATTTCCTTTCGTTGCTCTACGTTCTTGTTGTCTTTTTTGCTCTCTTACGCTGGTGAGTATGGTAGTCATTTGTTACGCTCCTCATTATACACATACTCACTTTAAAGTTGATATTCATGTTAGAAAGCTACAGATAAAACGACATCAAACCATAAATGATACGCACTTCTTCTTGACACAGTGTGTCCTCCATAAACTTTGCCATGTTCTTCTCCTTTCATCGGTGATGCCAATTCCTGGGACATGTGACATGAAAACATTGTCGTCCTTTGTCAGAGACTCCTTTCATTTTACTTGAACTATTTCTATTTCTTTTTATTTTTCCTTAAGCAAAGAAAAGAAAAAGCATTAGAATTTGAAGTTTGTTTATTCCACAGTAGCAAAGATTTGTCACCCGGTTTCATGAGATTTGTAATGCATTTCTATGTTACTGTTTATTTTTAGCTCTCCTTTATAGTGTTTTTCCTAAAATATCTGCAATTTGGAAGTGACACCTCTGCCACTTATCATATATCTGAAAATATAGAATTAGAGAGTTGCTTGGTAGGGATGATCGAACCTGAACTGTAAATTTCAGGGTTCATACTGAACCCCAGGTATCTGGGGCTCAAACTCAAACATGGAGTGAAAAAAAAAGTCCATTTCCGAGTTTGATGTTCGGTATGGTTCGCATGTTAATAAAGTTGATTGAAATGCTGCAGCGCAGTCAATCACAGTTTGATTACATGCAAAAGATGACTGTATGCTGCTGTGAACAATAATAATTCAAGAAAAAAAATGCTGTTGGTTCCCGCCTATTTTTGATAACCAGCACAGGTAAATCAGACAACTGTGGGCTGCAACCCTCAATTATCTGCTTTTCCTTGGCTGATTATCAAAAATAGAGGGGCTCAAATGCTGTTTCTTTGAATTTTTTATTTAAATAATTAAAAAGAAATCAGTGTGCTCCACCCCTATTTTTGATGACCAGCAGACAGCCGGGCATTAATCAGGCTGGGCAAGCCATGGTTATGTTTTCCTTCACCATCTAAATATATCAGCATGCAGCCACCCCAGAAGTGGCGCATTCATTAGATGTGCCAATTCTGGCACTTTGCCTGGCTCTTCATGATTGCCCTGGTACAATGGCAATCAAGGTAATAGGTTAATGGGGTTGATGTCAGCTGTGAATTGACAGCTGGCATCAAATCCTGGTGTTGATAATTAAGAGGTGTCTATCAGAAACCCCTATTACTAACCTGGCAACTATAGAGTTAAAAGACACAGTAGGGGAAAAAAAAAGGTAATTTGAATAAAAACTCCCCCACATGTCCTTGTTCACAATTTATTACTTCTAAATAAATCCTGGACGTTCTAATGTAATCAAAAGAGTAATATCCCAAGACACCCGTCAATTCCTATGAGGCTTCATTTTGAGAAAGTTTTCAGAACAAGACTCCATAGACCACTGTGACATCACCGAGTTACTGACATGCATCAGAAGTTCTGTGTCTGGTGCTTACTGGGATTGACCTATGGAGCCTTGTTCTCTGAACGAGGCTTCATTGGATGGAGTACTGATTCGGTGAACATTGTGGGACCATGGATTACATTGGTGCTTTGTGCATTTTTAAAAAAGTATATTGATGAACGAGAGAGAGTGTGGGGGAGTCTTTATTCAAATAGACTATTTTATGTTATGCGTCTGTGTGTGTTATTTTTCACCTTACACTTACTAGATAAGTAATGGGAGTGTCTTACAAATGCCTCTCCATTACTAACCCCAGGGCTTGATGCCAGCTGACAATTCACAGCTGATTATCAACCTCAAAAAATATCACCCCGATTGCCAACATACGGTACCAGGAAGAGTCGGGGTGGAGCTCAAAATTGGCACAAATAATAGATGCACCAATTCAAGGGGGGGGCTACAGGGTGGTATCTTTAGGCTGGTAAAGGCTAAATGGCCATGGGCCTTCCTAGTCTGGTAATACCAACTTGCAACTGTCTGCTTTACATTAGCTGGTTAACAAAAATCAGTGGGACCCCACGCTGGTTATTTGTAAGATAAGCAAGGCGAAAAACACCCTTTTGCTACTTGAAAGACACTAAAGGGTGCCAGTTTACAATCCTGCCTATATGCCTGCTGTAATCTAAGCTCTCACTACTACATCAACTCTCACTGAACGCCTTCCTGACATGTGTGCCAAGCATCGAGTCCTCAGATTGTACATAAGACCTGATGATGCGATGCGGCCGCCAATCACAGTAATGTCAATAGCCAACATGGCTATGGCATTACCACATATGGCAGGAAATTGCCACAAACGTGTTGGACGAGGACTAGAGCATGGAGCTCAAGCACCTATAATCGATCGAGTAACAAGTGTACCCAAGCACCCCAAAGTATTGAGCTATGCAAAGCACATTTGCTCACTAAAAAGCATATGTCTAATTGGGATTACTGTTTTGTTCGTCATCAACATTCCATAATATTTATTAGCTACAACATTTAATATAAAAAAATAAATTATAACTGAGCTCCATAATACAAGCACTGTGGATTTTCATGCAAATCTCAGACTTCTCATAAACTTAATGCTATTAATCACAAGTCTGCGACTTATGTAGTCAAAACACAGAACCACTTTACAAGCCTTGTAAATTATCAACGCGTTCCATGTGCGCTTAGGTAAACCGTGAAAATGTGAACATATGGCGCTTTTTATCTACAGCAATTGCTGGAAGATTTTCAAATAATCGTAAATTTTGGCATTTCTTTGTACAATTATTTGCATACAAAAAACCTTTATAATAATCAAATACGAACGTATGCCTAAGAATTACCTGCCCAAATATAGTGTTCTGTACAAGGAAACAAGCATCAACTGAACAGGCTTTAATACCGAATAGTTGTTTACTGTGGGCATTTGTTTTTAACCCCTTTATGACCAGCCAATTAGTTTGCCTCTTTTCATAACTTTTTTTTAAAACTACTGTAGTTTCACTTATGTGGCTGCATGAGACTTGGCTTTAAAGTGCAAGAAAGTGCGTCTGTTGTCTTCTGTTATCTATTTTTATCTATTATTATCTAATCTAGTATGTGTCCCGATTTCTAATCATCGGGTATTCTAGAATATATATGTAGTTTATTCATGAAGATTTAAGAATAATGCAATGAGTGATCAGTAAGGTATCATCACACCTGGCGACGCTCCAGCGATCCTGACAACAATACGACCTGATAGGGATCGCTCGAGCGTCACTACTGAGATGTCAAACAGTCAGATCTCACCAGCGATGCAGCAACGATATGGCGGTCTTTGGGACCCTTTCACTCTAGGGCATAGTATTGAGGTCGTTGGCATTGTCCTGTGCGGATTGGCGGGGAATTTGAATCCCGACTGCCATATCAGAATACCCATAACTTGGGTGTTCCAATATGGCGGTTGGGGTACTTCCCTGAGAGCAGCCGGGAGATGACCGGCTAGCGTTGGTCTCTCGCTGCATGCCTCTGACCTCGGCGGCAGAGATGACTTGCGGCTACCTCGGGAGATCAGCGGCTAAAAAGCATCCAGCGAAAGGAGCGTTGGGGTCGCCACGGACTAGGACAGTGATACTGGTGCACGGAATCAGCAGCTATACTTCACAATCTTATGGGTGAGTCTGATGGATGAATGGTTGCTAACCCTGCAATTTCTCTGTGACTATTTTGCCCTTAATATGTGTATCTGAAATAGCTGAGACTTAGCCCAGTCTCCTGTTATTACCCGTGTGTGGCATATTTTTGGAATCTCCTCACCATTTATTTCCTATATGTGTCATTACTTGTATGTGTGCTTTTAATCAATAAAGTTTAATTATTTTTGGACAGTAACTCCTGAGCAGTTTCTACTAAGTAAATAAAATGGCTACACATTGTAACTGGCTTCCCCATAATGTGTTGGGGCTATCACATGACATAGTGTTTTACAGCCAATCAGGAAAACTATTGTAGCCTGTGTAAAATCAGA
Source organism: Allobates femoralis (assembly GCA_033576535.1). Taxonomy (NCBI): domain Eukaryota; kingdom Metazoa; phylum Chordata; class Amphibia; order Anura; family Aromobatidae; genus Allobates; species Allobates femoralis. The sequence goes on from JARQOC010000009.1 coordinate 9,984,875, forward strand.
AGTAGGGAATGCAGCAGCCATTTTATGGGGAATCTGGATAGTGAGAGGATGTCAGTGCTCAGCCATAGAAATTTTATTACAGTTGATATTTACAGCAAATTGATTTACAGAGAATCAAAATTCATGAAAAATGTAATCAATTTGGCATATTTCTGGAAAGTATGCAATGTAAGTTTTGTCGTGTGATGACTATTCGTCGTTTTGCTCTGTATTGTCTGGCACTGTATACCTCTATATGATCCCCCATGGGGATAAGTATTTGTTGTCTTAAGAAATAATTCATCCTTTAAACATAACCTACAATTAATCAGATTTGCTCGGAAAGGTTGAAATCTGACACTGCTATTAGTGGGGAGACATTTGAAAGGCAGCTGCTTCTTTAAATGCAATTGTAACACTCAACAATAGGACACAGTGAGGAAATAACACTTCATCCTACTCTCTATGTATTATTCATTAAAACTCAAGGGCAGAAAGCAAACAGAATGATTTTGTGCACAAGAAAAACACATGCTATGATTTCCTCCGCCAGAACATTTTTATTAACACCTCTCTCTGAATTATTTACAATTGGAGACGGGAAAGTCCACGTTTACCGGTCCGAGATGAAATAAAGCAGGATTTTATTTCAGTTTTATTTTGCTGTAATAATACACTGAGTAATTTGTTTATTAGGACTGTGATTATTTTTGTCCTCTTGACATTCCAAAATTAATCATGTGCAAATAAGCAATCCCGAATGTTTGATTAAAGAAAACCGGAGTGACAAGACGAGGAGGCGGGTACGTGGCCATTAGCGTCCAACTTCAGTTTGGAATGGAAGAGATTATTTATTAAGAATTGTCATCATTGTAGATTATTGGTTTCTTCCAACAATAAACTGATCATGGGGGGTCTCCTCCATCAGCCCCTAGATGTCAGCTGTAATATGGCGGGAACTTGTGTCCATCAATCCCTATATTCCAGGAGGACCAAAGCCTCCTACCCAACATTCATAACATTCGGCACCAATCCTGTCAACTTTTTTAAATACTTGAGTAGGAGTTTGCAGAAGGGCCAACAGCCCATTGATTCTTTACTTTAGTGTACACCATTTCACAGATACTGTTACGTGCGCAGGAGAAGGGTGTCCAGGGGAGACGTGGGCCAATTGGACCACAGTGGGGACCTGGGCCAACCCAGACTAAGAAAGGGCAGGGGCAGGGGTCTTTGGCAGCTGAACTAGGGCAAGGTGTGAAACACAACAGAACTGCAAGACACCGCATGACTTCAGTCAAATGACACAGCCTACAGGTAAACTCACAAGCCTCTGGTACAAAACACAGCTGGGCTACAGGTACAGAACACAGAAACTGGTACCAGGGGGACATAGAGACAGGGCAGGTCCAGGAATAAAGACAAGCACAAAGACTTTAGCAGTCACAGAACTGGATATATGTAGCACTGGCACTGAAGACAGGCAGACCAAGAGCAGCAGGCTGGACCTCCACACATGTCTAGGTTAGGAAACCTAATGAGAAGCTTCGGCAACGTCAAACAGGGAACAAGAACTTTATACAGGAGGTGCCCCAGAACAATAAGCTGGGAACACAAATCAAAATGAGCACACCTCCCCTATAAAATCACATGCACCCTAGGTATAACAGGAACCAAGCATAACCAACACAGGGCCCGCAACCCAGGGAGCCTGGCAACAGCCCATAACAAGACCATGACAATGTCCGTGTATTGTCAGACACATCTATTACACAGTATGTAGCAAGGACACATATATAAGATTGGCCAGGGTCACAAGCTGCGTTGGCAGCTTTTAGCGGGACTCTGCTAAATACTTAGATTTTCTCAGTGAAGCGGAGATCCGTCATCCCCGCTGCTTCCTGGTGACGCAGCCCCTGGTTACCCGATGTTGATCGTGGTAACCAGTTCACACATCAGGCTGCCTGGCATCCGCTTAAGCCAAGCGGACAGGGAAACATGTTCCTTACTCCCTTTTGGCTCTGCTCCTTGCTTTCTGTCCCCACTCCTAGGCTTTGCGGGACGTCAGAAGGGCCACTTTAGGTCACTGGCTCCGGCCTAACCGTGGCACCGACCACCAGGACGTCTTCACAGCTCTCCTAGCGTCTGTACACTCTCACTAACTCCTCCCCCAGCAGCAGTATTATAGGGGACCTCACATAAATTTCAGTGAGTCTAGCTCCCCCTACTGTGCCGGGGTGGAAGATGTTGCTTGTAGTTGGTACCTGCTGTGGAAATCCAGCTGTGCATTAGGAAGTCTGTGGCTACCTGCGTGAGCAGGGCGCCACATGATGTCTGTATAACCTGTACTGTAGATTTTCATATCATATCATATCCAAGGCTGCAGCATAACAGTGCATTTACACTGGCCAATAACTGGGAATGACTATTCCTTGGAAAAGATGATTTCCTGATTATTGGACTTTCCTAAACAGGCAAGCAATTACCCAGTAAATGAGCAAACGCTAGTTCGTCCGGTGAAACGATTTTTAAAGTTGGTAGAAAATCCTTCTTCTCGGCAGCACACGGCCTTGTTCAATATATAGTCCTTGATACGCATTCTATTAGTTTTTCCCTGGTGAGTGAATCACCTGTAGGATTTTTGCACAATCTCCAAATAACAATATTCAAACAGGAGAAACACATGGAGAATGTTGCTCTGAAGTTTTTTATTAATTTTTTTCTAATTTTTTAACAGGCGAAATCGGCCAAGTAATGTAGCCCAATGAACAAGATATCATAATGAGTGAAGATCGGAATGATGGAGCAATCGTGGCAGCGGAAGGAATATTTCAGTATGTAAAGTTTTGGAAAAAGATCAAAACTGGATTATTTTTTAAAGAGTTTTAATACTTCGATTTCCTGTGACCTTATATTATCTTTTTACAGAGACTTTTTTTCTACTTGCTCTACATATTCTACATAGTTACTTAAATGTCACGGTGTTAAAAGCCTTTGCGTTCTCACACAGTTCTCCAGCATTGTTACATCTTCTTGACCTTATTTTGATGAGCTCTGATGAATTCCCCGCCTCCCCAAATTCTTCTTTTCAAAACTTCTAATTATCTAAAATGTCTAATAAGTAACAGGCATCCTTCCAGCGATTCAGCACTTCATTAGCAATTTATTCCATTATGGACATGTATCATCTGAAATCAGCTCAACATTCAGACGAAACAATTCACTTTCCCTGCCAACCGTAATGGCTTGTAATTTGCATTAAGTTCCGGAATCGCAGGCCTTCAATGTTTCATTAATAGGCAATCGCAGAAGGATATATACCACACTGACATCTCCCATGGAGGATGGATCTAGAACTTGTTTCTGTGTGCGTCATTTGGGAAAACGGAAAAATGGAATATGCAATGTAGTAATCAAAATGATCACCTAATCTAAATGATATAAGTACACAATAAAATAGATCTTCCTCAGATACCAAGTGTTCAGAATGGGATTCCACAGATGGTAGCCTTAAATATATACAATGTTACCTTCAATTTATAGATTTATTATAATTCATGTCTTTGCATCCTGACTCATTTTAGATAGGATTTACAATATAGACATGATCATCCAGGAGAGATCGTAAACTTCAGAGAAGAGTTTTCACTATTTATTTTTTATTTACTGGCCTTTAGCTCGATCGCGAGCCATGGCGACTTTGATGGTTAAACGCTCTGTTGGAAGACCGACTTTTTGTCCAAGCCTACATAAGTCTACTAAGGTCTTCTCCAAGCCTAGATAGATCAACCAGAGTCTTCTCCAAGCATAGATAGATCTACCAGGGTCTTTTCTAAGCCTAAATTAGGTCCACCAAATAGGTCTACTCCAAGCTTAGATAGGTTCACCAAAGTCTTCCTGGCTATTACTTTGATAGTATCAAGCTATCGGGTTGCTGATCTTCCTCTACACCTTGATCCTTCTATTCTTCCAATCATGATGTCCTTCTCCAGTGATTGCTTTTCTTTGTATGGTGAAGTCATAGCTTGTGATCCTTTCTTCAAGTGATATGTTTGTTCTTCTTGCCAAGTATGGTATTGATAACATCTTTCATCAGCTCCCCATTTCAAAGGTGCTGATTCTTCTTCTGTCTTGTTTCTTTATTGTCCAGGTTTCACTTCCATATGTTACTGCAGAAAAGACCAGACTATGTACAAGCCGTGTCTTCACCACCAGTCAAATATTCCTTGATCTGAAGACATTGTCTGGTGACTTTGTTGTTGGTTAGCCGGAGCTTGCCTGAGAGTGTCCCTGATCTCAGCCAGTAGCCAGCTCAGCCCCGCTGGCCTTCCATTCCCCCAAATCATTTCCATAGACTATTCGGGTTGCCCTGTGGACCTGCTCTTCCTGTGGAGAGCCAAACCATCACAGCTGCAACTCCCATCATCCCCAGAGGTCCCGACTGCAGCAGGTGCCCCCACCAGACACCTTCCATGGGTGGCATCACAACACAAACTCTTTTCTTTGACTTTCATTTTTCTGTTAATCCCTTTTTCAAACTCCCCTTTCTACTGGCCGCCCGACGAGGGGACCATGGACCGTTTCACTCCACCGTGACATCCCACAGTCTCGACGATGTCGAGAGGGCCTGGTTCTGAGTACCCCACAGCCCCAGCCGAACGAATTAATACCATTAATGGGGGCCCTGGGTTCCACTACTGTGAGGGGGCGGCAGCTAGATTTGGCTCATGACCCTCACTTATTGCTGATTGTGGCTCTCAAGATCAGAAAGTCTGCTTTAGACTAATGGCCGAACATGCTATCGGGTTTGACTGAAAGTCTAATGTTTGACATTGCCCTTAACAGATGATTGTTGGGGAGTTAAGAATCGGGCATGCCTTATTTCTGACTTACGATCATTGTGCTCTCCAAGTAATAAACCACCTCCAGAGATGTGTGGCAGCAACTTTCTCATAGAGAACACAGGAGTGCATGGCAGTGTATAGGAGAATTGGGTGAGATCACTGCTGGCCTAACGATCAGTGAACCATTATTCATTCCACAGCTATCTAAAGTGTATGGGGGTGTTAGTTTATTAAGCTGTTCACCACAATTAAATGCGGTTCCCTGAATGGAATGGGAACCATATTATCAAGACAAGACAGACCATTTGGGCAGGGCCCTTTATCTACATGCCTTGATAAAAGGATTAGTCTTCAAACATGGATACATTTTCAGATGACACATGTAACCCAGCTGCTGCTACTTATATTAGGTCTAAAGGATAAGACTCTTGCCCTATGAATCCATAAGGACAGAAAATTTTGATGTGGTCTTATAATAATCGCATTGTGTATATAATGAATACACAGGAAAAAAGACAGGTTGGTTTCACATTGCGATTTAGTTAAATTCGATGCTGTTCGATGAAAATCGGACAGCATCAGATCCAAACTGATCCCTGCAATCGGATGCCAAATAGGCATCCGATTCTGACATTTTGCAAGATCAGTTTGGTCTCCTGTCACCTCGCTCCCCCTTCTCTCTGCCTCCTGTCATCTTGTTGTTCCCCTGGTGTCTCCTGCTGTCCCTCCGTTGTCCCCTGCTGTCCCCCTGTTCTCCCTCTTCTCTCCTCTTCTCCCCGCTCCTCCTGTCATTCCAACATAAAAATCTTTATTCTCACCTGCCAGCGATCCCCCGGCGTGTCCATAAGCTCCCGATTGGTTTTACAGGACCTGTGATGATGTCAGAAGCGTCATCGGGTCGCATGAGAGGTTACCGCGGTAACCGCTCATGTGACCTGATCAGTTGATCGGGTTGTGACATCATCCCAGGTCCTGTTAATGAGCGGGAGCTGATGGAGACGCCGGGGGAGCGCTGGCAGGTGAGACTAAAGATTTTTTTATTTTAAACACTTGATTTTAGTTATATTTCACTTCCGCAATGTGTGTATATACATTGCGGAAGTGAAATTAGGCGGCACACAATAGTTTTAGTGTACTGAGCATGAACTGCTCCATAGGGCCCCATGTTAAAGGCATCGGATCGGATCAGATTTGGCATAATTGCCATCCGATTTGCCTCCGATCCGATTCTCTCCGATTTTTTTCAGGAGCCAAAATCGCAGCAGTCTACGATTTTTGCTCCTGCAAAAAATTGGACAGAATAGGATCGGAGGCAAATCGGATGGCATTGGATAACACGGGGGCTGATTCGGATCCGATGCTGTCCGATTTTCATCAGACAGCATCGGATTTAACTAAATCGAAATGTGAAACTAGCCTAAACAACACTGCAAGCAGAAGGAATTAAATGGAGAATAACAATGGCCTTGTTATCTCGCGCATGCATCTCCAGTAGTTAGCATTACAGCGGGTGCGTTGGTCATATAAACACTATGCTGCGCTCAAAGGTTCTACAGATGATTTGTAATTTTTTTTCCCGAGAAAGCCGCTATTTGCTAAAATGTAATTTTGTTTCACAGGACAATCTATTTCTGTTATGATAACGGCAAAATAAGTCAAATTAGCATTCACCATGTAGTACCCCTCACAGACCAAGCGTGACCGCCAAGTACTTATTGCTATTATGTTTGCCTTCTTTTCTCAGTGCTATACACTCCTGGCTATCTATGTAAGATGAGCTCATTTGTAGTTGCTCAGTGGCAGCACTTGTTATACTTCAGTGAACTCTAGTGACTCAGGGGTCCACGCACAAAGTGTTACTGATAGGAAATTGCATGTATTGTTTATATCTTCACCGAAGACAGAAGAAATAATAATAATAATAATAAAAACTTAAAGAAACAAAATCAAGAACACAATATACACTTTTATCATTTACAATATTTAAAGATATATAAACACTATTATACAAAATATATGTACTACATACCATATTTTTTGTGATTATAAAACGCACCCCCCTCAAATGTGGGAGGACATGGGGGTGTATTTTATAGTCTGGATGTACCTGTGATGGGGTAGTGGGAGTGGTGGAGTAGGTCACAGGAGGCAGGAGCAGGGTCTCCGCTACAATAAACCAACGGCTGGAATAAATGTGTGCATGCTATTAAGGACAATGAATAGTCACTGCTCCCCAATGTCATAATCCTACCCATCTCTTGGCACTGAGGCAGTGCAGAGAGGTGGGTGGGATTATCAGCGTGGGGAGCTGTGAATATTCATTTTCTCCAATAGTGGACACATAATAGCCCCAGTTGCTGCAGTAAGGGCTTTCATGTGTGTCTGCTATTAAAGTACCGTAAGTGAATATTCATGTCTCCAAACGCCCATAATTTTGGGCATGGGAAGCAGTGAATATTCATTTAGGATTAGCCGCAGATAACAAGTGTAACTGGGGGCACATGACATTGGAGTCTTGCGCTGCACTGCTTACACACCAAAGTCAGTTTACAGACAGCATCAGAAGAGGACGCCACAAATTGGGGAGCAGATAGAAAGTGAGTAGAATTGTTTATTTTTTTATGTTTGTAATGCATTTTGGAGGGATATAAATACCAGGATGGGCCATGGTGGGGAACATTTATACCAGTGCTACAGACATATATACCAGGATGGGGAGCATATATATCTATAAGGGGACCAAGATGGAGCACATTAGTGTTAGCAGTAGACTCCCCATCCCCACAAAAGTGTGTCATGACAACATTTTTTTGCTTCAAATTTTTTGTTCCTATTTTCCGCCCCCAAAATCTTAGTGCATCTTATAGTCTGGAAAATGTGGCATGTTTCTTTAAAAACTAGGACCATAAAATCATTTTTTTCATGTTTATTTTCTTCTAATATGTAAGGTAATCAACTTCCTAAATAATTCTAATTAATATTGATCTATTTTGCTGATGCAGTGTCTGTAAGTCTTTTATCAAGTTCAGTGATCTGCAAAACTTTAACATATCCATAAGCCCTTGGCTCCTGATGACTCTCTCTACTCTCCCCCTACCTTTCTCAGTGTTCATGATAGCAGGAAGGGGTTGTACATAGGTCTTCCATTATGGATAAGTAAGAAAGCATCTACTGGATGAAGGAAGGCAGTAAAAAATGGCTATAGATAAAAAATAAGTCATGAAGCTGGGTAGCCAAGGTCAGGTACCTGGGGAACACATCAAGAATTAAGGGATAAACAGAGGTGTAGTCAGGTCATTGTCCAGAGTCAGAATACCAGGAGGATAGTGGATAAGACAAAATGGGCTAGACAAATGGATGTTCAGTACGAGGTCCAAGGTCAGACAGCAATAGATCAATCAAACAGAGTTCAGGAGTAAAGGCCAACAAGCACCGCTGACCAGAAGACTACATCTGGCGGAGTTCTGGGAAAAACTGCTTAGCTAAGTAGCTGGACAATCACTGGGAACAGGGGACACCCGAATAACTCAGCACCTCCCAGGATCAGATTGGATGACTGAGGTGTCACTCAAAGCAAACAGCTCAGCACGCTCAGATACTAAAGTTACAGCAGTCGCTCATTGCATTTTAGATGCATTGAACAGAGGAATCTTAACACCTATATTACAAAAAAGAACACTCTCCACAATAGAAAAATTTGTACCTTGGATCAGGCTCAATGGTGTACATTAGGTGGTTTGTAAATGAATGAAGAAATGAAGATTACAGACTGAAACTTAATGCAATTTTGTTAACTAAAGTGTAGGGTGTACACACGTGACATTTCGGTCAAAATGGACCTTTCTCAAACATGCACTGCTGTAGAGGCTGTGGGGTATACAGATGAAGAAAACAATTGAAGGGCTCAGCTTGTGGGTGATCCAACACAGGGAGCACTTCACGAGCAGATGAGGTGTGCAAGAGGAAGGTAACTGTCATACTCACAAGCGATAGCGGTCGCCTTCCCTTTGCACTCCTCATGTGCTCCAGAAGTGCTCCCTGTGTTGGTTCACCCACAAACTGAGCGCTTCAATTGATTTCTTCATCTGTATACCCCACAGCCTCTATAGCAGTGTACATTTGAGAAAGGTCTAATTTGACCGAAATGTCACGTGTGTACACCCTACACTTTGCCAAGTGGATCATAAATATAGATCCCTTTTGTTCTTGCACCATCAATTTACATTCCAGATTCTTTCTTTTTATGTCTATATGGAGTTGGATCTTATCAGAGCACTGTCTATTGCCAGGAGTGCCATACTACTCTTTGCAATTACAATAAACTTTTGGACTATTATTTCACCTGGGATTTGCACGCCATCTCTTTTTACCTATAAGCCCTTTAAGTTCATAACTCTTTTAATCATAGTAGAATATTTTTTTATTTTTTTTACATTTCTTTAGATAGACATAGATATAACTATTGTGGATTTATTTTCACTATATTTCCTTTACATACCAAAATCAAGGATCAATATCATCCACCAGATGGTCCATTTGTCCACCAGGGATGAGGAATTTAAAAAGTCTCCAGAGTCCATTAAAAATGTGTTTGAGCTTCTTCTCATATTACATCATGTAACTTATATTGGTCAGAATTATTTTCACGGATATTTGACTGATTGCACTCAAGATACAATATGCTCAGTGCTTTATATCAAACTCTTTGAGATCTATCATCTGATTTCGCAATACAGACTGTATACATTATATTGACCTCGAAGATCTGATGAGGCTGGAATACTTACTTTTAAAATCTGCATCAAAACAACAGTATGATCCTTTTTGAAACTTTTCCATGTGATATCAATTTGAGAAGTTTGATATAAATCTAATTTATTCAATTCAAATTGAATCTGCTTTATATACTGATGTCTCTTGAGACTCTTGTGCCCTCTATCTACTAAACTACTAGTGCCACCCTCATCACCTCCCGCCTTGACTACTGCAACCTCCTTCTCTGTGGCCTCCTTACAAAACTCTTGCACCTTTCCAATCTGTCCTTAACTCTGCTGCCTGACTAATCCACCTCTCTCCTCTCTATTACTCCCCTTCTCCCCTTCTCCCCTCTGCAAATCCCTTCATTGACTCCCAATTCCAGTGCATCCAATTCAAACTACTAACAACGACTTACAAAGCCATGTCCACCATATATCTCTGAACTAATCTCCCATCCAGCTCATAATCTTTGATGCTCCTAAGACCTCCTTATTTCCTCCACACTCATACGTTCCTCAGCGCGCCTTTTGTGTGACACTTATACGGTTTTTGCATTGGTTTTTCATGTTCCTCATCCAACCACCTGCAAGACTTCGCCCGAGAATCCCCCATCCTCTGGAATTCTGCATCCCAACGCATTCGATTATCCCATACACTCCGAACTTTCAAACGGAACCTGAAAACACATCTCTTCAGAACAGCCTACAACCTGTAATGAGCCCACCACCACCGGACCTGGCGCCCCTTCACCACCGGTCCTGGCGCCCCACCACCATCGAACCTGGCACCCCACCACCACCATCGGAGCTGACCCAACCTATTGTCTCCTCCCCAACAACCTATAGCATTTAAGCCCGCGAGGGCAGGGTCCTCTCCCATCTGATTCAGTCTGTCACTATTAATTTGTTTGTTGTATTTTTAACTTGTTTGTATGTAACCCTTTCTCATGTACAGCATCATGGAATCAATGGTGCTCTATAAATAAATTATAATTATAATAATAGTAAAGGTAGGGGTTATATATCCACCTTTCAGTCCAATATAGATAAAACCTGAACCACTCCCCAGGAGTATGGGGACTTTCAAGACTCCAGTAACAACACTAACCACTTACAGGTGCATTAGTTCTATATTACACCATGAGAGCCATATAATCCATAAGAAATAAAGAGCTGCACTCACTGTGGTAGTGTTTAATGTGATATATCGGGTTACATGCAGGCGTACGAGTAACTGTGTCATCCTAAAAATGTAGCCCGCAGATCAGTGGCGTAACTTCAGGCCTCGGGGCCCCGATGCGAAAGCTCCAACGGGGCCCCCAATTATTGCAAATCTTTAGTAGTATTAGTCTTTTTCTATGGGCCAAAGGGTCGTTTGGGGCCCCCCTAGGCTGCAGGGCCCGGGTGCGATCGCAACCCCTGCACCTATTGTAGTTACGCCCCTGCCGCAGATACTCGTACGCCTGCATGTTACCCGATATATCGCATTAAACACTTCAAGAATACCATGGAGAGTGCAGCTCCTTATTTCTTATGGATTATATATGTTCACTTTGCCACTCACCTGTAATACTGTTGTACTTGTACCTCTGCAGATTCCCTTTCTCTAGCTTCTGGTCTTCCTTCACTCAGTGCTTAGTAGACTTTGGGAAATGCACATGATGATGCTAAGATTTTCAGTTGTCGCAATGTGTGTCGCCCAAGGCACTGACTAGAACTTGTAAGGTGCACATGACGACATAATAATGTGATGACGTCTGTTGTGTGAGCTCTACTTGGTGCAGGAAGCACAGAGAGAAGGAAGACATTAGATACTGGAGCTGAGAACAGTGAACCTCTGGAGAACAAGTTATGTAATCCCTTTCCAGCCCTCTAAAATTCACCCTCCATTTTGCAAGTAAGGAAACCGCAAAACAATCTGATTCAGTTGAGTCTACATTTTTTTGTGAAATTGAAGGTAAATTCAAATAGCCTCAGACTGATTTGACCATCTCTAGTTTCTGCCTTCTTCTGGATCAACATAGGAAAAACATTGGAAAAAGAAACATATAGACCTGTGTTTCATTTAAAAGGGTTGTCCTGGACTAAGATAGTGATGACTTATCTTTGGAATTTCAGATCACATTTACCGTATATACTCGTGTATAAGCCGACCCGTGTATAAGCCGACCCCCCTACTTTTGCCCCCAAAACCTGGGAAAATCTATTGACTCGTGTATAAGCCGAGGGTGGACCCTAGCACAAGTATACAGCCCCCAGCAGTGTGGTATACACCAGTCCCAGAGGTAGATACAGCAGCCCCAGTGGTAGTATACACGCAGCCCCAGTAGTATATACAGCCCCAGTGGTATATACAGCTCCAGTGGTAGTATATACAGCCCCAGTGGTAGTATACAGGGCCCCAGCAGTATATACAGCCCCAGTGGTTTATACAGCCCCAGTGGTAGTATATACAGCCCCAGTGGTAGTATATACAGCCCCAGTGGTAGTATATACAGCCCCAGTGGTAGTATACAGGGCCCAGAGGTATATAGCAGCCCCAGTGGTAGTATACAGGGCCCCAGAGGTATATAGCAGCCCCAGTGGTAGTATACAGGGCCCCAGAGGTATATAGCAGCCCCAGCGGTAGTATACAGGCATCCCCAGTAATGCAGGCCCCCCCCAGCGTCTCTCCGGTCACCTGTAAAGGAAGCTATACTTATCACAGTGCTCTGTCCGCGCCCGCTCGCACCCGCTGTCAGCAGCCGACCGGATCCTCCATCTTGCGTCTTCTTTCTTCCTGTTTCCTGTGCTCGTCGCAGGGAATGACGTCATTTCCCGCGACGAGCACAGAAACAGGAAGAAAGAAGACGCAAGATGGAGGATCCGGTCGGCTGCTGACAGCGGGTGCGAGCGGGCGCGGACAGAGCACTGTGATAAGTATAGCTTCCTTTACAGGTGACCGGAGAGACGCTGGGGGGGCCCTGCATTACCGGGGATGCGGGGGCTGCTGTATACCGATGTATACATCGGTATGTACCGATGTATACATCGGTATACAGCACTGACTCGCGTATAAGCCGAGGGGGGTACTTTTCAGCCCAATTTTTGGGCTGAAAAACTCGGCTTATACGCGAGTATATACGGTACTTCAATGGAATCTGAGCAACAGTACCCAAGAATGACCACTACGTGATGTATGGAGCGTTGGTGTGCTAGATCAGTACAGCCACTGAACCTAGTAACAGAATGATTGGTGGGGTGCTGGATGTCAAGTGTAGAACCCCACTGATTTGATATTAATGGCTTACATTAAAGGGATTCTCCAAGAATCAGATAAAATAACGTCCCAGCTATAGTTAAATTGCAGCCCCACCTTTCAGTACAGGCTGTAGTCTGAAGATGTATATCTCCCAAGAACTGTGTTTCAACTGATAAGAGCTGCATCACACATACCTCAGTCAGAAAAATTGTGTAATCCATGTTGTGATTGATGAAGAGATTACCAGCTTCATCTTCTTCCATCAGACTGACAGCTTTATAAAAGTACATGGAGACTGACTGCCTCCAATTGGAAAACAAAAGTCCCCTATTGTGCTCAGCGAGAAAGAGATATATGACAGCCTGTGCTCACCATTGCTGACTGAGGTATGTGTTGTGGAGACTCGAGGGTCAAGGGTGTGCTTGTCCACTGGTTTGCCTGTCTTTAGAAAGACTGCATGGACCGTGGCTGATCCCAATTAATACCCCTACTTCTCTCCCCTTGGAAGAACACTACTTGGCCAACACAGCATCAAGGTTCCACTCTCCAATAGGACTAAATAGGCTCACCACCAGTCAACAGCATATAGTGTATTCCCAACAAGGACATAAGATGGTGCAAGTGACAATCTCACTATTACTGGGTTAGAACCTCTCCAACTTTGGTGCATCCAGGACCAAGTACCCCAGCCTGCCACATCCCATTTTTGTGGGTACCCACTGAGAGGAGGTAGTGGTAAGCTTAGTAAACTGACCGAGCACAGCGTGGTCAGGTGACTCAATTTACCCAACCTGGGGTCTCCAAACAAATTTGTTATCTCAGTGTTGGACAGTGGATCAGTTCTATAGTCCATCAGATGGAACCATGGTCTCTAGTCTGAAATCCTGTGGAATCACCAAAGATAGGAGCAGGCCGCTTTTTAAATCCCTTAGCTCCCATTTTAGGACATTGTGTCTTACAGGATGAGAAATGATAATCATGGCTGTTCCCGCAATGTTCGTAAATTCAGTTGTCCTCCAGATAATGCAGAATAGACTGTTGAAATATTCAATCAGCAGAAATTCCACAAGTTAGCATAAAAAAAGGGGCAGCGGACAGTCAGACATGAAAAAATGGCCCATGTCCCTTAACTGATTGAACAAAGGAACAGTATGTCTGGTATAATTTAAAATAGTTCACCGCCACAAGTGGCCAGATATTCGTAATTGTGTGATACCGCTCTTATTATTAAGAAATGTATGTACTATACTGTGGCCCACACCTGATGAAGGTGGTGACCCACCGAAACATGTTGTGAAAACCACATTTGTCAAAGGAGCATTACCAAAAGGATAATCTGTGCCTGGCTGCTGGATTTGTGCACTATACCAATTAAACGCATACTTATCTCTGTGACAGCTCTTATTATTGACACGCCGGTCTTGGGAGCAGTCTGCAGGCCACACTGAAAAGTGACAAAGAAAGACTAGAAGCAATGGGATAAAACTGAATGGGAGGAGACACAGGTTAGATATTAGAAAAACTTTTTGACATAGTGAGGGTGATCAACGAGTGGAACCGGCGTCCACGAGAGGTGGTGAGTTCTCCTTCAATGGAAGTCATCACACAGAGGCTGGACAGACATCTATCTGGGATGATTTAGTGGATCCTGCTTTAAGTCTGGGGTTGGACCAGCTGATCCAGGAGATCCATTTCAACTCTACCATTCTATGATTCTACTGGGCTACAGTTTGCATTATACCAAGAAAGGATATCAATATCTTAGTTCTACATATTAACCAATCTGGCTATGTACAGTCAAGGCTGTTGGACTTTGGCATCATTTTGATTGACTTCTGGATGACCTAGCATCTACCGTTAATGTATCATGGGATATAATGGTAATAAAACAACATATTGACTGATAGGTATACCCGTACAATCAGTATATAATAAATTCACGAGCTTGATGCACTCTTCGCCAATCTTGCCCCCGGATCTAGCACTCCTCATTACACAGCAGTGACTGTAGCATATTAACCCTGTAGAGAAACACCCTGCAGCTATTTGATAGAAGACCTCTAGTCCGCTCCTGCATGTGTTCAGCCATGATGGCTTGAGAGCATCATTCTTTGAGAGGTTATGGAGCCGGCAGAGATTTTTTTCCCATCTATCACAAAGTAAAAAGCATTTGTTCACCACAGAGGTTATCCAGGCTACGGGCATGGCTTTATTGAGTTGTTTTAAAGCAATAGAAATAACATAAAAGGAAATGGAGGCTTGAAAGGATTCAGGTTTTGTATGCGCTCAGACTTTACATGTTGCTACATATTTTATCAATTATTTCTTTTCCTTTTGTCACGTTGTTGCTATTGAGTAACCTGTGTAGTCACCAAGAAATTGGTATTTATGACAGATCCTCAGAGCTCTGAACAGGTTGACTCTATACGTGACATTTTTGGTCCTGCCGGTTGTTAAAATGTCCATGGCGTTCTGTGGATTGAAGCTGCAAGAAATAAGTTGAAAATAATATGACAGATTACTCTTTAGCTCATAAATTTCTCTTCTATTACAGTGTAAATCCTACTTGATCCACTGTAATGTTTTGCTGTCCTATTACTTGAAATTGCTAAAAATTGGAGGAATCAGAAGTGTAGTAACTAGTTTTAGGTGGGCAGAGGAAGCAACAGCACCTAGGCCCTGGTGTATGAAGAGTAAAGAACTGTAGTTGCCAAGGCCATGGTCTATAAATATAGATTGAATATAGATTGAACTATATCATCCTCACCTAGGCCCTGGTGCATGAGAGGTGCAGAATGGTAGTGTCCTCGTCAAGCCCTGGTGTATGAGGGGTGCAGAACTGCAACAGCCTAGACCCATGGTGCATGAGGGGTGCAGAATGATAGTGTCCTCATACAGGGTATGGTGCATAACTATAGCAGCCTCATCTAGGCCCTGGTGCATGATGGGAGCAGACCGGTAGCAGACTCTTCCAGGCCCTGGTGCATAAATGGTGCAGAACTATAGCAGCCTTACCCAGGCCCTTGTCAATGGAGGGGTGGAGAACTGCAGCGGCCTCGTCCAGGTCCTGGTGCATGAAGGATGCAGAACGATAGCAGCCTCCCACAGGCCCTGGTACATGAGGGGTGCAGAACGGTAGCAGTTTTGCACAAGCCCTGGTGCATGAGGGCTGCAGAACTGTAGTAGCCTTATCCAGGCCCTGGTGCGTGAGGGGTGCAGAACTGCAGCAACCTCGTCTAGGCCCTGGTGCATGATGGGAGCAGAACTGTATCAGCCTTGCCCAGGGTCTGGTGCATGAGGGGTGCAGAACAGCATCAGCTTCGATCAGGCCCTGGTGTATGAGGGGTGTAGGATTGCAGGCTATCAATATTGAAGTCAGAAAAATCCATTTTGTTTATGTTCCCACTTTGTTTTCAATCCACATCAAGTAATTATAAACCTACAAGGAACTCCAGTCCATTAAAGTTATCACAAAAGTGCCCAATAATTTATTACCACTAGGGATGCTTTTTATTGAAAATACAAACAAAATCAATAAATGAGTGTGTATCTTTAGGATCTTTTTGGTGCTCAGAAAGTTCTTCATAGGTTTATATGCATTTGGCTTTTCCTGATTTTTTTTAGGGGTACTTTGTGGTCAACATGTCTTCACTCACGACCACTTACTGGCGGCAGTTGTCACATGTTAGTGTGGACCGAACAGGATTTACATAAAATAGAATATAATCTGGAATGATAGAGGATCCATGGGTAAGGAGTATAGGCCAGGTTCACACATACCATCCGTTTTTGCCTTTAATCCGTTTTTGGGAACATTTTGGACATTTTTTTTCTAAGTTCAAAAACGCATTTGCGTTAACGCATGTGTGTGCGTTTTTTAAACATGGGGCCCTATAGGAAACGCATGCGTTAACACATGGAACATATAGGCACCTGCGTTAATGCATATACGTTTTTCAGGAAAAAATGACTAAGTCCCAAAATTTGCCAAAATCGTCCAGGACCTCAGGGGACTCTATTGGCACCCTTAGAAAAACTGATCCGTTTTTCTAAGGGCTAAAAAACGGATTTGTATGTGTGAACCTGGCCATATAGTATTTTTTTGCCGTACTCTGAGTGGAAGGTTTTCAAAGAAGAAGAAAGACATTTTTTAATGCAAGTTATAAGTCCAGTTCGCATAATGAAACAACCCATGTTGAGAGATGCAGTGAGCAAATGAAAGATGATGCTCTGACCTGATGAGCCCAAAGTAGAACATTTTGGGCTAAATGCAAAATGATACGTGAGGTGGAAAACTAGCACTACACATTACCCTGAAAACACCATCTCCACCGTCACACATAGTGGTAGCAGCATCCTGCTGTGGGGAGGCTTTTCTTCAGCAGGGGCAGGGAAGCTGGTCAGAGTTGATTGGAAGATGAACAGAGCTAAATATAGACTCACAGGGAACAGGGAATAGGAGTAAGCTCACCCCTCCTTCTCAGAAGATCCAGTCAGGTGCTGCAGCTGACGGCCGGCCACCGCCCAAGTCAAGGAATATAATGAAGATATGCTGGCACCTTCATCCGATGAAAAAGTTTTTACTTTATTATGTAATTCACAACATTAAAATAAAAGCATCTTGGTGGCTGAGCATGCCCCGTCAGACGCGTTTCGATAAAAATCTTTATCAATGACAAAGAGGCAACAAAACAACATGCAATATATATACAAAAAACATTACACCTGTGAGATTACAAACGAGTGTCACCTGAATGGGTTAAGTAAAAAACAATGACTTGAATGGTCTCATTATAGAATATAGGAAAAAAGTTCTCTAAAATGCAAAGGAACTACTTTATATTACAACATGAAGGATAGCAGCAAAGATACAAGAACATATGCATATGTATAATGTATATAGCATTAGATTAAATGAATAGTGACAATGTACAGAGAGAGGGGATACACTTAACGCAAAATATTATACACAATTGTTAGATGTACTGGATATAACCTGGATTAGGAAGAAAAAGTAGGAGCCTGTCCTGGTATAAGGATGTATATGAACAGGACTAGTTAATTTCAACAAAAAACACTTGTATTAATAAAAATACATCAAATCGCTCTTATAATTCATTCCCCCAGGAAATCTGCTGTTCAAGCATAATATCCAGAAACTTTCGCGATTTAACATGTCTCGGATTCGATCCCCTCCTCGTACTGAGCTCCTCACTACCTCCAATCCTTTAACAGACAACTTGCTGGTGTCGCCACTGTGATATTCAGAAAAATGCTTAGATAAGCCTGACATAGAGCGTCTATTCCCTGAGGATGAAGGGTTAGCTGCTGATATATGTTCTGAGATACGTTTTCTTAGAGGCCGACTGGTACAAACAATATAGTCTAAATTGCAGGACATGCAAGAAGCCATGTAAACCACAAAGGTGGTCGCACAGTTAATGTAATTTTTTATTTTATAAAATAAATGCAAAATGATACGTGAGGTGGAAAACTAGCACTACACATTACCCTGAAAACACCATCTCCACGGTCACACATAGTGGTAGCAGCATCCTGCTGTGGGGAGGCTTTTCTTCAGCAGGGGCAGGGAAGCTGGTCAGAGTTGATTGGAAGATGAACAGAGCTAAATATAGGGCAATCCTAGAGGAAAACCTGTTATGGTACCTTTACACGCCGCCACAGAAAGGTAGAAACCGCCAGGCATCGGACACAATTGTGCCTGTTGCCTTGAAAACACCACGATGTGGCGGCGTGTAATTCAGGACTTTCCTTCCTGTGTCTTGCAGTTCCTTCAGATACCAGTGTCTGGGCCGTGCTCAAAAACAGGAAGGCACAATCCCTATTGTGGCGGCGTGTAATCCGGCACAGTCAAGGTATTTGCGTGCCCTAGTGAATTCCCTGGGGCATGCCACAGCGTCATGTATAACACGCCCTATCAGCTATCATTGGTGGGGGCTACTGTGTACCCATTGGCTGTCCTGCACAGGGCGGCATATTTAACGAGCTGACCAGTCACACTACACGTTTGCAATAGCGTCATGTATTAGCCAGCCTCCTGTGCTGGCTGCCAATCATGATGCTATTGCATTGTCCAATCACTGTACGAGCGTCACGTAATACACAACTCTATCACGCCTATGTGCTTGCGGCGCGTAAGATGTACGCCCATATTCCTTGTGGTAGCGCGTGTAAATCAGGGAAGGTACTCCACAGAAGGTAACCCGTGGCACCGTCGGCACTTCCGGGGAACGCAAATACCTTCTGTGGAGCACTTTGTGGCAGCGTGTATATGCGGCATCGGCAACCGTTAGCAACAGGTAAAAACGCGTACGTGCACGTGCGTTGCCTACCTGTTGCTACCCTCTGTGGCGGCGTGTAAAGGTACCATTAGAGGCTGCAAAAGATTTGAGACTGGGTCATAGGTTCACCTTTCAGTAGGACATTTAGTCCCTAAACATCCTGCCAGATCTACAATGGAGGGTTTAGATCAGACCATATTCATTCGTGTGACCGACCTGGTCACAGTCCATACCTAAATCCATTGAGAAAGGCTTTAAAAATTGCTGATCACAGAAGTCACCATCTAGTCTCAATGAGCAAGAGGCATATACAAAGAGGAAGGGTCAAACTTAGGTCTAGAGAAACTGTGAGAAGGAAAACTTTTAAAGTGAATTGCGCGAAAGGTGATCACAAACACATATTGATTAGGGGGTGCAACTCAGGTCACAATTATTCAAATTAACGTTTTAAAATATTTTTGAAAACCAAATTTTTTTAAAATCCACAACCTTGCTTATCATGATGGAGTATCCATAAAATGTCAATAAATACATGATCTTGTGTATTAATAAGCTTGAAAAGACAAGAGGTAATAACTACAGGAGTTGGTTCCTCCCGGTTGATAGAGCATGTCAGGGCTGAGCATGGAGGGGATTCCTCTGTATTAAGATTCTTCGGCTTGGAAAGGGTAATGTTACCACCATCTGGGGGTAACCTACATAAAATGTTGTTGCAGAATGAGGCAGCGTGGATAATAAAATTGAGGGCGCAGAGCCAGGCTGGACTTAATGATAAGAACGATCTTGCTGTATTTTTGTAAGGTTCAGTTATGGGTAATTGGATTTGGGTAATGATGTACTGTGGATTTAGGTTAGTGAATACCTGAATCTGCAAGGGGCACAACTCTGTATACTGGTCTGATAAGTAATTCATGGTTCTCTATGCTTGGATAGCTGTGAAAGTCTTGTGCTCAGTCCCTTATGTTTGATGAGAACTCTCTATGTTTGGATGACTGTGAAGGTCTTGTCCCCTATGTTTGATGAGAACTTAACAGGTTCACCCCTGGTTAGAAATGGGGAAATGTAAATATAAGAGGATCCCCTAAGCTAGCCCGAGGGTATCAGTATAGTGATCCCGATGAATAGGTATTAAACTTATTATCAGGAAAGAGAAGAGGGTAAGTCGAGTAGTGTACTGGCCTATGACTGGAAAAAATATTTTTAACCTGTGGTTGTGAGTAAAAAGGTTTTTATTGTATATATTGTAAGCACATAGTACTGTACTGTATGTATGTAATGCACTTTGATCACTTAATTGCACTGTCACTTTAAGAGCTGTTTTGGTTTCAGCTCCATAATCTTAACTTCACACATGTTCACTAATTAAGTTTGTGACGTCATCAGTGGGGGTGTATAAGTTGCCTAGTGCAACAATACACTCTGAGGACTAACCTGCTGAAGCGCCTTATACGGCACGAAACGTCGTGCCCCCCGTCCTCCCACCCGCATGCCACCACCTGCTGTGTGCACTGAAGCACAATAAAAAAACGCTGTTTATAGAAGCTCTGAGTGCGTCTTCTTTTTCTTCTCCTATAACACAAAACAAAGAGGAAGGGGCAAACATTTCAGCGTCTAGATGTGTAAAACTAGAGAGACATCCCCCAAAAAACTTTACAGCAGTAATTGCAGCGAAAGGTGATCAAACAAAGTATTGATTTAGGGGGCTGAATACAAACTCACATCACAATTTTCAAATGTATACTTTTTAAAATATTTAGAAAACCATAAATCATTTTCTTAACACTCCACAAATACTTGCTACTCAGTGATGGAGTATCCCATAAAATTCCAATACAATACATGTATCTTTGTGGGTGTAATGTGAAAAAATGTGGAAAAGACCAAGAGGTATGAATACTCTTTCAAGTAACTGTATGTGCGATGGACAAAATTTTTTTAAAAATATTTACCGTATTTCTCGCTTTATAAGACGCACCGGATTATAAGACGCACCCCCAAATTTGGTGAAGGAAATGAGAAAAAAAATAGTTTTTAATGTGAAATGGGGTCCGTCTTATAATGCCAGTGTCCGTCTTACAATCAGTGTATATGTCCCTAATCCTGGTACATAAACCCCCCAATCCTGGTATATATATCCCTCATCCTGGCATACATGTCTCTCATCCTCGTATACATGTCCCCATCCTGTATAAATGCCCCCATCCTGGTATTTATATTGCTCATCCTGGTATATATGCCCCCATCCTGGAACATATGCCCCCCATCATAGCATACGGTATGTCCCTCATCCTGGTATACATGTGCCCATCCTGTATATATGGCCCCCATCCTGTATATATGGCCCCCATCCTGTATATATGGCCCCCATCCTGTATATATGGCCCCCATCCTGTATATATGGCCCCCATCCAGTGTATATGCCCCCCATCCAGTGTATATGCCCCCCATCCAGTGTATATGCCCCCCATCCTGTATATGTGCCCCCCATCCTGTATATGTGCCCCCCATCCTGTGTATATGCCCCCCATCCAGTATATATGCCCCCCATCCAGTGTATATGCCCCCCATCCAGTGTATATGCCCCCCATCCAGTGTATATGCCCCCATCCAGTGTATATGCCCCCATCCTGTATATGTGCCCCCCATCCTGTATATGTGCCCCCCCATCCAGTATATATGCCCCCCATCCAGTATATATGCCCCCCATCCAGTATATATGCCCCCCATCCTGTATATGTGCCCCCCATCCTGTATATGTGCCCCCCATCCCCAACCCTTTGATTATGCTATATGGCCATTTTTTTACCCCCAGACCCACATGGCTCACCGAGGGTGCAGCTGCTCAGCGGGGGTGCCGGAGGCAGGGTCTCGTGGGTGGGGGACACAGCTGCAGGACCAGAGCAGCGGAGATGTACCGGCGGCAGTAAGCGGTGGGCGCCGCCATGTTTTTGTGGCTGGCTGCATTCATTAACACTGCAGCCAGCGGTAGGAGCTTCAACAAAATGGCCGCGGCCATAATGGAGACCCGCCGCCATTTTAAAGCCTCTACCTCTACCGGCTGGCTACCATAAAAAACATGGCGGCGCCCACCGCTTGCTCCCGCCGGTACATCTCCGCTGCTCCGGTCCTGCAGCGGTGCCCCCCACCCACTGGAACCTGCCTACGACACCCCCACTGGGCAGCTGCACCACAAACACCCCCCCTTATCTGGTAATATTTAATTTTTAATTTTTTTTTTTTTACTTGCGCTTTTTAAGACGCACCCCCGTTCCCCCCAAAGTTTGGGGGGAACAAAAGTGCGTCTTAAAAAGCGAAAAATACGGTATATGGATTGTCTGCTGTAGAAAATTGATTTTTGCTAGAAATATTCTCTGAAAATTGACCCACCTGAGTGCTCAAGTCCTCTGCAACCAAAGAGACATTGAAGTATGATTGGGGTCAACCCAATGATTTCGATGAACTAGTGATGCTCGATGCACTAAGACCAGGGGTCCCCAACTCCAGGCCTCGAGGGCCGCCAACAGTGCAGGTTTTTAGGATTTCCTTAGGATTGCACAGGGATTGGAATCATCACCATTGCAGGTGATCACATTATCACCTGTGCATTACTAAGGGAATCCTGAAAACCTGCACTGTTGGCAGCCCTCGAGGCCTGGAGTTGGGGACCTCTGACTAAGACGCTCAAGGGTTCGGTATTGAAATGAGTATGCAGACTTTTGTATGGGTTTGAGTATAGGCATAAAAATAAAGGAAATCTCATGAATCAATTCAATTTCAATTGTTTATTTAAAATCAAGTGTAAACAAGTGATAAGAGCGAACTAGTGGCGTATAACCCACTCCCATACATAAAGGACGCACAATATCCAACCCTTTTAGGAGAGAGGACGAGATGGATTTGCTTTAATTAGATATGTAGGTAGTGAAAACCGTTGCACTTCCCAGAGATGTCTGGACACAATTTTGTCTCCAGAGGGTATCCGGGGAGTACACTTGTCCCTTTGTTACGTCAATGAGTTAATGTAACAAATCCTGTATGCATGGTCACTGATAACTGTGAAATCCGAGCAATCTGTCAGGATTAAGCGGTCATGTAGTCAAATCTATGCTCCGGTCCGTAGTCGCCAAGATAGGGTAGAGTGATGAATCAACACAACGATAATTGGCAACTTGAGTGCCAAGTATGTTGGAAGCCAATGGGAAATTTGAGCATTTTCTTGGAATTCTTCCATTCTTCCATTATGCTCGATACTCAAGTTGAGCTCATCTGAACGTCCAACTGCTCATTTTGAATACCGAGCACTCGAGCATCTTAGTGCTCACTCATCACTACTGAGAATATGAAGCAGCCAATGGTTACAGCATCATAGTTACAATGGTAGAGTTTAGATCGACAGGGATGGTATATGGTACAGTCTTGGTGGTTTTCTGCAGATTGTAGACTCTGGTCACACTATACTGTTTATGAGCACTATTATTTCTATACTGATGCTCATTTACCCCAGTGTTCTCTAGATAAATGCATTTGACTGAACCTCTTACATTTTTTATTGAATTCGAGTGACATATTTAGTTTGCAGTTTATATTCCTCAGTATATTTGCAATTGGACCTAGCATCTATATAGAACATCGTATAGCGAGTAATAAGGATGCAATCAATTTCCTCTGAACAGAGTATTCCCTGTATTCTCTTTACAAAAATTGTAATCTCAGGTCTATCAACACACATCAAAAGAATATTGAGAACTTCAATCTTCCTCCGCCTGAAATTCCACTTTAACTTTTAAGTTGTAGTGCAGATATTCATTTCTTCCTCAGACCTTTTTAATAAATCATAAAACTCGTTCCAATGTGAAATTACTTGATTGACATTTATTTGATACATTATGTCAAGTTGGAAAATCCTATGAGGAGCCTTTCTTATCTTATCTTTTATATAAAACAAGAAATATAGAAATGTTTTGTAAATGTATAAAAAAACAAAACCATATGTTCACCTTAACTGGGAAGAGAGTTCTGGGGTTCAACAATTCCCCTCCTAAATGGAACCTGTCAGGAGCTTTGGGGTCACATTTTTGGGTAGGATAGCAAAGGGTTCACAGAGATCTTCGAGCCTCAAAATATATATTCTTTTGCTGAGCAAATTAAGTTTGACTCCTCTTGTAAAGACTTCAAGTACATCGAGGGTAGGACGATTCTCTACAAGTGCATTAATCCACTCCTTTTGCCATGACAGCACCCACCGAGAGAGGGGATCCGCCCATAAGGACAGGAAACCTAAAGATAAAAAGGGGCGGCTCCCCTTGCCCCTCCTCAGTTGGTTTCCTGTACTTGTGGGGAACCTACAGATGAAGAAGTGTACCTGATACCTGCAGCTTCTGTGTGGTGCTGACTCACCCAGCTTCTGTTCGGTGCTGATCTCGGACGTTGATTTGGGGTGCTGTCACTAGTAGTCGGTGCCCAAGTCTGTGGCCCTGGTGGTCACTGAAAAAGGGGAGTTATATACAGGGATTTTGATTGAAGATGTTGTGATGCCACCTACGGTTTCTGGTGATAGCACCAGCGCTGCTGCAGACCTCCGGGGTAATGGATGGGCAGCTGGGTGTTGTGGCTCCCCGTAGGTAGAACGGGGCCCCCGGGGCAGTGATGAGCAAATGAAGCGTAGGTACAGGGTTGTGGCTCTGCAGACGGGTATGGTATTTACAGTCACTGGATGGGACAGGATCAAGGCGGTAATAACAGACACACACACTGGAAGTAGTTCTCTATACCTTTACAGATGACAAACCGGCACTGTCCAGGGTATACTCCAGGTGGTGTTGGAAGCACTTTGGGATTTCCACAGCGAGTAATTTATAAGGCCTCCTCGTTCCTGTTTTACTTTGTACTGAAGCCCTGACCTGCTTAGAACCTTGTCTGGCCTCCTGTATGTCTTTCCCTCCTGTAGTAGTTGGTAAAAAGCTTCTCTGGATTGCTGCTACATCAGGGGATTTCTGCGGGTCCCTGGCCCTCGGGTTGGTTGCTGTTATAGGGGTCCGGGAGACTAGAATCTTCTTGGAAAACCAGTGTTTTCTGCTGGGCTTGTTGCTCCTTAGCAGGCTCAGACTCCGGTGTAGGTTGCTTCCTGGGGTGAGCCTGTATGGCTCCTCTGCCCCCAATCTGCTCTTGAATTAGTTACTTCCTCGCCTTGCCTTTCACCCTCACTCTTGGGTTCCTGACACTAGCTAAGGCAGTACTCTGGCTCAGGCCTAGCATGGCTCTGACACCAGGTAGCCTTCACAGTTCTCCCTGGAACTGCACTGCCTAACTCCAACCCCAGCACCAGTATTTATAGGGGATCTTGCTTAAAGGCAGCAAGTAGAGCTCCCCCTACAGGCCTGGGTTGGAAGGTGTTGAGTTCCACAACAGGTAACCTCCCTCCACGTCCTAGTGACTCGCCCAGGGTATGGGGACTCGGGTATCTGGGCCCTCTGCTTCGGTATGGATGTCACTGGTGGCCTGCCCAGACCTGTGGCCCTGGGGTTTTACTTAAAAAAGGGGGTAGTTGGTGTTGGATTGAAGATAAAAGTTTAGAAAGTTTATTATCATGACGCCACCCGCAGATCCTTGTGAAAGAGCACCAGCGCTGCTTCAGTACTCCGGAGGGTGATAGTACAGCAGCCGAGATGGTATAGCTCCTTGCAGGTGGAGCTGGCCCTCAGGGGCAAGGGTGCACCTGTTGGGATAATGGTGCAGATGATGGTGGTAGTAGTTACAGCGCAGCAGTGAATAAGCACACAGACTCAGTCACTGTACCCGGGTACTTTACTGGAATGATGCAGATGATCATACAGTTCACAGTGGCAAAACAGTCTTTATCTAGCTGGGTTGTCACAGTGGACTGCAGAGTCTCTGGAAGTCTCCCGTGGTATGCCTTCCTGGATCTAACCCGTTTCCTGCTACTACTGCTGTCCTGGGGTAGCCTGCTTAATACCAGGCCCGTTGAGGTTCTCTGACGATCCCGGCTTTCACTCTCTCCATCTCCTGCTCTGGGAGTCGACCCCGGTGGGTTAACCTGGTTAGACTTAGCCTGCCAGACAGGGTGTCGGAGCCGGTAAATGGACTCACGACCATTTGAACCTTTAGTGGCAACTTCAATTAAGAATTTAACCTTGAAAATGGCTCTGACGTCTGCTAGGCTGTTGGCCGACTTACAGGCTCTGTCGCTCGATCCCCCTTCCTTCTTGGTTTTCCAGATAGGTTCGTTCTAAAAACAGACCCTTCATACCTCCCTAAAGTCTTTTCTAAGTTTCATAGTAGCCAAGAAATAGTCCTTCCCTCCTTTTATGATAATCAATCTACTCTCGAGGAACAGAAGTTTCAGACGTTAGATGTGAGGAGGACGGTTCTTGAGTACATTGCCAGGACTCAGCCCTGGAGGAAGAGTAGGTCTTTGTTTGTCTCATTCCAGGATCATAGGAAGGGGTCTAGTACCACAAAAAGTACCATCTCCAGGTGGATTCAGTAGGCTATCTCCTCAGCCTATTCCTCAAAAGGTGAGCAGCCTCCTGCCGCATCAAAGCACATTCTACAAGGGCCTTGTCTGCTTCCCGGGCAGAAGGCGCTAGTATTCTTATAGAGTTAATTTGTAAAGTGGCTACCTGGGCCTCTCCATCCACCTTTTTTCGGCACTATCACCTTGACTTGGTTTCTTCTGATCTTAACTTCAGGAGAAAAAAATGCGAAGGAAACGGTGTTCACCAGTCCGCGCTGCCAGGATCCACTTATTCCAGGGAAGAAACTCACGATCAGATGTGATGTGATCAAAGCTTTTTATTGCATCCAACGCGTTTCAACGCCTTTCCTGCGTCTTCCTCAGGAATCCTGGCAGTGCGGACTGGTGAACACGTTTCCTTTTCCCATTTTTTACTGTGTGATTCCACGTGCAAGTGGTCGGTGGGAGTCACAGCAGCATCCGGATTATACACTACATTCTGCATACCAGTTGTGGGTCGCACAACTGAAATAGGTGAGTGGTTCCTTTATACCACCGGATTGTCAGTGTCTAAGTGATAAGGCACTATTGCGCCTCTTGTTCCCCTTCCCCCTTTTTCTTTTCATTTAACTTCAGGAGAGCTGTTGTTAATACTGTGGTCCCTCCCAGGTGATGGTCTCTGCAAGTCTCTCGGTGGGTGCTGTCATGGCGATAGGAAAATCTGAGATTACTTACCGGTAATCTTATTTTATGGAGTCCATGACAGCACCCACTCAATTCACACCCTTGGTATTTGTTATCATTATTATTATCATTATTATTATTATTATTTGTGTTATCGTTATTTACGGGTTTGCCACTTGTTACAAGAGGGTTTTTTGTTGCCCCTTTTCACACTTTATGGTGATGGTTTTTGATAGTACTAATCATAATGCTCGTGTATCTATACAGTTATTATGGTTCCTCCAATTTCTCTGTAACCAACCAAGGACAGGAAACCTACAAAGGGCGGCTCCCTTTTTATCTGTAGGTTTCCTGTCCTTGTGAGCGGATCCCCTCCCTCCTGGTGCTGTCATGGACTCCGTAAAATACGATTTACTTGTAAGTAATCTAAGATATTCTTATCACAGTGCCCTTACATATGCTTGATAACATCTTTAATGATGCTACATCATCTATGCTGCACAGCAGATAGGGCTGGGTGTAGGAAGGGAAATGTACAAACACACATATATATTAATAACAAGAGAGAGTCTGAGACAATTACAATGTTACAATGTATGCCCAAGAAATTCCTAATTACAGTTAAATGCAGTGGTTGTTCACCCAAAAACTTCTAAAGTGTTCCTGTGAATGGTCGATGCAACTTTACCTTTTCAGCAGTAGACACTTCTAGTCAATATTTAGTTTCTTGCTATATACAACAATATAATGGTATATACTAGATACAGTTGTGCTAAAATATTTACATACCCTGGTAGATTTTTTGCTTTCTTAGCCTTTTTTTCAGAGAATATGGATGATAACACATTCTCTTTTTTTCCACTCATGGTTAGTGGTTGTGCGAAGCCATTTATTTTCAAACTACTGTGTTTTCTCTTTTTATAATATAATGACAATCAAAAACATCCAAATGACCCTGATCAAAAGTTCACATATCCCAGTTCTTAATGCAATGTATTGCTCCCTCTAACATCAATGACAGCTTGAAATCTTTGTGGTAGTTGTGGATGAAGCTCTTTATTATTGAGGTCAGGAGACTGAGATAGCCACTCCAGAACCTTCACTTTGTTCTGCTGTAGCCAGTGACAGGTCGACTTGCCCTTGTATTTTAGATGAGTAGATAGACAGACAGATTGATAGATAAATGGATGGATAGGTTTAGCATTTCTCAAATGGACATCTCTTAAATATATATATACAGTATCAAACATCAGTTGAAATATAACAATACAACGGGGTAAAAGAAAGAGCTTAACAACCAAACGCAAATTCTTCCTTTTGTAATCATTTGCACAATGTGAAGTTTGTCCTGCTCTTTTCTTTTCTGTTCTTGGCACAGGCGGAACATTCACCACAACATAAAAGGCAACAGTTAAATATTTATATTCTTAACAGGGAAAGACGTGTGATCGAGTGGTAACTCTTCTCCTAAGAGTTGTGATATCGAATGTTAATCTGTTGTTGGGTACATGAAATATTCAAGACTATGTGAGGGGGGAAGGGGGAGTCATGATATGACGGTGTATTGTGAGAGTCTGAGCCCAACAGCGTTTCCCTTACTTATCAATCATGAAAATGTATCTACTGCACACAAGGTCAGATTTTGTGATGTGTATAGAACTGGGATTCCCTCAAATGCTGTGTGATCACATTCACAGGAAGTTAAAACTTCAGCACCGAAGCCAGGAAAAAGTTATCTAGTTCCATCATCACTTATTTCGACCAACATCAAAGGAACTGTTGGGCTTTGTGACTTGATATCTCCTTGTGACCAGCTAAGGAGTGTTTGTAATATTTTAATGGCCTTCAGCTTGATTTTGATCAATGGTGATTTGATGGATGAACTCTCTGTAGCAAGATCAATCTTGTACGAGCCTTGAGACATCCACCAGGATCTTCTCCAAGCCTTGAGAGGTCTACCAAGGTCTTCGCCGAGCCTTGATATGTCCACCAAGGTCTTCTCCAAGCCTAGATATGTCCACCATAGTCATCTCCAATTCTAGATAGGTCTACCAGGGTCTTCTCCATGCCTAGATAGATCCATCAGGGTATTCTCAAAGCTTTGATTGTCCACCAGGGCCTTCTCCAAGTCTAGATAGATCAAACTGGGTCAAGCAGGGTGAAATACGCAAGGCTATACTACCTAAAAAGCAATTTGTCCTCATCATATGCAAGTATTTATCATCTGTTTTTATGAAATATGTTTTTTGCTGTTAAAAATATTAATGAAGACATGGTCTGCCATGTAATACTCTGAATATAATTATTGATGCACATCATTTTGCTTTTGACCATTTCACTATTTAACCTTTAATATGTACGGTATTTATGAGGGATTCCTGTATGTTAGTACTATCTTAATTATTTTTTATACGCTACTAATTTGGAATCCTTATAATCCTACAAAAGAATCCATACCACTAAATCAAATTTATTCAAAAATATTATACTTTATTAATAAATGATGTTACAGAACAACTGACAAAACTGATAAAAATATGGAAAGCCAGCTGGTGCACCACCCACTCACTCAAGGTAACAATATAGATGCATATAAGTGTAACAAAAAGGCGACAGTATCCCAAATAGGAATGGAAGTAGAGCACATAGTTTATGTAAATACTAAGTTAGGTAATTAGCATAAGTAAGTATTCATAGTTACCGTATATACTCGTGTATAAGCCGACCCATGTATAAGCCGACCCCCCTACTTTTGCCCCCAAAACCTGGGAAAATTTATTGACTCGTGTATAAGCCGAGGGTGGACCCCAGCACAGGTATACAGCCCCCATCAGTGTGGTATACAGCAGCCTCCCCAGTGGTATATACAGGCCCCAGCAGTGTTACAGCAGCAGCCCCAGTGGTATATACAGCAGCAGCCCCAGTGGTAGTATACACGCAGCCCCAGTAGTATATACAGCCCCAGTGGTAGTATACAGCCCCAGTGGTAGTATACAGCAGCCCCAGTAGTAGTATACAGCCCCAGTGGTAGTATACAGCAGCCCCAGTGGTATATTCAGCCCCAGTGGTAGTATACAGCAGCCCCAGTGGTATATACAGCCCCAGTGGTAGTATACACGCAGCCCCAGTAGTATATACAGCCCCAGTGGTAGTATACAGCCCCAGTGGTAGTATACAGCAGCCCCAGTAGTATATACAGCCCCAGTGGTAGTATACAGCCCCAGTGGTAGTATACAGCAGCCCCAGTAGTAGTATACAGCCCCAGTGGTAGTATACAGCAGCCCCAGTGGTATATTCAGCCCCAGTGGTAGTATACAGCAGCCCCAGTGGTATATACAGCCCCAGTGGTAGTATACACGCAGCCCCAGTAGTATATACAGCCCCAGTGGTAGTATACAGCCCCAGTGGTAGTATACAGCAGCCCCAGTAGTAGTATACAGCCCCAGTGGTAGTATACAGCCCCAGTGGTAGTATACAGCAGCCCCAGTGGTATATTCAGCCCCAGTGGTAGTATACATACAGCCCCAGTGGTAGTATACAGCCCCAGTGGTAGTATACAGCCCCAGTGGTAGTATACAGCAGCCCCAGTGGTAGTATACAGCCCCAGTGGTAGTATACAGCCCCAGTGGTAGTATACAGCAGCCCCAGTGGTAGTATACAGCAGCCCCAGTGGTATATTCTGCCCCAGTGGTAGTATACAGCCCCAGTGGTAGTATATAGCCCCAGTGGTAGTATACACACAGCCCCAGTGGTAGTATACAGCAGCCCCAGTGGTATATTCTGCCCCAGTGGTAGTATACAGCCCCAGTGGTAGTATATAGCCCCAGTGGTAGTATACACACAGCCCCAGTGGTAGTATACAGCCCCAGTGGTAGTATACAGCCCCAGTGGTAGTATATAGCCCCAGTGGTAGTATACAGGGCCCCAGCAGGGCCCCCTCATAATTTGGCGCCCCCACCTCCCTTTCTGGGCCCCCCCGCATGCAGCGCTGCGCATATACATTACCTGTCTAGCAGCTGTCACCCTCCTATGGCGGATCGCGGCTCCCGGCTCCGGGCTCCATCTTCCTCGCTGTCTTCCTGCTGTGTGACCGGGGCGCAGCGCGATGACGTCATCGCGACGCCAGCCGGTCACCTGACAATCAGGAAGACAGAGAGGAAGATGGAGCCCGGAGCCGGGAGCCGCGATCAGCCATCGGAGGGTGACAGCTGCTAGACAGGTAATGTATATGCGCAGCGCTGCATGCGGGGGAACCCAGAAAGGGAGGTGGGGGCGCAAAACTTTTTAGGGGGCCGTATGACTCGCGTATAAGCCGAGGGGGGCACTTTTCAGCCCAATTTTTGGGCTGAAAAACTCGGCTTATACGCGAGTATATACGGTATATGTTGTAGTGCTGACAAGGTATGACCCTGACACTAATAACACCAATAGAAGATTGCATAAAGAGTGCAATAATAAAGTTACCTCTTGTGGAGTGTGATAACAAGAATCCCCTACGCATGTTTCGGAAACACTTTGTTAGGTGTTGTCGCATCTCGGGAATTTACAATTTATCCTGTATTATGCATTTTAATAGTATTTAATAAAATATTTTCATTTTATTAATTCATGGGTCTTTGGGCACTGTTCATATCCCTATGGGCCACCCCTGGGATCTCCTATTCACTATCATAGTGGTCATTATTAAGAATCAAAGTATATTGCACTTGCCTATTATCACCAACTTACATCTGGCACAGACTGTTCTGTAGACTGTGCTTACACAGGAATCGGCACATTTCCACCAGCGGTATGATCATTGTGACCGGTCATTGACTGCAGCCGTCAAATAACATCACCTGACTGCTGCAGACAATCACAAGTCACAGCGATGTCCAATGTAGAAAAGGGTCCAGCAGCACTCCGGTCCTTAAAAAAATTCCAAGTTTATTTAAAATAGGTGCATAAGCAAAGCAGTGAGAGCTGCAGGGTGTGTATGGGACACCTTGCGGTGCTTGAACTGGTCCCGGCAGTTGAACTCGGAACCAGTTGAAACATCACAAGGTGCGAAACAGGCTGTTGTCCCATACACACCCCACATCTCTCCCTGCTTTGCTTATGCACCTATATTAAATAAAGTTGGAAGTTTTTTAAGGAGCGCAGTGCTCCTGGACTCTTTTCTACATTGGACCCAACTGCTTTTACATAAAGCTGGTACCCGTTAATCCTGGATGTGTTTTATAGAGCTCTGGGATAGATCTGAGATTCCTCTCTGCAGAAGTCTGTAAGTAGTGCTAGAGTTATCTTGTCTTTTTTTATTGACAGATCACAGTGGTCTTGCTGCTGGTGGAATGGTGACATCTCCTCTTTCTAGTGGTCTACACTGGATACAGTTGAGTGCCGCTAAGGCTAGGGTCACACTTGGCAGTCCATTTTTCTGCCTTTTCCAAACCTGATTCTGTTTTTGGAGATTGTCATGACTGCATCCCAAAAACGCTATGCGTTAACGCATGGTACCTATATGTACCATGTGTTAACGGTTGCGTTTCCCATAGGGCCTCATGTATATGCAATGGAGCCTATGGATCCGTTAACGGATCAGTTTTTCAACATTTTCAGCTTGGAAAAACTGATGGTTTTAACGGATCCAGGGCTCAAGTGTGACCCTAGGCTAAGTGAGATCACATTGTTTATTTTTTACAGTTACAAGACATCGGCCTATACAACCCCATTTAACTCCTGCTTCCTCCTCTGCTACATGACTTTTGCAATCTTTGTCACTTTTATACAGAATGAATTGCATGTTAAGAGCATTAAACAGGGCACAAAGGGATGCACTGCTAAAAAACAAGAGCAGTGGTACGCCGAATGTGATTGAAAAGTAAGTCATCGAGGTCAAGTGCATTTGGATTTAGTCGGACAGATTTAAATAATGTGTTTCTTTTGAGTGTTGAATTTTAAGTTGGGATTTAAAGAGAAGGCATTAGTAGTGTGTGACAGCATTATAAATGCAGGGACGACTGAAAGGAAAATATTACACATATGGTAGAGGATCAGGAAGGCTAAAAATAAGAAGCGAAGGCTCGGGCTTGAATGGGCTGAGTGAAGTCGACTTAATGTACCTTTTTTTTTTGCAGAATAATCAAGCTTACATCCAAAGGATGTGTGATAAGTAGGTATGGAGGAAGATATTTCTATGCTTTAATACATATATGACCTTGAAGTGTGTGTAGCATGAAGATTTGAGATATTTACCAAGTAAAACTGTTCTCAATAGGGTAAATAGCAGATGTGCAGGAAAAAAATTCTAAGTGCAGTGAATAGCCAAAAAAAAGTGCAATTACACAATTATTATTTGTTTTTTTATTGATCATGTTCACTATATGGTAAAACTGACGTGACGATATGACGCCTCGGGTCAGTACAAGTTTATAGATACCAAACATGTTACTTTTACTGTTATCTAAGTGGTGAAAAAAAATTTCAGAAGTTTTTACAGAAAAAGAATTGCACTTTTCTCAATATTTTCAATTGACCCGTAGCGTTCTCTCGTTTTTCAGGATATGGGGCTGTGTGCGGCTTATTTTTTGTGTCTTGAGCTGACTTTTCTAATGATACAATGTTTGGGTAGATGCGCTGTTTTGGTCTCACGTTGTTGTATTTAATTGCAATGTTGCAGGGACCAAAAGAACGTAATTTTGGAGTTTAGACTTTTTTTTCTGTTAAGCAGTTTACAGATCTGATTAATTTTATATTTTCATAGATCGGACATTTCTGAACATGATACCAAATATGTGTATTTTTGTGTGTTTTATTTTC
Organism: Allobates femoralis; assembly: GCA_033576535.1. Taxonomy (NCBI): domain Eukaryota; kingdom Metazoa; phylum Chordata; class Amphibia; order Anura; family Aromobatidae; genus Allobates; species Allobates femoralis. Next base: position 10,018,951 of record JARQOC010000009.1, read on the forward strand.
AATGGGGCAAAAGGAGGGTGATTTGAACTTTTATGTTATTTGTATTTTATACAGCATCCAAGGTCATCAGCTGATCTCTCACACTGTCATGGCAGCACTTCGAGACCCCGTGATCACATCATGGGGCTGCCGATGCCGATGGGGAACAGCACTGTCAGTGATTGATTGCCCGATATAAAGAGTTTATGGTGCCAATCGGTGCTGTTAGCTACACATCATCTGATCAGATCAGCTGCCATGTGCAAGGGATGATGCGAGCTAATCACGTGAGCTCGCATCGAAAGGAGGGTTCCACCCAAGGGTGTGCATATACGCCCTTGGTCATGAAGAGCTTATACAATACTTCACAGGAAGACAAGTAAATAAAAAAACAGGCATCTATTGGGGTTCGGGAAAAGGAGAATAGTAGGGAATTTTAAAATAAATAACAAAAGTGATTAGAGATTGAAAATGGATAATTGTAAGTTTGTTACAGGTATGGTGTGTATCGAACAACCCCTTTAAAGAGACCACCTTTGTGATGGAGTATCATATGATCTCTCCCAGCCTGTCAGAAGCTCTGAAATGCATCATGCGACAAATATGCTATGACTCCCCTGTCATGTGACAGGAAGTGAATTTTTTTAGCCCCTTTCCTTTTGGCTGTTTGCGAGGTCTATGTAATTGGTGTAGTTTTTTTCCACCAGTATAATGCTAATGTGTATTATATAAAGTGTTTATCTAACTAAATTTGTAAGACTTTTTAGACTTATTGCTCAACTAATCCACCTCTCTCCTCACAATTCCCCTGTTTCTCTCCTCTACAAATCTCTACATTGGCTACCAAATCCCCTAGTTTCCAGTTCAAACTACTAACACTGACTTACAAAGACACCCATAACCTGTCCACTGCCTATAGCTCTGAACTAATGTCCCAATATCTTCACTCACATAATCTTCGATCCTCCCCAAACCTCCTCCTCTCCTCCACACTCATTCGTTCCTCACCCATATGCCTCCAAGACTTCTCCCGAATATCTCCCATGCTCTGGAATTCTGCACCCCAACACGTCCGATTATCCACCACACTCGGATCCTTCAGACAGAACCTGAAACCCATTTGTTCAGGAAAGCTTACAGCCTGCAGTGACCACGCTGCCGCCTCACCCCACTGGAGCTGTCGCCTCACCACCACCGGAGCTGCTGCCTCACCACCACTGGAGCTGCCGCTTCACCACCACCGGAGTTGTCGCTTCACCACCACCCAGAGCTGCCGCTTCACCACCACCGGAGCTGCCATTTCACCACCACCAAAGCTGCTGACTCACCCTCACCAAATCTTCTGTTGCCTCACCACCACCAGAGCTGCTGCTTCACCACCGCCACAGCTGCCAACTCACCACCACCAGATCTGCTGCCATCTCACCACCACCGGATTTGCTCCCGCCTCACAACCGCCGTAGCTGCCAACTCACCAACACCGGATCTGCTGCACCCCTGACTTACTGTCCCCTCCCCATTGTCCTGTTGAATGTAAGCCAGCAAGGGCAGAGTCTTCTCTTCTCTGTATCAGTCTGTCATTGTTATTTGTTTACTGTTAACTATATCTATAATTTTGCATGTAATGCCTTTTCATGTACAGCACCATGAAATTAATGGTGCCATATAAATAATAATACTAATGCCAAATAATAATAATTATTATTATATATTATTATTATGTGAAAAGAAGAAGGAGAAAGGGGTGCACTCGTGAAGGACCATTAACAGTATTAAGATTATTGAGGCCGGGGGGGATCATTAATTTGATGGGGTTGTGCAACCCTGCACAACCTCAGTGATTGCCTTCAATGTGCCCGGTCCCCAAAGACGTAGGCTTTTGTAGAATAATTCCGTCGGAACGCGTTGTGGAGTTGTAAAGGGGACCAATAAAAGTTTGCTAACCACTCATCTATTTGTGCCTAAGCGCTTCCATGAGACCTCTACAATCCCTATTGTATATATTATTATTATGATGACAGGGACCCTTTAAATGGGGGACACCTGTAGGAAGTGAAAGGTCGAGCCGAGCATGTAGTATAACGCTTCCGACATCATAAAACCACTTTCCTTGAGAACAAGCACCGGGGCATCCAACTGTTAAGTATTTATTTCCAGCAATACGGTGCGGCAGAACGCGGACCTGCCCTCTTTATGTTCAAAAGAATACAACTTGTAAGAGATCAAAGACAAGAGAAATCACACAATTATAACGGAGGCCTCCGTACTCCCCCAAAGCTGCTCTAAAGGCGGCAATTAATTAAAATCTCTTCAACTTCATTTCGTGCCTTTTTCATCGTTTAATATGATGAGAAGAAACGTAAGAAACTGAAGAGAATTTAATTAATTGGCGGCTTGATGTGGCTTTTAGGGAGGTAAGAAAATGTGTTTTTTAATTGTTTATATTTTTTATCCGTCCCTTTCCTGATAGGGAACAGGTTCATTGGGTATTAGCAAATACAGACACATGACTAGGAAGCTATTGTCCAATCATTTTTATTTATTCTATTTTGTTTTTATTTCAAGGGTCTGTTTTTAAGCCGCTCATTTATTTTTTTTTTGCCTTGTGGTGTTTTTTTGTGCCAAATTTTTTCAAAAAGTTGCACATAGTTCAATTTTGCACAAAATAAAAAATGTTTTATATTTTTGTCCTCAACTATTTCAGCACTCAAAAAAGTCTCTTTTTGCAAAAATGTCGAAAAATATGTACAAAAAATTACCGATATAAATAAAATATATATATTTATATATAATATATACTTCATATTTTTATTGTTAATCCAACTTTTAAAAAGAAATAAAGTGCAAATAGGGTCTTATCTGAAAGATAGTATTGCAGGACAGGAAACTATTGTCCTGAGGAAGAAGCCCACTGTGGCTTTGAAATGCGTTGACTAATAAATCATTTATTATATAATCTTGACTATCTGGAATTAATCATGAGATGATATATCAGTAAAAAAGGGTTGACAGTCCACGCTGCCAATAGAAACGATGAAGCTTAAAAAAAAGATCCAAGTAGTTTTTTGGCTCTACACTAGGGATGAGCCAGTATAATCGTTACTATTCGGTACTCGCCGATAGTAATAGTAACGATGTTCTGCTGCTCGTTTCAGCTTCTAGTTTCTTGTGATTACTCGGGAGTAGCGAGTAGTCCTTTTACTTTTGCAGTGTATCTATATATACACTGCAAAAGTACACTAAAAGTGAAGAAAAGTTGTTAAAAAATAAAAAAAGCATCATACTCACCTTCCGACAACTGCACCGGGACCGGAACACCTCACCTCTGATGTGCGGCAAGGACCTGCCAGTCCGATAGCCAATCAGATGGCTGGGAGCGATCTGGCCAATCAGATGGCCGGATGTCACAAACCATGTGATCGCTATCAGCCACCTGATTGGCCAGATTGCAAGGTCCTGGCAGTACACGTGGTTTGTGACGTCCGGCTATCTGATTGGCCAGATTGCTCCAGACACCAGGCAGTGGTCATCAGGCTTTGGACATTCGTCATTGGACACTAGCTGGAAAAGACCCAAGCAAGATGGTGCAAGCACTGCAGGAGCGGACCAGAGCTGCATGGCAAGGGCACTACAGGAGCGGACCGGAGTTAAGTAGTGCAAGCACAGCAGAACAATTCAAGCACAACAAGCATTGACTGGAGCTAAATGACACAAGAACCGCAGGAGCGGACTGGAACATGACAGTGAGAGCGCGGCACAGTACCATAAGCATACAGTTGTGGCCAAAAGTATTGACACCCCTGCAATTCTGTCAGATAATACTCTGTTTCTTCCTGAAAATGATTGCAATCACAAATTCTTTGGTATTATTAGCTTCATTTAACCTCCTACGTCATAGGTCGGGAAGGGGTTAAAGGTAACAGACAACAGTATCCTAGTTGGTTGAGGAAAGGAGCATTGGGTAAGAGCACTGATATGCACAGTAAAGCCAGGGAAGCAATGGACAAACAGACTGGTACACTATCATGTACCTGTATGAATGGAGACGTAATTGCGAACAATCAACCATGTTCATACATTTTAACTTGATAGCTAAAAATTTCTAACTATGGATATTGATATGATCTTTGTGTATAAGATTAAGAGAAACAAAGGCAGAAAACAAGCGCAACAGGGTCTTAGTTGGTTAAAATGGGGGCAAGGCCAAAAGTGTTCCCTCCTCACCTGGGTTAGTTGTGTGTAACACAACCATGGATGTGTATGTGTCAGGCTTCTGTACATGCATAGATGATACACACTGAAACAGGAGATGATAAGGATAAAATGTGGTTCCTCCGCACAGTCTGGATGGGCAAAAAGGACTCCAAATGACTTGAGTGGAAATATGGTTTTAGTTTACGCATTTCAAGGCAATCCAGACTCTTCCTCAGGACAAAACCATAGTACCATTACAATCCCTATTTCAATGCAATTGCATTATCCCTTTAAGCAAAGTAATATTTAACCAGATTGCACTTTTGTCCACACATGAATCCATGAAGCTTTGAGCGGTGCTACCGGGAGCTCTTGTAGGCAGTTGCTAGGATTCTACACGATGATGTACAAAGCACCGGGGAGGAAAGATAGAAGGTTGTGGACATTGCTGGAAATGCAGGCTCTTCATGTGAGATGGCTGCTGACTCTAAATATAATGATCAGGTGGTTTTTCGTGGAAATTGAAGCTAATTAACTGCTGTAGCACCAAAGGGAATATCAGGTCACAGGCACAATCCTAAAAAAAAAGCTTAAGTACGCTCCAGAGAACAGAAGAAACCATCGCTACGAAGGCATAGATCTACATTAATTATCCACTTACATTTTATTTTTGCAAAAATTGTAGTCTTTTTGTTTTTTTTAGAATTGAGGCAAATATGTGCAAAATTTTACAACATTAATTTTGCCATTTTAAAAATGAAGACCGGTGAGAACTGGAAGCGGCTAAGTTATTAATACATTGAAAAATGGGATTCATACTAACCAATATCTCGTCTTCTTCACCTACATAGAGTATAATATCCACACAAATCTGAAATATTTTAAGTTTGCTTCTTTGGTAGTAAAACAGAATTCAAAATAGATTAGAATTACATTAACATCAAAAGGTAAATGACTGTAAATGTCTATATTTAAAAATGCTGTTGTCTTACTACTGAAAAATCACACCATAATCATCTGATAACTGTTCGTTTGTTCATTTTAATCACTGTATATTGTTCGTTATTCATTCTTATATGATGTTACAATGTATGTCCATATAATTAAAGAAAATTACACCAAAATGACAATCACTAGATGCCTCCCTTCTGTCTTAGGCCGGCTTCACACCATGCTTTTTTGCTGTCAGGCTGTGTCCGGTGTTTTGCTGGATACACCAGAGACAGCTCCGGACAGAACAGAAATGGAGGGCAAACATGTCCTCCGATTCTGTTTTCTGCCGGATTCAGGACTGTGCCGCTGTCCAGGCCCTGAAATTTCAAAATCGCATCTAGCGGGGAGCTAGTTGCGGTTCTGAAATCTCAGCCGGGAGCTCTCCAGGTGCTGAAATTCAGTAGACAGATTTTCTGTTGGGTCAAGCATGATCCGGCGCCCATAGACTCTCCCATGTTATTCGGCGCCGGATCCGGCTGGATCCAGGTTTATTTAACTTTTCGCCTTGGACACAAAAATGCTGCAAGCTCTTAATTTGTGTCCGGGGCAAGGATCGAAAGCAGCCTGATCCTGCTGGACAGGGACCAAACCAGATGGCAAGTCACTGCCATCAGGCCCTATCCGGCACCATAGGGCTATTTATGTCCAAAATCAGGTCCAAGGCTGTCAGGTTCACACCAGACAGCCCCGGGCCCAAAAAAATCGTGGTGTGAAGCCGGCCTTACTTTTCCGCTGCCGCCCTATCCGGCACCATAGCACCATAGGGCTATATTATGTCCAAAATCGGGTCCAAGGCTGTCAGATTCACACCGGACAGCCCCGGACCCAAAAAAATCGTGGTGTGAAGCCGGCCTTACTTTTCCGCTGCCTGTTGTCAAGCGTCATCCATCTTTAGCAGCACAGATGCAGAGAAGGATTATGGAAAGTACAGGTGAGAAATTCATTTTTTTTCAAAAAAAGACAAAAAGGTTGTGTTTGGACATCAGATTGTGCTGGATCCCATCTAACAGATGATTACCGGACATCATATAAACTTGGCCTAAGCTTACAGTGGCCTCCAGCTGGGAATTAGTTAACAGACCATCTTTTACCTGGAGAATTTCTTTCCTTCCCATCTTCTCTTAATGGATTTTTTGTTAAGTTGATGCTTTTTTAAAACCATTCACAGTATGCAAATAATCCAATTAAAAAAGTCATCAATATGCAGTGGCAGGTAATAAGAGAACACTATGTAGCTTGTTTAAAAAGCAGCCTAATATTACAATAATTAATGATGTTTTCTCATGCTACTTTGTGTGTACAGATACCGCACTTAACACTTCTATTATTGCTGCCATCACAAGAAAATGATTTGCAACAATAAGAGACTGGGGATGGAAAGCCGAATCCACTCTGTATTTTATATATTCATATACCACGGAAGAATATATTATTCCAGTATTTTTACATTGTGCCCTATACTATACATATGATGTAATATATAAAGCTGAGTGTATGTATGTGTTCACTAAAGGAATGGGTACTGTTGCATCTACAATTACCAAACTTTGCACACACACTCCACTTGACTCAGGGATCATCTATCATTATCTTGGGGTCTAACGGAACAGCTATTCTCCTTGTGAAGAGTATTCTGCCAGCTGGCAGTGAGGAGACTTAAAGCCACAATGCTCCTCTAGGAAATATGCAAATTGTTACTTCAGTGAGGAAGTAGACAAACTCAAGTGCCACCTAATAAAGGTAGCAATCCTAAAAGGTGGCATTAGAGTTTGTCTACTTCCTTACTGAAGTGACAATTTGCATATTTCCCAGAGGAGCATTGCAGCTTTAAGTCTCCTCACTGCCGGCTGGCAGAATACTCTTCACAAGGAGAAAAGCTGTTCCCCCAGACACTGTCTCTGCCTCTCATACAGCTAGATCAGAATACCCACACACTGCACTGATGAGGGGCAATTGAGTCAGTCGACAGGTTAGGGGGTACTCGGATACCGAGAACAGATGGTCACTTCGATGGGGGGATCACGGCTGGTCGGTTCCCGGTTCCGTGTCCTGGACCCTCATTGGCAGGGATGATGGGGGATGATGACGATGCATGGGGGAATGGTAACGTGACACCACCTGTGGTACCTGGTAATGTGGATACCAGCGCTGAGGTGATGGAGGTGCAGCTCAGAGTAGTACAGCTCCCCACAGGTGGAGCTTTACCTCAGGGCAGCGGGGGTGGATGAGGGGATTAGTAGTAGTGTTCTGCTGTGAACGCTGCAGGTGCGGCGGGGGAATCAGGCACACACACACAATTGTCTCTGTTTCGGTACCTTTTTTTTTTACTGATGTCCGGTAACAGGTACAGTCCAGGATAGTAACCAGGTTCTCGGTGCAATTTGCTATATTCACCTTGAAAAGTTGTGAGGCCTCTTTGTTATTGTGTGCAGTGATCAGGGTAAGTCCTGCCTGAAACTAAGCTTGCCGCTCCTTCTCCTCTCAGGGTACTACTCCATAACCGACAATGAGGACCTTTCTGTGGGATCCCTATTCTCTGCTTAGGTCCCTGGTCCTATACTTGGTCAGGTTTGAGTGTCTTGTCGTTTTTATCAGGGATATTAGATCCTCCTGGTCTGTCTGGGCTTTTCCTGCTACAATAGATTACTAGCAGAATCGGACTCCGGTGCCGAGGTGGGCTAAAGGGAAACCTGATCTGTTCCTGTCTTCTTTTCTCCTACATCCTTCACTGGCCTCCGACCCTCTCCTAGGGTGCAGCACAGCTGGGTCAGTGTTCCCTGGTCCGGGCCTGGCTGAATCCCAGTGACCAGCTCCTTCCAGTACCTTCCTCTTTGGCTGTCTGACTGGAACTAACTGACTCCTCCCCTCAGGCCTGGATCTTTATAGGGGATCTACTTTAAGGCAGAAAGTAGAACTCCCCCTCCAGGTCTGGGGTGGAAGGTGTTATGTGCTGTGTGTACCAAGGTGTATGTCTCTCCTTGCATTGGTAGGTCCTGTGCTAATCCCCAGCAGGGGTGCCACATTCACCCCGAAACGCAGCATCTGCAGTTTGAGGTTCTGATCTGGCACGAATCCTAAGTCATATTAAAAGGTTTCTTAGAGTCATTATGACTTTTAGGATGCTACCTTTATTAGGTGGCATTAGATTTGTCTGCTTCCTCACTGAAGTGACAATTTGCATATGTTTTGGGGGACATTTTAACCCGTGCCTTAAAATCATTCACCAAAAAAAGGCTTATTGACTGTATGTCCACACATAGCTCCGCCCCCTCATAGTGCCACCCTTTCATAGCCATTCCCCCTTCATAGCCACACCACTTTATTGCCACACTCCTAATTACTTTGTGCCTTTTATCTGCACAATAAACATTCTATTTTGTTATAATTAAGAACAGTTAGTTACTATGTCTGGCCAACGCTCGCAATGAGGCAGTGTGTAGACACCTTGGAGGACATTCATACTATGGCAGATTAATAATTAACATTTCAGTTGAATTTCAGATGATCCAGCAGAACCTGTGTGATGTTACGATCATATGACTATAACAGGCGGAGCTAAGTCTCAAAGCCCATAATGATTCTACCTTCTTAGCTCCTCCCACTATGGTCACATGATGGTGGTTACATCACAGAGGTCCTTTTACACAGAGAAGTTGCCAGTGAGTTCATTATTAACCTGCAGTTGTTTATGTCCTGCAAGGTGTCTACACACTGCCTCATTTACATAAGAAATGTAAGTGTATAAATGATTTTTTTTCACCTTTAACATCACACTATGAGCTCAGACAGGGATGATCAGAATAGTAATATAAAGCTACAGGTACAGACTGTGATAGCTGGGGGTGGGGGGTGGGGGTATAAATGACCTGACAGGTACCCTTTAATGTAATTACAACTAAGCATAATTACTGCTGTATACAGGGGGGCTGTGTTCTGCCTTCTTCCACATGTGGTGCTCTGGATATATAGCATACAGCTTAACCCTTGTTCACTTTCCCAAGGAACAGACTATAGGGTTTCTAGAGTCTATATTTATTGAGGTGATGTGAACTTGATAGTGGTAAAAACTATATATAATACAAGGAATAAACAGTCTGAATCAGTACTGACATATCATAAAAACAGCAGTATGATACAGAAGTACAATTACTACCAGTACTGGGGCATTACTGAAACTGCACAGTAACAGTAAAACACAGAATGCAGTTAACATGGCTAACTAGGGTAAAGGTCACTGCAGCAGGCATCTAACTGCATATAGCACATGAACGTGCAAGGATGCAGGATTACAGATAATGATACCTCACTTATGTTACACTCTGTACAATGGCTGCAGCCTACATCTACTAACTCAGATCCCAGCATAACCATGTATTTTACTCTTACCAGAATCATCTGACAAGAGAATGAAAGTTGTAGAAGAAGGAACAGGAGCCAGGATAATTCTGATCCCTCATAAGTTCAAGAACATGTCTGCCATCTCTGTCATCCAGAAAATCGGGGGGGGGGGGGGGGGGGGGGGGATGGGACCGTCTAAATGACTCATCTTAAAGAAGACATTCTTATTTGAGCAGAAACAACATAAATGGGTATTTGGTGACCTCTAAGGGTTATAACTGGTATTAAACTATGAATGTTTATTTTTCTGCTCAGAATGGGCAGAACAGGCTGTGTTCAGGCTGCTGCTGTATACAGGGGGGCTGTGTTCAGGCTCTTGCTGTATACAGAGAGCAGGGTGCGGTAGGTTGTTAAAAGAATAGGAAAGAGGTGTCTTAGTCGATTTGGGGTTTGTGTGGCTGCTGTTTCACTGAGAGTCATGTCCCAGTGTGTGCCATTTTATACTATCATAACTTGGGCAATCATTTAGTTAATTTGTGTTGCAAATCTGTAGTGTTGAATATATGATGTGAAATGGTTTTATGTGCAAAATAATCCTTCTATTTTGTTATTAGTAACCACAGTTACTAATCCTGGACAACACTGTCCTCTTCACGTAGTAATAGTTATATCATACTATCCAAAACAAGCCAATACATCCTTCTCAGCACAGACCGTTAGCACTGTTGCAGCAGGGTTGGTGAGTTGGTATTGTAGTATAGTGCATATGTAGCTGTTCTGTCCTCACTACACAGGCCCTGAAGCTTATGAGTGCAGTCTGAAAGGCAGCTAAATCTCTATCTACTGAATCCAATAAGAATACTGTTGCTAGAAGTGTGTGTACTTTACTGAATTTAGTAAATAAAATTAGGTGAAACTAGGAACAATTGGGATACATATAATCAGTGCATGTGCAATATTACAGAAGAATACACATCACAAAGTGGCTATACAACACACATGTAACATCTACGAAGCTTGTGTCTGGCCTAGAATTCAACTGACTAAATAACATTAAGAGCATCTGATGGCTGCAATCAACAAAAAATGCTATCATTAGGGGATAAAATGGAGCATGACCTTGGTATGTGAGTATGAGGAAATGGAGGCTATTTACCCATAATGCATCACAAAAGGGGAGGAGAACAGAAGCATGAAATGCAAGAGCTAGTGCTGATTAAAAGTTCAACCACTAGAGGGAGCTAAAGTACTCTACACAAACTAAGGGATTTCAGATTTGTTGCTGCAGCAGAAGAATAGCTGCAGCTCGGAGCAGTGGAGACTTGCATGTATCAGGGTTTATTAGTGATACAGAAGTAGTAAAAGATTTGGGTGCATTAGGCTTCGTTCACATGTTGCTTTTTTGCTGCTGCAGATTTAGCTTTGTTTCTTCTGCTCTTTGGTGCATATTTTGCCATTTTGTTTGCCGCATATTGTGTCATTTGTTTAGAATATATATTTGTTATATTCACCAAAAACACAGCAAAAATGCATGGTTGTACTTTTGCAACATTTTTTGGAGTCGAGCAGCAGGACTGACTAAGTGGTGACCTGGATGTAGCTAAGGCTGGGGTTACACATAAGCCCTCAGTCAGTTTTTGGCTTCAGTTTTCTCATTTTTTTTTTCTAAGTCCAAAAACTGACAGAAAAACGCATTGGGTGTAATAAACACCCTGTGCGTTTTTCTCTGCAGCTCAAAACATTGCCCTGTCCGTTTTTGAGCCAAAAACGCAGTCAACTGCGTTTTTGGCATCAGTTAAAAAACGCATGCGTTTTTATGCGTTTTTTTTAACATGGGGCCCTATGGGAAACGCATGCGCAAACGCATGGCATATTTGGCACTTGCGTTTGCGCATGCGTTCGCGCATGCGTTTTTTTAATGAAAAGTCCAAAAACGTACAGGAGTGCAGGAGACACAAAAAGCACCCTATAAAAAACGGATTGGTGATGAAAATGACTTCCAAAAACGGATTTCTATGTGTAACCCCAGCCTAAGCCATGTCACAGGAGTAGTAGAGATTTAGATGTAGTGAAGCCGGCAGTGGTGGTATGAGTAATAGAAGCTTTGATAATGTAGAGGTGAGCCGTGCAACTGGAGTAGTAAAGACTTTGATAAAGTAGAGTAAAGCTGTAGTAACACTTGGATGTAGTCGATCTGAGAAGCAGAATTGGAATAGTAAAGAGTTGGATATAACAGAGTTGAGGAGTTGTGGTGGGGTAGAGGAGACTTGGATATACTCAAAAATGGAGACTAGAAAATAGGCACGTAAGTCATATAAATGCCTATTATATTAACAGCCTCATAATTACAACTATGATCTACAGACGAAAACCTAACACGTGAGTTGGAACTTATGTTGGTATAAGTACAATGTGTTGGTGCACATTCACACTGGGGTCATTTAAAGGGAACCTGTCACCAGTTTTCTAGTTGTAAACTCTGCCTATCACCTTTAGGATCATGCAAATGGGTTTCCTGTAACTCCTTTACTTCCTCAGATGTGCCCCTGTACACCTCAGGCTGGGAACACACGCGCGTAAGACTCGTGTGAGTGTAATGCGTGAAAAAAATCGCATTGCACTCGGACCTGTATCTTTAAATGATGCAGGTCACATAAATGCGATTTTCTCGCATTACACTCGCATTACGATGGAAATGCGAGTGCAATCGCAGCATGATGCGTTCCCCTGTGCGTGGTGAAAATCGCACTCCCTGCAGCCCGCTGTGTAGCTGGTGTCCAGGAAACACAGCGGGTTTCTAGTGGCCGCGTTCTGCGCTCTGCAGCCTGCGTGAAGGCTGTGGAGGGAGAGAAAAATTCTAAGTTCTCTGCAAAACACGCAGGGGACTTAGAATTGGGCAAGTGTGACCCTAGCCAAAGCCGGCGGCGGGTTAGTACGCAATTTGCGTACTGTACAAACCCAGCATCTCCTGGCATGAGCTGTCCGAGGTCCTGTAAGCTCATTCATTACAGTATCAGCCGCTATGTTGAATGTAAATGCGGAGATGTTCCCCGCCTAAGTGTTCAGCACCATGGCAGCAGGAACATCTCCGCATTTACATTCAACATAGCGGCTGATACTGTAATGAAGGAGCTTACAGGACCTCGGACAGCTCATGCCAGGAGATGCTAATGTCAGGAGATGCCGGGTTTGTTCAGTACGCAAATTGTATACAAACCCACTGCCGGCTTTAACAGTTAAAATACAAACCCGACAATTAGCGGCTATTATTTTACATAGGAATTAACCCCTGCAGACACATGGTGTGATGACACCATGTGTCCAGAGAGTGAGGACACTCTCTAGACACATGCTGCCACCACACCAGCATCCTATTAACCCTTTGAGCACTGGGTTATGAGCCGCATTGGCAGCCTCTGTGCAGACATGCCGTGTAGAGGCTGCTAATGGGGTTAATAGCCACAGAAACCCCCTCAGTGTTTGAACTAAACATCTTGTACCTCTGCTGTCACAGCGGTACAAGATGTTTGTTTACTGTACAGCATAGCGGGAAATTGAAACTCCGGGGCTTTGACAGCCGCAGAGTTAAAATTTCCCCGACAAATGCTTTCTGCGGTCCTTCAGGACTGTGGACTGCATCACACTCACACGCAGCACACATGCACTCACACCTCACACTCGCAGCACACTCACATGCATACAGCCATTCACATGTGGCACCCCGCATGGTCAGGAGTCACAGAGGGGTATTGCATTTGTAAAAGAGGTGTAATTTCCCCAGCTGCAAGTGGACTCTAGGTTGGTGAGTGGGACCCATTCCCAGCATTCTCACATTAGCTGAGTGGTGGGAGGTTACCACGGAGGGGATATATTCACCTCTAGGGGGATAAAGGAGGTCTTCAGCAGAAGGGCCAGTAGGAGGAGGAGGAGAGGAGTTAAGAAAGAGTGGGGAACGATGCGGAAGGTTTACCCGGACAGTTTCAAGCCGATCCAGAGGAAAGAAGAAGGGATCTTGAGGAGATCCTGAAAGAGGGCGCCCGAAGCGAGAAGTCCGGGCTCTAGAGAGAAAGGGAGATCCCAAGAGTGGAGCGACTAAACTCCAGGGGAATCTCCAGTCCACCACGAGAACACTGGGCCCGAGGATCCTGCCAAAGTCCATCTTTGCAGTCGGCAACGGGCTGCTGTGGTCCATATATTGCCACAGCACCCTGCCAGACGGAGTGGTCTGCCTTCTTCCTCACCACAAGGGAGAGGACCCCCAATACTACCTACACTGAGCCATTGGGTATAGGCCCATCCTAGGCGGGGAAGAAAGGACACGGGTTCATCAACTAAGGTACACCACGGGTTCCACGATACCACCTGGGATCCACTTGCAGCTACAAGTTGACAGTAAAGTTCCCAGGGAAAAAGTGACTTTGCCTGTGTGTGAGTTTCTACATCTACCTGTTCCCTTGCAGGAACGGTGCCCGGAGGAATTGCTCCGCCTGTAGGGAGCTTTGCCAACTTAGCCGCACTACCATCTACCTCCAGTGGACTGTGGCGGTGCTGGTGACCCATCACCAGGTACTACAGGTGGCGTGACATGACAAACTCTTATCCCCTGTAAATACACACTTTTTGAAGTGTCACCCAGGCCACGGGCTCAGGTTCTGGCACCCGTGACATCCCAAGCATCCCACTGAGCCTGATACCCGAATACCCCAGGGCCAGGGGCTCGACACACACCCAAAAACACGCATTTCACTCGCATCACTGTCGTGCATCAAACACGCTCCGTGTTTGATGCACGACAGTGTGCCTTCAGCTAGAGAAGGAGTTTTTTTCACTTGTCCTGCCTGCATGTAAATTGTGTGGGCCGATCCAATGAGTGATTCGAGATTGCAATCAGCAGCTCTCCACTCCCTTCAACCACCTCTTGTAAGGCTGGGTCACACTTGGAGGGACGTTTTTGGGAAGCTGCATTAATGCTAAGCTTTTTTTCTGTTTGCTATTTTGAGGCAAAATCAACGCTAGCGTTAACGCATGTTAACACCTGCTTTTCCCATAGGGCCCATGTTAAGAAAACGCATGCGTTTTTGCAAAAGCACCCAAGAACGCTGCTAACAGCGTTTTTTGTTGCTGATGCAAAAATGCATAGTGTCAAAAGTGTTGCCTTTTGACCATGCGTTTCTTGCATTGGAGCCTGTGGATCCGTTAATGCATGTTTTTTCACATAATTCACCTTGAAAAACGTTAGCTTTTAGCGGATGCATGACGCAAGTGTGACCCTAGCCTAAGTAAATGGATGACATCTCTATTATCCACAAAGTGCGGGAAGTCTTGCACAAGTGCGAGACATCGAGCACCGTATGGATGACATATAGATGTCATCCACTTCTTTGTAATCAGAAGAAGTGGCATTTGAAGGGCATGGGGCAGCGCTCATCGCAATTTGGAAAAACCTATCTCACCAGGCCACACAATTTACATATAGGGCGTCACAAGTATAAAACTTTTTTTTAGAGGTAATAATAATAATAATATTTGCAGACCACCTGCAGAGAATCACACTGCACACGCCCTGAAGGGAGGCTGGCAAAGGAAGGAAGAGAAGAAGACCCGACCCCCAAAGTTCCGCCCGATGCACAGTAGACGTCATTATGAAAACTTTAGACCCAGAGGAGTCAGCATCCCCAGATCAGATTCCTTCACCGCAGGTATCGGTATCATCAGCATCACTGTGCCATTATGGCCGAAGCTTTACTTTATTGTGATAAGTCCTGCAAGTTCTCTAAGTTTGTGGGTGTAACGTGAAAAAATGTGGAAAAGTTCATGGAATATGAATACTTATTCGAGCCACTATAATCGGATTGAAATCCTTTAATACCAAATCTAATCCTTTACACAGGCATCATATATTGGGTTAGCTGCAATGTCTGGCTGACGCTACCCCAGGTTTTTTGCTCGTCATACTTCTATACAACCTTTTATCTCACCTTTATTGCACTGCATCTCTTTGTTGCATGTATGTTATTAGTCATTCTCACAGCTACAAAATGTGCTAAAAAAGAAATGATAGTACCAGCACGAGCACAAATCTTCTGTGTCTGCCATGCTTCACGAGACTCGGTCCGTGCCTCGCAGTCCAATATCACACTTTGCCACGGTGTCAGATGGAAACAGACGGATATGTTATATCAGGAGCTTGGCAGCATCTTGCAAAGTAATCACACAGCCAAGAACAAGACTCGCGATTGTCGGGTCAGGCTTGGTCACATGTTTATCATTCATCGCATCTTCTGTAAAGATTTCCAACGCGGACAGGAATCGCTGACTGCATACAAACACAATACTGATTTGCACTAATCAATAGTAGGAAATAGGTTGTCAGCAGAGAGGCTGGGATGGGTTTATTCAGTTTATTTCCCCAATAGATGCCCAAGTATATTTTTCGGATAATACCTTGTAATAAAGAACCGTTGCTGAAGTAACTGTACGGAGGTGGACAGGTATCGCGTTCCTCCTGGAGACACCAACAACCGCACTGTTGCATTGCAAATTGTAATTATGTGAACTGTAGTGTAATATTTGCTGGTAAGATAATGTAATGCATAGTGGTAAGATATAGCATATTGCCACAAGTAGGTCATGGCCTGGAAAGACCTCAGGGAGGTCTGGGATCAGACGGTCACAACGTTTAGAATGATCACAGATCCTCTTTAGAGTCCGCTTGTCGCTTATCCTTAGTAGGAGTTTATTAAAATTCCATCTGGTGCTGAAGGGGTTAAGTTTACTTTCTAGCCTGCGATGAGAAGCATGTAGTTGTAATCTCAGCTACTGCCACTCCCTTCTGCTACCTATTCCTACTCCATTACTCTCACCTTTGCTGGCTATAATTCATTCTATGCTGACCTGTGAAGGTGCTCTGTCCAGCAGATAGGTGGATGTCTTCCTGAAGTGGGATTGGAAATTCTATTGTTGAAATCTCTTTCCCCGTTTGTTTGTTGTCTCCTCGGTGTTAGTTATAGGCGATGGTTCAGGTGGTCACCTTAATCCCATCTCTCTATGGTCAGGACCTACCCTACATCTTCCCTGCTTTACCACTCCTCTTGTGCCGCACATCAAGAGATCCTCACTTCGGCGTGACATTTATAAGTAAAGTTGTTATAAGTATAATATGCATAGTGGTAGTATGAGCAAAACAGAGTAATATAAGGTATGACACTTCCATAAGTAATGAAGAAACAATGTTTGTAGGTATAAGATAAGGTATAGTAGTGTTATGTTTAGAATGTTGGATAGATGTTTAGTAAAAGCGTTTTGCCCAGCTACTGACAATAGAGCAAGTAACAGTTAAGTGTTGGCACTAGACTACAATGGGAGGAATTAGTTCATAGGGTAAGTGACTGTTTCCTTAAAGAACATCACATAGGATCCACTAGTGGCAGGGTGGACTGCCAGTGGCAGGGGCAAGTGCCCTGGCTGGGTATAGCCCACTTGTAGGGCCTCCCTAAAGAATGGCAATTTGCGCTGGCGTGGCGATGCAGACGGCAGCTGACATGTGAGTGAGCGGTCGAAAACTCTGATGCACCCCCCCCCACCTGTCATCAAATTCCTGTAGCACTGACTAGTGGCTTGCATGGACTACGGTAGACAGGTTGTCAAGGTGCGTGTAGTGATTAATTCGCAACTGAAGTAAGATAGCAAGATCTTTGATGTGACTGTAGTATTGAACGGGAACAACTGGAGGTCTATTGACATACCCTTCAACGATCGATTTTATGCTGAAGGTGCCAGAATACGGTCAATTGGTCAGGCTTTTTAGCCATCAAGGTTTATCATCACTTGCAGGTGACGGTGTTCAACTTTCCAGGCTGGGATCTTTTCTGGCAACTGCAAGTCTAAGGCACTTTGTTGGTGCTATGACAAACCACCTAACCCTCTGTTCTATGGGGAGAAGACATCTTTGCTGGAAGCATCTCTGAGTCTGTTGCTCCATTCCTGCCTTAGTATTTAGACCGCTGGAACTCTTGCAGTGTGAGCATTTATAAGGACTCTGATTAGTGGTTGGTAGTCTATGGCTGGCAGATGAGAGCACTTTAAACCTCTTACTATCTACCAGAATCTCCAGCACCTGGTCTAATAAAAGGAGAAGCATTAGGGAGGCTGACAGGTATGAGGATAGTCACAGGTCTCAAGGGCTTTTGGGTTCTGTTCTGGCCACCAAGAACTACTGACATGTCTGGTGGACCAAGGTCCTGATAATCTTTTTGAACTTGGTTTTAAAGACAAACCAGATTATTTTTGAAAAGAAAAAGTTCTCAGTTTCTAAGCAGCTGTTTCCGGGTTCTTGCCCTTTATGAGTCCAAAGTAGAAAACTGGTTGGTTGGGTTAAAAGGAAAGGATTTCTAGTTCCAAAGGTAAATTAACCTTGATCAATACTAATTTAAAGTTTGTCTCACTGATGAACACTTGAGACAGCAATAGAAGGAATTAATAAGGATGGAACCTAATGGCGCTATATAAATAAATAAATAATAATAATAATAATAATAAGGATGTCCCAGTGGAAGGTCCAGTAAGCAGTTGCCCTTTTTTTGTGCATTCGTCTTTCTCCCATTTGGGTTTCCAGTGTCAGCTTTAGGTATAGTGTGAGAACTATTGATGAGCGAACACTACCATTCTTGAGTGCTCAGTACTTGAAACGACCAGGTCGGACGCTTGCACAGGCTCAACTCGAGTATCGAGTATAATCGAAGTCAAAGGGAAAAATGGAAAAATGCTTGTTTCTCATGAACGTCTATTATATTCGATATACGAGTTGAGCCTGTGCAAGCGTCCGACCTGGTCATTTCAAGTACCGAGCACTCAAGAATGGTAGTGTTCGCTCATCAATAGTTCTCACACTATACCAAAGCTAACACTGTGCAAGTGTCCAACATGCTCTTTTCCAGTACCGAGCACCCGATCATGGTAGTCCTCACTCATCATTTTCTACCCCTTGTTTTTGACTTTGTCTATCACCACCACTGCACCAATTAATGTTCTAACTATTTTAATGGAATTGATTAATGTGAGATTTTCTCAATTAATTTTTTTGAATAGAAAAGGTTAAGTTTTGAAACCATGTACTTCAGTTATTATTTGTACCTTTATGTACATGGGTGTACTAATTTAATTACTGCATCCGGACTATTAAGGTCAGTGATACTTGCACCTAAGAAGACATTCATATCACAAATGCCGCATAGTAAGTAGGGGCCAATAGAGATTTTACATTAGGGCCCAGCAGCTTCAGATTGGTAATATACATTATTGTGGTGATTAAATACAGATTTCACAATGGAGTGCACCCTTGACATTGCAATGGGTCAAATATATGGTAATCTCCCACATCTTCTAATGAAAGCAGTGTGATTGTCATGGCCTCAGGTAGGAGTGTGGCTAGAGCTCAGACAGAAGAAGGTTTTTGAGATTTTGCAACTTTGAATTTATCGTCTCTTCGAATAGTCTCCAAGAACAAGATGGGAGCTAATTTTTCATATTTAGAAAAGAAAATACCCAGAATCAATAAATAGAATATTGCTGTGCAAGTTCAAAATTGAACAAAGTGATATGAATCTATTACCATAGAGGTCGCCTTTTGGTGCCATTTTTCTCCAACATAACCACAATCTGTGTGTGTACACCTATAGACTGTCAAACGTTTATACACAAGTGTCAGACAACAGAATGATGACCAAAATAGCCATAAATACATATATTTATATAAACACTATATTTCCCAACTATCCATCAGGACATTCCCAGATTTGTGTATCATTCAATGTGTATGGGGGCATCTTTGGGGCATCATTCTGTGTGTATGGGGGCATCATGCTGTGTGTATAGGACATCTTTGAAGCATCATTCTGTATGTATGGGGACATCTTTGTGGTAATGTACTTGATGTATGAAGGCATCTCTGGACATCATTCTGTGTGTATGGGGGCATTTTTGAGCATCATTCTTTGTGCATGGGGGCATCTTTGTGCATCATTCGGTGTGTATGGGGGCATTTTTGGGGCATCATAAAATGTATATGAGGACATCTTTAGGACATCATTCTGTGTGTATGTGGTCATCTTTGGAGCATCATTCTGAGTGTATGGGGGCATCTCTGGGGCATCATTCTGTGTGTATGTGGTCATCTTTGGAGCATCATTCTGTGTGTATGGGGACATCTTTGGGCATCATTCTGTGTGTATGGGGACATCTTTGGGGTATCATTCTGTGTGTATGGGGACATCTTTGGGGTATCATTCTGTGTGTATGTGGTCATCTTTGGAGCATCATTCTGTGTGTATGGGGACATCTTTGGGGCATCATTCTGTGTGTATGGGGACATCTTTGGGGCATCATTCTGTGTGTATGTGGTTATGTGGTCATCTTTGGAGCATCATTCTGTGTGTATGGGGACATCTTTGGGGTATCATTCTGTGTGTATGTGGTCATCTTTGGAGCATCATTCTGTGTGTATGGGGACATCTTTGGGGCATCATTCTGTGTGTATGTGGTCATTTTTGGAGCATCATTCTGTGTGTATGGGGACATGTTTGGAGCATCATATTTTATAGGGGCATCTTGTGGCATCATACTGTGCATGTACTGTCATCTTTGGGGCATCACAATCTAATGTGGATAGGGGGGAATCTTTGGAGCAACACATTGTGTGTGGGCATCTTTGTAGCATAATAGTGCACTACTTTTTAATAAGTCACAATTCATAAATTGGACTTAAACTGTATTAGCATAGTGAACCTCACCAAATTCTCACCCACTTTTAAGAGACAAAAGCAACAAAGAAAAATCACCACTTCATAAAGACAAAAAAAACATTGAAAATGTCTTGATACATTACGATACAATACACTTTTGTGATCCCAATCTGTAAGTGAAAAATCCTAAAATTAATGACATTCAGCGATTTCCCTAAGTATATGTGCCAGATTCCAAGTGGTTAATTTCTTTGATTTAGACATTGAAATAATTCTTCTAGACATGGGAAATGATCTTCTGGAAATGAGACACAATCGTCTAGATGTGGGGCGAGATTTTCTAGACATGGCATGCAATCTTCTACACTTGAGATGCAATCTTCTAGACGTAGGATGTGATCTTCTAGATGAGGGATGTGATCATCTAGACATGGGATGTGATCTTCTAGATGTGGGATGTGATCTTCAAGACGTGGGATGTGATCTTCTAGACATGAGATGTGATCTTCTAGAAGAGGGATGCAATCTTCTAGATGTGAGATGTGATCTTCTAGACATGGGATGTGATCTTCTAGATGAGGGATGTGATCATCTAGACATGGGATGTGATCTTATAGATGTGGGATGTGATCTTCTAGACGTGGGATGTGATCTTCTAGACATGAGATGTGATCTTCTAGACGAGGGATGCAATCTTCTAGATGTGAGATGTGATCTTCTAGACATGGGATGGGATATTCTAGACATGGGATGTGGTCTTCTAGATGTGGGATGCGATCTTCTAGATGTGGGATTTCTAGACATGGGACAAAATCTTCTAGACACGGGATGTGTTCTTTTCGACATGGAGGGCAATCTTCTAAAAACATGATGCAATCTTCTAGGATGTGATCTAGACATGGGACACAATCTTCTGAAAATGGGACACCATGTAGACATGGGACACAATCTTCTAAACATGGGATGCAATCTTCTAGATATGGGACACGATCAAAACACATTTGCCAACTAAAGTATGATAGAAAGCCAAAGTGTAGCTATTTCCAGATGAAGTTGAAGATCATTCTCTAAGTTTCGTTCTACTTTATTTATTTGTGATCTACTTTTACTTTTGCGAAGTGTCCATAAGGCGGCCGTCACACGCTGAGATATCGTGCAAGATATCGCTTGAAAGCGGCAGATTAAACATCGCGTAAGCGATGTCTGTGCGTGTGACGGCCAGATACGACGAGCGATATCTGATCAAATCTCTAAATCGTGATCTGAGGTTCGGTTCTCAGATCTGACGATATCGGCCAATTAAATACGCACAATCGACACGTGTAAATTCCCGACATCACACGAAACGTGTGATTTCAGCGATGGCAAAATCCATCACGTAGGCGTGTCAGGAGTTTCCTATTGCCTGACCTCCTCAGTGGTGATTCGTGCAACGAAATGGTTTCGGATTGGCTGCTTCACCACTAGCTCGCATTGGTGGAAGATGATGCGTTGCCATTGGCTGCCCTCACAGGGTGCCATTTTGAAAGCGCTGTCTTCAGCACCACACATAGGCGTCGGCTGCACAATATCTCCGAACTGTGCACCCAATTGCGTCGACTTGCTAATCGATTCTGCGTGGTCCCCGACCCTGCTATATAGTGTCCACCTTGTCATACACCCACACAATGTTGGCGGGCGCGGCACACATAACGCGGCGTTAGGCCACGGCCATGGGATATTGTTTCTTCGGTCACACCAAAAATGATGATTGGGCTGTGAACGCCGCGTAGGTCGCCTTTAAGTGTTGTAATGTGACGCAAGGGGCGGTCCAGACGGAATGAAGTTGGTTTCAGTTTCATTCCGCCTGCAAGGTGCTAGCTCCTCCCATGCACATTGCTGCTCAGTTATGGCCGCAACACGCCGCGCTGCCACGTGGGGGATGGCGGAACTAATGATATTGATAGATCATTGCGATCGATTCGATTATTGGGGCCACCACCCCCACCAGCATCCCAGGCTGCGGAACCGCAGCACAGTGCTGAAAATTCAGAGGGCCCTGCGGCGCCAGCTATGTGTGGAGAGGGCTGTCAAGGCGATACAACACAAGATCGCCGATCTCAAATTTAAGAGCCCGGGCGGAATTGTAGACATCCGTGCCCGGATTGCCAGGATGCGTGGTGAGTAAATGTTGGGGCCCCACCACACCTGCACATGTCCATGTCTCTAAATACCCAGCAATGTCTCCAAACATATTCCAAGGATAGTGTGTTCCCCGCCTGCCCCCACCAATGTTTGTGCATACATCAAGCCTAAATTTGGACACAGGACTCTGGCCAAACTCACTATTGTATTGGATCACGCTACTCACACAGTTCAATACCGCAATCAATGAGGCTGCCCAATGTCAAAAAGCCAGCATTTTACAAAACTGATCACTGCAGTTGGCTACAAAACATCCATCACAAACAACATTCACCAGGATCATTTAATGTGACTTTCAAAGATGTTCTCCCCTTGTGCATCCCCTGAACACCCCTTTGTTGGCCCCTACTGACACCTCTTGGCCACCCATGTTCAACCCTGTGTGTCATCCCCTCAAGTCCCCTGTGTTAATCCCTCTTCTTCCGTGTGTGTGCACCTAATGTCCCCCCATAACTAGGCAGCCTAGTCCCTGTTGGGCCACTTTGCTAATTCAAAATGGTGCCCTCTCAGATGTTCAACAAACACCTGCCGTTTGCTGGGGCATCATGTATTTGCCATAGGTGTGGATCCTGTGCCCAGGACCGGCGTTGATGTCCCAGTCACATATCCGCAGTTGTAAATATATAAACTATATAAACTATATCTACTATATACTATAAACTAGATATATTTAGAAACTGCAGTGGCCGACCTGTACTCAAACCGTGAGGCCCTGCAAATGTGGGGTGCTCGGGCACAGTACTTGGAACCTTTGCCGAATTGTACTAACCCTGACCTTGCAGTTTTAGCAAGTGGGAACGTACTGACCATGCTTTTGACATCAAAATCGGGGCCAAGGAGAACCACAATGGCTTCTCCCAAGCTGGCCCATAGGGCCCCATGTCATGCATATTGGCCAATCCAAATTATGGCCAAGCCGATGGTGTGCCCTTCACAGCAAATACACTTGTCTCCAAATATGGCCACATGCTCTAGTAAGGGCAGAAAAACATATAGCCACTCAATCAATGGCAGCCATTAGGGATCCGGCAATGTGACATGCTGCTTTAGGGATTAGTAAATTCAAGACCATCCTCCGAATCGAGGCTGCATTTTAAACTGATAGACATTTTGAGTGGGGACAGTTGTCTGATATTTAGTGGCCCTCCAAGTTTGGACTATTGCAATAGGGATGGATGTGTTGCTATAGGCAAGGCCGGCATTTGCTCTGTTCTGAGGGACAAATTTCCGCCTCCAACAAGCCTGTGTTCAAAATGCTAAGACAACTCATCATATTAAACGACCATCAGACACAAAATAGGTAGCTTATAAAGCCCACACAAGCCACAATGTCCCACAGATGTTGCAACCTACACATGTGTAATTGAACTCCCAGCCTGCGGTAGCACCCATAAATACAATATTCCTTCAAAGGTCGGTAAAAGCAGGCATGCAGCAAGCCACATTGGCTAATGTGGCCCCTAGGCATAACCAAACCATACATCGCACATGCGTTGTTTTGTAAAACCCATGCCCACATATGTGGCCAATGTCCTGGCCCTCGTGTAACTAATAGTTTGGTGTACCACACACATTACATGCTTACAACATTAGTGTATGCCTACAACATGAGGTGGAGTCATTCATTAAAATGGACTTAAGACACCAGGCACACAATGCAACTTTCTAAACACCATGTGGGAACCCTGTCTGTTCTAAACCTTTACCTTCTGCTTTCAAACAGATGCCGAGGAATCGTCTTCTGACGAGGAACCACACCCTGGACCATCAGGAGTTGCCCCACATAACCCACCCCCACAGCAGCCAGCAGGGACACCCTCGGCCAGCAGCAATGATGATGGGGAGGAGGCAGATGTAGCATCATGTGAGGAGTGGCTGCACTCCGAGAGCGAGCTCCCATCACCACCCTCAACGCAGGATGGTGCGCAGGACGAGGAATTGGCTGGGAGGGATGATGGGCCACCGTCCAGCCCGGGCCCTCTGTTGCCAACAGGCCACATCATCTGGCCACAGAGCCCCAGCCCACCCGTCACACCTCCCCCAAGCGTGTCAAGCTTGCTTCCGAGCCCAGGGGTGGACATGTCCCCAGAGCCAGCCAGGGATGATGTTCGGCCCCAACCTGGACCGGTGGAGGAGGCGAGGGCTGAGGAGGATAGGGCCCCACACTTACCCGACTATGGTGGTAAGTGTGTATTGATGGATTCTACACCCAGCATAGTGGAGTTATGATTGTGTTAAGCAACAGAGTTTTGTGGACAAGGGTGTAACTCATCTGTTCTCCTCAATGTTTGTGCAGATGGTGAACGTGCAGGCTCAGCTGGATGGAGTCTCAGTCCATCCCCATCCACCCCTGATAGTGGTGAGGATGAGGAGCAAGACCGTAAGTACCATACATTGATTTACTCTTTGTACCAAAAACACTGTATGTTCCCACCGTAAAATTTATTTTCCTCAACATACAGGGCTCACTACTGTCGTGGAGGATTTGGAGGCCCAGATGCAGTTCCTACAACACCTCCAGTCAACTATTGGGCATCATCTGCGAGAACTGGGCCGCCTACTTTACCTGCTGGGTGCACACCAGCAACAAGATGGTGGGCTCCCCTAAGGGTGATGTTATGGGACCCCCTAAGGCTCCAGGCGGACATGACGTAGTGTTGTCCACGTTGGACACCGAAATTGGTTGGGTCATGCCATGTTGGCATGTTGTCTTTTTTGATTTGGCCCCTGTTGGGCAATTTTATTCTATTGTCCAACATTTGGACCATATGTTATGTGTTAGGGCTACCATGTTGGCCTCTTTTATGATACTGTCCATCATTTTGGGACTCACAAACCAGTTTGGTTACTTCCCACTGTTCAACACTATTGCGGCCTTGTTGTGATTGCTATTGGCCCTTTAACACAACCTAGTAAATATTTGAACCCAATCTGTTAACTCTGTTTGTTTCTGACTGAACACAATTATGTACATGTTTATTGGAGGTTGATGGTGGTCTTTAAGGGCATAATGGGCAAATTTGGGGAAAAACAGGTTGGGGTAGAGGAAGGGATCCCTAACACATGTTTGAACACAAGGTGCAGATTGCCAGCATGCGGTGTGCCGACCAACCCCCAAACCTTGAAGAATGAAAGTGATCAGAAAAATTAAACAATGCTCTGACAACAAACATCAATGTGGATTTCAACCTACCCATCGCCAAGCTGTAGAAGGCTGCCACCATTAATATTATCCCATGTTGTAGACCACCGACAATGATGTCAAGGACACCTCTGCTGCCTTGCTGTTGCAACAATAAGTAGGGACACCGAAAGCTGCATACCTAAGGTTTAAGGATAATTGCCCTCTACATATGTTCCGCTTGCAGGATGGAGCATGTGGCCTACTGTAGCTGCCGAGCTGCTAAATTTTGAAGGTTAAACTTTCAAACTACATGCACAAATCATGGACAACATATGTAACGTGTGTGGCCAGAAATTTTTATTTTTTCATAATAAAAAAAAGGAAGGGCAGTTCCACACACTCCCAGAAATCAAAGAATACTAAAGTTAAGGCAACATAAAAGCAACTGCTATTGTCGCAGGAACGCCACACACACAACCAAAACATCACGAGTAGGGAACAGGCAATTAGGTGTGCCTAGGTAAAAAAATAAACAACAAAACAAACAGGGGAAACAGAGGCAATAAACTAACAAACTAAAGATTAGCAAAATGGGGACCAAAATAAGGTTCAACATCGGGGTAGAACTGGTTGCCCGCTGGCTGCTGCTGCTGCAAACCCACTATGCGAGGCCTTGCATGGGCTGGCACAGGTGGTGGTGGTTGCTGCACATGGGGCTGAGGGCCCATGTACTGCCAGGCAGGGGGTTTGCAGGTGGCTGGGGAAGGGGAGCTGGGAATGACAAATCGGGGGTCAGGTTGCCCAATCGGGCCTGGTCCATCACCTGCAGCATGATCCGCTCACATTGCTCCCTTTGCTCCTGGGAAAAAGTGGGGAGACGCTCCGCTACCACAGTAGCAAAGGGGCATTGTGGCTCCCGCACCTGCTGGGTCAGGACTTGCTGGGCGAGTAACACAAGGTCAGGCCCTGAGCTTGCTGGAGCTTGTCGGTTGCGGGCCCTGGCACGTGTCAAAGGCAGAGTGGGCTGGCTGGGCGCTGCCGCAACTTCTTCCAGCTGCTGAGATGTTGGCAGGTTGCCCGACTCGGACACCAACCCCGAAGAGGGACCTTCAAGCGCATCCTAAAAAGAGGAAAGGTACAACACATGAGCACACATGGAAGTACAGTTTTCGGAGGTCATTTGGGCAGAAAGGATCAAGTTACATGTATGTGAAGAACCCACATTGTGCATGATGTCCAAGCAAAGTCCATGCTAAGGTCCTTAGAGCTTTGCCAAGGAACAAAACACTCCCTACTTGTGTGCTACTGGATATGTTCCTAAACATTGGAGGGGTTTGAAGACAGCTTAATCAAGATGGGAGGCCCTTCTGGTCTATGTTTGGCTTCTGTACATTGCAAACTTGGCTGAGATGTGGCCAAAGAATGTTTATTGTGTGATAATTGTGAAACATTGGTGTAGGTCAGCGACTTACATTATCCCCCTCCACGGCATCCCCAACATTGGGCTCTTGGGGCTCGGAAAACTCGTCGCTGTGGAGTGGTGGACGTGGCTCCTGCTGCTCGACGCTAAAAAGGAGCTGGTCATAATACCACAAAGTGGGTCTGTATACCGCCCCGCTGCCATGCCTGACCGGCGGGACTGGGTCACCTTTTTGTGCTCCTTCAGGAAAACCGTACGGAGGTACTGTATTTTTGTCTTTATGGCCTCCCGGTCGAGGTCCTGGTCAGGGTGATATTGGCGGGCCACCTCCAGGAGCCTGTCATAAGCGGCATTCCGTCGGCCACGGTTGGTGTACCCTTCAGCCCGAGTTTGCCACAGGCAATGGTTATCTTGGTAGGCCGCAATCAGAGCGCTTATGAATTCGCGATTTGGGCGGGGCATCTGATGAAAAAACAAGAAACGCAATCGTTAACAATCAATGTGGCACATGGTCCAAGCCATGTGTAGAATGGCAGCCACAGCAGGAAATTTCAACTGCCATGATAATTTTGAAAATCCCCCGCAAAATAACACAACACCACACTTGCTTAAACCAAGAATGTTGGTGAAGGAACTGGGATGTGTGCTGTTTTGACAGGGGCAGTCCAAACTTTGTGCATGGAGTACAATCTAAATGGGCAGAACTTTACAAGGGTCAGTCTCCTCATATGATGTGAACATACCTTTCCGGAATCCAACAGAGTCTGTAAACAATGAGACACTTCTTGGTAGCCAAAAGAGATGCTGGCGACCGGCCTGGATGCTATCTCTCACACTTGTCTCCCAAGACACACAAAACAGCAGGTAGAACACACATGTACACACTGCACTATTTATATAAATTGATCAGACACCTGTCGGCCATGACAGGTGCGATAGGCATACACATCGCAATTATCACGGCCGGTTCGACATTTCCGCTGCGTTGGGTGTGTCCGTCCAGTTTCTGCCACGCCTGGCTCTGAACATATCACTGGCGTTGTGAGATGCTCTGGTTCGCCACGCCTGTTTTTTGAGGGCGTAACAGCGTGTGGGTGTGTGGCTTGTCGTTGAGGAGACACACCTGGGTAAGGGGACGTCTCGCCTTGTCATTGGCTCGCCTGTGTATATATAGCGTTCCTGGAACTTGCACAATGTGTTTGCTGCGGACTTACTGCCGGTATGTACGTGGGGAGTCAGCATGTGGACCTTTGTGAAGGGGGGGTAACTTTAGCGTTGTCAAAGTACATATGAGGGGGTTTGTGTTCTTGGCCCACCTCTTTGTTTGACTTTTGGTTTTTTTTCTTAGGGGTTTTCATTGGCCGTTATTTAGTCACAATACAAGGACTGAAGCATTGCCTTGCTGCATTGGAGTCATCAGGACATAGTTCGTTATTTTGGTCACTTAATATTGGAGTTCAAACAATCTCAGCGACCACTGCATGTGAGTAATTATTGTGTGTGTTTAGTGCAGCTTTTGTCCAACATATTGGTCCACCGAGGGTCGAAAATTCATGTAGTTAAAACGTTGTTCCTGATGTAGGAGTAGTGATGTTGTTTTGGATCTCACTGTGTGTAGGCTTTTGTGGTTATTGTATTATTTGGCCAAAGGCATTTAGCCGTGTCAACACATGTGGCGTTCCTCAACACCTTAATTCATACTGTAGGTGTTGAATGTTTTTTGGACCTGTTTTGGACATGTGGAGTGCACCGGTACATATATTTGCCATGTCATGCTCCTTTTAGTCATTTCAGTTTTGATGATCACATTGTGGTCCAAGCACCTTTGTGCGTAGTCACCATAGTGAACATATGTTTGCCTCTAAACAGCATGAATCCGGATCAACGTGCCGTGGTGGGTGCTGCTTTACTGGTGCAGGCAGCACGTGTGGAGGATGAAAGGGTGGAGAGACACCAGAGGAGACCACGACGCATCTGGGCCAGGGAGTGGCTGCAGCAGCGCGATCAGCATTCCCACATTCGCCTTCTGCACCAACTTCGGGACGACTTTCCACGGGACTTCCAAAATTTCCTCCGTATGACAGATGAGACCTTTCAGATCTTGTTGGCAGCAGTGTGCCCACTCATCAGACGGCAGGATACAGTCATGCGTCCAGCAGTGCCTGCGGAGGAGAGGTTGGCCGCCACACTGCGGTTTCTGGCAACAGGTCGCAGTATGCAGGACTTGGTCTACTCATCTGCAATATCACGTCCCCTCCTTAGCCAACTCATTCCGGAGACCTGTGAGGCGATACTGCGGGCTCTAGCTCCGACTTACATGCGCTTGCCGCAAAACCCGAGGAATGGCTGGCCACTGCCGATGAATTCAGCCAGAAATGGCAATTTCCCAACTGTGGAGGTGCCATTGATGGTAAGCATGTGAGGATCACCCAACCCCACCACAGTGGTTCTTTTTTTTACAATTACAAATCTTATTTTAGTATAGTATTGATGGCAGTGGTTAACGCCAATTATGAGTTTGTGTCAGTGTCCGTGGGCACAAATGGGAGGGTTTCAGATGGCGGGGTTTTTGACCAATCGTCTTTTGGCCAAAAACTGAAGAATGGACGTCTTAATTTACCACCAACCACTCGCACCTGTGGAAACATGAACTTTGTTTTCGTTGCAGATGAGGCGTTTCCGCTCCTTCCAAATTTAATGAAGCCGTACCCCCAGAGACACCTAAATGCGCAACAACGCATTTTCAATTATCGGCTTTCCCGGGCACGACGAGTAGTGGAGAATGCCTTTGGCATCATGGCGAGCCGTTTCCGCATATTTCACACGGCCATTAATATGCGTCTAGAATCCATTGACCTTGTAGTGATGGCCTGTTGTGTCCTCCACAATTTTCTAAGACGCCAGGATCGCCAGGCCTACACTCCACCTAACTTTGAGGACCGCATAGACTCCAGCAATGGGGAGGTGGTGTTGGGGGGCTGGCGTGCTGATGCCCCACAGATGGCAGGACTCCAGCCATTAGGTGGTGGGAGCAGCCGGCAGGAGGCACAGGATATGAGGGACCGGTACTGCCAGTACTTTAATGGTACAGGGGCGGTGAACTGGCAGCAGAACCTCCCCTAATTATTATGGTGCCATGGGGAATTGGCCATTGCACTGTTTGACTGTGTCCTGCAGCTCTGGCTTGGAGGCAGGACATGTGTTCCTTTTTAGTTTTGATGAAGAATGTTTTTTTTGTTTTGTTTTTTAAACATAACCCAGATTTAGGGATATTTCTGTTTAGGTTTTGTAGAGGGCCAGGCCTTGCCCATTGGAGGGGAGATGTGTGTTACCGACAAACCTCTTGTCTGTGACATGAGCCAGGGATTTTGGTTCATGGTGCTTGTTGGCACTATTTTGTAAATTTGTGTTGAAGGGCCCGGCTTATGGGTCCTGTGAGAGACGGGTGGGACCAGGACCCACATACCTCCCCAAAGGCCCTTGTGACAGTGGTCACATTTTTAGTTTCACACGCCTAGGGACAGAGTTAGGACTGTCTCGAACAGGGCCTACCGTGAAGTTGGTGAGGCAGCTTAACGTGCGTTTTTAAGCGAAAACGCATTAACCAAAAGGCCCTGATTTGTGTCACAGCACTTGTTATTTGGTACATTGTTTGTGTCCGACAACGGATTACATACAAACACGCATATGTTGGCCCACATATATGGTGTTTACGCCACTAGTGTTGCAAGGCACAGTCGAGAGGTACACCTACATTAGGCCACCAGGAACAATTAAGGTTCTGGGACGCTTTGTCTCCTTTGCGTTGTCATACATTTTACCCCCAATTCCCCTAGATTAACACATGCGCTTTCTCACACACTAAATCAAACATCAGCCAGAGCACACAGCAAAGACACATGCGTTTCACATGCTTTGGAAAATATCCACTCATGACAACACACACAGCTCACTGTAGGCTGTTTCATTAAACGCATCTGTACACTACCTTAAAATTGAACAACGCATAAGCGAGCTAATTTTGCACAACGCAACACGGGAATTGCGTTCTGTACGTTTTGCCCATTGCAATTTAGTTATGTGCTACAGCACACATATACATTACGATCAATATCACAGGACATTGTGGGGATGAGGCCGCCATGTTTCAAACGACATCTGACCCAATGAGGACGCAGTACTGAGCACCAATGGTGTAGTGAGGGGCGCAGCTTGGAGCCCATGTACCACGCCTATCGGCTCCAATAACGCCCACATTTGCTCCCACATCGTTTAGGAGATTTCTGTGTGACTTTAGCTGAACGATGTCCACTGCTGATAACTGCATCTCTCAGACGATCGCTGGATGGGTGGATCGGGGAATCGTCTGAGCGATGTCTGTGGGTGTAGCGTCGTGATGAGCGATTTTGCGCGTCGTTCGGACGATATGCAAATTTAACTTCGTCTACGATATCTTGCACGATATCTCAGCGTGTGACGGCCGCCTTACTAAGACTGGAAATGGAAGGAGGCAACACTGTCTTATTCAGAAAGAAATGATAGGGTTTCACTAGCAATCTAATGCTGACTGCAGCCTGGGTTTAACTTTCCTATTTGTAGAGCTACAGCTTAGACTACAGAGCAGACAACCATTAAAGATGTATCCAGACGGCGTTATATGGCTGACTGCACACACTCTCATTCCTAGCTCCAGCATATGTTGCTAAGTGGCGATGCAGTGACTCGCGAGGCTCACTGCTACGAATGGCACAATTACATTACAAAGAGCGGGTCAATAATATTGAACCTCCTGACATGACCATCTGCGTCACAGCTCCGATTAGGAGATTACATTTATGACCTGAAGTGGCAAGTTACTTATCTGATTTAACATTTGATGCTTATCTGCATTTTTCCCTCCTTTTTTTTCTTTGCAATCAAGACTGGCGAATTTTAGAAACGGAAACACTGGGGATATCAAATGGTTCCCAGACATTCAGAGCCATTCAACAATTGTGCAGATAATTGCAAAACAGCGAGCTTACAGTCCTCCCTCGGAGACGGGTTTCAAATTCCACCTTTAATTGCCAGTCCATAATTTTTTCGAGAACAATAAGATATGTGACCTGCCGCTTTCTAGGTGGGGTTGAGCTAGGATTCACAGCGTCTGGCAGAGCTTGCCGGTTTATGTAGGTTCATTGAAGCTGGAGATACACGTTGCCTATAACAATGGCACAGCTTGCAATCAAGCAATGAAATCCAGAGATGTAGGCATATTATTTTCAAAATCTAAATGATGAGATTTTCTGATCAGTATTTCTATCTCAGGTTAGACTTCAGAGGCGTAGCTTGATATCCAGGGTCCTGATTCAAAATCTGTAACTAGACCCCTGACCTGCTAGGTCCATTTATAAAATGATCCTTTTTGGGGGACCTTGGGACTGGAGATGAAGGAACCTTTTTAGGTTCAGTTCGCGTCGCCAAACTTCCCAGTGTTGAGTAAACCTGTTTGGGTTAGGAGATCGGTGCTTTATGTTTGCAAAGCACTGGAGTGAGCATCGCTGTAGTTGGGTACAGTTGGTGCTTGGCCCAGTATGAGCCACATAAAGTGTTTGGTTGGCTCTCCCTGGGACTAAAAGTACCCTTTTTGGGTGTAATTTATGTCCAAAATTAATTTAAAAAAAAATAAATCTCGCCCTCCCACCCTGGAAGTGTTTTACTTATGGCTGTCTATATTGTGGATGGAGAGCTGAAATTTCATTGAGGTTTGGGTAGGGGTGAACTAAGCGTCCCTGCCGCCTGAGGCGAAGAGCGGGGGATGGGCTGCTATCAGTGCCAGCGACGGGAGGGGAGTGCGGCGGTGCGTGCTATCAGTGCCGTTGGCAGGAGTGAAGAGCGGGGGGGTACTATCAGTGCCGGCGGCGGAGTGAAGAGTGGGGGAAGGGGGTTTTGTGCTGTCAGTGGCGGCAGGGGCAAGGAGCAGGGAGGTGTGGTGTGCATATACCTGGAGTTGTTGTGGAGGCAGGCGGCGGCAAGCAGTAGGCAGGAAGCTGCTATGTGCAGGGCGCCGCCCCCCTGCAGCATTGCCGCTCCTCTGCCTCCTTGCCGCTTGAGCAACAGGCTCAACTTGGCTAATGGTTGCTGCGGCTCTGGGTTTGGGTCAAGTTTGTGGTCATGAACAGTGTGCCAAAAAATGTGTCTGCTTGCTCATAAATAGGAAGGTAAGACAAGACCTCTAAGGCTCCTTTTCACCCCAGGTCTAAGGCTAGTTTCACACTGCGATTTTGTTAAATCCAATGCTGTCCGATGAAAATCGGACAGTATCGGATGCTCAAAATCGGATGCCATCCGATCCAATTTTTTATCGGATCCGATTTAAATGGCTGGGAGAGGGCTGTGGGAGGTTTTGGGAGTGGTCTAGGATATTGAGCATGCTCAATACAGAAAATCAGATCCGATATCAGATCCGATTTTTCTATCCAATCTGATCCCCATAGACTCCCATATTATTTTAATCGGATCACGTCAGATCCGAAGCGATCCGATTTTTGAATCGGATACCAAAATCGCAGCAGTCTACGATTTTGGCTCCTGAAAAAAATCGGACAGAATCGGATTGGAGGCAAATTGGATGCCATTAAGTGCAAATCCGATCCGATCCCCATTGGAAAACATGGGGGCTAATTCAGATTGGATGCTGTCCGATTTTCATCGGACAGCATCGGATTTAGCAAAATCGCAATGTGAAACCAGCCTAAGCAGGAACACATTGCAATCACGGTGGTTGGATTCACATAATTTACCCACATTACAACTTCTCCTGCTTTGTCCTCCATTGCTCAAGTTTTCAAAGTGTTCAGCAAGTGTGTATACAGGCAGAACAATGGCCTGTAGCTACATATGCAATTGAACTGTGAACTGTTTACTAGGAATAAAACCATAAGTTGGCCTTGCTCAATGTGAACTGTGTGAACAAGGATCTAAGGACTTTCCAGCATTGGCCATGCACTTAATAAAGCTGTGTTACTCTCTGGACTCATACTGCTGCTGGCCACACTTTGATTTTGTAGTATTTCTTGTACTGTTAAGTACTGTATACAATATAGTTTCGAACCGAAAACTGTCTGGTCACTGCAGAAGTGCACCAAGCCCCACCGCCGCCAGAGCCGCAGCAGCTTATGGGGGGGGGGTGCTGGTGGATCCTCGCACTGCCGCCCCTTGTGCTTAGGCTGATGACCGGGGTGGGGGTGTGGAATGAGCAGCGCCGCTCGGCGGGTCTTACCTGACCTGAGCCGCCGGCGCCAGGACAGGGGGATGCTCTGTGCATGTGGCGCCGCCCCCTTCTGCACAGCTGCTCCCCCTGCCTCTTGCCGCCTGAATGAAAGGGTTCACACTGTCCAATGGACGGTGTGGCCCTGGGTCACTGTTTTACACTCTTAGATTCTTTGAGTTACCTACAAAAGTATTACAATACCATTTGCAGACACATTTTGAGATGTGAAGCCTTTGACCGGGAATGTAAGGGGGAACTTTTCTACTTGTGGAGAGTGACATGCTGGTGTATACAGTATAGAAAAAGAGCAGGGGTTTGTCCGCGCTAGACCACAGGGAAAACCGAGGATGCAAACATTTATTTACACTCAAGCCAACGCGTTTCGTGGCCACCTGGCCACTTCATCAGGGCAGCAATGCATCCTCGGTTTTCCCTGTGGTCTAGCGCGGACAAACCCCGGCTCTTTTTCTCCTATACTGTATGTATTTTCATCCCGGGATCTGAAGCGGCCAAAACTTCTACAGGTGGTTGTGACCCTCACAACCATACCAGGTGAGTGGATTACCTTTGTTAATAACACGCTGGTGTCCCTCATTTACCGCCTTAGTGCGCTCCCCCTCTCTCTAAATTTTTCACATGCTGGTGTAAGGAGACTTATAGGCCATGCAATGCTCCTATGAGAAATGAAATATGCAAATAGCTTTTTCAGTAGGTTGAAGGTTTGAACTCTAGCACCATATATTAAATGTAACAATCCTAAAAGTCAATATCGACCCTTTAACAAGCCTTGTCACATGACTGAGGATAAAAAACCAAACCAGAAATGTCATTTTCAGACACATGTTTCAGGGTGTTGCCCCTCCTCAATACAAAGCAGGAGACCTGATTTGGCTAGATGAGGAGCATTTGATTTGGGGTCTAAGTCAGAACATTTCTGCTTGTGGAGGTGACATGCCTGTGTAAGGAGAATTATAGGCCTATATCAACATATGCATTAAATGCTTTCAGCACCATGCAGGACAGCTCAGCATCATGGACCGGTCTGGTAGACAAATCATGTCACACCCGCCATGTTGAGTGTAATGGATACCAAGCTTCTACTAATCTGTGGCAGCAAGGGGACCTTAAAGGGAACCTGTCAGCTAATTTATGCCCCCCAGCTATCACTGTCTGTACCTGCAGCTTCATAATACTATTCTAATCATCCCTGTCTGAGCTCATAGTGTAATGTGAAAGGTGAAAGAAAAGCATTTACATACTTACATTTCCTTATGTAATGAGGCAGTCAGTCTCCAGCTTGGAGGACAGAGACTGTTTGGCAGGTTGATAGTTAACATTTCAGCCTTATGTTAGACCATGTTGGGAGACCGGATGTGATGTCATAACCATGTGACTACAATAGGCAGAGCTAAGTCCCTATAGAGCAGTGTTTCTCAACTCCAGTCCTCAGGACCCACCAACACGTCGTGTTTTCAGGATTTCCTTTGTATTGCACAGGGGCTTGAATTATCTCCAGTGCAGGTGATTAAACTATCACCTGTGCAATACTAAGGAAACCCTGAAAACAGGACCTGTTGGTGGGTCCTGAGGACTGGAGTTGAGAAACACTGCCATAGAACATAATAAGTTTGCTCGCTTAGCTCCGCCCACATTGGTCACATGATCGTTACATCACACAGGTCCTTTAGCAATGCAAGTTAATAGTGAGTTAACTATTATCCTGCCAGACAGTCTCCCTCCTCCACAGTGTAGACTGAAATGTAAGTGTAGAAATGTTCACCTTTAACATGACACTCAGACAGGGATGATTAGAATAATATTATAAAGCTACAGGCGCAGACAGTGATAGCTGGGGGCATAAATCACCTAACAGGTTCCCTTTAAAGTGTTAGTCTGAGACCAGAAACTTTTTTCCTAGCTTCCTCTCTTATTTATTTCTACTATCTAAGCTATTTTCTAATATGCTTCCTTTATTAATTCCCTATGGTTCCTCTCTACATTCTCTAACAGCTTTTGTTTTTTTCTATTTCTTGCTTAATGATGCTCTGTGTGAGTGCCCCAGTGCATCCTGGGATACTCACACAAAGCATCATCAAGCAGGGTGACAGGCAGTAGGAACCTCCTCAGCCCCTCCCTGAAACAAAGTCTCTGTGACACTAGCTTCAGGGGTGGAGTTGTCAATTTTACATTTGCAAAGGTCTCCAGCCCCCCTTAACTCCCTTCCAAAGTGCGGTGTCTCAGCCCCTCCCTTTTTTACACCCTCCACACACTGTGCCTTCTCAGCTCCCCCCTTCTTACTCCCTCTTCCCTTCTTATGCCCCACCCCCTTCTCATCCCCTCCCTGTGCACTGTCTCGTCTTCCCCAACATGCTGTGTCTCTATTCCTGTGCAATCGCGAACTGTCAAGCCAGCGGTGCAGGACGACATAAGTCACTGACGGGCCCCATGGCCGTGGGGTTCTCAGAACTTGGCTATACGGTCTCTGGGGAGTCACAGGGGTCGAGATCCAGCTTCCGTGACCCTGGGTTCAGTTGAAAAGGGAGTTTTTGGGAATGGAGTATTTTAAAAGGAAAGTTATTTGTGACGCAACCCGTGGTATGTGGCTATAGGTGGCCACGGCTGCTGCAGAACCTCTGGGGTGATGAATGGGCAGCTGAGATGGAGTGACTCCCCACGGGCAGAGCGGATCCCTGGGGCAATAGATGTAGCAAGGGGATGAGGTGTAGGACAACGGCCATAAAGCAATAGGCAGACTCACTGTTTTTATGGTTATTCAGTCTTTACTAGAGCATCAGAATTCCGGGCAGTTGTCAACGGAGTCATTGCTTGAGAGCAACTCGGGTGCTCCTCACCTGGCTGGGTCGTTGGCCTCCTTATTGCGCTCTGTGTTTGGGCTCCTGCCACTGCATTAGCTAAGTTGCTGGCCTTGTCTCTCCTGCGAGGTGTTGGTATGACAGGCAACTTGAGTCCTATCTTAACCCTCATCTCGGGTAACAGTTCCTGAACTCTCTGCATTGCTTTGCCTCCGGGCACTGCGTGGCTGGGGAACCTGGAATTTCTCACCTTCTGGTATTGAATGCTGGGACGTTAGGCCCCGAACAGTCTCAGACTCCAGTGTCCATTCTCTGCGCTGTTCCTCTAGGGTGAGCACAGTGCCACTTAGCTCCCCAGGTGTTTCTTCGACTCTCCTCAGACCCTAGCCCTAGGCCTGGCACCGAGTCAGCGATCCTGGAATGAGCTTAAGCAGCCTCCAGTCCACCAGGATGTCTTCCTCAATCCTCCTAGGAACTGAACTGCTGTACCTAGGATGAGCTTAGCACGGCTTGATCCTCCAGGTACTCTTCACAGTCCTCTTGGGAACTGAACTAAGAAGCTCCGCCCCAGGCCAGAATTTATAGGGGAGCTCACCCTGAACCTGAGTTTCGTCTCCCCCTCCTGGTTAGGAGGCAGAAGGTGTTGTGTGCAGTTGAGAAGACCCTTCTGTTACTCTCCAGTGGGACACCAGCACCCTGGGGCAGTGATGACACAGTGGCACTAGGACTCTTGGGTGCCAAATCACGTCAGTGGGCTATCCTGGGTCTTGTGGATACTTGTGAGAAAGGACCTTTCCCTGATGCAACTTGTGGACAGCACTTAGGACCCGGGATAAACCACTTACGTCATTTATGTCCACCTACACTGCTGTTCTGACAGTGTATGATTGGGCAGGAATAGAGACACAGCATATCAGGGAAGATGAGAGTGCACTGCAGGGAGGGGATAAGAATGGGTAGCTGAGAAGGCACACGGTAGTAAGGGAGCACCAATTAGGGCTGCCGATAAGCAAGGTTTCTTCGATGCAAGCACGTAGACGACTTGTTCACCCAAGTCTATGTAGAAGTCCACTGCACACATACCATAGGGTACACTCGCTGCCTGGGGTCACCCACACAGGGCAGGGGTCGAGTACCAACGCCATTGGAAGTCCCACTCACAAGCATTCTGGGCCGAGATCCCACTTCAGACAGCGCACTGCGTGGAGGCGGTAAGAAGGAGGGTCCGAGAAACGGGGCTAGAAAAAGCTAACTCCTATATATTTATGTAGAAATATTTTCATCCCATATTTACTGCTGATTTCATTAATTTACTCAGCTGAACATATGACTGTCACTTGGATGTAGGCAGAGTGAGGATGACTAACATTGTGTACGGGGAAAATAGTTTTGCTGTGCAAATGTTTATGAAGGTGTTGATAAATTGTTATCCAATTTTCAGCTTGTTATGATAATGTAGTAATAAATATTCCTATTAACCTTTTGTCTTTTGCAGACAAATCTTTATTTTGCTGGAGTTTCAGCCTTTGCTCCTGTATTATGGAATGTAATACAGGTCAGTGAATGTACATGGTGTGAACGACCTCTGATGATACAATACCACAAACATTGCTTTTTTGGAAGAGGATGTCTCACAGCTTGATGTGATGGCAAATCTGCAAAGTTTTATAATGATATATACCCTTCAGAGAGGTGAAAACTATCCAAACCACTCTGATGAAATAATACCTTGAAAAGGTGGTCCAACTTTGGATACATTTTCCTTACTTGAAGACGCTGTATCACGCATAATAGTACATTTTAATTAATGAAGCTTAGCATAAAAATAAGTTCCACAATTAGACGTGTTGAAAAAAAAATGTTCCTGTCCCGAAATATTCTTATAAATGTGCCCCTATGTAGTGGATGAGTTCAACCATGCAGGAACAGGTGGGATATACCACAGCTCCTGGGTAAGGGAGGAAGTAAGAGAGTATATAAACACTACAGCCGGGGATCACAGAATATAAGAGTATACAGACATTACAGCCGGGGATCACAGAATATAAGAGTATACAGACATTACAGCCGGGGATCACAGAATATAAGAGTATACAGACATTACAGCTGAGGATCACAGAATATAAGAATATACAGACATTACAGCCAGGGATCATAGAATATAAGAGTATGCAGACATTACAGCTGGGGATCACAGAATATAAGAGTATCCAGACATTACATGTAGAGATCACAGAATATAAGAGTATACAGACATTACAGCTGGGGATCACAGAATATAAGAGTATACAGACATTACAGCCAGGGATCACAGACTATACGAGTATATAGACATTACAGCCAGGGATCACAGAATAGAAGAGTATACAGACATTACAGCCAGGGATCACAGTATATAAGAGTATACAGACATTACAGCCGGGGATCACAGAATATAAGAGTATATAGACATTACAGCCAGGGATCACAGAATATAAGAGTATACAGACATTATAGCCAGGGATCACAGAATATAAGAGTATACAGACATTACAGCCGGGGATCACAGAATATAAGAGTATACAGACATTACAGCTGGGGATCACAGAATATAAGAGTATACAGACATACAGCCGGGGATCGCAGAATATAAGAGTAAACAGACATGACAGCTGGTGATCACAGAATATAAGAGGGCAGGGGCACATTTATAAGAATATCTAGGGACAGGAACATTTTTTTTTAACATCCAATTGCAGAATTTATTTTTATTCCAAGATCTATTAATTAAAATATACAATTGTTCATGGCATAACCCCTTCAAGGCTAAATGTGACATCTCCATCAGAGCCTGCTCCTGCGATATCTGCTTCTGTGTCTGTGTGTGTTTGTAAGTGTGATGTAGTGTTTGTTTGTAAGTGTGAGTGTGTTGGTGTGTTGTGGGTGCTGTGTGTGTGTTGTGTGGGTGTCTGTGTGTGTCTGTGTGTGTTGTGTGTGTGTGTGGTGTCTGTGTGTGTGTGTGTGTGTGGTGTCTGTGTGGTGTCGTCTGTGTGTTGTGTGTGTGTGGGTGTCTGTTGTGTCTGTGTGTGTGTGTCTGTGGGGTGTCTGTGTGTGTGTGTCTGTGTGTGTGTGTGTGTGTGTTTGTGATGTGTGTTTGTAAGTGTGAGTGTGTGTAGTGTTGTGTGTGTGTGTGTGGGTGTCTGTCTGTGTGTGTCTGTGTGGTGTCTATGTGGTGTGTCTGTGTGTGTGATTGTGTGTCTGTGTGATAGTGTGTCTGTCTGTGTGTGTGTATGTGTGTGTTGTAAGTGTGAGTGTGTGTGTGTGGTGGTGTGTGGAATGGGGGTGCTGTTCAGCTGAAGTCATTAACTTCCAAGCTTCAGCCTATTGGAAAGCACCATGCCATACTTACCGTATACCTTCAGCTTCTTGGTGGACACTGCCAGATATAGCTTTTGGTTCCCCTGGCTAGTGTCCTGTCTTCAATAGTGTTTTCTTGTGTTAACTCGGCCTGTTTTTGGGGTTCTTCTTCTTTCTCACGATTTTGTACCTCGCTGCCACCTCTGTTTTGACCCGGCTCCCTGACTATGCTATCCGATCCTGATTTTGTCCTTTTCTGACCTCACAGCTTTGACCCTGCTTGGCGACTTTCCCATCTCTCGACTGCAGCCCTTCTATAGGCAGTTTCTCCTGGACCCTGTTGTAAATCCAGATCCCTGTATAGGGGTTACAGGGTGTCAGCGTTTCTCAGGGTTCTGCTTAATGGTGTGGCTTGTTCCTAGTCTGTCTGAGATAGCCTTTTGTGTTCGTAGCCTCAGACACACGTTACACTAAAAATCATTGCCACAATTGGGTTTCATTAAACCTTTGCCCTTATGCTGCACTGAGTATCAGTGGCTGCAGAATGAGTAACCTAAGGATATGTCGGTGAGCTCTTCTGGTTGGAGAGTTTATAACTCTTTTAGCTGTCTTCTTCAGAGCTTCTTTTCGACCATAGACTACATCAAAGTAGATTGTGCACCGAAACAAAATGTATTAAAAAGAAGCCAAAAAAGGGCCAAACTTTTAATGAACCCCAATTGCAAAATACTGTACATAAATTGAAAAGATCCAACCTTTTTTTACTCTAGCTTCATATTACAGTTAATACCTTTTATTTTTATTCTGCCACTGATAGTAATGAGATGATCTGAGTTGAGAAGTGATCTGCACAGAGCTAGAAGTGTCAGTCTATTACTCGGCTCAGTGGTCAGAGTGATATCTGCAATATTACACTGTAATAGAAAAAAAATCATTAAACAATAGGTCATTTTCTGATGATGCGTTCTACATCTCTACACAGCTGGGAGATGTGATGAATGGATATTTACATGCTATATTCTTGCAGCTCTTGTTTCTCGCAATCCTCGTATGAACTTTTAGGGAGGTGTCCCCTTGTTCTCCCCGGAGCCGCACACATTCACCATAAAGCTGCATTCAGATGCCGCAGCTTCCTGCACATTCTGCACAAGTTACCAGGTTACCCAACTTTCTTGGCAAAAACTGACTTTTTACAGGGAGCCAATGCCAGGCTCACTCCGGATAATTTCCCTTCTGGGAGATGATTTATGTCTCGCTCTGATCCTGCAGAATCCAACTAATGTCAGCAAGAAAGGCTGGAAAATTGTTATTATTACACACGTCAGAAGAGAATGCTAGATGATCAGGATTTAGTGTTAACATTTGTAATGACCTTCGTATATACAGTATCTATTTATCTACCATCTAGCTATTCATCTATACTATACTGGTATGTTCCTTGCTGAATTATTGCTACACACTGCTACATACTGCCTAACTTCTTGTCCATATTCCATTTGTATCTATACTGGTATGTTCCTTGCTGAAATATTCTACTGTCCCCTCACCTACCTCTATTTATGACCCTTTGTTTCAATTGCCTGTGAGCATCCATTTGGTGCAACCTTGATTATAAGTGGTCTAATGGAGTGCAGCCCCCTCCCCTCTGTTCTCAGCTGATTTTGATTTTATGAGCATATATTGCAAGGTGTAAGTCTGCTCTGAGACATGTCTGCTCTATGTCTCACATAAGTGTCTCATACAAGTGTCAAGAAATGAATTAAACTAGAATTTGACTGGAAGTGACTGGAAGGTAATGGAATAGAATGCCAATGTAAACAATGTTTCAGTTTCTTTTCACTTTCACCCCATACTACTTCATTTCTTACTAAATCTTCTAAACCTCCACTTAGTAAGGAACCAGTCATATCTCCCTCCATCTTCCACAGCCTTCTCACCTTCTCTTCCTACCTGTTCCTCAACACACAATACTTTGTCCCAGACACACGTCCACCATGTAACCCCTCCTGCTCCCACCTTCTAATGCTCTTTCTACTTCTCCTCATTGCTAGCAACATATCTTCAAATCCTAGCTGGCCATCACATCCTCACAGTCATTTCTAACCCCCTTCCATGATCTTTCACAAATTTTCGCAACCCTAATAACCTTATACCCATTCATCCAGCCCCCGCTTCCACAGTCACTCTAACAGGAGCCTTATTCAATGCCATCTCTGTTTGCAACAAACTTTCATACATCCATGACCTCTTCATCACCAACAAACTCTCCTTCCTTGGCATCACTGAAACCTGGATCACCCCCTCTGACACAACCTCTCCAGCTGCACTTTCTTATGGTGGATTCCATCTTTCTCACACCCCTAAGCCCAGCAACAAACATGGTGGAGGTGTTGGCTTGCTCCTGTCTGGTAACTGCTCCTTTACCCCAATTCTACTAACAACCTCCATTACCCTTCCCTCGTATGAGATGCACTCCATCTGCATCTACTACCCCTCCAACCTCCAGCTGGCTGTCATCTATCGCTCCACAGAGTTACCCATTACCACCTTTCTTGACCACTTCACCACCTGGCTACTTCATTTCACTTCCGCTGATATTCCCACTCTCCTCATATCCGCAACTTCAACATCCCCATTGACATTTCCCACTCCGCTGCCTCTATACTTTCATCACTAACTTCCTACTTCGGCCTCACTCAATGGTCCTCCACGGGCACACACAAATCCATCTCTGTTCCCTTACTGACCTCTCAAACTCACCTCTCCCTCTGTCTAACCACAACCTACTAACATTCTTTTCCCTCTCCTCTCCTAGTGCGCAACCTTGACTCCACAAACTCACACATCTCCGCAGGAATCTCAATCACCTCTATTTACATTTGCTTCTCTATCTCCCTTCTCCCCCTCACAGACAAAGCTTCCATACACGATACAGACGCTGCTGCCACTTTATATAACGCTGCAATAACAACAGCGCTCGATTCGGCCAACCCCCTCATGTATAGCAAACCTCGCACAATCAACAGGCAACCCTAGCAGACCAGCATGATTAAAGAACTGAGAAGGGTTTCCAGGGCTTCTGAGCGGAGATGCTAGAGATCCCATTGCGCCAAGCTCTTTGTTACATACAAGCAGTCCCTTACCAACTTCCAGTCAATGCTCATGTCAGCAAAACAAACCTACTTCTCATCTCTCATATCCTCCCTGAGCAGCTATTCAACACCTTGAATTCTCTCCTCCGTCCCCCAACACCTCCTCCCTCCCCTCTTATCTCTGCTGAAGACTTTTCCTCTTTCTTCAAGCAGAAGATTGATAACATCAGAGAAAACTTTGGCCTGCAGTCCCCAGAGCCCCTCTTCATAACTGCTCTGCCCTCTTCTTCCGAAACCAGCTTCTTCACCATGACAGAAGATCAGC
Source organism: Allobates femoralis (assembly GCA_033576535.1). NCBI lineage: Eukaryota > Metazoa > Chordata > Amphibia > Anura > Aromobatidae > Allobates > Allobates femoralis. Next base: position 10,062,740 of record JARQOC010000009.1, read on the forward strand.
TTTTCTCTCTTCTGTCAAGAACACATCTCACCATCAGCAAGCTTGACCCGCTCCCAATCCACCACATCCCCAACCTCAGCACAGTCTTCATCCCAATCCTAACACATTTCTTCAATCTATCACTAATAAATGTTTGTCTTCCCCTCATCCCTTAAACATGCCTCAATCACACCCATCCTCAAAAAGCCCTCCCTCCACCCATCCTCTGTGTCTAGCTATCACCCCATATTATTTCACCAATATGCCTCAACACTGCTGGAACAGCATGTCCATCTTTAAGTGTCCTCCCACCTCTCCTACTGCTCCCTCTTCGACTGGCTACAATCTTGGTTCCGACTGTATCACTCAACTGCAACTGCCCTAACTAAAGTCACCAATGAAATACTAACTACCAAGTGCAAGTGGCACCACTCTGTCCTCCTCCTGCTGGAACTGGCTGCTACCTTTGACACAGTGAACCAATCCTTCTTGCTACAGATTCTCTCATGTCTTGGTATCATGGACTTGGCTCTATCCTGGATCTCTTCATATGTAACACACTGAACATTCAACGTCTTGCTCTCCTGAACCACCTTGTCAGCTCGCACCCTATCTGTCAGTGTTCCAAAATGCTCAGTTCTAGGACCCCTACACTTCTCCATCTACACCTTCAGCCTGGGACAGCTCATAGAGTTCCACGGCTTTCAGTATCATGCTCATGATACACAGATCTTCCTCTCTGGACCTGATATCACCTCCTCACTAATTAAAATCCCACAATGTCAGCCCGCTATGTCATGTATCTTTCCTGCTTAATTTCTGTAACTGAACATGGACAAAACAGAATTCATTATCTTTCCCTCATCTCACTCTACCACACCATCAGACCTTTTCATCATAGTCACTGGCTATTCACTTGTCCCAGCCCTCGCTGTCTTGGAGTAATCCTCGACCACATACTCTCTTTCAAACTACATATCCAAGCCCTTCCACTTCCTGCCAACTCCAAGTTAAAAATATTTCCACGATCCATACAGTCCTTGGCCAAGAAATTGCAAAACACTTGGGCATGCCCTCATCATCTTCCACTTCAGCTACTGCATACTCCTACTCTCTGGCCTCCCCTCTAGAGCTCTTGCACCCCTACAATCTTCCCTAAACTCTGCTGCCCAACGAATCCATCTGTCTCCATTCTATTCCCCAGCCTCTCCTCTCTGTTAAGCCCTTCACTGGCTTCCAATTGCCCAGAGACTCCAGTTCAAAACCCTTACCGTGACATACAATGCCATCCACTACCTGTCCCTACCATAGATCTGTGACATGGTCTTCTGGTACTTACCTACATCCAACCTGCGATCCACTCAAGATCTCCTTCTCTATTCCCCTCTTACCTTATCTTCCCACAATCGCATACAAGATTTCTCCTGTGCATTCCCCGTACTCTGGAACTCTTTGCCGCAACACATCAAACTCTTGCCTACCTTGGACACCTTCAAAAAGAACTTGAAGACCCACCTCTTCCAAAAAGCCTACTAGCTGCAATGAGCCTCAGTCCACTAAACCATCGCTGACTAACTCTAACCTCACCTACTGTATCCTCACCCATCCCTTGTAGACTGTGAACACTTGCGGGCAGGGTCCTCTCTCCTCACTTACTGTATCCTCACCCATCCCTTGTTGACTGTGAACACTTGCGGGCAGGGTCCTCTCTCCTCACTTAAGGTGGTGTCACACCTGGCGAAGTCGCTAGCGACATCGCCGAAAAAGTGACCTATCAGCGATGTCGCTAGCGACGTCGCGCTGTGTAAAGGAGCGGCGCGACTGCGTTTTATCGCTGGTCGCAGGTTGACAGGTTTACGGGAAGAACTGTAAACCTGTCAACCGGCGACTTGCGATAAGGCTGGATCGTGCCGTGTGACATCGCCATTGAAAAAACTGCATCTGCCGCGATTACCGCATACCGGCTGCACTTGCGGCATGGATGCGGCACGGTTGTGGCAAGCCCCATATAATGTATAGGCGGGCTTGCGGCAGGTGCAGCAAGTGCGGTTTTGACACTTGCGGCAGGTGCGGCCGCGAAAAAAAACGCCTGCCGCAAGCCCGCCTATACATTGTATGGGGCTTTCCGCAACTGTGCAGCAAGTGCAGCCGGTATGCGGTAATCGCAGCAGATGCGTTTTTTTCACCGCATCTGCCGCGATTTAAAAAAAACGCTGATGTGAAAGGGGCCTAACATGTGCTTTTCCCTCAAAAATTGGGGGGAAAATAAAGGTGCATCTTAAAATCCGGTTATACCATTTGGTGGTAGAGGGGGGGCACAGGAGGCAAGGAACGGATCCGAGGATAGGGTGTCCCGGAGGTGACACGGTGAGGCAATGCTGTATGGGTGCCCCATCGGTGCACAGTCGGTGCCATTGATTTCTCAGCAGTAGAGGCGATGGGATGACGGAACATGGCTGAGAAGACTGTGCATACACAGACAGAGATCTCGTAGAGCTGAGATCTCCATCTGCGCATGCGCTACCTCCACAGCAATTTTCCTAACATCCATTGCATCGGAGATGTCGCCCATTATTACTAATGCTGGGAAATTTATAGCGCCGACCGTCCCGCTGTTGGGACACTTCTGCAGCATTGCAACACCGTGCCACCTGGACAGCCCCACAGCATTGCCCCACCGTGCTGCCACCACCAATGGGACACCCCAGCCTCAGGTCAGTAGCATCGCATCACTAATGCTGCCACCGGCGACCCTCCCTGCTGTGATCCTGCTCTACCTAAATTATAATATGCACCCTAGAATTATAAGAGGGACCCCCATTTTTACCATTAAAAATGATTTTTTTCCCTTTTTCATCATCTAAAATTTAGAGGTGTTTTATATTCCTTAAAATACGGTATATTTTGGATTGTACCCAATGTATGATGGATTTTCAATATGTCATATGCAATAGTGTCTACAATTCACTTATGGTTAAACTTACCTCTCTGCTCATCTTTTTTTACATTTTGGGAGTTGCCCTATACACTTTGGATTATGGTCCCTCTTTTTGTCCTTAGCTCTTGTGTTTAATGTATTTCTTCCTTATAGTACATACACTTGTTAAACTCTCATTTCTGTTCGGGAAAAAAACTGCGCTAACGCTGTGTCCTCCTCCTTATCTCCCTTTCACGGCGTCCTCTACCTGAGATTGATCGCCGGCACATAGTGGTCATCAATAAATTTGATTTTCCACGTAACTCTGGCAGGGAAAATTAAATTGACGCTCCTCCACATCATTGCCGGGCAAAGAGGAAAAATTCTTAAAAGATTTTCCAAGTGCTTTTACATTTATTTGTAAATAAGGGTCAAGTAACATAACCGGGGCTTCATTACAAATGTAACAGGCGAGCGATCCGTCACCGTCAGGTTCTCACAAGGTTACATCCTTGTTGTAACCAAGACACATGATGTGTAATCTAATGGGGTCTTCTGCCCCCCAATCACTGTGGAGTTATGTTCAGATGAATGATCTCTGTCTGCAGCTTTCTCATCACTTGTTCTCTTTGTAATTACTGTATCTATCCATCTCCACTCTTGATATTTCTGTTTGGAAGGCTCAGCATGAGATTGAGAACCCCATGGACTTAAATGTGTAATAGACACTTGCTAACTCCTTGGGATGTCAGCGGTAGAGACGATGATGCTTTTATAGATACATTAAAAATGTGTTATTTAGAATTTTTTGCTGTTTTGTACATTTACAATTTAAAAACACTGATCCCTGTGAAATGTGACAGTAATTGCAGGGTGTGAAGAGTAATTGCTCTTTGATTTTTACAGTTTTGTTTTAAAAATGTAGAGACTTTTTCATGTCTGTCAGCAAGGCTAAGTAGGTGGACGTTCAACAGCAACAGGGAGGAGGGTCTTTGAGGAGTTGTTGATCAGGCTAGGAGCAACAGGGAGGAGGGACATTGAGGAGTTGTTGATCAGGCTAGGAGCAACATGGAGCAGGGTCTTTGAGGAGTTGTTGATCAGGCTAGGAGCAACAGGGAGGAAGGATACTGAGGAGCTGTTGATCAGGCTAGGAATACCAGGGAGGAGGGACACTGAGGAGCTGTTGGTCAGACTAACAGCAACATGAAGCATGGACATCGAGGAGCTGTTGATCAGGATAGGAATAACAGGGAGGAGGGACACTGAGGAGCTGTTGAACATGCTAGAAGCAACAGGGAGGAGTGACATTGAGCAGTTGTTGATCAGGCTAGGAGCAACAGGGAGGAGGGACATTGAGGAGCTGTTGATTGGGCTAAAAGCAACATGAAGGAGGAACATTGCAGAGCTGTTGAGCAGGTTAGGAGTAACAAGGAGGAGAGACACTGAGGAGCTGTTGATCTGGCTAGGAGTAACAGGGAGGAGGGACACTGAGGAACTGTTGATGAGGCTAGGAGCAACAGGGAGAAAATACACTGAAGAGCTGTCTATCAGGCTAAGAGCAGCAGAAAGGAGGGACATTGAGGAGTTATCGCTAGGGCTAGATTTATTGAGATCTAGTAGAAGCAGGAAACTGGGATATTGATGGGTTGTAAGTCAGGCTAAGTAAAACGAAATTCAACAGCAGCAGGGAGGAGGGACACTAAGGAGTTGTCAATCAGGCTAGGAGCAGCAGGAAGAAAAGACATTGAAGAGCTGTCAATAACGATAGGAGCAAGGGGGGGGGCACTGAGTAACAGGGAATAAGGCAAGGAAAATCAGGAGAAGGGACCATGTGGAGGTGTCAATAAGGATGGGTGGGTGGAGATTCAACAGCAGCAGGGAGGAGGGATATTGATGAGTTGGCTTAATGGCTGGAAATTGAGGTTATAGATTTGTATAGTAAATACTTCATCCTCATTAGGTCTGAGAGATCTAATTAATATTTTATGCAGCTTGTAATGTACAATCTGGTGACAGATCTTCTTTAATATTAAATTTGACTGAAAAAAAAATGAAATTAAACATAAAACCCCCAAAACATGTAGTAAATTCTATAATGATTCACAGTCAGACTGTAACAAGTGATGGATATAATAAATAGGCTACAAATAATAAAACTCTACGTGGAATGATATATGGCTATAACACCATTATTAATAAGGGATTGATATTGACCTTATATTTCATTTTCTGGCATTTCTGTCTTAAAAATATATTCTTGTATTAAAGGCTCAATATTCAGTGACCCAGTTACCTCTCTCCAGCACTGCTGTCGCTGCCAGGACATGGGAACACATATTTTTCTCTTATTACTTCTGTGCTCTGAAAGGTTACAGGCTAAGTAACACATACCGAGGATTCAGACCGAAGCAATTTTGTCTAACTGGACAGTTATTCAATATTCTGTCTGCATGAAACATGACAAATATTTGTCCCGACCGTTTATAGGACAAGTCTGTATAAGAGCAATAAGTTCATGGGCGACTGAAGGAAGGGCGGAGAGGTTTACCCCAAATATGATGAACAGGACGAATGACTTTAAATTCTACTTATCACTCAAATTATTGCTAAAGCATGACCAATATATTATCCTGCCCTCTTTAAAATGGCAGCATTTAGAAAAATAAATATATATTTTTAACATCACTTTATTTTTTGTTTCGATTGTGAACATTTTGAAAAAAAGATAAGATTTAAAGTTGGTCCGTCAGCAGATTTCATAATACAAATTGCATACACAATTAAAGGGAACCTGTCAAGCAGGTTCTTGCTATGTAAGCTGAAGACGGCATGCTTAAGTAGAGGCCTAATTATGGGAAGTGAAGACAAGTGATTGCAGCATGAACCCAGCACAGACTAACAGCTTCTACAACAATAGTAACAGACAAGGGCAGAGTAGAGATTGTGACAGCACCTTCTCTTCAATGGAAGGGGGGGCGCACTGAACCCCCAGGTTTGCCAGGAAAGCTCAGATGAACGGCCCGGACCAACCGATCAGCCCTTACAGAATAAACCAGAACCCAGGACCGTTCTTTAGGTCCATACCCTTTCCAATGCACCAAATATTGAAGGGAATTCCGAACTACTCAGGAATCAATGATCCTTTGCATTGGGGCCCCGATGTGAAAGCTCAAACGGGGCCCCCAATTATTTCAAATCTTTAATAGTATTAGTCTTTTTCTATAGGCCAAAGTGACGTTTGGGGCCCCCTTAGGCTGCAGGGCCCGGGTGCGATCGCAACCCCTGCACCTATTGTAGTTACGCCCCTGATCCTTTGTAATTCATATTCCAAGCTCTCCTCAATGGTCACCAGAGGAGGTGCGGGCAAGGGAGGCAGAGCAGATGGAATAAATTCCTTCAACAACTACTTGTGGAACACATTAAAAAATACGGAAAGACAGGAGGAGTTTTAATCGGAAGTCAACTTGATTGACCACCTCCAGAATCTCATACGGACCAATGAACCTAGGACCCAACTTCAGCGAGGGCATCTTCAATCTAATATTCTTCGAGGATAGCCATACCTTATCTCCCATTTTGAAAATGGCCCCTGACGAGCGCCTATAGGCCTTTCGTTTCTGCCGATACTCAGCCACCCCAATGTTCCTCTTAACCTCCCTCCAGACATTCCACAGCTCTTGAATGGTGACATCTACACCAGGACACCCAGAACTTATCCTGGAGAATTCATCAAAATGACTTCATACCTGCCAGAAATATCCATGTTCTGGGTATGTGAGACTGGCCCTCTGAGCATTCTCTGGATAGTTCTGATGATTATTTTGCCAATAGATATATAAAAAATAATTGACAAAGGGTTTATCAGGACCTCATAAAAAGTCTCCCAGGGGACCACTTTACCTTAAACTTGACATCAACACAATTCTCCCCAATAAGGTTACTTCCATCAGGATTCCATGCTCCAACCACAATGCTTGTTTTCCCAGCCAAATCCTTTCACGTTGAACCAATAAGCGAGTTTAATTGTATTTTCTCTACTGAGATAAAATATTGATCACTTTAAAATATATATCTAATTCGCCCTGATGTTATTGTTCTGGAGCCTGACGGGATTCACTCTGGGGACGCCGGCTTCATTCTGTCTTTCACAGCTCTCATTAGGATATATGTAAAGAACATCTGAGTTTGTTATGTAAGAATCAATTCACATTTTGTAACCCTACCAAACTAATTATCTTTTTGGCATTGAGAGTCTGTTTTTCCCGCTCGCTGGACACCGAGCTCCTGTTTACAATAATTCCTTAGTGTTCTGGATAGAATGATTAATACTACTTTTTGCTCATACTAATAAGGACAACTAGGCAGTTCCTTGGACATACATATGCTGGAAGTGATTCCTCGAATGATCCAAGCCATGATTGCTAAAAAGAAAAAAGCACAGAAGTAATCAGACTGACTTTTGGGAATTTAGATCACATTCATGGCTTGATTAAGGATTGGCTCGTGGTTTGGATGAGTCTCAGTTGGAGAACATTTCATTTTTCTGTTATAGGAAGATAAAATCTATATTAAGAATGATTCATATTTATAAACCAACAGGCAACAAGAGATGAGCCCTGATAGTTGTATGTGGCAATTAACGTGAGGTTTTATGCAGTTTTTGATGACATTTTGTTTGGACACATAATAAGGTTGAAATGGTTATATCAACTCTTTACGTAGTATACAGTCAACCAACGTCGAAAAAAATCCTTCACAATTAGAATTTGCTAGATAAACAGAATTTTCCTATGAAATTCTTTTCAAAATCAGAAGTACTCCAAATCCTCCAAATGCCCTGAACTACAGTGGGGTAAATAAGTATTTGATCCCTTGCTAATTTTGTAAGTTTGCCCACTGACAAAGACATGAACAGTCTAGAATTTTAAGGGTTGGTTAATTTTAACAATGAGAGATAAAATATCAAAAATAAAATCCAGAAAATCACATTGTATAAAGTATATAAATGTATTTGCATTTTGCAGGGGGAAATTAGTATTTGATCTCCTACTAACCATTTAGGGCCCCTTTACACGCGGCTACATTTCTAGGGTGGCTACAGGTAACTTACTGGCTGCAGTGAAATCATGGAGACATGGTTCTATCTTGTTGCTGTGTACAAATGGAATAATCTCTCCATGATTTCACTGCAACCAGTAAGTTACCTGTAGCCACCCTAGAAATGTAGCCGCGTGTAAAGGGGCCCTTAGAGTTCTGGCTCCTACAGACTAGTTAGACGCTCCTAATCAACTCATTACCTGCATTAAAGACAGCAGCCCTAAATTGTCACCTGTATAAAAGACTCGTGTCCACACACTCAATGAATCAGTCATCTAACCTCTACAACATGGGTAAGACCAAAGAGCTTTCTAAGGATGTCAGGGAAAAGATCCTAGACCGGCACAAGGCTGGAATGGGCTACACAACCATAAGTATAAGTATAACCATAAGACACTGAGTGAGAAGGAGACACTTGGTGCAATAGTAAGAAAATGGAAGAAATACAAAATGATTATGAATCTACATCGATCTGGGGCTCCACGTAAAATCTCACCTGGAGGATTATCCAGGATCATGAGGAAGGTGAGAGATCAGCCTAACACTGCATGGGGGAAACTTGTTAATGATCTCAAGGCAGCTGGGACCACTATCCCCAAGAAAACCATTGGTAACACGTTACACCGTAATGGATTAAAATCCTGCAGTGCCCGCAAAGTCCCACTGCTCAAGAAGGCACATGTGCAGGCCCATCTGAATTTCGCCAATGAACACATTGGTGATTCTGAGAGTGATTGGGAAAAGGTGCTATGGTCAGATGAGACAAAAATTGAGCTTTTTGGCATTAACTCAACTCACTGTGTTTGGAGGCAGAGAAATGCTGCCTATGACCCAAAGAACACTGTCCGCACAGTCAAGTATGGAGGTGGAAATATTATGTTATGGGGGTGTTTCTCTGCTAAGGGCACAGGACTACTTCACCGCATCAATGGGACAATGGCTGGAACCATGTTCCGTAAAATCCTGAGTGACAACTGTGGAAACACGGGGGTCAGTAGGTTCTCTCAGCCGCTGGTCCAGCCACCTTTAAAAAGACAGCCTGGAACAGGGCTCATCCCCAAACTGAACGTCCGAGCTCCTTAACCGTGGGCGGAACACTACTCAGATAACACAGGGTGAGGAAATCACAATATTAAGGTTATATTGGATCCAAAAACAGTTAATAGCATATAACACATAACCAGCAAAACACAAAATGTTACAGGCAATAGACTCTCACCCTTCCGCTGGTTCACCAGGGTTTAGAATATAGCACAGCAAAGTCTGTAGCCAGGTGGCTGGATTGTCCCAACCTGGGTTGCGTCCTTATCCAGTCTTTTTTACCCCAGCCGAATGCAAACATTCGATGCTGAAGTCCTTGTAGAATTATAATCCAGATTCTGATCCCCTCGGTCGGCACTTTAAACCCTAGGCCTAGGGTTATGACTTGCCAATCGGACCCGAAGATCCTAGATTAGCTGCCTGTATCCAATCTGCTGGTCAAAATGAACAGACCTACTTATATACCCTCAGCCCTCATTGCAGGATATTGGGAACTTCACGATTGGTGGAATAAGTCTGTCTTTTCATTGGCTGGATCTCAAGCTGCCTGGACAAGGTTCATTTAAATGATGTTTGCAGAGAAGGGTCATGGAGGTTTTAGTATAGACATTTAGAGTTGAGATGATTATATTACACATGGTCAACATCACCAGTTATCTACAAGACTCTAGGAACAATGAGTTGGCCATCAAAAGGTAGATAATTATATTACACACGTTAAACACTGCCAGTCATCTACAAGACTTGTATTTACAATGAGTTGCTTATCACAAGGTAGATAATTACATTACCCACTTTAAATACTAGCAGGCCGCTAGAAATCTTGTGTAAGTGTGCTTTCACATTACGTTTTTCCGTGGCTGTCCGTAGTAAATTGTTTGCGTTTGTGAGTCTTTTTGCAAAAAGAAGAACCGTTTTTGGTGCAGAACCGTTTTTGTGCATGGGTCAATAACCAATACCTTAATACGTGACCCATTGGTTTTATGTAAAATTCTCCTAGTGCGAAACTGAGATAGGAAAAAAAAGAAATTGTACGCTCCATTCCGGAAAGGAACTGATGTGATTCATTGCAAACAGGAAACACATACCGTATATACTCGTGTATAAGCCGAGTTTTTCAGCACAAAAATTGTGCTGAAAAGTGCCCCCCTCGGCTTATACACGAGTCACTATACAGCTGAGTGGGGGGGGGCCGGTGTCCGGGGGCTGGAGGAGGCAGGGGGAGGCTGCACTATGAGCGGCCGGTCACGTGGGGCCGCTCATTAGTGCAATGCAATATGCACGGCATCCCCCTGTCCATCAGCGGCAGGGGGAGCCGTGCATATTACATTGCTCTCCCCCAGTAGTTTATACAGGCCCCCCGATCCCCCCCCCCCCGTAGTTTATACAGGCCCCCCGATCCCCCCGCCCCGTAGTATATACAGGCCCCCCGTAGTTTATGCAGGCCACCCGATCCCCCCCCCCGTAGTATATACAGGCCCCCCGATTCCCACCCTCTATGTACTATATACAGGCCCCCCGCGCTCTATATACAGGCCCCCGGTTGCAGCCACAGACCTGTAAGAGAATCGCTTTCATACTTACCCTCCTCGCTGTTACCCGCGCTCCTCCGGTCTCCTTCCCGCTTGTACCCGGCGCGTCCACAATGACGTCATTGTGGATGCGCCGGGAAGAAGCTGGAAGGAGACGAGGACGCGCGATGACAGTGAGGAGGGTAAGTATGAAAGCGATTCTCTTACAGGTCTGTGGCTGCAACCGGGGGCCTGTATATAGAGCGCGGGGGGCCTGTATATACTACAGGGAGGGTGGGAATCGGGGGGCCTGTATATACTACGGGGGGGGGGGGATCGGGTGGCCTGCATAAACTACGGGGGTGGGTAATCGGGGGGCCTGTATATACCACACTGCTGGGGGCTGCTGCCTGTATATACCACACTGCTGGGGGCTGCTGCCTGTATATACCACACTGCTGGGGAGGCTGCTGTATACCACACTGCTGGGGAGGCTGCTGTATACCACACTGCTGGGGAGGCTGCTGTATACCACACTGCTGGGGGCTGCTGCCTGTATATACCTCACTGCTGGGGGCTGCTGCCTGTATATACCACACTGCTGGGGGCTGCTGCCTGTATATACCACACTGCTGGGGGCTGCTGCCTGTATATACCACACTGCTGGGGGCTGCTGCCTGTATATACCTCACTGCTGGGGGCTGCTGCCTGTATATACCACACTGCTGGGGGCTGCTGCCTGTATATACCACACTGCTGGGGGCTGCTGCCTGTATATACCACACTGCTGGGGGCTGCTGCCTGTATATACCACACTGCTGGGGGCTGCTGCCTGTATATACCTCACTGCTGGGGGCTGCTGCCTGTATATACCACACTGCTGGGGGCTGCTGCCTGTATATACCACACTGCTGGGGGCTGCTGCCTGTATATACCACACTGCTGGGGGCTGCTGCCTGTATATACCACACTGCTGGGGGCTGCTGCCTGTATATACCACACTGCTGGGGGCTGCTGCCTGTATATACCACACTGCTGGGGGCTGCTGCCTGTATATACCTCACTGCTGGGGGCTGCTGCCTGTATATACCACACTGCTGGGGGCTGCTGCCTGTATATACCACACTGCTGGGGGCTGCTGCCTGTATATACCACACTGCTGGGGGCTGCTGCCTGTATATACCACACTGCTGGGGGCTGCTGCCTGTATATACCACACTGCTGGGGGCTGCTGCCTGTATATACCACACTGCTGGGGGCTGCTGCCTGTATATACCACACTGCTGGGGGCTGCTGCCTGTATATACCACACTGCTGGGGGCTGCTGCCTGTATATACCACACTGCTGGGGGCTGCTGCCTGTATATACCACACTGCTGGGGGCTGCTGCCTGTATATACCACACTGCTGGGGGCTGCTGCCTGTATATACCACACTGCTGGGGGCTGCTGCCTGTATATACCACACTGCTGGGGGCTGCTGCCTGTATATACCACACTGCTGGGGGCTGCTGCCTGTATATACCTCACTGCTGGGGGCTGCTGCCTGTATATACCACACTGCTGGGGGCTGCTGCCTGTATATACCACACTGCTGGGGGCTGTATACCTGTGCTGGAGTCCACCCTCGGCTTATACACGAGTCAATAGGTTTTCCCAGGTTTTGGGGGCAAAAGTAGGGGGGTCGGCTTATACACGGGTCGGCTTATACACGAGTATATACGGTAAATGATTTCAGAAAATTATTATTAGGCTGTTTTGACATCAGTTTTGAAAAATTGCGAGAAAGTTACAAGACAATAAATGTGTGATGACTCTCATGATTTTCAGAACCCAACATCATTAATATCAACAATCTGCTTCTTTGTCTCGTCCGTGCATCGATCTGAGGAGTAATCTGACATTTACTGATGTCGAGAAGTTTATTATTTATCCCCTTCTGAAATGTAATCAGCAAACGTTTCCTTGCATTTTTTGGGGGTTAGCTTTCTTCTAAATTGCAAAGAGCAATAAATATAAAATATTAAGAAGCGATCAGCTAGTGAGAAATCAGTGGAGGCTGAAATGAAGGAACCCATGCTTTACACTCAGGTTGCGATATGTCAAGGCCGTAAGACAAAATGCTAAGAGTTTGCCAGCTATGACCAATGAGTCTCGCCTTAAACAGAAATGGATCGGTGAAAATGTTTGTAGCGAAAACAAGTCATCGGTTCACATGCTAATTTCATCATTTTATTTCTTAGCTAGAACTAATGAGGAACTGCTGTAGATCAGACAGTTCATAAAAACTTCTATAAAGTTTCGCTTAAGAGTTTCTGTAACTCATAGGGTTATATCCTCAAATCAAATTATTCCTTAGGGATTCTGACTGTTGGGATCGCCAACTATCCATAGATCAGGGATTCTGACTGTTGGGATTGCCAACTATCCAGAGATCAGGGATTCTGACTGCTGGGACCCCCAGCTATCCAGAGATCAGGGATTCTGACTGCTGGGACCCCCAGCTATCCAGAGATCAGGAATTCTGCTCTGTTGGGACTCCAAACTGCTCGGGAATTCTGACTGTTGGGACTCCAAACAATCCAGAGATTGGGGAGTCTGACTTCTGGGACTCCTAGCTATCCAGAGATCATCATGGAATCTGACTGCTGGACCCCCAACTATCCAAAGATCAAGGAGTCAGACTACTGGGACTCCCAGCCATCCAGAGATTGGAAAGTCTGACTGCTGGGACCCCCAGCCATCTAGAGATAGGGTGTCTGACTGCAAGGACCCACAGCTATCTAGAGATCGAGGATCCTGACTGCTGGGATACCCAGCCATGCAGAGATCAGATGTCTGACTGCTAGGACCCACAGCTATCCAGAGATCAGGGAGTCTGACTGCTGGGACCCTCACTAATCCGTAACATGCCCTAAAAACAGAGTCACTCATCTCTAGTTATTTAAAATTACATTACTGCACATTTTGATTAAATTGTGTTACCTCACCTACCACAAAAGGTGACATCTCACAGATCAGTCACTGCATTGACAGGCTTATCTTTCTTGGGTATGGGCTTCCAAAGTGAAGTCAGGTAGCTAGTAACCCTTTCAATTTAAATCAACCTTAAATGATGTGTGGTGAGCAAGACTATCTCATCATTTTACATCAATCAGAGGCAGAAGCGCTTTGTCATGACTCTAGATTTGATCCGGCGAACCTGTGCTGTGTGATCGCCTACCGAGCCACAGAAGATTTAGTCTCTATCCTTGTGTTGGTTATCTTTTACCTTTAGTTTCTTTTACTTCAGTCAGGAGATGTTTTCATTAGTTATTTTGTCTTCCCTATCATATTTCAGGTTTGGCTGTTTATACCTTCCATTTGCTGGTATCCTATGCTGGCTATATTCCAATGTGGATCCTGCTTGGAGTTCCAGCCATACTGCCAATGATTTATGCCAGTTGGATGGAGACCAGCTAGGTTTATTATTTTTGCTGTCAATCTATCTATCCTATTTCTTTCTGCTGTCAATTGTTGGGTGATTAGAAGATATTCTTTCATCCACTTTACTTTTCCCCTTTCTATTTATTTTTTATTTTTGTAGTGATTGTCAGTGGTCATGTAAGAGCATACCCAATATAGACAAAAATATTGGGTCATCTCTACATTCAATATACAGGAGATTTTATGACATTCCATTATAAATACATAGGTATTAACATGTATCACCATTCCTTTTTGAAAATGAAGCAGCTTCCATTCTTTAAATCAACCCCTGAAAATCAGCTGCATAACATCATCCTCCTCCACCAAAATGTACATTGGGCACTATACAATCAGGAAGGTAACATTCTCCAGGCATTCACCAAATCCAGACTCCTCCATAAGCTTCTAGTTTACATAAATCCTCCTGTAATATAAAATTGTGCTCCTCTGTATTGATTACCCTGCAGAGTTTAGTGTCATCTGCAAATATTGAGATTCTACTCTGTATGCCCCCTACAAGGTCATTAATAAATATATTAAAAAGAAGCGGGCCCAACACTGACCCCTGTGGTACCCACTGTTAACTGTGACCCATTCTGAGTGTGTTCCATTAATGACCACCCTTGGTTTCCTATCGCTAAGCCAGTTTTTAACCCACTTACACATATTTTCCCCTATCCCCATTGCTCTCATTTTATATATCAACCTTTTGTGTGGCACCGTATCAAAATCTTTTGAAAAGTCCAGATACAGTACACCACATCCAGAACTTACTTCTTCATAGAAGCTTATCAGATTAGTTTGACAGGAACGGTCCCTCGTAAACCCATGTTGATATTGGGTCATGAGGTTATTTTTCTTCAGATACTCCAGTATAGCATCTCTTAGAAAACCCTTTAGGATTTTACCCACAGTAGAGGTTAAGCTTACTGGCCTATAATTTCCAAGTTCAGTTTTTGTTCCCTTTTTGAATATTGGCACCACATTTGCTATACGCCAGTCCTGTGGTACAGACCCTGTTATTATGGAATCTTTAATGATTAAAAATAATGGTCTATCTATGACAGTACTTAATTCCTGCAGCACTCTAGGGTGTATCCCATCCGGACCCGGGGATTTGTCAATTTGAGTGATTTTTAGACGATGCTATGCTTCCTGCTGGGTCAAGCAAGTGACATTTAATTGACAGTTTTTGTTATCACTGATCATATTGTGTGTCATGGGATTTTCTTGTGTAAATACTGTTGAAAAAAAGTCATTTAGCATATTGGCTTTTTCCTCATCCTCATCCACCATTTTACCCAGATTATTTTTAAAGGGGCCAACACAATCAATATTTAGTTTCTTACTACCGTGTTTCCCCGAAAATAAGTCACCCCCGATTATAAGACAGGGCAGGGCTGGGGGCAATTTTTTTAATATAAGTCATACCCCGATAATAGGACAGGGTGACTTATTTTCAGGGAAAATTTGGTGGGGTGGGCCCAGGGGAATATCTCATACTTAGCGCTGCTGCCGCTGCTGGCTCTGGTGCCCCCGCTGTGTTCCCGGTGCCTGGGTGAGCAGGGCGGGTATTTTAAATCCCCCGCCGCTGTCCCGGCCAATCACAGGCCAGGAACTGCCCAGAGGCCAATCGCAAGCCAGTCGCGCTGCATGACGTCAGTCTGGCCTGTCATTGGCTCCCCAGGCAGCTCCTGGACTGTGATTGGCCGGGACAGCGGCACGTGTGCAGGCCGGGCTGTCTGTGCGACGATGCCCAGCCTGCGTGCTGCTGTGCCCGGGCCTGTTGGAGGTGCCCGGGCCTGTCGGAGTTGCCCAGGCCTGTCGGAGGTGCCCGGGATGTGCTGTGGTCCTCAGGCATGTGGATGCCTGGGATGTGCTGCGGTCCCCGGTGGTCAGAGGAGCCCAGGTCAGTGTGCCCCTGTTAGTGTGCCCCTGTCAGTGTGAGTGTGCCCCTGTCAGTGTGAGTGTGCCCCTGTCAGTGTGAGTGTGCCCCAGTATGTGTGAGTGTGCCCCTGTCAGTGTGAGTGTGCCCCTGTATGTGTATGCCCCTGGGTTAGGGCTAGGGTTAGGGCTAGGGTTAGGGCTAGGGTTAGGGCTATGGTTAGGGAGGGAAATATAAGACATACCCCGAAAATAAGTCAGGGTGGGACTTTTGGGGGTAAAATTAATATAAGACACTGTCTTATATTCGGGGAAACACGGTATTTATGTAGTTAAAAAATATTTTGGGATTATTTTTACTTTCTCTGGCAATGAGTCTCTCTGTCTCAATGTTTGCTGCCTTGATTTGCTTTTTACAAATGTTATTTAATTTTCTGTATTTATTTAATGCCTCATCACTACCTACTTGCTTTAATTCCCTAAATGCTTTCTTTTTGTCATTTATTGCGCCCCTTACATCCTTATTTAGCCATAGTGGTTTCCTCCTACTTCTAGCATGCTTATTCCCATAGGGTATATATTGTGCACAGGCCCTATTCAAGATGCTAATAAACGTCTCCCATTTGCTTTGTGTACTTTTATGTCTGAGGATATCGTCCCAGATTACTGCACTAAGATCATCTCTCAACCGTTGGAAATTGCCTTCCTGATGTTTAGTGTTCTTGTAGCCCCTCTACTACACATCTTAGTAAAGGATACTTGAAAACTTATTATTTTATGATCAATATTACCCAAGTGATCTCCAACCTGTATATTTGATATGCGGTCTGGCCTGTTTTTCCAAATGCAAAAATGCATGCGTTTATGCAAAAGCAGCCCAAGACGCATTGGCCGACGTTTTTGGCTGCGTTTGCAAAAATGTATGCATTTTTGCGTTCGGAAAATGCACATGCGTTTTGCATACATTCCCATTGAAATCAATGGGGGGCAAAAATGCATGCGTTTTGGATGCGTTTTTAGTGGTAAAAACGCATAGAAATGCAAATGAAGCAAAACCCAAACCTGCATCAGATGTGAACTAGGCCTCAGTGATCAGATATAACCTAGATATGAAACATAACCTTAAGTATCTAGTTTCTCTGCAGTGATCCCCATAAGGGGAACAAGGCATTTCATAGTATTCATTCACACCAATGGGTTGTCTCTGTACTGCAGAACAGGAAAGGCCCTTTAGAGCAGGGGTGGGGAACCTCAGGGCCCAGGGCCGAATGTGGCCCCCAGTGACTTTATGCGGCCCCCAGGCTGATTCCTAGGGACGACAGATCTCAGGCTGGCAGATGCGTTTTGATGACTGTCTGCCCTTTAAGTCCAGCTCTCCAGTGATCTTTATGCCCCCAGCCTCAGCCCCCTCAGTGATGCATATGCTCCCAGCCTCTCCTGTGATGTCTAGGGCTCTAGCAAACCTGTAAAAGCTCATGCCAAAGAGAAGCAGCTCCAGCCACCACAGTAGGGGGAGTTGATTGCTTAACCAAATATAGCAGGTAATTTTCAAGTTGATAATTTTGTACGGCCCCCGAAGGATGATAGAAATTTCCAAATGCCCCTCGGCAGACAAATGGTTCCCCGCCCCTGCTTAGAATGAGACACTTGTTGTAACTACTTTAATCTCATCTCAAGGGAAGAGGATCTTGTTCAGATGAATCCACTCTATAAACTTGGAATTATTTAACTTGCTGTATGGACATTGGTTTTCTAATCTAGCCCCATTAACCATAATTAACAAACAAGCCATTACCTCCCTCAAAGAGAACAACACCATCATTATTAAACCGGCAGACAAGGGGGGAGCGATAGTGGTCATGAACAGAAGCCAATATGTTAATGAAATCAGGCGACAACTAGCTGACACCGCCACTTACAGGAAACTACAATCGGACCCAACATTCAGTATCCGCAGGAAAATCGAAACTACACTATACAAACATTTACAACACGGAGCAATTGACAACAAGACAAAGACATACCTTACTAATATTCACCCAATCACCCCGGTACTGTACACGTTACCAAAGATTCACAAAGACCTTCACAATCCACCTGGCAGACCGATAGTTGCTTCCACTAATTCTATCCTCAATCCACTTTCCATATTCCTGGAAAAAATACTTACACCATTCACACACCAAACTAGATCTTTCATCCTGGACACTGGTGCTTTCCTTGAGAAAATACGGGCCTTACATAGCATCCCCAGTGACAGCATCCTTTGCACATTTGATGTTAATAGCCTCTACACGTCTATTAAACACGACGATGGAATGAGAGCCGTACAACTCACCCTACAGGAAGCCAACACTGACACCAAAACCCAGGTCCTATGTATGGACCTTCTTGACCTAGTACTCAGGGAGAATTTTTTCCGTTTTGAGGATGACTTCTTTTTACAGATATGTGGAACCGCTATGGGTTCCAATGTTGCACCAGCCTACGCAAACCTATACATGGACCGCTTCGAACGTGAATTCATTTACACTGATAACAACTTTACCCTAAACGCTATCTTGTGGCTTCGCTACATTGATGACGTTTTCTGTATTTGGCGTGGCACCGAACTCAGCCTACATGATTTTCATAACATGCTTAACACAACCAGACCCGGACTGACTTTCACAATGACGCATCACCATGACGAGGTGACTTTTCTTGACACTAGAGTTCTGAAAGACCTCCAGGGTAAATTGACAACTGACCTTTTTTGTAAACCCACGGATTGCAACAGTCTCCTGCGGTTCGACAGCTGCCACCCTAAATATACCAAAAACAGCCTCCCTAGGTCACAATTCAAGAGGGTGACCCGGATAGTGACTGATGAGACCAAGAGAGTCAACCGGTTGAGAGAGATGTCAGACAAGTTCAAAGTACGACATTACCCCACTCCCCTACTGGATAGCGAATTGACACTAGCCTTATCTGAGACAGAACAAACAACCATCAAAACTGACCAGAACATCCCTAGACTCCCCTTTGTCCACAACTATCACCCGGCCATTCTACGGGTACATAAACTCATACGGAAACATTGGCCACTCCTGACCAAAGCATATCCTCTGATTAAAGAATTCCAAAATCAACCAATCATGTGTACAAAAAGACCAGCAAATATCAGAGATAACTTGGTCAGAGCTGACATGCCTACTCCATCACAAGCACAACAAACTACCCTATCAGGACAAAGGAGATCAGGCACATTTCCCTGTCTAGGACGCACATGCCGATGCTGCTCCAACATCATCAGAGAACATGAGGTAGTACATCCGCGTTCCGGTAAAGCTTATCCCATCAAAGGTTACTTCACCTGTGAAACCAATTTTGTAATTTACGTAGAGAAATGTCCTTGTGGCTTGTTATACGTCGGTGAAACCACTCAAGCAGTGAGGGATCGTATCTCCAGCCACAAATCGACGATAAGAACCGGAAAAAACTGGTTACCATTACCAGCACATTTCCACGAGGCCAAACATAACGTTTCTCAACTACGCTTTCAGGTGTTGGAACAAGTCCACAGACCTAAACGAGGGGGGAATCATATCCAATTATTGCGCCAAAGGGAAACCTATTGGATTTATACTCTTGACACACTGACACCAAAGGGTCTCAACCGTGAGATAGACTGGCTAATATGAATGTGGTTTTTCTCCTTTTTTCTAGACAAACACGTAGTAGCTTCTCCTGTAGTCATCTTCACAGTGTTCCTCTTCCTGAGGGGTAAGACAATAATATGCATAACGTAGCTCGCAGGACTTTTTGTAGGTTTTATTTATAAAACCCCACCCCCTTTTTTCCCCAACCCCCCCCCCTTGTTTTTCCCCCCCTTTGTTATTTTTACCCCTCTATTATTTGGACTCCATCCTGAGTTTGATTGTTTTTCTCCATTCATTGTTTTTCTTTTCCAGGGCTTCAGTATAATGTCATACAGATTTAATGTATGTGTTCATCATATGTATTGTACTGTAATGATTCCAACCATGAGCAGATATTATCTGTATGCATCCAATGCTCAAGGTCCTATGTAGCCAAATACTGTAAGTTTTAAAATGCTTCATGACAATTGGATCTGATCATTCACACTACACTCAGGGGTTTCTAGGCTCTATCCATAACATCATGAATAACAAGATCTTTTTCCTTCTCTCCTCCTTTTCCCACCTTCCCTCCTGCACACCGATCCTTCCTTTAGCATTTCTACCACTTCCTAATTGCACCTCTGTCCCTTAGCTGCGTGCAATAGACATCGCTAGCATCCTGTCATAGCTTCCCTATCTCCTAGGGTTGCTATGACAATCCACACAACTACTCCCCCCGGAGCGTAACGTCACTTCCGGTGACGTCACCCGCCCTCAGTGCGCATGCGCCGGCGTCCGGCGGCATTTCCGGCCTTGCCACCGGACCGCCAGGATATAAGGGAGAACGCTCCCGACCGCACCTGCCCAGCTCCAGCTTTGACACGGTTGTGTCAGCATCCACACGGCACCCTCAATCCCAGTGAGACCTGAGCACTACATTTGAACAAGCTAAGTATATCTTTCTCACCCTGCCTTACTAATGCTACGTATTGTATGTCTTTCCACATCTAACCAGAGAGCTTAGCTCTATCCCCACACAGGGAACCAGCTACTACCACAGGCTGAGAGTGGTTTCACATTTCTACTAGGGGTAAATATGGAATTGAATTGATACCTCATATGGCACACAAGATGTTAACTTCACTCTGACACAGCAGTCATTCTTAATCCTATGCATGACAAACTATTACTCTGCATCATAGTCTCCCCTGTCACCTGGGACACTAGTAACCCCCAAGATACTTCACTGTATACTTATTGTACATTCTACATCATGGGGCACCATGAATACCACCCTTTTAACCTCTAAGGCACTACACAATATACATACTGTGTATACTACTTGGGAGGCAGCACCATTTGGCACTTTTCCAACATAATACTATGGTAATAGATCACCCTCACTGGAATACCATTGCCTTATACTGCTGCCCTGACTTAAGTGCATTCAATTTCACAGGAACCTTCCAAACAAGGACACCCTGTATACCCCGTATACCTACTTGGTGATCAACTATATCTCTAGCCTCAATATCATAGGGTATGTCTAGCCACATTAACATATCTATACCACCTCTATCGCAATACCTCTATGAATCCACTATTACGGTTGATTATCTCGTTCTCTCTGATCCTTTGAACCCCGCTAAGTTAATACTCCTGGGCCTTCATCATTGTTTATATTAACTCAAAGCATGAGACATCTTTCTTTTTCTTTTGTACATATGTTGATCCTTACACTGAAAATTTGTAAAATTTGCAATTTTCATGTCACTTACTGTAAATATTTTTCATGTTTTTTCAGCGACTCTGTGAACAAGGCCAGTACTCTGGCCGAAACGTTAGCCTGTCGCTTCACCTAGAACTTGTTAATAAACTGCTCACTTGATATAAACTCTTCCATTGCACGTGTGCATTGATGTTCGATATCAGATTGGCTACGGGACCTTTGGCCCCTTTCAGTTGCACCGTGACCATCACTGAAGTAGAGTGCTAGCCTTCGAACTCCCTATACCCCGAAAATAAGTCAGGGTGGGACTTTTGGGGGTAAAATTAATATAAGACACTGTCTTATATTCGGGGAAACACGGTATTTATGTAGTTAAAAAATATTTTGGGATTATTTTTACTTTCTCTGGCAATGAGTCTCTCTGTCTCAATGTTTGCTGCCTTGATTTGCTTTTTACAAATGTTATTTAATTTTCTGTATTTATTTAATGCCTCATCACTACCTACTTGCTTTAATTCCCTAAATGCTTTCTTTTTGTCATTTATTGCGCCCCTTACATCCTTATTTAGCCATAGTGGTTTCCTCCTATTTCTAGCATGCTTATTCCCATAGGGTATATATTGTGCACAGGCCCTATTCAAGATGCTAATAAACGTCTCCCATTTGCTTTGTGTACTTTTATGTCTGAGGATATCGTCCCAGATTACTGCACTAAGATCATCTCTCAACCGTTGGAAATTGCCTTCCTGATGTTTAGTGTTCTTGTAGCCCCTCTACTACACATCTTAGTAAAGGATACTTGAAAACTTATTATTTTATGATCAATATTACCCAAGTGATCTCCAACCTGTATATTTGATATGCGGTCTGGCCTGTTTTTCCAAATGCAAAAATGCATGCGTTTATGCAAAAGCAGCCCAAGACGCATTGGCCGACGTTTTTGGCTGCGTTTGCAAAAATGTATGCATTTTTGCGTTCGGAAAATGCACATGCGTTTTGCATACATTCCCATTGAAATCAATGGGGGGCAAAAATGCATGCGTTTTGGATGCGTTTTTAGTGGTAAAAACGCATAGAAATGCAAATGAAGCAAAACCCAAACCTGCATCAGATGTGAACTAGGCCTCAGTGATCAGATATAACCTAGATATGAAACATAACCTTAAGTATCTAGTTTCTCTGCAGTGATCCCCATAAGGGGAACAAGGCATTTCATAGTATTCATTCACACCAATGGGTTGTCTCTGTACTGCAGAACAGGAAAGGCCCTTTAGAGCAGGGGTGGGGAACCTCAGGGCCCAGGGCCGAATGTGGCCCCCAGTGACTTTATGCGGCCCCCAGGCTGATTCCTAGGGACGACAGATCTCAGGCTGGCAGATGTGTTTTGATGACTGTCTGCCCTTTAAGTCCAGCTCTCCAGTGATCTTTATGCCCCCAGCCTCAGCCCCCTCAGTGATGCATATGCTCCCAGCCTCTCCTGTGATGTCTAGGGCTCTAGCAAACCTGTAAAAGCTCATGCCAAAGAGAAGCAGCTCCAGCCACCACAGTAGGGGGAGTTGATTGCTTAACCAAATATAGCAGGTAATTTTCAAGTTGATAATTTTGTACGGCCCCCGAAGGATGATAGAAATTTCCAAATGCCCCTCGGCAGACAAATGGTTCCCCGCCCCTGCTTAGAATGAGACACTTGTTGTAACTACTTTAATCTCATCTCAAGGGAAGAGGATCTTGTTCAGATGAATCCACTCTATAAACTTGGAATTATTTAACTTGCTGTATGGACATTGGTTTTCTAATCTAGCCCCATTAACCATAATTAAAGTTAATGACAATTTAGAATTATCAGGAGATAATTCCTATTTAGGTAAGTGCAATAGTTCATTGAATCACAATTAATCTCCCTCCCTTGATTGGTTATGGCGTTTATTCATTTTTCTAATGAACTACAGTCAGGTGGTATCCAGTAGGCCCGCCATTGACCCAACCATGCAAATACTGGAGCACTTAAAAATACATATTTTGTTTGGGCACCATGGATGACCTTTTTCCATCTAAATAATTGAGGTGACGTCGGGGAGACATTGTATGGCTCTTTTCAGGTTAGTGTCATTATAAATGGTTTTCCATTTCTTGCTATTGACTATTTCTTGTGTTCTTCCACCTCATGCCGGAGAGATACAATGATTGCTGAACTTTCCTTTTAAGGCTTGAAATCTATTGATAGAAATGTTGCTTGCTGTCAGGGTCACACTGGCCTTGGAGATGTCATTGCATTAATAATGTATTCAGTAATATTTCTCAGCAATAAATTAGCATAAAGAAGCTAATTCTCCTTCAGAATTGTTGACATGTGTATATACATATATAAAGTGGCCCCACTGAAATAAGACATATTAAAATGAATAAATCACCAAATCGCACTTGCCTTTATTGGAAAAGGTAAAAAAGTTCAAGGAATCTTGCTGTCATCCTATGTAAGAAAACGTTAACACAACTGGTTATATTCATGTGCTTAACAACTTGCTTACACTGGATGACCCATGGTAATAACATAATAGACCACTGATCTGCTACATAAAAGATGGCTGGTGGTCAGTCAATAGATTGTTTTGATATTCACGAAACCTATAAATATACAAATACTACTGTCAGGATTATGACTTTTTCAGGTTACCTTCTATGTCTCCTCACTTTTACCCAAGATGGCATCTGTTGCTTCGTCATGGTCATGTGTTTCTTGCATTCATGCTTATTTAAGCTTCAGTCCAACATCCAGGCCTTTCTTGAGTATTTTGCTTCAACTCTGTTTCTTTAGTACATCATCTGGGTTTGCTCCAGCTATTCCGGGTCGCTTCTTCTATGCACTCTGCAGTCATCTTCTTACTGGTCTCACCTGTTCTCGGCTTGCCTTCCAGCAGCAAGCTATACTTAATAAAGGATTGTTCCTGACACCGGGTACCTTCAGTTCACTCTGTTGCATGTAAGCTCTGCTTCACTTAAGGCTCTTCTTATGCCATTTAGTTTGTTCTTCTTTGCAAATGTGGTGCTCTGGACCATTGTTTGCCGCACTTTCACCAGAACCTTTTTGTTGCACATGTAAATAATATAGGCTTAGACTTAAACCTTGTCTCTGTCTTGTCTTGCGCTACGCTTTTTACCTGACCATAGAAGAAGTCACATTTCATGTGTCAACATGTTTTTTTGTACAGCTGTGAATGATTTCACTTTCAGATAAAATTGTGCCACAGTTTCCTTTGAAAAACAAAAAGGAAAAGGGGCGCAAATGTGTAGGATCCCCTTATTAAAAACATCTAAGTGGCGTGGGTAGGTGGCCACTCACCTTATCAGGTTGTGTAAGTCCTGCACAACCCGGTTTACCAGCCTCCCCGCCGGCGGTGTGTGCGCTGCCTCTCCGCTCTCCTTTCTCCTGGTCCTCAGAACAGGACCTATCCGGTCACGTGACCGCAAAACCGAATTTGCGTCACCGCTCTTTGTTGTGGGTTACCAGGAAAACGTCAGGTCCTCAAGGCAGGTCGTTTGTGCTGTTCCTGAGCTGCTCCAGCCGCCAGTCCCTCACAAAGGGAGTAGTTTTTGAAAGCGTAGGGAGCTGTGAGGGGAGCTTAGAAATTAATAAAAGGTTTGCCATTTATTAAAACATCTTATATGTCTGCTTGATCCTTAGAGCGCTCATAATCAGACCGCCATTACTATTTTTTGCACGACAGTTTCCTTTGGGGGAACTTACAGGTCAAGAGGGCTTTAACAATATATAATTTAACTGTATGACCCACAATAATGCAGAACTGTATGTTTCATTTAGGGAGTTATTCCTGAGCTAATAATTTTTTTGTGACTGAAAACCTTTATTAAGAATGAGACACAATTTGAAACATTTTTTATTAAAGATATTTTCTGGGACTTTAACATTGATGACCTATCCTTAAGAAGTCATAAATGTCTGATCGGTGAGCTTACATACCCTATAGCTCCACCGATCAGCTGTTCTTGGTACTGCTGTTGGTTGGAACTACTCAGATGAGGAGCTGCACAACTCTTTCAAACGAATAGTGGCTACGGCCATGTTCTGCTCAAACCCCCTTTTGGTAATTTGAATAGCGGGTGGAACTGCAGTACCTAGCTGTGTCCACCATACAGTGATGAAGCTGAGCTGTACAGCTCCACAATTGTAGCTGCATCCGGCTGCAGTATTGGGAACAGCTAATTGTTTGGGGGTGCAGGTGTCGCACCCACACCGATCAAACATTGATGATCTATCCTAAGGTCATGCATGATAAAAGGAATAGAAAAGGGTAGACATTGACTTATTGGGAAGCAATCTCCACAAGGTGGCACTTGGAGAGACTTAATTTATATATATTTTTTTCTAATAAACTATTGCCAAGAAGATTCCATATTAACCCTTTAGTGACGGCCTTACGTATATATACGGCGGCTGCCACTAGGGGGAGTTTGATGTGAGCTCCTCCACGGAGCTCACATCAAAGCTCCGACATCTCAGCTGTTCTCAGCAGCTGAGATGTGGGAGTAACAGCTCCGATCGGTCCCGCCGCCGATCGGTACTGTTTAACCCCTTAGATCCCGCCTTTAATCTCTGAGAGCGGGATCTAAGGGAGCAGGAGCGTGCAGCGCGCGCTTACCCGGCTCCAGGGGAGATCTCACGATAGTATCGCGGGATCTCCCTTGCTGACGTGACAGGCCAGGGTCCTGACTTGACCCCGGAGCCTGTCACGGAGCACTTCCGGGTTGTGGTTGGCGGGGCTGCCAACCACAACAGGTCCGCGATTCTGACAGATGCAGATGAGCTGCAGCTCATCTGTATGTGTCAGAAGTGATTGGACTGTGCAGCTGCATGCCTCTCACAGGGGCTGTGTAAAAGTAAGAATCAATAAGCAAATAAAGTTTTTACAAAGTTGAAAAAAAAAAAACATAAAAGTTCAAATCACTCCCCTTTTCTCCCATCCACAATAAAAGTATTAAAAAAATAAATAAAATACACATATTTGGTATCGCCACATTCAGAATCGCCCGATCTATCAATATAAATAATCAAATAATGAGAGCCATAAACTGTGTAGCGCCAAAAATGGTTCAAACGCCAAAATTACGTTTTTTTGGTCGCTGCAACAATGCTAAAAAATACAATAACAGGCGATAAAAACAGCGCATCCACCCAAGTATGGTATTATTAAAAATGTCAGCTCGAGACACAAAAAATAAGCCATCACCCAGCCCTAGATCCCGGAAAATGAGGACGCTACGGGTCGCAGAACATGGCGCAATAAGTGCAATGTTTTTTTTTTTCATGCTTTTGAATTTTTTTCCACCACCTAGATACCAATAAAGATATACATGTTTGGTATCTACAAACTCGTACTGACCCAAGGCATCACACGGTCATGTTGGTTTTACCATATAGTGAACACGGCGATTACAATACCCAAAAAACAAACGTGTAATTGCACTTTTTTTGCAATTTCACTGCACTTGGAATTTGTTTGCAATTTCCCTGTACATTATATGGTAAAACAAATGATTGCGTCTGAAAGTACAACTCGTCCCGCAAAAAACAAGCCATCATATGTCTGTGTTGACAGAAAAATAAAAAAGTTATGGCTCTTGGAAGCCGAGGAGCGAAAAAACGAAAATGAAAAATGACAAATGTCTTCGTCACTAAGGGGTTAAACTGCTCTCCTTAAAGTGAACCTATCACCAGGTTTTTCGCATATAAGCTGTGGTCACCACCAGTAAGACTTTATATGCAGCATTCTACAATACTGTCTGCATTCAGTCTGCAAAAAATAGCTTTTATAATACTCATCTACAGGGTGTCTTGATCTGATGGGCATCTCTGGTCTTGATCCGGAGCCTCCTCTCTTATTGTGCACACTTCTTTCTGTCAAGCCGAGGGCAGAGCTAAGTGCAATAGTGCACATGTGCTCTTTGGACTTCATGCGCACTACAGTACTTTGTTCTGCCCTTGTTTAAAAGCGCAATGGAAGACACTATGTGGATAACTTGGATGCATCATCCACATGAAGCAAGAAAAGAGGAGGACCCGGAATCAAGACCAGTGGCGCCCATCGTACTGGACTCTGCCCCATATGTGAGTATAATAAAAGGTCTTTTTGATGTTATGCAGAGTGGATTTGAGGCTTATATACAGTATTCTAGAATGATGTATATAAGGGCTTTCTAGTAGTAGCCATATCTAACATGGAAAAAACCTGGTGACAGGTTCCCATTGACAAGTGCCAGGCCCGATAAATACTTGCATCAATGTACTGTTTAAAGCTCCTAGGCTCCAAATGAAGATTGGGATAATAATAAGACCCTTTATCTATTAAAGGGTTTTTATCTATTAAAGGGTCATTAAGGATGTCTCCAACTTTCAGGCACCGGTAAGGTTGCAATTCCTGCATACCATAATAGCATTGCAATTGTTACCCTTGTAATGAAAGGAATTTAGTGTGGATATGGTTTCTCCTACCATAGGTAACAATCTTCTATCTCAGGAGAAATTGTAACTACCCTCACATTTTTCCATAAAAAGGGGTTTTTACTTTTCTTTTTCCCCAAGACCATGGTCCATGGTTGAGTCCAACCTGGAAAATACTAAGTAAGGCTGGTTTCACACTACCAATTTTTTTGAATACGGGGATTGCAGGTAAGACTGGACCCCCCCCCCCCCAGATTTCCCAGGAACCCCACAGGAATTGTGAAAACTGATGCACTGGCACCAATATAATCACTGATCTGTCGGGTCAGTTATAATACTGGAGCGGGAGCCCACAGTTGCATCCGGCTCTGTACCCTTTTCCGCTGGATTCGGAGACATATCACACGCTCCCTAGCCCCCTATCTGAGTTCTGGACATGTGCAGTTAAATATCCTGGATTCGGCGTCCAGATCCAGTGGGATCCGGAGTCTGCCAGTTTGGGATACATAGAGCCCCATTTTAACTCAATCTGTAGGGTTTCTGGGTTTTTGTCACACAGACCAAAAAATTCACCAAAATGCGTTTTTGGTCTCAGTAAAAAAAACGGTGACAACCAGATCAGGGGGAAGCGGGAAGAGTTGAATGCACCCGCAAGTTCACCCGGCCCCATTGAAAGTCAATGGGGCCGAAAACGTATACGGGTGTTTCTAGTTTAAGCTGGATACACATGGATGTCAAACATTGCCAGTGTGAAACCAGCCTTACAGAGCAAAACCCCAATCTGCTTCTACAAGTCAAATCTCCTCAGTTTTGAAGTTATAGATGAGAAAACACATCTTCTTTTTTAGCTTTTAGCACCAATTTGATTAGTTCCTCTTTACTGATTCCTCCCTTGTTCTAGAGACAATTGTACGTATTTATATCCCATGGAAAGATAATATTTCAAGGTCCAATGGTTTTCTACTTAACAGATACTTGATATTTATCTGTTAAATTAATGTTGTTATCACGTTTACTTTACCAGCTCAGAACATGAGAGGAATCTATCCCGAGGCTTTATATCTCCAACAAGTAGAACACAGAACACATAAATTAAAAACCACAGAAACTTTGCAAACAAATTTACGACACTGAATGTTAAAGGGCAACTTTCATCAGAAAATTACTTATTGATTAAATTACATTTTTGTTACATGTATTTTCTAAATGTTTTTAACAATATTTGATTTTTCATATCATAATCTTTTTTTTTTTAAAAAACTAAATGATAAATATTGCAACTTTCACATATTTCCTGCCCTTTCAGGAAAAGTTTCCAGCAGTTTCTTATCAACAGAGGAAGGATTACAATTGATGACACCTCCAAACACAATATATAACACAGGATGCACCAATCACAATAGGTGATATCACAGCTCACCTTCTCCTCTTCCTCCTGTACAATGACTGATAACACCTCTATATACAGCAGATAACACAGGATCCACCATTCACAATAGGTGATATCACAGCTCACCTCCTCCTCCTGTACAATGACTGATAACACCTCTATATACAGTAGATAACACAGGATGCACCATTCACAATAGGTGATATCACAGCTCACCTCCTCCTCCTGTACAATGACTGATAACACCTCTATATACAGCAGATAACACAGGATCCACCATTCACAATAGGTGATATCACAGCTCACCTCTTCCCCCTGTACAAGGACTGATAACACCTCTATATACAGTAGATAACACAGGATCCCCCATTCACAATAGGTGATATCACAGCTCACCTTCTCCTGTACAATGACTGATAACACCTCTATATACAGTAGATAACACAGGATCCACCATTTACAATAGGTGATATCACAGCTCACCCCCTCCTCCTGTACAATGACTGATAACACCTCTACATATAGTAGATAACACAGGATCCACCATTCACAATAGGTGATATCACAGCTCACCTCCTCCTCCTGTACAATGACTGATAACACCTCTATATACAGTAGATAACACAGGATCCACCATTCACAATAGGTGATATCACAGCTCACCTCCTCCTCCTGTACAATGACTGATAGCATCTCTATATACAGTAGATAACACAGGATCCACCATTCACAATAGGTGATATCACAGCTCACCTCCTCCTGTACAATGACTGATAACACCTCTATATACAGTAGATAACACAGGATCCACCATTCACAATAGATGATATCACAGCTCACCTCCCCTGTACAATGACTGATAACACCTCTATATACAGTAGATAACACAGGATCCACCATTCACAATAGGTGATATCACAGCTCACCTCCTTCTCCTGTACAATGACTGATAACACCTCTATATACAGTAGATAACACAGGATCCACCATTCACAATAGGTGATGTCACCGCTCACCTCCTCCTGTACAATGACTGATAATCAGTACATGTACAATACTACAGATGAATATACCGTACATCACAAAGTTGCTATACAATAAGCATAGAACATCTACAAAGCTTGTT
The DNA here is from genome assembly GCA_033576535.1 of Allobates femoralis. Taxonomy (NCBI): domain Eukaryota; kingdom Metazoa; phylum Chordata; class Amphibia; order Anura; family Aromobatidae; genus Allobates; species Allobates femoralis. The sequence continues at coordinate 10,092,961 of JARQOC010000009.1, forward strand.
TTTCACCAAGAATTTAACTAACTAGACTAGGGTAACATAGCATCTGATGGCTGCAAACAACATAAATTTCCTTACCAGCAATGCTATCATTAAGGGGATAAAATGGAGGAAGTCCTCGGTATGGGAGTATGAGGAAATGGAGGCTTTCTTTGCAAAATTGGAGGAGCACTGAACCATGAAATGCAAGAGCTGGTGCTGATAAAAAGTTCAGTCACTATAGGGAGACACAGTTCTACTGTAGTTCCCACTGGGTTGTTCCCATTCTTTCTGGTCTTGTAAGTGTGGCACCCCTGCTGACTGGTCACCACAGTGATGCTGCACCTACTCCACAGTTGTAGTGTCACTGTTCCCAGGTGAGAGGGGTCGCATACCCATGACACATAGTTGTACACAACACCATCCTGACTCTGAGTCAGAAGGGGAGCTTTGCACCCAGTTTTAGGGGAGCTGCCCTATATATTCTGGCTCGGGGAGGGGTTAGGCAGAAAAGAAGGAGAGGGAGTCATGAGCAGAAAGGCATGAAGAGCGGATGCAGGACGGAGAGAGTCCTTAGGGACACGGGAGTATGGGATCCACCCATGTGCCCCGAGTCTGGTCCTGGCCAGAGTCGGGTGGAGGGACTGGTTGCCAGAGGGGACTGGCCCCGATCTAGTTTGGTTACTCTAGGTTCCGAATAGGAAAACTGGAGGCCACTGTGTCTGCAGGAGCAGCGGCCACAACCCATGGTTAATCTGCAGGACAGTGGCAAGAACTAGGGTCAGGGGACGTGCCGCTGCAGTCGCTCGACAAGGCCCGCAGCCATCAGCCTGGGACTCTGTTCACAAAGGCACAGGGCAGGGAATAGCAACCTGGGAAGGCCTACGAAAAAGTGTCTTGGCAGAGCGACCCTAATCACCTGGGCACTAACCTGGCTACACTTTGGAGGAGCACAGCACCCGGCTGGATGACCTTGCCCGATCAGCAAGTAAAGGTAAAGAACTGTACAAATTGACTGAGTCTCCTCCTTTTACACCTTATAGCCTAATTCATCATCATGGCCCCGTCCCTGCTATAGACTTTACTATCTGCCCTGGGGTCCCATGCCACCTGTGAGGACCGATACCACCCAAGTTGCCCTACCATCTTCCCCAGCGATCTGTAACTGCAGCGTTGGACATCCCTGGCCGAACACCACAGGTGGCGTCACAAACTTTCCCCTGTAAATACTCCCCCTTCACTGCATGCCCAGGGCTACGGAGCTGGGTCACAGTCTCCCTGACGTCCCACCAAACCGATCGGCCCAGTTTCTGAGTACCCCCGGCCCGGGTGGGCATCGCATGAGTCTCGGCACATTCCAGTGCAGTCTGTGACAGTCATTCTCTTGTCTCTGTGGCTCTATGTCTTTTCTTATAGAGGAAAGGATATGGGAGATCTGACCACTAAGGCAAGAATAGAGCATCATGCACCCAAATTCTTCAATTTTTACATCTCTTCTCCTCGTTGAGGATGGGGTTAGGGAATGTACATAGTGTCCGTGAAGAGCCTTTTGCTCACAGATGCTTGAGAAGGACCCACCCGGGAAAGCTGAGTTCATTCACCTTCCAGTCCACCCTGACCCATTACTAAGGCTTGGGCCCTTGTCGCTAAAGTCCTGTCTACCGGACCCTACTGGCAGGGACCACCTTTAGTTGCTCAGTCAGTTGATCTCTAGTTTTGACTATGTCTCATGATCTGTGTTTCAAATCACATTTCAGGATCATGCTATCTCTCTTTTCTCCATTTGTTGGTCTTCATGAGTCACCCACTGCATGCGGACTTGACGACCTCTCAGACCTTAAGTCTGATATAGTCACAAGCATGGCCCTATCTGAAGTCGTACAGGAAACTTCCACTTACTTTAGAGACTAATTCCTCCCATTGTGGGCTAGTCCCAGCACTTATCTATTACTTGCCCTACAGTCTGGCAGCTACCTATAAAAGTACTATACCTTGTACATGGAAATATTACTTTACATTACTTACAGTTCACTTTATGCATTACTTATAATGATGCAAGACACAATTCACATGAAAATACCACAGTGTGATTGGTTTAGGACCTACTCGTTTCGGCAGAACCTTGTTGATGAATAAGGCTTTGCCGAAATGCGTAGGTCCTTTCATATTACTTTTTAGGGATCTCTTGCTGCATTATTAGAGGGCTACTTTAAAAGGGAACACTAGGGGATTATTACTTTATTTATTTCAAGCAGTTAGAGTAGGGAGAGGAGAGGGGATTTATAATTAAAGTATATAGGAAAAAAAGGTTAGATATGACATTAGGTAGAAATTTAGGCATACAATAAAATTTCGTTTCAGACCACTCCATTAAATATTGTGGGCAATTTCACTACTAGACAGATTAAAAATGTCCTCACTTCAGGAGAGAAGGGATGTCCGCACCTTGGGGGGCAGGGATGTCCGCATCTTGGGGGCAGGGATGTCCGCATCTTGTGGGGCAGGGCTGTCCGCATCTTGGGGGGCAGGGATGTCCGCATCTTGGGGGGCTGGGCTGTCCGCAGCTTGTGGGTAAGGGCTGTCTACACCTTGGAAAAAGGGTTTGTTGTCAACACCTCAAGATTTGTGGGAGTGGCTGTGCAGATCTTGGGAGGCATGGCTCTCTACTCCTCACGAGATGGAAACTCTTCACACCTCAAGAGGGGGGGTCATCACATCTGAGGGGGCTCTCTAAAATTCAAGGTGAGAAGCTGTCTACACCAAGAGGGAGTGGAGAGACTGTCCACACCTTGGGAGAAGGGAGGGTGAAGCTTTCCACACCTCAGGGAAGGAGGGAGGTTGTCCACACCATGGACGAAGCAGGAGGCAGACCACACTTTGGGGTATGGTTGTCCACACCTAGTACGAGGGGGAGACTGACAACATCATATGGGCGGGGGAGGCAGTCCACACCTTAGGGAAGGGGATAGGTTGTCCATATCTTTTAAGAGGGGGGATGCTGTACACACCCATGGGGAGACTCTCCTTACCTCCTGTGAGTGTCTACACCTCAGGGGGCAGCCACACTTCGGCAGGGGCTACTGTGCACACCACGGAGCACCATTCAACCTTTACATCCCCAATCATTAGGTATCATGCAAGGAACATTCTTGCATAAAAAAAGGACTCTACAAATCTCTGTGGCTAACAAAAAACGTATGATAGGAATTTAGATTGTGAGCCCCAAAGGGGACAGTGTTGCTAATGTATGTAAAGCGCTGTGGAACTAATGGTGCTACATAATTGAATAAATATTATTTTTACTTTATAAGAGGGTACCTGGACAGTTATTACTTTAGAAGAATGCACAACCCTCAAATGGGCACACAGGGGGCTTCTATGATTTCTTTGCATAAAATGTGTCCCGCAACCATCTCCTAGAACAAAATTGGGCTTTTGTGTTAAGGAAGATTGGGCGCTCCTGCTCTGAGGTATGAGCAGACGTAGACAATGTGGACAAATCGTGGTGCCCAGTGCATCACAGCAGGAAATCCGTGTCTGCTTCCAGACTTGCGGCACCTACGATACAATATCATCCCCTGAAATGACGTCTGTCACCTCTGTTGTGTTTGCTTCATTATATTTTATCCCAAAATGATGTTTATATGTGCGCAGCCAGGAATTCTTCTTCTTTGTTTTTACATATAATGCAGCCGAGATCTTGAAAGGCTTTCTGTTTCCAGTAGGGATTTATACGGCTAATTATTCAAATTGCGAATACCACTTAGCGGTAAGTGGGAGACAAATGCGTATTTTTCTAAGGAGATTGCTATCTAAATATTCTATAATTAATCTATTTATTTCCATTAAACGAAGCAAAATCACTCATTGGGAAATGGCCTAAACAAGCAGAATTTATCTATGCCGGCGTTATCAGGAGAGATACAGCAAGAAAATCAAAGTCTTCCATCACTTAAGGCAAACAAGTAGATTATGAAGCAAAATTACACAGAAAATAGATGTCAGAATGAAAAAGTTAGGATGTACTTAAAGTTTTGCTGGTTCTTAGATTGTTTTCGCTTATCAGACGAGTGTGGTTGCTTGCATCTTGCTTTTCTTGAATGAATGACATTGGTTGGAGGAGATGTAGGGTCTGTATCTGAGAAACATAACTTAAGAGGCAATCCGGTATCTGGAGAGGAGGTTTTAAAGTAGGATAGTAGGGTCTGTGACCGGAGTGTCTAGACTGAAGGAGGGGGCAACCAACCTTTTGTAAAGCTTGCTGAGGTGAGCATCTAGGAGTGGACCCACTGGTCCACACCACCCACCTCGGCCTGGAGGAGCATACATAAGGGCTACGGAGTGTTCTCTAGAGCTTTGGGTGGAGTGGTTAGGTTTTTCAGGTAGATACGTGCCAGGGGCAACTCAGGCGATCTAGTTACCAGAACAGCTGACTCCAGGTTTAGGGATGCATGCAAAAACAATTGTATATATATGCGGATGATTCGCGCTGCCATGAAATGATCAGGACCAAAGAGTTATAAGAATCTAGATTGGTGGCTTTATTCAATGCATTTTGACGCATCAACCTCGCTAGATAGTGTAGATAGGTGCATCTGGAAGGCTAGTAGGTCAGATGCAGCCGGTACAGCAGCAGGATTGGTTCAGCAGGAGCAGTATGTATGGCCACTGAATGGATACTGACAGGCACAGAGGGTACAGCTGCAGGCTGGCACAGATGGCAAGGCAGGTTCAAGCTGACGTAGGTGGTTTGGAAGAATGAAAATCCAGGCTGAACAGGTGGATGGCGAGGCTTAGAGCACGATAATTGTGGAAGTAGCAGGACTAGGAACACAGACACAGGTTGGGTAAGGCACATGACTAAGGAACAGCCAGGGTAGTGGGAACCTGACAACTAGCAGTATGTCTGTAGGCATAGACCACATTTCTCAGTCACTTCCCAAATGGGGAATATGTCTTAAATACTGTGTGCTTCTCAACCATAGACTGAGAAGCATTCCCAGATAGGACACCCTGGCCTTTTAAGAAAAGTGGGCATGTCACGCGTGCGTGTCCCAGGAAACCTGTACGGTGTGCTCAGGTCTTGGAAGCAGGAAGCAACAGACAAAGCTTGTGCAGATTCAACTGGACAGCTGGAGGGGTGAGTATGCTGTGACCACTATTCTACCTTCTGTAGAGATGTCGGCCCCACGGCGGGTGGTACACTTTTTCACCCCAGCTCCAAAAACCAGCAGTGTGATCAGGTGGTACTGATGGATTACCATAGTAGAGGAGTCAGGGTAAAGACCCATGGGTCTACCATCTTTGTCCTGCTATGACACAATACATTTCCAATGCTTTAATATTCTATAGGCAAAGGAACCCAGGAGGAATCACCCCTAAATTAGGGTTAGATGGTTTAGAGGGGGTATAGAAGGGGTATAACAATGTTAATATGGTCTTATATAAGGAGCCAGAGTTAGCCTTTGAATAAGGAACCTGGGATCCAGGGGAAAACAAGACTAGTTCAGAGCAGCTGGTTTACCATCCCATGGGCATAGTGGCAAGAGGTGTGGCGCTCCCCACGCGTAGCGCTGCCTGCGCCTGGCAGCTTCGTCAGGGGACAGTCCTCTAAAAAATCTAACCCTAATTTAGGGGTGATTCCTCCTGGGTTCCTTTGCCTATTGTATTTGTATTTGCTTATTATAATTTATACATGGCAATTGTATACATAGCGGGTACTGAGTTCTTGGTTCTTAATATATGCAATGCTTGTTTCTGAGTGTCTCTATTGTGTAGCATACAGTCTATACTTGGTGAAGCTTTAACCTTTAACCTCCCTGGCGGTATGAATAGTTCAGGAATTTTGTGCTAAAAGCGGGCTTACCCGCGGTCGCGGCAGATGCGGTTAAAAAACCGCATCTGCCGCACTTGCCGCATAGCCGCCGCACTTGCGGCGCACTTGCGGCGCGGTTGCGGCGCGGTTGCGGTAATCACCATAGTAAGTATAGGGGGACTTGCGGCAGATGCGGCAAGTGCGGTTTTGCACTTGCGGCAGGTGCCGCAAGTGCGTTTTTTTCCGCGGCCGCACCTGCCGCAAGTGCAAAACCGCACTTGACGCATCTGCCGCAAGTCCCCCTATACTTACTATGGCGATTGTCGCAACCGCGCCGCAAGTGCGGCGGCTATGCGGCAAGTGCGGCAGATGCGGTTTTTTAACCGCATCTGCCGCGACCGCGGGTAAGCCCGAGCCTGACTCGGGGTTACCGCTTCTGGCAGTGATTTTTAACCCCGAGTCAAGCTCGGGAATACCGCTAGGGAGGTTAATGAACCTAATGAGGGGTCCTGATAGGAGAAACTAACCACTGAGTACTCAGAGGGACGTATATTGTTATATCAACTCTTTATGAAAGGTATATTAACCACCCTTGGGGCCCTTGGGGAAAAAGCAAGATCTATTAATATCAAACTATTGACAAACTATATATTAACACAACTGGTACTGGCAATTGGCAATGAGATTATCCATGATGTATTGTAATCATTGGAATTGTTATAGCGAAACCAGGCTATTTTAAATGTTTTTATGCTTTTGTGTGACCAATTTCTCTGTTGTTTGTATTTGAATAAACTTGTTAATATTTTCCATGATAATTTGAGGTTGTGTCGCTTTTTGGACCTTCTCTTTTTGCTTCAAATATTGTATTAAATTGGTCTAGCGATCCCTGTTGCATTACACGCATTGTTGGTGCCTTCCCTATCTCTGGTTTTGTCATTGATTTCTCACTCATTTTTTTCTTCAGACTTCAGTGACATCATGTGTGTCGTGCACATGTCACCACATCAAGAAGCCTAGTTATTTCCTAGAAGATCCAAGACAGAAGACTAAAGATGAGAAGAGCAGCAGACCAAAGACGAGAACAGCGGAAAACCGAAGACAAGAAGAATAAAGGCGAGTAGTAGTAGAAGACGACTTTGTTCTTCTTTTCGTCTCATCTTTGGTCTTCTCATTTTCATTCTTCTATTATTTTAGGTCTTTGGTCTCTCACCCTTCTCATCTTTCATCTGGGATCTCCTGGTATTAATTAGTGTTGCCCATTGCATTATGAAATATATGGGAACAGTCATTCATTATAATGAAGAGAGACTTTGTGTACAACTATCTATGGGTTACAAATGTGGTCCAAGAAGCCCCATTTTTGGGATTGGGATCCAAAGAAGATATTTTACCAAGAGTAGAGTTGGCTTCACCCTTCTTTGTCACACTGTTTATATGTAGCATTAGTATTTGTGTTACAGTTCCTTTTTTTAGTAAATTAAGACCAGAAGTATTGCTTCGAGTGCTAAGTGTCAGGGGCAGGTGCCAACAAGCCGCTATATCTGGGCCAGGACAAGAAGACAGAAAACTGAAGATGAGAAGAGTGGAAGACCAATGACAAGGCAGTCAAAAACCAAGAAGAACAAGAGTGGGAAGCGGTAGAAAATGTCTTCGTTCTTCCATTCTCATCTTTGGTCTTTTCATTTTCATTATTTTAGGTCTTTGGTCTCTCACGCTTCTCGTCTTTCGTCTAGGATTTCCTGAAATTAATTAAGGTCGCCCATTGCATTATGAAATATTTGGGACCAGTCATTCATTATAATGAGCTTTATTTGTACAACTATCTCTCTGTTGCAAATGGGGTCCCAGAACCTCCATTTTTGGTATTGGCGGAGATGCAAAGAAGGATATTTTACAAAGACCAGACCCAGACGAGACCCTTATTTGCCGCACTGTTTATATGTAGCATTAGTATTTGTGTTACAGTTCCTTATTGGTAAATTACAGTAGGGGTGCTGCTTGGGGTTCTATGTGCCAGGGAGGGGGCACCTGCAAGCAGGCCCGCCACCAGCACCCGGCATACCCGTGCAGATGTCAGGGCTCTGACCTGAAGAAGTGAAAGGGCCCACTCGCTGTCTGTGAGCAGAAGCAGTGAGAGCCCCGCACACACACAGCTGCCCTGTCTCCCTCTCTCCTCTCCCTCATTTCTCCTCTGCACTGATCAAGGTGCTCGGTACATGGCAGGAGAGAAAGATTACCAGGAGCTGAACAGAGACTGAAGGACCTTCCAGTTCCAGTCATGTGACTGTTCACATGACTGAAGTCAAGGTCCTTGAAGAAACTGTTTCTGCTTAACTTCTGCAGCCTCAGTGCAGCTCCCGGTGGCTTCTCTCCTGCTTTGCACCAATCAAGATCATCTGAATGTGGTAATATGTGTGTGTGTGTGTCTGTATATGTGTGAATCTGTATCTGTATGTGTGTGTGTGTATGTGTATGTGTATGTGTGTCTCTGTGTGTATCTACATCTGTATGTGTGTGTGTTTGTATGTGTGTGCATCTATATCTATAATAATAATAATTTATTAATTTATATAGTGCTATTAATTCCATAGCACTTTACATACATGAGTAATGCTGTCTCTCTTGGAGCTCACACTCTAAGCATCCTATCAGTATGTCTTTACAATGTGGGAGGAAACCGGAGCACCCGGAGGAAACCCATGCAGGCACAGGGAGAACATACAAACTCCTTGCAGATGTTGTCCTTAGTGTCCTTGGTGGGAATTGAGGCCAGGACCTCAGGACCCCAGCGCTGCAAGGGCTGCAGTGCTAACCACTTGAGCCACCGTGTTGCCCTGCAACATATCTCTATGTGTGTGTATATGTGTGTATTTTTATGTGTGTATATCTGTATATGTATCTGTATGTGCATGTAGAAAAGCTGTGTGTATATGCATGTACATGTATTGTACACATGAGCAGGGCTGTGTGTGTTTGTATGTGCATGTAGCAGAGCTATGTGTGTGTTTGTTTGTGCATGTGTTGTACATGTAGCAGAGCTGGGTATGTAGTGTCCATGTAGCAAAGCCATGTTTGTATCTCTGTGTGTAGTGTGCATGTAGCAGAGCTGCGTGTGTCTGTGCATTTATTGGGCATGTACCAGTGCTGTTTGTATATATCTTTACGTTCATGTAGAAGAGCTGTGTGTGTGTGTACTATGTGTAGTGTGCATGCAGCAGTGCTGTGTGTCTACATGTGCATGTAGCAGAGCCATCTTTGTCTATGGGCATATAGCAGAGCTGTGTATGTCATATCTAATTTGCAGAATGAAACTACCGTAACTATAGATTTATTGCCTCTGTTATTCTACCCTAGTATATTAAAATTAGCGCTAATGACCCCTCCCTTTTTCACCGCCGGGGATGCCTCATTTAATAGGAAGATATGTTTCCTTATTTTCTCCTGTCTATACCTGGGGTGCAGCTTAAGGTGCAAATGTGCAGCAGCGGGAGACGCAGGGGTGGAATGTAAAAGGGGTCCATTGAGACTATTTCACCCGGTGCCCACACAAATCTGGAGCCGGCCCTGCCTGCAAGCTCCTATGCCTGGGGCCAGAACAAGGCAAGAGAAGCAAATTGCAACTTTGACCAAGATGGAAGAACGCCTAAGTACAGCTCGGGTTGAAGGTACAGTTTTATTTAGCTCCGAATGACATGCCGTTTGTTTCTTTCTCTTAATTATTCCCAATGGTACAAGATGCCAAGTGTATTGTTAACATCGTTTGAAAAACCGTCAATTTATGTTCTGCAGTTTGGCCTGAAAAGTCCGCTCGCCAGCATACGAGTGTTGGAGAGGCACTTAGCATAATAAATGTAACCTTTCTAAAATTAGAAGCCCCCGGTGATGTATTGTGCGTTTTCTTTTATTAATCTAGAAATCAGACAAGTTTATAACCTCTGTTCTTACAGTCAAATCTCCTGCAACATCAGTAAGATAAAGACTTCAGAGTTGGAAGTACAAGGTCTAAACGACTGGAGTCATCGCCGGTTATAAGAGCCGCATTATGGATGATCAGATCAACACACAAAGTCTTCCAGTGACATTTTTCTAACTACATGTCTAGTACAGATCCTTACTTGCCCGGTTATCTGACTAGGTATTGATTCACATATCTACACCCGATTATTTTGTTATATCGGTGGCAATGACTCAGGTGTCAATTCATCCCTGTAGTCTTGGAAACCCAGATGGGGAGATGGGGAAACACAGTGCCAAATGGCCGCAGCTTGGTGTTCTACCAATATCCACACTATATGTATCAATAGAGTATTGGAAAGTGTCACAAGTGTATCCTACCCTAGGGAGACCGTTCACGAGTCTGGGACCTAGATGTTACAATGCCATATGGATCACAAGTCTATACATTGCATTTCGAAGTATATTCCTTTTTTTGGTGCTGCAACGTGTAAAGTATTCTCTTTCCTTTCTGGTGGTTCTTTGTAGGCTTAATCTCAGGTGCAAATTTTGGTGACCACTCCCCTCTGCTATAAAGAGTCCCATATATAGAAAGGAGAGAAGTCTTTCAGGATCGCACTGTTCTAGTCCAAAGTTCGCAAGAAGTTAATCCAAGGACCAAGCAGTGATCATAACTTTCTTTTTATTCTAGAAAACTCTATGCGTTTCGTGTACACAGTGTACACTTCCTCAGGAGAAAGTTACCGTGTAAAGTATTCTCTTTCCTTTCTGGTGGTTCTTTGTAGGCTTAATCTCAGATGCAATTTTGGTGACCACTCCCCTCTGCTATAAGGAGTCCCATGTTTTATCAGCTGATGTCGGTGGTAGAATCTCATTCTATATGCTGACCCAATTGAAGGAGCCTGTTTCTGGAAGAAGCAGTGGCGTTGTGACAATTGAAGCTGCAATGCTTTCCTGTAAGTTTGATATTTTATCCTTTAGTGTCTATTTTCTCTCTGTCTGTGTCTCTTAACTTGTATTGTATTATTGTAGATGTGAGGCTAATTGTCTTTGCCAGCCTGCACTCTAACCAGAGTGAGTTCATGGCAAGTGAGGCCTATGCACGTGACAGTGATGGGGAGAAGGACCTATATAGGGACAAAAGAGAGCTTAGGGTGCCGACACAGGTGAGTGTCAGGAAGTGATCTTTCTCTCTTCCTTCCATACCATCCCCATTGCTCACCCTTGTGTTGCCCCAACAGTTTTTTACACGGATAAAATCATGGAAACAAAGAAAGGATAACTCTCATCTTGTATGGTTGTGTGCAGCACAACCACTGGGAAAGGCACAAACCGGCTGTAGCAGCCCCACGGTGTGTGTCAGGATAGCAAGCAGTAAATCAAGGGTTAATCCATGCTGCCGATGTATAATAAAGGTGGAGATATGGATCCTGGAGAGTAATTTTACTTGTCAACACCATGACACACAGTGCTCCTTGAGATGTTTAAAACTTGGGAAATCTTTTTGTATCCAAATCAGCTTTAAACTTCACCACAACAGTATCTTGGACCTGCCTGGTGTGTTCCTTGGTCTTCATGATGCTCTCTGCACTTGAAACAGAACCCTGAGCCTATCACAGAGCAGGTGCATTTATACAGAGACTTGATTACTCACAGGTGGATTCTATTTATCATTACCAGTCATTTAGGACAACATTGGATCATTCAGAGATCCTCACTGAACTTCTGGAGGGAGTTTGCTGCACTGAAGTAAAGGGGCTGAATAATATTGCACGCCCCACCTTTCAGTTTTTTATCTGTTAAAAAAGTTTAAAATATCCAATAAATTTGGTTCCACATCACGATTGTGTCCCACTTGTTGTTGATTCTTCACAAAAAAATTAGAATTTATATCTTTATGTTTGAAGCCTGAAATGTGGCAAAAGGTTGAAAAGTTCAAGGGGCTGAATACTTTCACAAGGCACTGTATATTACACCTTCATCAGGACAAGAACATTGTGATTTGTCCTGATGAAGGAATAGATACACTTCAAAACACATTGAGAAAAATACACTCCATTATCTGTATCTCCACCTTAATTATACATCGGCGACACAGATTAACCCTGATTTACTGCTTGCTATTTTCACCACACACGTTTTGCAGAAGTCGTAACAACTGTTTTACATAGAGGATATCCGCCAATAAATACTTTATTCCACTTAGCTCTGCGGCAGTTTAACTCTTTAGGTGTCATGATGAATAGTGAGCAAGGCAGCTAAGTGGTTAGAAAGGGGGAAATCCGTCATCCTTATTGTATCAATAAAAATGGGGGAACAAGAGGCGCAATAGTGCCCTATCAAAAGTGACACTGACAGTATGGGTAGTGTATATAGATTCCACTCACCTATTCCAGTTGTGTGACCCACAACTGGTTTGAAGGCATGAAAGTAATGTCAGCTGCTGCAGGACCTCCACCGACCACTCGCACGTGGAAAAACCGTCACAAAATTTTGGGAAGCAAGGTGTGTTACAGTCCGCCATCATAAAGGAAGGTGCATGAAAGAACTGCACCGAAACCGTAGGAAATAAAGAAGAATACTGCTACAAGATATATCTTGCATTCCTTGTGTTTCCTGTGGACTCAGCAGCGCGGACTGTTACACACCTTGCTTCCCAAAATTTTGTGCCGGTCATCCTTATTGGGCCCACATTACTCGATTTTGGAACCTGACACATTTCGTAATTTAAGGGTTCAAAATTAGATCATTGCTATTGGTACTCTCGGATTTGAATATATTGGATGCGTCTGCGTGTTGAAAATATTTTCAGTTACTAGCTGGTGCCTGAACCACTGGATCATAATTACCCTAACCCTTAAGGTAAATACACTGCTTAAAAAAGTAAAGAGAACACTTAAACAACACAATGTATCTCCAGGTCAATCACACTTCTGTGACATCAACCTGTCCGGTTATCAAGCAGCACTGAATGTGAATAAATTTCTCCTGCTGTTGTGCAAATGGAACAAATAACAGGTAGAAATGATAGGAAATTGTCAAGACACCCCCTATAAAGGAGCTGTTCTGCAGGTGGAGACCACAGACCATTTCTCTGTTCTCATCCTTTTTGGCTGTTGTTTTGGTCACTTTTGCATTTTGTCATTGCTCTCACCCTTGGAAGTAGCATGAGGCGATGGACTACAATCCAGAGAAGTTGCTCAGGTAGTGCAGGTCACCCAGGATAGCACATCAATGGGTCTGTGGCAAGAAGGTTAGCTGTGTCTGTCAACACAGTGTCTTGAGTATGGAGCAGATACCAGGAGACAGGCCAGTAAACCAGGAGACGTGAAGCAGCTATAGGAGGGCAACAACCCAACAACATTATGCTACCTCCTCCTGGAAATACAATTAATGCACAATAGGGTCTTATCTGGGTAGACTGATGGAGATGAAGAGGATATCTACTAACCTTGTATGGTTGTGTCCAGCGCAAACACTGTGACAACCATGAACCGGCTGCAGCAGCTACATGGTATGTGTGAAGAAGCAGGCAGGAAATCAAGGATTAACCACCCTATGGATGTATAAAGATGAAGGTATGAGTCCTGGAAAGTCTTTTTATTTGTCAATGCGTTTTGGAGTACATCTATTCCTTCATATTTGATTTGTTCTAATGTAGCGGAGATAAACTCCTAAATCCATTGACAAATTGACTTTCCAGGATTCATACCTCCAACTTCTTTATACTTGGCAGTGCTGTTAAACCCCTGAATTCCTGCTTGCTTCCTTGTTGAGCATTCGAGAGTCTCAATGATAAGAAGGATTACATTTTAGAGTGCTTTATTTGTATATTTAATGAAGCAACATTCTCAAAGAATTCATGGCCAAGTGCAATCTCTGGAGTAGCCACTGGTCTCCGAATCCAAGGCATATCAGCATAAATGTCAGGAGACTAGTGACCAGTCTGGACATCATGGTCTGGACATCATGCTCTGGTCATCATGGTTTAGACATCATGGTCTGCTCATCATGGTCTGTATGGTTCATCATGGTCTGCCTCATTTTGAATTGGTCTGGTCATCATGGTCTGGTCATCATGGACTGATCACCATGGTCTGATCACCATGCTCTGGTCATCATGGTTTAGACATCATCTCTGGTCATCATGGTCTGCTCATCATGGTCTGGTCATCATGGTCTGCTCATCATGGTCTGGTCATCATGGACTGGTCACCATGTCTGGTCATCATGGTCTGGTCATCATGGTTTGGACATCATGGTCTGATCATCATGGTCTGCTCATCATGGTCTGGTCATCATGGACTGGTCACCATGGTCTGGTCATCATGATCTGGTCATCATGGTTTGGACATCATGGTCTGGTCACCATGGTACTGCTATCATGGTCTGGTCACCATGGTCTGGTCATCATGGTTTGGACATCATGGTTGGTCACCATGGTCTGCTCATTCATGGTCTGGTCACCATGGTTTGGACATCATGGTCTGGTCACCATGGTCTGCTCATCATGGTCTGGTCACCATGGTCTGGTCATCATGGTTTGGACATCATGGGCTGGTCACCATGGTCTGCTTATCATGGTCTGGTCACCATGGTCTGGTCATCATGATCTGGTCATCATGGTTTAGACATCATGGTATGGACATCATGGGCTGGTCATCATGATCTGGACATCATGGTACAAAGATTATGGTCTGGACACCATCGTCTGGACATCATGCGGGGTGTACGTTGGATTTGTGGTACTACATGCATTAAGTTGGTAGAATCTTTTACCATTTTTCATAGAGGTAAGGCTCCTCCTTGTGGAGAGTGACATGCCAGGTCTGGCTTGCCAGTATGAGGAGACTTAAATGCCACAATGCTCCTGTTGGAATTTGCATTTTTTTCATAAATATTTGTCCAATAATTGTAATAATGTTTTAATGTCTTTACAGGAGATGGTGAAATATACAGTGCAGTGTGCATCAATTATGAAAAATTTCTTATAAACTGCATTCAGCTAAATAATAAAACTATTATCTAATGGAGCGGACACGTTAACTACAATACCAAGGGAAATCTCAGCCAACTGCTAATAACTCATACACCCTAGAAGCAATAGTGTGATCTCTGCAAGATCTGCAACAAGAGACACATCAGATAATGCACACGCCAACGCTCGGTCACGGGAAGGTGACTGCAGTATATTTTCAAGTCAATTACATTTTAGAGTCAATTACAATTACAACTTTTTGATGGTCATTCAGTGATGGTGAATAAATGATTAGAAATAATTACAGTAATGCTCTGCCACCATTATCCACCTGCACATGCTCCTTGGTGCATCTCGTTTGACACTGGTATGGGGCCACTGGTTGATGATATAGTGATGATGATAATACGGTCATCATCTTCAATCTCAAGAACAGAGGAGCTATACAAATGAAATATCCAAAAAAGTCTTATTAGGTCCTTCAAACTAAGGTTTATTTTAATTATTTAAAACAAACTTCGATGTTAAAAAGGTTAGAAATTAAAAGGTTTGTCCATGACCAGAATGGGCAAGAATGACGCAAGAAGAAGGCCAGAATAAGGCAAGAAGGAGGCCAGAATAAGGCAAGACTTAAGCCAGAATAAGGCAAAGAGGCCTGAACTAGGCCAGAATAAGACAAAAAGAAGCCAGAACTATGCCAAAATAAGGCAAGAAGGAGGCCAGAAAGAGGCAAGAAGGAAGCAAGAACGAGGCCAGGACATGCAAGGAGGCCAGAATTGTGCAAGAATGAGGCCATAATGATGCCAGAATGAGGCAAAAACAAGGAAAGAACAAGGCAAGAATGAAGCCAAATGAGGCCATAACAAGGCAAGAACAACGCCAGAACAAGACATGGAGGCCACTATTATGCAAGAAGAAAGCCAGAATGAGACCAGATTGATGCCAGAATGAGACAAGAAAAAGGCAAGAAAGAGGCCAAATGAGGCAAAAACAAGGCAAGAAAGAGGACATAATGAGGCAAGGAGGCCAGAACGAGGCATGAAGGAGGAAAGAAGCAGGTGAGCAAGACCAGAGCGAGGCAAGATGAAGGACAGAACGAGGACAGGACAAGGTAAGAATGAGGCCGCAATGAGGCTCTCATAGTGATGTATTGAAAAGTGACATCCAGCATGTTCCATGAAACACAGTAGAGCCCTGGCAATTCACATTTTACTGGAGTCCAACAGAGTGATGGTGATAGCTGGTGAAGCCACCATAAGGTGAGCAAGAGACGGGGGCATGAGATTGGCATTTAAAGTGCCACTCCAGCAGTGCAATAAAAAAGAAAATGCTGGAGTGGAGCTTTAAGGGATGAGTGGAAGAAAATAAAAGAAACTAAACTACCCTCCACTTTTGTGTCCAAGTCCAATCCAACAAAACATCGGATGGCACTAGGACCGATGTTAGCCTATGAAGCTGATGACGTCAGATTTTTTTTGTAAACAGTGCTGGTATGAGAAAAGTGTGTTTGATCTGATAATCGGAAGCACACTCAGCAATGCAAGTCAATGAGTGAGTGGAAATCGTTGGACCGCATTCAGATGACACAATAGAGAAGATTGAGAAATGTTGGCCACTATCTTCACCTCATCGGAGAGACACAGATGACATTAAGCTGACAGTCGGCTCAAACTCCAATCAGAGCATCATTAGCTTAAATTGACATGATTCTCTTGGATGAGATCTACGGTAGTGGAGAACCTCATTCTAACATTCCTTTGTGGTCTAAAGCAGTTATTAGATTCGGTCTTACATGCTCTGATGGACTAGGGCAGTGGAGAACCTTATTCTTACATTCCTGGTGGTCTACGGCAGTTAATAGATACAGTCTTACCTCTTCTGATGGACTAGGGCAGTGGAGAACCTCATTCTTATATTCCTGGTGGTCTACGCAGTCAATAGATACAGTCTTACCTCTTCTGATGGACTAGGGCAGTGGAGAACCTCATTCTTACAGTCCCTGATGGTCTACGGCAGTTAATAGATACAGTCTTACCTCTTCTGATGGACTAGGGAAGTGGAGAACCTCATTCTTACATTCCTGGTGGTCTACGGCAGTCAATAGATACAGTCTTACTCTTCTGATGGACTAGGGCAGTGGAGAACCTCATTCTTATATTCCTGGTGGTCTACGGCAGTCAATAGATACAGTCTTACCTCTTCTGATGGACTAGGGCAGTGGAGAACCTCATTCTTACAGTCCCTGATGGTCTACGGCAGTTAATAGATACAGTCTTACCTCTTCTGATGGACTAGGGCAGTGGAAAACCTCATTCTTACATTCCTGGTGGTCTACGGCAGTCAATATATACAGTCTTACCTCTTCTGATGGACTAGGGCAGTGGAGAACCTCATTCTTACATTCCTGATGGTCTACTGGCGTTAATAGAATACAGTCTTACCTCTTCTGATGGACTAGGAATGTGGAGTAACTCATTCTTACATTCCTGATGGTCTACGGCAGTTAATAGATACAGTCTTACCTCTTCTGATGGACTAGGGCAGTGGAGAACCTCATTCTTACTTTCCCCTGATGGTCTACGGCAGTTAATAGATACAGTCTTACCTCTTCTGATGGACTAGGGCAGTGGAGAACCTCATTCTTACATTCCTGGTGGTCTATGAAGGGGGCTCATATTTACGTAACCTGGTGTTATGGGGCAATAAATGATTTCACTCTTGCAATACCCTATTAATTTTTCTGTTTCCCGGGAAGTAATTTTGGACCTGATTGACCTACCATATGTACAATTTATGTATTTCCATCATGATGCCTCATATACAGGAGATAATATACAGATTTTATAATTTATATCAAAAGGACTAAGAACTTTATTTTTTATTTTTATAATAAATAGAGTTCATTTTCTCTCAAGAATCCCAGATAAAGTCATAGGTAATGTGAACCAGAAATGCCGGCACAATATGAAAAGGCTCCTTGCCGGTAGGGTGCCGCCTCGTTATTCTCGGAGACATGCGCGATGCCATAGATCAGCGCTCGTTAGGATTAAACAGGTGTAGACATAGCAGAAGTTTCATTTTGCATGAAGTTTCGGAATCCGCTCTTTATGTTCAGTGTTTTTATTTTATTATTTTTCAGCCCCCGACATTTTCTGTATGTGCCGTAATCATTTTCTTAAGTAATACAGTACAGGGTGTGAAATGGAAACAGCTGTTCCCGAAAGATTCAGATGGTGAAATAAAAGCTTTTTAGATTGAAAGTCGTATTGTCTCCTGTACAGTTCAAGACTTTCTGAAATTGAAGCGTCATCTATAAGTCAGTGAAAATCTTTAAGATCTTGTCACCACATTTGGCAGACTGTCGACATGCAACATTGCACTTTACGGGCTTCGTTTGTTAGGTGGTAATTGGGAGTATGGAGTCACACTAAGATATCGCATTTTGGCGCATCAGGTTATATTGTATCAGAGTTTAGAATTTAATAAAGATCTGCTTAGAGTCCTATCCTATTTTGTATAATATTTGTAAATAGATTTGAAAGAATATTCTGTTCTCAAGTGATCTTCAAAGCTTACAGCGCCACCCTCGCCCATCGGCTGTGTCTGGTATTGCAACTTATCTCTGGGGTAAACAAAACTGTAACCCCCAGACATGGTATTCTTTCCACGACCCCTCCATTTTTTTCACATTTTATCGATTCCATTAGGATAGGCGTCCACGTTTCGATGGCTTTATACATTTTTAGTATCGTCTCCACCACAGTCTGCTCCTGCGACATCTGGTTCTAACCCCAGACAAAGCCATATTCACTCTATAGGTTGTGCTAGTGACTAGAAACTCTGCGGAGCGCAGGCTCCATCCCCTAAGGTTAGAGTTCTGGGACCTGCAGTGCTTTCCAGTCTGACAAAGTGGAGGTGTGTGCTGGCCAACTGAAGTCATCAGCTCCTGGCTTCAGCCCACTAGAAGGCACCACACCCTACTTAAGCTTCCAGTGTTCATTCTGTAGGTGGGGCTGGTGATAGAGGAGAAGTCAGAGACAGAAAGTTAAAGATTAAAGTTTTGGATCTTTATTTATTATATTTTTTCAAAAGTCATTATACTTTAGATGTTGTGTATTGTTTGATGATTTTCACATAGGCTCATCTATAGAACATGAAAGGAAATGCTTGTATTAATGCTACCAGTAATGCTGGACTTGTTGTTAGCAAACCTTTGCAAATTCTCTCCAAAATCTCTTATTGGACAGAAAAAGGACACCCCAGATGAAGCCAAAAGGCGAAACTAGTTGGGTTCTCCTGTGTGTTTTTAATTGACATAACAAGACTTCTATCTTGTAAGCAGAACAAAGTAACAGACGTTTAACCCTTTTACCCAGATGGCTTGCTATGTTTCTATGTGAATTTCTACCCAAAGCAAACTTTAGATTCATAGAATGACCACTATGAGTCTGCCATTTTGCTATTTCAGGGAGGCTTTGGACCCTTCAGGATCTGTAGTAGGCGGAGATCTGGCATGGATTTAGGAAAGTGCTAATTCAGAGAGCAGCTTCTGCTGGGTGTGTTAGCTAGTATAGTTCCCTCTTCCTCCAGCAGTTGTTGCTTGATAGTTTAGTCTATGAAAGACCTCCAGCTGAGAAGACGTGTGTAAATTTTGTGCTGAAGACTTCTTGGTGTTTTCTTCTTTTGGAGTTGCTGTGTTTTCCCAGTCCGTAGGAAGAAGTATGGTGATCTTAGTGTGGGGCTGATCAGGAGCATAGGGCTATGGTGACAGCCCGGACATCCTCACCTTCAGAAGTAATTCTGGCAATAGAGTGAGCCAGGGACCCCCAGTCTAAGGGTCAAACTATCTCCCCTGATCGCCTTTACCTCATCTTACCATCCTGCTTCCTAATTCCCTTACCGCTATATCACCCAGCATGACATGGAGAAGGACATCATGGTGGGAATAGAAGGAATAAAGTGGAAGGGAAGCTCAGCAACCCAGCGGTTTGATACTATCAAGATAAAAGTGGAAAAGACCCTGGTGGACCTATCTAAGCATCAGAGAAGACCCTGGTGGATCCATCTAGACTTGGAAAAGACCCTAGTGGATCTATCTTGACTTTGAGAAGACACTGGTTGATCTCTCTAAGCTTGGCGAAGACCCTTGTGTACCTATAAAGGCTTGGATAATATCCTGGTGGACCTATCTAGACTTGGAGAAGATCCTGGTGAACCTATCTAGAGGCTGCAGAACATTGACCTTTCTATAGACGTTCATCCATCAATTCGCTGTGGCTCGAGATTGAGCTGAAAGGCCATTAAATCAATAATAACTACCGACATAGATGTTGGATCAGAGTCCTGCAAATTCTTTTCCTCAGCTGAACCTACCATGAAAAGAAAACTTACTCATTATACGACCTTGTCCCAGAACAAACCCTGGCACTTCGATATGTTATACAACTTGTTTGTGTTATTATTTCTTCTGTACATTGTATTACACTACATTTTATTCTTGTACTAACAAAGGAACAAAGAACCTTTAGCTCAGGAGCAGAAAACAAAAATAATGGAAAACATTTAGTGAAAGAACGACTGAGGAAAACTCAAACAAAAGCCCCCGATATTCCTAAATAGTCGGTAATAATAGGGGAGCTGTTTTCTCTCTCACCTGTAAGGACAAAAAAAATGGATGCATCTGTGACTTCTCTGAAGCTGGACAGATGATTATCATCATTTTACTGTCCACAGTGAATGCAGTTAATGTTTTCATTGCAGAATTATGAGCTGTAGATATATAACACTTAAAATCTTAATAATTTATTGTGGTTATCCAATGTGTCCGTAATCATTTTTGTCTCACTTTGATTTTTTTGCTTTGATTTTTTGCTAAGTTGTCTAGAAATAAAATGGAGTCAAATTGGTAAACAATCTTAGGCTGACTATGATAACATCAAAATCAATATTAAATCAATTATATTAAATGACTTATCATCAATGGTGATTCAGTGGTTAAAAGTGTATGTGTCGGGGTTAGCACTGTACGTAGTCAGTGGTTAGCACTGTACGGTAGCTCAGTGGTTAGCACTGTATGGTGGCTCAGTGGTTAGCACTGTATCGGTGGCTCAGTGGTTAGCACTGTATGGGGGTTTCAGTGGTTAGCACTGTATATGGTGGCTCAGTGGTTAGCATTGTATAGGTGGCTCAGTGGTTAGCACTGTATAGTGGCTCAGTGTTAGCACTGTATGGTGGCTCAGTGGTTAGCACTGTATGTGTAGACTTCAGTGGTGTGATAGCACTGTATGGTGGCTCAGTGGTTAGCACTGTATGGTGACTCAGTGGTTAGCACTGTATGGTGGCTCAGTGGTTAGCACTGTATGGTGGCTCAGTGGTTAGCACTGTACGGTGACTCAGTGGTTAGCATTGTACGGTGCTCAGTGGTTAGCACTGTATGGTGGCTCAGTGGTTAGCACGTATGGTGGCTCAGTGGTTAGCACTGTACGGTGGCTCAGTGGTTAGCATGTACGGTGGCTCAGTGGTTAGCACTGTATGGTGGCTCAGTGGATTAGCACTGTACGGTGGTAAGTGGTTAGCACTGTGTGGTGGCTCAGTGGTTAGCACTGTACGTGTGGCTCAGTGGTTAGCACTGTTGGTGGCTCAGTGGTTAGCACTGTATGGTGGCTCAGTGGTTAACACTGTATGGTGGCTCAGTGTTAGCACTGTATGGTGGCTCAGTGGTTAGCACTGTATGGTGCTCAGTAGTTAGCACTGTTCGGTTAGCTCAGTGGTGTTCAGCACTGTAACGGTGGCACAGTGGTTAGCACTGTACGGTGGCTCAGTGGTTTAGCACAGTATGGTGGCTCAGTGGTTAGCACTGTAACTGGTGACTCAGTGGTTAGCACTGTATGGTGGCTCAGTGTTAGCACTGTATGGTGGCTCAGTGGTTAGCACTGTATAGTGGCTCAGTGGTTAGCACTGTAGGTGCTCAGTGGTTAGCACTGTATGGTGGCTCAGTGTTAGCACTGTAATGGTGTTCAGTGGTTAGCATTGTATGGTGGCTCAGTGGTTAGCACTGTACGGTGGCTCTAGTGGTTAGAAGTATGGTGGCTCAGTGGTTAGCACTGTACGGTGACTCAGTGGTTAGCACTGTACGGTGGCTCAGTGGTTAGCAAGTATGGTGGCTCAGTGGTTAGCACTGAAGTGGCTCAGTGGTTAGAACTGTATGGTGATCAAGTGGTTAGACTGTAGTGTCTCAATGGTTAGTACTGTAGTTCTCAGTGGTTAGCACGGTACAGTGACTAAGTGGTTAGGACTTTCCAGTGGCTCAGTGGTAAGCACTGTACAGTTACTCAGTGTTGATCACTGTACAGTGTCACAGTGGTTAGGTACTGTATGTTATCTCAGTAGTTAACACTTACGGTGGCTCAGTGGTTCACTGTACAGTGGCTTAGTGTAAGCACTGTATGATGGGTCAGTGGTAAGCACTGTATGATGGCTCAGTGGTTAACACTGTATGGTGGCTCAGTGGTTAGCAGTGTACAATGGCTCAGTGGTAAGTGACCCACCCCAGGGCCGTGGGGTACCCGGGCATTGATAATGAGGGATTTCACGGCGGCCTGTGCCCGGTCCCGTGGCCATGGCGGACACTGAAAAAGGGTTGAAAATAAAAAGGAAAGGATTCGTGATGCCACCTACGGTACCCGGTAATGATACCGCCGCTGCTTTCAGACCTCCGGGATGGTGATGCTGCAGCCAGATGGTAACGCTCCCCATAAGATAGTGGGATCCCCGACGCTGTGATGAGATGAATAGTGATTTACACAGGGAGGCAGCTCTGCAGGTGGAGGCTTGATCGGTCTCTGCTGATGAGACTGGAATGCAGTTTACCCGGCGTGACAGAAATGAGACACCAGACACAGTTCAAGCTCTGCATGGGTTTACTGGTAATTTCAGGCAGCTTACAGATTTACTCAGTCACAGTAGCTGCCTTGGGTAGTCACCAGAGGATGAAATGTCTCTCTGAGGCCTCAGTGGTGTTCCTGATGGTTTCTTCCTCTGTCCTCACTGTCCTTTCATGCCTTCTCTTCCCGTACTACCCTTCACAGAGCCCGGTACCCGCTCACGGGCTTTACGAGAGTTCCCTTAAATAAGGGCTCCTTACCCACTGCAGGCCTTGTGGGAATATGCCAGGGCTGGACCGTGGCTCTTAGTAGGCCGCGTCTGACCGGTTTCTGCGGCTCAAGGTTAAATGCCCACACTGCCTCGGAACGGTCCTCGGTGTTGGACTGTGTCCTTCCGGGCTGGGTGCCATTTCGGTCCGGATTTAGGGTTTAACTGACACCTGAGGATCCCCCTTCAGTCTGGGTCACCGTCCTTTAGGTGCCCTCCTCTGCGTCACTCACAGGGTCCCTCTTCTCCAACTCTCCTGACGATCTGACTAACTGCCGCTCTTTCCTGCTCTTCACTACCCACCTAAGACTCCACCCACCAGGATCGTTCCCTAGCAACGGGTTAACCAATTGATCCCCTTACTCTAGGTGTGTGAATGTGTAGGGTGAGGGCCCCAGATTAACATCCCAATCCCCTGGTCACAGGGATACTACACACGCTGGTCTGGGTGCAGTACCCCTCCGTGGCGCAACGACAGTGTGGCGCCACATTAGCTAGCACTGTATGATGGCTCAGTGGATAACACTGTATCGTGGCTAGCACTGTTGCTTTGAAGCGCTGGGGTACCTGGGTTCAAATCTCACCATATGCATAGCAAGGAGTTTGTATGTTCTCAACGTGTTTGTGTGGGTTCCTCCGGATTCTCTGGTTTCCTCCCACACTCCAAATATATGATATGGAATGTAGATTATGAGCCACAATGGGGATAGTGATGATGACTTCTGCAAAGGCGCAGAATATGATGTATAATAAATACTTTTACATTCCAGGGCACAGTAGCAGGTTTTTGATAGATATGCCATACCCTAGACATCTGGCACTGAACATAGCTTAAGCCACTCATCTTCCCATCGCAAAACAATTAACATTCAGGTTCAGATTCATATTAATTGGGGAAATCAGCAAACCTAATTGTCAGTTAAGAGTTGTTTCAGCTGACTATTGTTAACATAGTCATGCTGCATAAACCAATTACTCATCAGCTCCAGCACATGATTAAACATTCTTTTTAAAGTGGGTTTCCCACGAGAAACAATTTAACAGATTTTCTTATTTTATAAAATGATAGCATAGTGATAGGATATGCCATACATTTGTGACTGGTTTGGGTATGAGCCCTCTCTGGTGGTTACTTGGTTTTCTAATTGCACACAGATCACATTTCTATAAGATGCCAGTCAGTGCTGTAAATGGAGTCCAATGGGCCCCAGTGCAAGATTTCCATCTGCTCCCCCCCCCCCATTTTCACCCCCCTGCATGTTGGTCAGATGTATGGGCCCTTGTAGCTTTCTAAATTCTTTAAAGTCATGTTATGTTTTGCCCTTCCCCCATTGTGTAGTAATGTCCCCCATCCTGCACTAATGTTCCTTGTACTGAGCCCTTTCTGGTATATATGTCCCCTGTCCTGGTCCTATCTTACTAAATATGTGTGCCGCCCAGCTTAGGGGACCGGGATACCCGGCGCAGGGTCCCTTTCCTTGGGGGAGTCACTGGACCCAGGCCGTGGCCCCAGGCTGACACACTCCTAAAGGGGGGCATTTACAGGGGATTTAGAAGTTTATATAGTTTATAAAGTTTGTAGATGTTATTGTCGTGACGCCACCCGGAATAATGTGGCTATATATGGCCACCGCTGCCTTGTACTGGCCAGGGGATGATGATGAGAGACAGCTGAGATGGTATAGCCCTTTTCCGGGTAGGGCTGTAGGGTCCCCTGGACAGGTGATGTTAAAGTTAATGATGGATGAAGATGGAAGTCTGGTGAGGAGATGTTAAGGGCACAGACACTTACTTGATTCACAGCAAATTCTCTCAGCGGTGATGGTCCCAATCCTGGATAGATGGTAGCTGTTAAATCAGAGGCTGAGGCACAGATGAAGTTTAACTGGTTTACTTTCAACCAAACTACAATACAACAAGTCCCGTCTCCGGAGTCTGCAATAGGGGTTCAGTTGCTCAGGCCCCACCGGGTCCTTTACCTCGTGCTTGCGCTGTCTGTGTGGCCCTGCTGCCGTGTGTGAACTGGCTGCCGGCCCAAATCTGTCCTCTCTGGGTCCCACTCAACAGGCAACTTGAGTCCTTTGTCTCTCTCTGCTTACCCCCTCCGGGAGTACTGCTGAACTCTTAGTATGTTGCTGTGTCTGGCCCTGTAAGCTTGTTTTTACCTCACGTTGTCCGGTTGCTGTATTGTATATAACTAATGCAGCCACGGATCCGGTATCCGTATCTGCGCTTTTTATCTAGGGTAGATAATGATGCTACCCGATTCTGAAAGTGTTTCTCTTATCAGTTTTCTCCTTCTCAGACTGATGGCTTGGCCCTAGAAAATTGTCAGTCAGTCCTCAGGAACTCAATGCAGCTCCTTTCACTCTGAGCTCCTGGCTCCAACTGTCTGAAAATCTACCTCAGACCAGTGTTTTATCTCTAGGGAAGTCTCTGGTGTCTCTGGAGCTCTCCCTACTGGCCAAAGGTGGTAGTGCAGTGGCATGGCTTTCTAAGTGAGTGCAACTATTATGATCTTATACTGTGGCTAATACCCGCAGGGGCGCCACATATGTCCCCATCCTGGGTTCATCCTAGTATATATGTCCCCTATCCTGGTATATATGTGCTCCATCCTGGTACATATCTCCCATTCTGGTGTATTTGTTCATCATCCTGGATAACTGAGTGTCCATCATCTAGAAATACATGTCACCCATCCTAGTAAATATGTACCCCATCCTGGGCTCATCCTAGTATATATATCCCCCGTCCTGGTATTACTATATGTCCACCATCCTGGTATATATATATCTCCCATGATGGTATGTGTTTTCCATCCTGGTATATATAGAATGTCCCCATCCTGATACATATGTTTCTCATCTTCAGCCCCATCTTGGAATATATGTCCCCCAATCTAGTCACCTTCCAGGTATACATGTCTCATTTCCTGGTATAACTGTATGTCTGCCATCTTGGTAAGTATGTCCCTAGTCCTATTAAATATTTCCCCCATCCTGGACCCCGTCCTGGTATATATGTTCCCCGTTCTGCATAATAAAAACTGAAACCATTCTACTCTCCAATCTCCTTCTGCGCATCCTTTTATACAGCCGACAGAGGAGCTGGCAGCTGATGTCAACGTGTGCTCCATGGAGCATGACGTCACTGCATTGCACCCCCAGTAATAAGAAATCCGATGTCAGCAGCCAGCCTCTGATTGATAGAGCAGAACAGAGTGGCAGCAGCTGAGATTACAACTACATGTTGATTGTCAAGCCCCAGGCCCAGGGGGTACTCGGATATCAGGCTCAGAGAGGTTCATGGGGATGTTACAGGTGGCGGTGCCTGAGCCTGTGGCCTGGGTGACACTTCAATGAGGGGTTATATAAAAGGGAAAGAGTTGTCTCGTGACGCCACTTGTAGTACCTGGTGATGGGTCACCAGCGCCGCCACAGTCCTCCGGAGGGTGATGGTATTGTGGCAAGGATGGCAAAGCTCCCTACAGGTGGAGCTGGTTCTCCGGGGCAGCGTTGCTGTAAGCAAAAAGGTTGAATTTTGGTAGTACAAAGACACGGAGGCAAAGTCACTCTCCCGGGTACTTTACTGTAAACAGTCAGCAGCAGTATACAATGTCCACAGCTCAGCAAGATGTTAAACAAACAGGTAGCTCTACGGGTGGCTGCAAGTGGATGCCAGGTGGTATGGAGGTATCCGTGGTATGCCTTAGTTGACGAACCCGTGTACTTTCTTCCCCACCTAGGATTAGTCCAGACCCATTTAGTCCTTGAAAGTACTTTAGGGGCTCCCCTCCCTCACAGTGAAGAAGCAGGTGGACCGCTCCGTGTGGCAGGGCTGCAGCTGGTGAACAGACCGCAGCAGCCAGTTGACGACCTTAGAGCTGGACTCTGGCCGTGTCTTCGGTTCTGGCGTTCCTGTGGTGGACTGGGAAGCTCCCTGGAGTATGGTCGCTCCACACTGGGGTTCCTCCTTTCTCTCTCGGGCCCAGACTCACGCGTCAGGCACCCTCTCTCAGGATCCCCTCAAGATCCCCTTTCATCTTTCCTCAGGATCAGCCTGGAGCTGTCCTGTTAGACCTCCCGACTTGCTCCACACTCCACCTCGACTCCAACTCTAACTCTCTAATTACTCTCTGACTCCATCTAGAGGTGACTATATCTCTCTCCCAGGAATAACCTCCCACCACTACTCTAGTGTGGGAGTGCAGGAATGGGTCCCTCCCACCAGCCAAACATCCACTTGCAGTTGGGGAAGATCACACTGCTTTTATGAGTGTTATACCCCGGTGTGACTCCTGATCATCGGGGTGCCACATGATGACAGCAGGATAGAAAAGTAACCATAACTTCTTCATCACCTAATGGAAGTAAATAAGCTCCTAAACAACGAGTGGGCACTAAAGAGGCTTTGTGATCAACTAAACACTGTGAAATTCTTATCCCAGATCCCGTCTCATCAGGCAGCGACACACTCATGACACTTTGTATGATATTTCAGTAGTTTGCTGTTAGGTCGTATTATAGTTATTTATTCATGGTTTTGGAGAAGGAAGAGTATAAGAGGGAGAAACACCATAATGGAGAGAACACTAATTGTTGCTTTTAAGCATCAACTACATAAACAGGAGAGCAGAAATCCCTTATGTCTGTGTGTCCTGTGAATGGGAGACATTGTAGCATCTCATCTTCACCCAGTAGCTCAGAGACAATTGAAATTAGAGAAGAGCCTACAGTAAAGAAAAAAAGTGAATATCAAATTAGACAGATCCAATATTGGCCACAGACAGTGTTATTCTTTATGTACACACATTACAGTTTATTCTGAAAAGTCCCCTGGTCCCCTGCTTTAACTGTACTTGCAAATACATTTTAAAGGGAACCTGTCACCTGAATCTAAGTGCCTACACTATCACTAGCTGTCCCTACACCTTCCTAGCTGCTCCCTATCTATCCCTTTCTCATCTAAAGTGTCCCTATTAAACATCTGTAAAATAAGTTTAAACCTACTGAAGTCCCCGAGGTTGGGGGACTGGAAAGGCGGGCCCACGCTCCATTCAGCAGTCCTCCATGGTGTATCGCACGCCCCTCTGGGCGGCATTATTCTTTATTACTCTCCGCCCCCACCATTTGGAATCTCCCCCCTCTGTGACATGGTATGCACCAGCCGCGACGTCACATCCGGCGGTGCATTATGGGGCCGGTCACGTGATCGGCCCCAGGTCATTATGGGCTTGATCACGTGATCGGCCCCTCCGCGCATGCGCAATGTGCTTATTGAAGCCGGGCCGATCACGTGATCGGCCCCATAATGCACTAGGGCCGGTGACGTGACGGCCCCATAATGCACGCGCCGGATGTGACGTTGCGGCCGGTGCATACCATGTCACAGTGGGCGGGAGATTCCAAATGGTGGAGGCAGAGAGTTATAAAGAATAATACCGCCCAGCGGGGCGTGTGATACACCGTGGAGGACTGCTGAGTCCCCCAACCTCGGGGACTTCAGTAGGTTTAAACTTATTTTTCCAGATGTTTAATAGGGACACTTTAGATGAGAAAGGGATAGATAGGGAGCAGCTAGGAAGGTGTAGGGACAGCTAGTGATAGTGTAGGCACTTAGATTCAGGTGAAGGTTCCCTTTAAACTCTGCCTCGTTTTGTGCTGATTGTACAAGTCGAGACTAGTATCTCTCTCCATGACTTCCAGCTTTAATAGATATTTAGCTTCATTTGCAGAACGGTCTGATACAGTAAATGTTCTTCATAGTTTGGCTTTTCCTTAATCTAATGCTTCTGTGAATGCAATAAAGACAAATCATAAAAGAGGTCACACAGAGTAAAGACTGCTTTTCATGTGTGATTTTTGGATTAACTTTATAACAGTGATCGTTCGTCTTCTGTTACCAGTGATCTGCACTACACAAGCCATTTTTAATTGCCGTGTAATGTGATGGTCTCCTTCAATTCCTCATTGTTACAATTTAATCTCCTTTCTCGAGCTTCGGGCGGTTAATCTCGTCCACAGAGTTTAATGGGATAGGCGATTAATCGTCGTTCCCCAGTGATGGTAGGTGATTGAAGAAAACATTTTAAGAAGTTTTTTTCTCTTTTATCAATTTTGAAAGCTTAAGACTAAGTAAAGCTAGAATTCGATTATTCCGTTTGGAAACCCGAACCCAAAGTGGCAAGTGATTGGCTAAAAGATTGGCTCCAAGTAGAATTGTCTACTATCCATCAAGGCTACTTTCTTCAGCACCTTGGTGTCATGGGGATCTTAGGGAGAAAAGGAGGAAAGGAACCCTCAGGCTAGGGGAACCCTAAGTATCCTTAACTCAGAGGTACCCTTGATGGTGGAGAGGCCTGAGTCTCCGACCTGTCCCTTTCTCCTGTCCAGCTCAACCCCCACCTCAGGAGGTAAACCATAATGGATCCCACAGATAAAAACAGACAGGGATAAAGTAAACAGCACCACACAGAAAACAATCAGGAAGATACAATTTGTGTGTAGGGAGAACACAAATACAAATATGGAATGGAAAAACAACAAAGCATACTTCAGCAGATACCAAGCACCGATTGGAGTTTCAACATCAACTCCAACACAGGACCGGTTTGCAAGAGGTACACAAATGCTATAGTCGGCATCCAGGAATGTTTTGAGCCATACTTAAAGGGAGAAGGCATTCCAGCAGCCTCAACCTTCAATTGACACTAATCAAAAATTAACTCCTGCAAAGCTGGACATCAGTGAACATACTAACCGCTGACAACCAAACTCAGGCTGAGCAACAAGGAGGTCTAAGGCTGCACATCAGACTCCCCAGTGTGAACAGAGTCTGAAGCCAACATGACACTTGGCCCACCAGAGGATTCTCCGGCACACTTGTAGTCCAGTTTCACCTTGTGCCCATGGTTACAATACAGAAAGGTGCAGTTAATCGCATCATCATTATAGAGTTATTTACTTACGGTAACCTATGTGCTATTTGCAGAATACAAGCTTCCATTAAGTATGTATTTTATTTCTGTGGATATAAAGGCCCCTATACAAATTTACAAATTAGATTAATGTTGACCGAACCTGCCAATATCGAAGGGTTCAGCTGACAACCTAATGTGTAGGAGGTGCCAGTCAACTGATATGAGAAGAAAAGTTCAGTTGGCACCAGGATTCTTCATAAAATCAAAAAACTTTATTAGGTCAATTCCCTATGTTGTATTGACCTAATAAAGTCTGAAGAAGGTGGATACCAGCCACTCTTTCAAGGCACCTGTGGCCTCAAAGTATTTTGGTGAACCACGGTTTCCTTTTCCCCTTTTCCAGTGATTTTAGCCAGTCAACTGATGATTGGGGAAGAAGTCCATCAGACATGACCGATTTTGGATTGATGATCAAATTTTGTATTCTGGAGATAAGCCGCCGACAGACATGACAGCCGGCAGTTTTCTGATGGGGAACACAGGAGCAGTCAGCCAAGATGGTTGAGATGAGAGAAAAAAAGGGGGGGGGGGACAAAGGCGCAATAGTGCCCCTATCACTAGACACTAGTACTGGTAGGTGAGACAAAAGCCACTCACCTATGTCAGTTGTGATCCCCACAACTGGTTAGTAAGCCTGGTAGGACAAATTCCTGGATGGCTGCTGCTGGACTTCCACCGGTTTCCACTTACGGAAACGACATCAAATGCTTGAGGGAAGGAGGTGTATCACAGTCCGCGCTGCCAAGATTTCCGCGTGTAAAACATGCAAGGGAGCCGGTGTCAAAAGGTAGGCAGACAGGTTGGATGGTTTTTTGAGGTTGCACAGACCTAGGAACAGCGCCTCAGCAATCAAGGCACTACAGGGGGTGATTTGCAGCTTTTTTAGGGCTCTGGCCTTAGCATCAATTTCTCCAGTAAGATAGATGCTTTGAGGGAAATTGATGCTAAGGCCAGAGCCCTAAAAAAGCTGCAAATCACCCCCTGTAGTGCCTTGATTGCTGAGGCGCTGTTCCTAGGTCTGTGCAACCTCAAAAAACCATCCAACCTGTCTGCCTACCTTTTGACACCGGCTCCCTTGCATGTTTTACACGCGGAAATCTTGGCAGCGCGGACTGTGATACACCTCCTTCCCTCAAGCATAAGATGGTTGAGATGGCTGTCGGACAAAAAATCGGCCAAAACATCATTAGGCTTCACAGCTATTTAATGTGTATGGGGTTGTAAAGTCTGTAATCAAGACAGTCTGGCATGCTTATAGTAAGTATTTCTAGCAAATAATTTAACATATAGGACAGAGTGCTCACAATAAATTTTCACACTTAAGTATGTAAAATAGCTCAACCAGAATATTACAGTGAGACATTAGTATACACAATACAAAAAGACACCATGGTTAATATTTTGAATTGGTTGTCCAAGACTTTTATATTGATGACTTATTCTTAGAATGTGTCATAAATATCAGATCGGTGAGGGTCTAGCACCCAGCATACCTCACCGATCAACTATTCGCTCAATGTACACAATGTGATGCTAGTCACTGCATGGACTAACAGTGAAGAGACAGGGTAGTCAGATGTTTGGGGGCACATATCAAGAGAGCATGGTGTGGAGTAAGGGAGTTGACAAAGTCTTAGTAAGGTCACAGTCCAGGGTCAGAATATCAGGAGGATCGTGGATCAGAGCAAAGTGACAAGGCAAATGGATCATCACAGGATGGTCCAAGGTCTAGAAGAGCACAGGTAAGTGAGTCAACATGGACCAATGAGCAAGTTGCTATGACATGGCAGAAATCTGGGATTACCTGGTCAGCTAAGTAGTGGGTAGTCACAGAGAACAGGGAACACCTGAAGATTTGGAAAAGGTCAAAGAACACCCATGCATGTGCACTACAGTACTTTGCTCTGACCTTGGTAGGGCAGAGGGAAGTGTGCGTACGCAGAAGCACAGTGGAGGAGACTGTGTGAGGGTGACATGGGACAAGTCACCAATGAGTAGCAGAAATGAGGACAGCGATAGCAATATTAAAGAAGGCCAGCGAAAACTGTTGGATGAGGTTTGACGCTCGGATGGGCGCGACTCCAGTACCAAGTGTAATGGAAGTCAATGGGAAACTAGCATTTTTCCGGAAGAGTCTTCCGGAAAAATGCTCAAGTTTTCCATTGACTTTTAGTATTCTCAATTTTTAAGGAGAGCCAATCCAAGTGTCTGACCTGCTGGTTTTTAGTACCGAAGCACCCAAGTATGGTAGTGCTCACTCACCACTACTGGACACCAAATAAAAACCCCAAATTATAACTGAAATCATTTGCTCCTTGTTTTGTGATAAAAAGGTTGTCTGCTACTTGACAGCCCCTTATTAATGGGTCCAACTGCTGCAGCTTCTCCATAGAGCAGCATCTCCAAGCTTGGTTTGGATAAAATGTGGGTTGACGACCCCTTTGACAGATGTTGATTCCAGCAGCCCAGAGGGAGGTGCGGCGCTAATGAAGTGGAGTGGTGCCAGTCCAGAAGGTAAGTGTTAATTTTTGTTTATATTTTTCTGAACATCCAGGGACTATCATAAAAAGGTTGTCATCTTGTGTCAAATTCCTCTAAATGTGCATGCATCTTACTTATTGAATTGTAGGAAATAATGCATGCACGCTTAACACATAATGAGAGAATGTAAAACGTTGTTTTACGATATGATACATGACGGTTGGCTATTGCAGGATCACTTTTACACTTGTAACGGGTTAATAATCCCTGGTCTTTGACATTTCTGTTCTCCAGGCAGTAATATTCTTGAACATTTCTTAGGTAGTTTCCAAACAGTGTTCGGATCTGTGGCTATAAATACCTTTGCATTTAGCTTCATTCGCTCCACTTGACCTGCCCTTCCCCACGGAGACCGGACCCAGGTTAGGCCGCCTACATATGTCTTTCAAGGTTATAACATGGTGCACTGCTGATACAGAACAATACAGGAAGACTCAGACACAATCACTCGCTCTGTCGGTGCTCTGCAAAGATTAAATTCAATTACCTGTATAAAACAGGAGTGAAAGTAAAATACTTTTTTAGATATTTTTCAAAAATATGAGTTTTGCTTTTTCTGAAACTATTTTACTGGAACAAAGAAAGTGAAAATTACAATTGATAAAAATTGTATCTAAAAGTACCATCAGATTGAAGAGTCTGTCCACTACTTTAACATTGATGGCCTATCCTTAGAATGGGTTCTCAATGTCCGATCGGCCGATGTCCAATACCTTGCACCACTGCTGATCAGCTGATCCTGGTGCCGGCGGCAGCAACAGGAAGCCGGAAATGCTCAGTTCTGGAGCTGCTTCATCTTCTGCTAGTGGTCGCAGTTGGGTACTGCACATTCACCCCCTATTGATTTGAATAGGATGTGCAGTAGTTGGCCGTGGCCACTATCAGAAGATGGGGCAGATTTGTAGCTGAGCACTTACGGCCGTCACCGTGCAGCGTGTGTCAAATCCGGCCAATCAGACATTGATGAAATTGATGATTGCCTAGGGATAGGAAACTAATCTTAAACTAGTGGACAACCTCTGTAAATTGATTAGAATCTGCTGATTATGGTCCACATAGGCAAACCAATCTGTGTCATTGACTGTTTCCCAAAAGAAGATCTCCAAGGGAAAGAAGGTGGCACTCACACACACAACATGCAGTTTGCAGATGATATCGGTGCAAAATCCACGCTAAAATGTTTGTCAATTTTGACCCATGTGAACACAGCCATAAAACGTAAAAGAGTTTTCCAGCTCAAAAAGAGTGCATATAAAGGATCAAACCTTTCATGATAAGATGAATCAATGCTGCTGCCAATCACTGATTTCAGCATCTTGTTTCATCTAAATTGGTACAGCTGTTGAGCTCAGTGATTGACTGCAGCCAAATCACTGAGGAAAGTGCAAGGGTCTATCAGGTCTGAGGGTTTGTAACTGAGGGGGGTCCTGACACTTCTGGGCATATTCCGGCTCTCCATCAGGTCTCCCATCACCGTTCACTGGCCATGAGGGGTGGGATGTCGCCTTCGGTTGGCGGAGGTAGTATAGGTTCTCACTCTGGCTGTGTTTTGCACTCTGGAAGATTTAGTTCTGGTGTTGCTGGGAGGTGGGATGCCATTGCTCCCAATGATTAAGCTTTTCAGGGGTCCGGGGATGCTGAGTACCCTAGGGTCAGCTGTTACTGTCAGGTAGTGTGTCTGGTGGGTCAGCAGGTCATGGGAGGTTTCCTCCACTCCACTCCTCGTTTGCCTCTCTGGGTTGAGGATAGAGATTGCGTGTTGCTTCAGGTGATCTCTGAGAGGCAAATTTAAACCCGCTATATCCTCTGTAGTGTTGATTATTGCAGTTGTGTTTGGGTGGTAACTGATAGTGATTTGAAGTGGTTTGAAGTGCTTCTCTGGTGGGGTCTTTTGCTCTGGCTTTTTTGGTCTTTGCTTTGACCCTGGCATTTCTTATGTTTTGCATTTTTGCAACTGCACCGGCTTATTTTGTTTACTAGTGTGTTGATACGACTGTGGCGTGTATGACCGATCACCAACCACCCCGAGATTTGTCACCTGAAAGGGCTCTGCCAAAGTCCCCCCTTTCCAGGACCGAGAGGCAGGTAAAAAGTACCCTGGTGCTTAGAGGTGCACAGTAGCATGACGGCAGGTGCAAAGTGTGACCGGGATACTGCACTTGCTCCTTGCAGTCCGGCCATTCCACCACTACCCAGCATTAAAGGGACCCATGGGGGTGTCTGTGATTTGCAATGTTCTATACGGGTACCTTTACACGCGCTACATTCTAGGGTGGCTACAGGACTTACTGTTGCAGTGAAATCATGGAGACAGGTCTATCTGTTGCTGTTACAAATGGATAATCTCTCCATGATTTCACTGCAACAGTAAGTTACCTGTAGCACCTAGCAATGTACCGCGTGTAAAGGTACCCTAAGTGTTTGGCGTTCACATTTTTAAGTGAAAAACCCTTTTATGGCTAATTTAGGCTAATGATCCAAAAACCCATGGAAGTTTCCGAGGGCTATAATTAGAAGTTTCTGCCTACTGCAAACTTGAGTCATTTTTGGTGTAAATTATAGCAAAAATTGTCAGATCCAAGGTGACCTCGCTCTTCTCATCAACCCCATTAACTTTTCCTCCGCTTTTTTAAAGTAAAAAATTGAACCCCCAAAGTACCATGTTTTCCATGTCTAATTAATAAACCCCCCGCCTCCAATGGTTCTTACCAATTGTATTTGAAGATGGTAGAATGAATTTGCCAGGTTCATGATTCACAGCAAATCCGGATGATTTGCCCTTTGGAGTCTTAATGGAAAAGAGAATTTTTAAGGATTCCCTCATCTCGTGTTGTATTATTTTCAGGGTAAGAGCAGTCGAAAGGTTACGTTCAAAGGCAATCTAATTCTGTAGAAAATCTAAAGCAACGTGTTCATTTAATAAAAAATAAAATGCGAGCATGAAAAAAATGTTTTTTAAGTGTTTCAATTTACGAAGAAAATGTGTTTATCAAGCCGGCTATTCTTCCGCCACTAAAAGGAAAATTGACAATGTTGATTTATTGAGTGGAGCAACATTCAAGATAGAATCAATCTTGTCAAAACAACATTGCCTGGCAAGGAGGAAGGAGAACAGAGGGACAGAGACAGAATAAATTGAGGTAAACAGATTCAGCCATAAAACAAGCCTGTCTTTTTGGAGGAAATGATACATATATCATCCAATTTTTCTCCAATGCTGGTGAACACCGCCCCTCAGACGTTCTCCTCTATCACGTTTTCCTCCCAGCTCGCTCGGTCTTTCCATTCCCCTTCCCATGCTTCTATCTCTCTTCTTTGATCCTTCCTATGCTAATTATATTCCACTTCTCACCTTCCTTGTCCATATCTCAGTCTTCCAATGTCTCACATTCATCTTCCAATCTCATTCATCAAATGTATTTTTACAAATTTACAAGAACGGCTGTTGAATCTGTAGAAATACCTCCATGTACTGAGTTTTTACAGTGCAATTGTCATTGAGCTACTTTTGTGTATCTTCAGTAAGATCACCTTCAGAGATAAAAGCTTGTGGCACACAGTAGAGGCTTGCATGCAGAGCTTTTATGACATCTGGAGCTTGCCATGACTTGTATATTAATGCAGAGGAGTAAAGGGGTAGAATATATACCCATTGACTTCTAAAGGTGCCTTAAAATGGCTTGTTGCAATTATTTGAAGCTGCAATATGGTCATAAATATGGCTTCAAAAGGGATGACCTGTAAACATATTGTCAGGTCTGATGAGGCAAGCCCGAAGAAGGTGGATCCACTGGACCTAAGATACTGGTCACTGACCTGGAGAAGCACCCCCAAACAGTCCCCGAGACCTCACTAAAACAACAGTACGTGGAGATAAGCTTATGCAGATAGGTGAGAAACAGAGGCTAGCCCCAGGGGATCACAAGGCCCCGGAAGCTGGTGCCATAGGACTGTAGTGCTTTTCTGACTAGAAGGCGTGCACTCTGAGGCTTTTTTCATATGTTGAGGTGCTGATTGAGGGGTCTGGATAACCCACGTAGGCGATTAAAGAAGAGAACAATCGCACACTCATGTGTAAGTTTGCAAGAAAACGTGGTATTTTTTATTCAGGAGCAGCGAGAAACCAACGTTTCGGTCCTTCCCGGACCTTGATCACGGTAGTTGCCTCTTTTTTCATATATGCTCCTATCCTGTTTGGAGTTGATGTCCCACTGGGTTTTCCAGCTTTTGAGGGTAGCAGAACAAGGTGCTTCTTTGGCCCTGTTCCAAGGTGCCTTGCTTCTTATTGTTTTGGGTCCCGTTCCGGGTATTTCATGCTTGTTGCGCAACAAGCATGAAATACCCGGAACGGGACCCAAAACAATAA
The DNA here is from genome assembly GCA_033576535.1 of Allobates femoralis. Taxonomy (NCBI): domain Eukaryota; kingdom Metazoa; phylum Chordata; class Amphibia; order Anura; family Aromobatidae; genus Allobates; species Allobates femoralis. The sequence continues at coordinate 10,129,727 of JARQOC010000009.1, forward strand.
GAAGCAAGGCACCTTGGAACAGGGCCAAAGAAGCACCTTGTTCTGCTACCCTCAAAAGCTGGAAAACCCAGTGGGACATCAACTCCAAACAGGATAGGAGCATATATGAAAAAAGAGGCAACTACCGTGATCAAGGTCCGGGAAGGACCGAAACGTTGGTTTCTCGCTGCTCCTGAATAAAAAATACCACGTTTTCTTGCAAACTTACACATGAGTGTGCGATTGTTCTCTTCTTTAATAGGACTGTAGTGCGACAGGCACAGGAAGAGGAGAAGCGGGTACATGGGCAGAGTCAGAAAATGGTGGTGGCAGATGGTGATAAGCAGACACTGGTAGGCACAACAGATGGTTGAGACTGGCGGTGACTGGCAGGCCTAGTTAGGCACAGAAAGGCACAGGTAGGTTGGTAGCTGGAAAGGAAACAAGTACAGGTTAGTATATGCAGCAAAGCACAGAGCAAGGGGGGACCTGAAAATTAGCTTAAAACAGAAAACGCTAACATTGACATGATAATCAGGCATGTCCCAATACGGGAGGCTGTCTGAAATATCCTGTGCCACTAAGCCAGAGGTGGAGAGCACTTCCAGGTCAGGTGGCGGTGGCCTCTTCAGACAGGGCAGTGTGGCCGCACTCTAAGCGCACATCCTACAAGCCTACCGTGCATGCACAGACCTCGGGAGATGGCGGCAACACACAGACCTGGAGAGCCAGAGCGGTGAGAAAAGTGGCGTCCTTGCACACCTCGTGTCTTGGACGCGGAGAGCATGACACATATATTGCCTATATACAGTATAAGGGATAAATGCACGATTAATGTGGATCCCACTGCTAGGACCACCACTGATCCCAAAAATAGTGGTCATGTGTCATTACAGTGCTGCTCACTAGATATGAGCATCCATGCTCACCACTGCTTGTTATTCAATCAAGCATTGAGTATGAAAAATGCTTGAGTTTTCCATTGACTTCCATTATACTTGGTATTCAAGTCTCACCCAAGCACCTCAATGCTTGATGGAGTACTCACTACTGATCCTTTCAAAGTATATGGGATCCATGAAGATAGCCAAGGTGATGTATACTCCCCTTGTTTGCTCCAGTGATGCTGTGCACTGTGCCTCCTCTATTACCCTCAGCTTGAAGCCAGCGGATAACTCTGCACAGATGTAACCCTTCTCTTGCCTGCTGATTTTTGTCTTTATTTCAACCCTCCTGGCTTGGACCCAAGCTATCCATCTAACTTCTTCATTGTCTACTAATTGTGTGCTTGTTCTTGTCCTTTTGACTCATCTACTGCCACACTGCTTCACCATCCAGCAGATCCAATGTGGATTTAACAAGGAGCCTTCGAAGCCGAAGCCAGAGTCCTATATAGAGGTAAAGACTGATTCTTTCTCTAGGACCTGCTAAGTAGAGTAATTTTCGGTAAAACCATCTCCTTAAGAGATGTTAGAAATCCATAAACAGTCCTATACAACACAAGTTGTGACCTTGGCCATCTCTGTGACTCCTGAAGACTTCAGGTCAACTTCCGCATGTCTTAACTTTACCAAAGAGGCTGTGACCAAAGTCCGGGAAGTGAGGAACCAAAATGTTAGTTTAAGGAAACCTAAATTCAAAAAGTGGATGAAGCTATAAAGAAAGGGACAGCTTCATTAAGTTGCATACTTCTTTTAATGAATTTGGTATTTCTTTCAACTTCCAAGTGCTTGAGTGATAGATATACTCCAGTCAAACTAGAACACATTTATTTTGTAATTCATGCAACGGTTGTGCATAAATGATAATAAAATTAGCTTGTCCATGCCCAGAAACGACCCAGCTAAGCTCCACCAACTCCACAAACTTGGAGGTCTGGTGTTGGAAAACAAAGGTGACAACATTTATTACACAGATACAAGTTATGTAACAATGTTGCATCATAAACCGGAGTGCCATGGTTCCTGCTCATTAAACATAATGTTGATTATGGACCAACGTCTATAAGGCAGATCATTTTGGTGTAAGAGATTGATAAAGAGATGTAGTCATGGCTGAAAATGTTGGCATCCTTGAAATTGTTCGGAAAATGAAGTATTTCTCCTAGAGAATTATTGCATTTACGCATGTTTTGCTATACACATGTTTATCTCCTTTGTCAGTATTGTAACAACACAAAATAAAAAACAGAGAAAAAAAAGACAAAATGGCGATAATTTCAGACAAAACCGTCAAAATGGTCTGAACTAAATTGCTGGCCTCCTCAACTTAATATTTGTTGCGCTCTTTGAGTAAATCCCTGCAATCATTCACCTCCTATAACCACCACAAGCTTCTTCTCACCTAGAATTGTGGACTTTTCTTTATAATCTATCCCGGTCTCTCATATTTGAGGCATCTTTTCACAACAGCAATTTTCAGATCTTTCCACATGTGATCAATGGGATTTAGATCTGGACTCATTGCTGCCACTTCAGGACTGTCCAGTGCTTCGTTTCCATCCATTTCTGGAGCTCTTGATGTTTGGGTCATATCTGATGGAAGACTATGACTAGGACACACACCCCTTTCTGACACTGAATACTACATGCACCCAAAAATCCTTTGCTAATCTTCAGATTTCATATTGTCTTGCACATAGACAAGGCACCCAGGGCCAGAGGCAGAAAAACAACCTGAAACATCTTTAAGCCTCCACCATATGTGACTGTAGGTCCTGTGTTCTTTTCTTGTAGACCTCATTCGTTTTTGGTAAACAGTAGAATGATGTGCATTACCAAAAAACTCTATCTTGTCTCACTTGTCCTCAAGATGCTTTCCCAGAAGGATCTAACTCAAGTACATTTTGGCAACCTGCAGTCTAGTTGTTTTTATGTCTTATGTCAGCAGTGGGGCTCTCCTGGGTCTTCTGCTATAGTGCTTCATTTTATTGAAATATGAATCCATAGTATCTGTTGACACTGATGCACCGTGAGCCTGCAGGACGGCTTGATTTTCTTTGGAACTTGATTTGGATTATCCACCATCTGAGCTGTCCTGCTTTACAACCTTTTATCAATTTTTCTTTGCCATCCATGTCCAGGGAGATTAGCTACAGTGCCACGGGTTGTAAATATCTTAAATATGTTGTGTACCGTGGACAAAGCAACATCAAGATCTCTGAAGAACTCATAACTTGAGCTTGTCCATAATTTTTCTACAATTTGGTTCTCCAATTCCTCAGACTCCTCTTCTCCTATTCAGTTCTCACACCCCTCGTCAATTTTTCATTGTAGTGTTTTTGTGAGAGCTGCTACCCCTATCTGCGAAATTAGGCATATCTGAAAACATTAAACCCTTAATTACTCTTACAGATCTCCATCTACCTATACTGATTGACACCTCCTCAGTATCCCTCCTCCCTGCTGCTGCCTTGACATAATAGATTGAATAATCTGTGTGAATGTTCAAGAATGCAGAAACAAGTAACGAAACTCTTGTATAGTCTTTCACTTCATAATAATAGTTAAATGGATGTATTCAGTGCCTGTGATGTATTGTCAATGTGTTGGCTACACTTGAGTTGATGTTTGAATCCAATGGAAAGCAGATCAGCTGGTAAAGGATGTGCATCATTCACTTGGTGGATGAAGTATTCTGTTTTTCTGGTCACCAGCAATCTTTCTGCTTCCAAATGGGCATCTGCAGCGTTCAGTAAATAATCTGGATTTTTTAGCTGGTAAGATAGGTTTATTGTGGTTCCAATTGAAGTGATATGCAGATCAGACTGTATTATATACCAGCTGCTACCACTGAAATAACACAAGCTTCCACCCCAGGGATTAGGAAGAATTGGCAAAGCGTGTGATACAGGAATATCTACGAACAAGAGATCGCATCAATCATAGAACATCTCAGTCCATCGGCTTTATTTTAAGAACTGCTCAGATTAAGATGGCTGTGATAGGAAGATGAGACCTATCACTTTACTGCTCTGCACTCTTCGTATGTCTTCCTCCTTCAGCATTCTCTATGCACAAGGGATATTAAAACAATGAAATCGTAATTTTTCATGCTTCGAAACAAGAATCTCTACAGTGCATCAACATTCTGCTTCATGAATGTTTTCGTGCACAATACACTGTAAAGTGTGAAGCAGAGTTTCTATTACATATATTATTTCGTGATTAGATTACATTATGACTTGGACTTATAATATGACTGTGATCCACATCAGAGTTTTGCACATCATGGCTTGTGTCATGCCTCAGAATTCGATCTGGTGACCGTGTGCTTTTGATCGGTTTCCTGCTCCACTGAACCACAGCATGGTCAATCCCTTTCCAAATGCTGATTGTCTTTTACCTTTGCTTATATTCTTGTGGTTTCTTTGTTAATTTCCTTTGTCCTATCATATTTCAGTTGTGGCTATTTATACCCTCCTTATGCTGGTCTTCTCTGCTGGCTATATTCATATGTGGATCCTGCTAAGGAGATAAAGCCCCACTGCTAAGGATTTTTGTCTGTCGGAGAGAGTTCAACTGGGTATTTGCTCTTTGATGACTACCTTTATCTTACCTATCCCTTTCTGCTGTTGGTTGTTAGGTTGTAGGAGGCTGTCCTATCTTGCAGTAGCTACTTCACCTTATTTCCACTTGTCCACATGTTTAATGTTTTTACACCATGGGTCCTTGCCTATCTCTGCATGCTTTTTCTATTCAGTAACATGGTGCACAACTATCTTTCCTCATAGTTAGGGATGGGCGAATCTACTCGCTAGGACTCGTTACTCGGCGAGTAGTAAGGGACTCGCAGGACTCGGTACTCTGCGAGTCTCCCAGTGATTACTCGCACGAGTCCAATGCAAATCAATATCAATCCTAGTTTTGTCAGAAACGCTGACAACACTAGGATTGCCATTGTTTGCATTAGACTCGTGCGAGTAATCACTGGCTACTGTGCCAGTGATAGCAGGGAAACTCGCAGATAACTGCTGTTTCTTTGCGAGCCGAGTCCAGCTGTCTTCTCTGTGCAGCTCCAGGGTCCTAGAGCCTGCCTGCTCACAGACATTATGTAGCAGTGCTGAGATTGTTCTCAGTCTGCTCATTCCCTGTGTACAGACATGAATGTCTGTGCACAGAGATGATGTAGCAGTGCTGAGATTGTTCTCAGTCTGCTCATTCCCTGTGTACAGACATGAATGTCTGTGCACAGAGATGATGTAGCAGAGCTGAGATTGTTCTCAGTCTGCTCATTCCCTGTGTACAGACATGAATGTCTGTGCACAGAGATGATGTAGCAGAGCTGAGTTTGTTCTCAGTCTGCTTATTCCCTGTGCATAGACATCTATATTTATGCACAGGGGATGTAGCAGAGAGGACATCGCGTTTTGGACTGCGTCGGACGGAAGAGGATTTTTTTAATTAAAGATGGAGTCCCTAATGGCTTTTTTTTTTATTTCTAATAAAACATTTTCCTTGTGTTGTGTTTTTTTTAAAACAATTTAATAGAAATTCATGGCGGTCATGTCTAATATTGGCGTGACCGCCATAAATTTCGGGCTTAGGGTCAGCTGATAATACAAAGCTGGCCCTAACCTCTATTACCCAGCGTGCCACCGCTACCAGGGCCGCTGGAAGAGCGGGGTTCAGCGCCAGAGGATGGCGCTTCAATGAACGCGCCATCTTCTGGGGCGGCTGCGGGCTGCAATTTGCAGCGGGGGGTGCCCAGAAAGCTTGGGCATCCCTGCGCTGCGGATTCCAGCCCCCAGCTGCTTAGCTGTACCTGGCTAGACATAGAAATTGCGCGGAGCCCCACGCATTTTTTTTGTTATTATTTCATGAATTTCAGAGTCAGAGTCTCAGAGTCAGAGTCTCAGAGTCAGAATCTCAGAATTTCATGAAATAATTAAAAAAAAATGCGTGGGGCTCCGCGCAATTTCTATGTCTAGCCAGGTTCAGCTAAGCAGCTGGGGGCTGGAATCCGCAGCGCAGGGATGCCCAAGCTTTCTGGGCACCCCCGCTGCAAATTGCAGCCCGCAGCCGCCCCAGAAGATGGCGCGTTCATTGAAGCGCCATCCTCTGGCGCTGAACCCCGCTCTTCCAGCGGCCCTGGTAGCGATGGCACGCTGGGTAATAAAGAGGTTAGGGCCAGCTTTGTATTATCAGCTGGCCCTAAGCCCGAAATTTATGGCGGTCACGCCAATATTAGACATGACCGCCATGAATTTCTATTAAATTGTTTAAAAAAAAACACAACACAAGGAAAATTTTTTATTAGAAATAAAAAAAAAAGCCATTAGGGACTCCATCTTTAATTAAAAAAATCCTCTTCCGTCCGACGCAGTCCAAAGCGCGATGTCCTCTCTGCTACATCCCCTGTGCATAAATATAGATGTCTATGCACAGGGAATAAGCAGACTGAGAACAATCTCAGCTCTGCTACATCATCTCTGTGCACAGACATTCATGTCTGTACACAGGGAATGAGCAGACTGAGAACAATCTCAGCTCTGCTACATCATCTCTGTGCACAGACATTCATGTCTGTACACAGGGAATGAGCAGACTGAGAACAATCTCAGCTCTGCTACATCATCTCTGTGCACAGACATTCATGTCTGTACACAGGGAATGAGCAGACTGAGAACAATCTCAGCACTGCTACATCAGGCAGCAGGCGGGCTCTAGGACCCTGGAGCTGGGGCAGCCAGAACACAGAGGAGACAGGATCTTATCTGTGCGAGTCAGCGATTACTTACAAAGTAAACGAGCAATGCAAATAAATGACAAAACTAGGATTGCTTCAGGCTGAAGCTTCTGAGACACATCTGCGATTTGTAAATCTCACACTACTCGCTATTACTCGCTTCCCCATTCATTAACATTGGACTCGCTAGACTCGCAACGAGTAGCGAGTCCTGTGCTCGGACTCGCTAGAGTCAAGCGATTCCGAGTAATTTAGGATTCGCCCATCACTACTCATAGTACAAGAAAGAAGAAATATCGGCTCACCATTGATGTCCTTCTCCTAGAATCCAGTTCATAGCATGAGTCGCGGCTTGGCAACCACCGATTATGGAAACCAGAAGGCAGAGATTGACCCAGCGATGGGGACAAACGGCAGGACGTAGAGGAGAAATATGTAAAACTTCACTTTATTGCAAATCCATAAAAAAGTATGTAAAAAGATAATGCACAGTGTGCAGAAGTCAGGTCATTCCATAGGACGGTTAAGAGCGACACGTTTTGGTTAAAGCGGAAACCTTAATCATGATCATTCCATAGGACGGTTAAGAGCGACATGTTTCGGCTAAAACGGAAGCCTTAATCATGATCTGATTACGACCACGATTAAGGCTTCCGTTTTAGCCGAAACGTGTCGCTCTTAACCGTCCCATGGAATGATTATGATTAAGGCTTCCGTTTTAGCTGAAGCGTGTCGCTCTTAACTGTCCTATGGAATGATCTGACTGCCGCACACTGTGCATTATCTTTTTATATACTTTTTTTTATGGATTTGCAATAAAGTGAAGTTTTATATATTTTTCCTCTATGTGCTGCCGATTTTCCCCATCGCTGAGTCAATATCTGCCTTCTAGTTTCAACTATCTTTCCTCTGGTTCCTAAGGAGCTATGAGGAACAACTCGATGGCCTTTCAGGCAGCCAGGTTAGTGGTGGTTTCCTAGTGTTGTGGCTAGGGTTATTCTAGACTGTGCAAAGCCACTAGGAACTTTTCAGCTGGGAGTATTAGTCAGTACAGGAACCAGTTGAGGCAGGTATATTTGTTAGGCAATGGTCTTTATTTTCCCTCATACTCATCTGCATAACTTTGTGCTGTTCAGTGACATGAATATACAGTATAATATGACTGTGCTCCACATCAGATTTTTGTGACTGTTGTAATGTTTTCATGGTTTCATGTGATTCAACACAAATGGTAATTGAACTATTTGTATACTACAGGTATCAATGAATATGATATTGTTATCAGCAGATGTTTGCATTGTTTCATCCGTTTCTTGATGTCGCATACATTGTGCAGCTTAAAGTGTATCTTTCACCAGATTTCATAATGTAGACAGCATATACGGTCTTTTAGACCTGATAAAGCTAATATTCTTATTTTTAAATGCAAATCATAATAACTGCACAATCCTTTTAGAAAGTTTAAACTCAGTAGCCTGATTGTCAACTTCTTAGTGTCCCTCCTCCCTACTGCTACTGAATCCTCATCTATCTAACCTGATTGGTAGCTCACCACTGTCCCTCCTCCCTAATGATTCTGATTCTCTGCCAAATCATTATTGACAGCCCCTTAGTGTGCCTCCTCCCTGCTGGGATCTCACATTGCTCAGAGAAAGCTGCATGTCACATGTACACTACTCTGAAGTCTCTATGAACTGCTCTGCAGTGTGAGTAGTTAACTGGGAGCAAATTCCCTTTTGTACCTTTTAAAGGTTAATTTCTGTTGCTGTTGCTCTGCTGTATGAGTTGATGTGACTTTGCAGTATCACTTGCTATTGCCATGTGTATCAGTTAATGTGGTCGACCACTCCCCCAGCCTTTAAGTAGTTCCATGACCTATCACCTGATGTAGCTAACAGAGTTCATTTTCTGCATAACCGTGAGCTGTGTGGATACTATTGGAGTTCCTGTTAAAGCTGTCCTGTAGCTTTCCTGGAATGCTATCTTATGTGGGGAATAGCTGTTCCTATCTCGATCCCTGGGTGGATCACTGGATGGAGGTAAAGGGGTGTTAGCCTAGAGCTGGTTAGGAGAAGGTTAAGGGTTGTGGCCCAGACCTCCTCACCTTAAGAGGTACTTCTGGGAATGGGGTGAGCTAGGGATCCCAAGTCCAAGGCTCAGACTAGATCCCAATTGCCTTGGCCTATCACTGCCATCCTGCTATCTTACCCCTTTTTCCGTTATAACCACCCTGTGAGACTGCACTTGTCAGTCAGGTTGGGTGTGGACTGAATACACTTAGACTCATATTTGAGTAAAAAATTGTGGTCAGATGTGGAGCGCTAGGGCATACAAGGCAAACGGGTAATTTTCAATGGTTAGCAAACCTCTTTATTGTACCTATGAAGATGTTGGCCTAACCATTGAAAATTGCCCCTTGCCTTGTCTGCCTAGTGCTTCACATCTGACCACAATTCTATCCTTTAATATCACTACATCCCTTCGGGACTTGTGGCTGGTGCTGCTGGGCACTGCAGACATTTTGTATTAAGGTGAAGGACCTGGACTGACGCAACTTCCGGTGACAAGTATACCACATGACCAGACGATACCCCACGTGATCCGGACCAGGAAGCAAGGCCGGGGAGCGGAGCCGAAAGGACAGTGGCGTCCTTTTAACAACCAGCTTCACTGAGGTTGTACAGGGGTGCGCAACCTCGTCAGGTGAGAGGGAAATCCCCACACCTTTAATCATTCCCCATTAGACCACCGGGTACTTCTTATGTATGCGCTTCCCTGCATCTGTTTATTCCGTTACACTTATACTCATGACTTTTATTTTATCTGCATGTGTTAAATAATCATTCTACTTTCGAGATTATACTCCAATCGTGTTTTCACAGTAAGTACACCTATCTCTTCATGTCCTTAGAGAATCATTTAACAGTATGCACAGTTTGTGTTGTAAAATCTGGTGAAAAATTTATTTTATTGTCCCCCCTGTGCCGAGTATAAAAAGATTGTCACCTAACATCCGTGTAGAAATAGAGAGTAGACGTTACTAAGATTTCTCTACTGAACTATTTATACCCATATACCCTATACCCTATACACATATAGATTTTATATCCAGTATATATATCAGTGTGAGTGATTATATAAGTAACTATTCAAATATAACATACATATAATTAGTGTTAAGGCCCTGTCACACACTACGATATCGTTAACAATATAGTTGAAACGTCACGGGTTTTCAGTCGTTCATACGACGTTGTAACGACGTCGTTCAGTGTGGCATGTACATCTGATCAACGATAATCGGGCAGATCGTTGATGGGAGGTTTGTGAAGCGGTCCTTAAACCAAACGATGAGCGTTCGTTCAACCTGCAGCATCGGCGAGTGTGACACCTCGATAATGATGTCGTTAACGACCTCGCCTATTGAGAAGTGAAGGACGTAGGCGATCTAACGACCGCAAGTATCGTTTGCTTGTCGCGATCATTGCTGCATTGTTTAACGATATCTATACGTGTGACACCTCACTAGCGTTCATTGAACGTCGTTCAGGTGATCTAGGTCAAGTCAGATCGTTGATCGGATCGTTCGACCATTGAAGCGTGAGACGGGGCCTTTAGGGAGATTTCTGACAAATCAGACTGATCTTATATGTAATTTTGGTTGGAAATAGTAAATTATATACGCAAATATTTTTTTTAGGATACAAGCAATTTTTCTTTTTTTCTTATCTTTAAGATTGTACTAAATAATAATGTTTCTCTATTCCCTGAAATGGAAGGATGCTGTTTACAGGCCACAATCATTGTGACTGACAGATGGATTTTTAGGTATGGCACTTCAGATTCATTTTCTGGCAGTTGAGTCAAATTTCAATATAGATCAGTTGTCCATTTTTGCAAAGATTCAGGTTGATATTGTTTTCATTGAACAGAATTTGTCAGACTATAGCTGCACTCTAAAGAGAGACATCCGCTATATATGGAATAGGGAAAAAAAACGTTTCTGCACCAACATAGAAATGTATTAATTCTAGTGATGAGTGAACACTACCATACTCGGGTGCTCGGTACTAGATAAGAGCAGTTGATGCACAGACCGGTGCGACTTGACTACTGAGTATAAGAAAAGTCAATGGGGAAATCTTCTGCAAAGAATGCTCAAGTTCCCCATTGACTTCCATTATACTTGGGTACTGCGGTTGTGCCCATCCGAGTATCAACTGCTCTTATCCAGTGCTGAGTACCCGAGCATCGTATGCTCACTCAGCCCTAAAATTAATAAATTTCTATAATTTCTACAACTTGCACATCACTAATTCTTTCCTGTAAGAGGAGTGAACCTATAGAAGTTCCCACTAGAGGAAGCTGTCAGAGTCAATTTTTCCAAATGTCTTTCTAGAGAGTAATTATGTTTCAGTGATCGGTATTAGATCACTGGCTGTTGATTTTAGGGGAATCTGTAAGTAGGATCAACCCTTCTTCAGCCATCTATATGGGCATGAAGGTCTTAGAAAGTTGAATAAAATTGTAGTGTCAGTGTTCCAGTCTCACACATGCCTGGTGCCTCGGAGAGTCCTTGCGTCAATGTCCCTGCATTCTTCTATTTCCTACTCTGCTGGGATACCGATGCCGTCACCTCTTTGCTTGCTCGGTCCCTTGTCTACTGCGTTGCCACCCACATGTAGTGTGGACCCAGGTTCTTCTCCATGGCTGCCCACGTGTATTTTGATCCCCAGGTCCAAGGCCCTGTGTTTGTCTTGCTGGGTTCCTGGTCTCTAGCCTAGGGTTCGAGCGCACACTTCCCTTTCTTTTAAAGAGGCAGTGAGTGCACATTGAATGGGTGTTCCCAGCCTATTGCTGGGAGGCATCAAGTATTTAAAGTTCTCTTTCCTTGTTGGGAAACTCACTAGGTTTCTAACCTATTCCAGTGGGGTTGCTCCAGCTTGTTGCTCTGGTTAGCCTGAATCCAGCACCAGTCTTGCATGTTACCATTTCTTTGCTGATGCCCCTAAACTCTGTCTGTGTCCTGTACCAGCCTATTTTCTGCACCTGAACTCTTATGTTCTGCACCTGAAGCCCTGTCAAACTCTAGGTCCCATTCAGTCTCGTTTGCGCTCACCATCGTGCTGTCACCAAGCTCCTCTCAGCTACAACAGTTCCCCATGTGGTCCAGTGGGTCCACTTCTTGGACGCTTGCCCCCCGTGGATATAACAAAAATGATATATTGATATCTACGATCTGATGTCTTATTCCAGAGAAATCCACATTTTTCTTAATATGTAAATGAGTTGTTAAGATCTATGGGCCGGACATAGCTCTCCTCCAGAATCTGCCTCCAAAGCTTTTTATCAGTGTGAGCCATGTAATGACTGACAGTCTACTCTCCTGATCTACATATCTCACACTGGTAATGCCTCTTTTCATTTACAATAAGCTTCAATGATAAATTCTTGGGGGAATCTATGGACTTGTGACTTTTTAAGAACTTGTGCCAAAGTCTACTCCACTACTCGGGAGGCATAGCTGACAAAGATAGAAAAGATCCGTAATCTTCCATTTGTCTCCTTTCTGAATATGTACACTCTATTATATAATTAAATAGTAATATTGATTAGCTCTTATGAGATCATGTTGTTGCACATTTGTTTGTTTTCCTTCATTTTGTGGAATAATTTTTAAAAAATATTTTTGAATTTCATGTAGGAGGCTGAGATGAGAGAATCTGGCAAAATTAAATAAATTTGAAGGAGAAATTAGATTACGAGGTGCCAGAATGAAAGGAGACGGTGAGTGAGATTCAGGAGAATTCATAGCAAGTCATGTAATATTTCGTTAGTTTGGCCTAAATACAAATATTTATCCTGGCATCTCTTGATATTGCTCTCTTTTCCTTTACCTATAATAAATCTCATCTATCAGAAGGTTTGACCCAGTGCTTTATGGCTTTCTCTCCCTATGTCTATGGCTAAGATGTGAGCTGTAATGTTCTCTCACTATCCGGATTCATTACAAAGGGGCTGCTGCATTTCCTGCCTCTACTTTTATACAGGCTATGATAATTGCTTATGATTGTCTCTACTATACCATGTGATGTGATAGCTGTAAGGCAGTATGGAGAGACTTGGACAGAGCCTGAGGTCATTTCAGCTTTCCTTGGCTCATACATTTGTCATGATTCCTGTGCTCAGTGTGTCTTGGATGCAATGAGTGATAGTGTTCTGCATTATGGAATCATGGCTGTACTGAGCAGTTAGTTTGGTGAGTGACAGCTCAGTCGTCCATTCTGGTGTTGGGGCGTGCTGAACTGTCAATGTGTTGATTGACAGATCAGCCATTCATTGTGAGACTTAGAGGTATTGGGCATTTTAAGGTGTTCCCTCTTTTCAGCGATGACCTAGCTACTGAACAGTTAGGGTACGGACACACTGGCGTGAAACTTGGATAGCCACAATGCAATGAATTTTTCTCGCATTGCAGTTGGACCAATGTTACTCAATGTCCGAGAACACATATGCGAGTGTCAGGCGTTTTTTTTCTCGTCTGAGAGATGGATGAGAAAGAAGGCTCAACATACTGTGACAGTATGCAATTCACACGCGAGACTCACCAATGCAAGTCTATGGGTCCGACAAAACTCACGGACCGCAGTCGGACCGTACACGGACCATCCGAGTTGGACACATTTTTTTTCACTGATACATTCTGTAGCTGAGAACTCTGTAAAATGTTCACTGTAAATGATTATACTGTAAATAACTGCTGAGAAAAAAAACGGATTGCACAAGGATATCACTCGGATGTGATCTGAGAAAAATGTTGGACACTCGCATAGCAGTTAGATGCAAAACGGACCAAAACTCGTACGACTCTCGGACATATCAATCGGACTGTTTTTTCACACACCAGTCTGTTCCCAGCCTAAGTCTTAGATCACTGCCAGTCGTATCATCTTCCTCATTGGTGAATGTTGGCCTCTATCACTTGTACTCTGTGTCTTGATCTATTGCTGCCAGACTGTGGATCTATTCTGACCATCCTTTTGCCTTGTCTGTTTGATCTGATCCACTATTCTCCTGGTAGTCAGACTCCAGATTGTGACTTGACTTCTACATTGTCTAATTCCTTAGTCCACAATATGCGCTCCTGGTATCTGAAACATGGTCAAGATCATGTCTAGCATCAATGAGTCAATGGTAAACTAAAATACCATCTATAAAGAAAAAGTCTGACTTATGGGATTAAAAGGTGCTCTACCTTGACAAGTAGATGGACTCAAGCAACAAAAAAAGAAGATGCAGGTACATGCAGGAGGTAATGGGGATGATGGCCGTTTCGTGAACCAGACCTGTTGTATGCGAAACAGCCGTAGTCTACAATGCTGTCTGCGTGTACCAGTATCCATGCTTTTAAGGAATACAAATAAAACTATTTTTTTTTCATGAAATGGAGAGTGCCACCTTACTTTTCTTCTTTTTTTTGTCTTCTGGTATGTTTGACTCCTCTTCTTCGCGGCTTGTCTATGCCATGACCAGTGTCACAGCGTCCTTCTGCTTTGTGTAAATTGGAGATAGACAGTTTGTTATTATTTGTGCAAATTAAACTGCACATGTTTAAAATTTCTTGGGTCCAGCAAGAATTCTTTAATTTGACACAAATTATATTCCCATTGAATTGATGGCTTCGTCTCGATTGCTCTACATTATCCCCATAAACCTTTGCCCAGTTCTTCCTCCTCGGCCTAGCATTGACTACTTTTCAGATTGAGAAATGTAAAAATCTCTTACTTTCTTTCCTGCTCTCGTACAATTACTAATACTTTTGTATAACTTTTCATGATGGATGTTCTTTGATTTTAGCCCCAGACACATTGTCTATGCGGCTTTTTTCCACTTAATCGCATGTTTTACGATTTGCATTTTATAGGCTAAAGATCTCTTGGCATGTCCTTAACATTCTGAGTGATTGGGGATTGTCGGCTTTGGCTCTTATTGGATTTCTTAAATTTTCTCCCTGAAGAACTTATTCTTATTTCCTTTTTCTCAATAATTATTTTTTCACAGTCAAGGACAGTTGTTTATGTGAGCGAAATATTGGACGCTTATCAAGTCTGTTCCCAGTCGGTGCTGAATCTTGCTATGTGGCTGTTTTCTCGCCATCCACATCATTACCATCCTACGAAGCAAGCTTTGGAAGCTGTTCGCTGTCTGATGTATGTTTTTTGAGCCATCCTCGGGAGTAGCACATTGATTTGGATTGTGCGCAGCGTATGATTTGCCATCCTTTACATGCGTTGAAGTGGATTGTAAGTTAGAGGAAAATGCCTCGATGGTACTCTTCATCACTTCAAACCGGCGGCGCTCTTTCTGGCTCTAAATAAACTGTTTACTGGTGGCTGTTTTTTTAATCCCTGCCAGACAAAAGTTTATTTGCAGACTGCTGTGTTCGATAATAGACAAGGGCACATCTTCATCCCTAAAATCCTTTAGTAGCTATCACATTTTAATACATTGATACTCATTACTATACAAAAAGGTATTAGCTGTGGCAGGGGCGGACCTACAGTGGTGCAGCTGGTTCAGCTGCACCAGGGCCCCAACCGGCTAGGAGGCCCCTCAAGCCTGAAGGGGGGCCCCCAGCCGACCCCCATGACCCTGTGTCACAGGAGAGGGGGTTAACTGAGGGAAGCTTCCTGCTTCCCTTGGCTGATCCCGCCCCTCCTCTCCTCTGCCGCCCCAGCTCCCAGGACTGCGCGGCCCTGCGCAGGTAGGAGCCGCAGCACCTGTTAGCACCGCAGCATCTGTTAGCACCCCCCCATAACCACCCCTGCTCCTCGCCGAAATCCACTAGCATCCATCAAATGCTGCACCAGGGCCCTCTTGGCACAAGGTCCGCCACTGAGCTGTGGCATAGCCTAAACATTGTCTGTAAGGCTGGGGTCACACTTGGGAGGTTGCAACCGTTTGCAGGATGCATTAAATGATCCTTATTTTTCCCTTGCCATTTGGCTCAATTAACTGATCCGTTAATGCATGGTGCATGTATATACCATGTGTTAACGCATACATGTACCATGAGTTAACGGATGCGTCGCCCATAGACTCTCATGTTACAAAAAACGCATGCGTTTTTGCAAAAGCACCAAAAAATGCTGCAGACCGCGATTTGTGGAGCACTTGCAAAAACGCATAGCGTCAAACCAATTGCACTTTTGCAATGTGTTTTTTGCATTGGGTGCATTAACGCATGCGTTTTTTAACATTTGCACATGAAAATAGCGAATGCATTTAGTAAATGAATGACACAAGTCTGACCCTAGCCTAGGGCTAGGATCACACTTGGGAGGCTGCATCCGTTTGAAGGCTGCGTTTTATTAACTTGTCATTTTCATGGCATTGTGCAAAGTTGTTGCCTCTTTTAACGCTAGCGTTAACGCACGGTACATGTATGTGCCGTGCGTTAATACATGCATTGTCCATTGACTCCCATGTTAAAAAAGCATGCGTTTTTGTAAAAGCACCAAAAAACGTTGCCAACCACGTTTTTGGCGGACCTTGCAAAAGCGCACAGCGTCAAACGCATTGCAATCTATGGGTGCGTTAACGCACGCGTTTTTTTTAACTTTTCAATATGTAAAAAAGCATGCTTTTAGCGCATCCATTATGAGTGGTGAGCTCTTGGTAGCCTAGTCTGACACTGCCTATAGCAGTAAGATACCATAAAAATGCAATGGTGCAGAGACAGTCTGAGGACTGGCTCTTGCTTTGTGATAACATTTGGCACCTTTTTGGACACTTTGGGGTTGAATTAATCTAGACCGGCATTTCCGCCAATCTAGCCTCCTCTGGAGTCAAATCTGCACACTTTGTAATGAATTTGGTTTCAGCTGCCTATGCATCAGATTCAAAATTGCTCTTCAGGCTGTCATGGAGAACATATCTGCTTTTATTATGTTAATTATAGTGGCGTAAAATTATTTCTGGCATAGAGGGACTTACAAATATTTCCCCTGATGTCTAACTTTACCGCACCTCTTGGTTGACTTAATTTTAAATCAATATTTTATACCAAATCTTTGACATATATAATGACATCTTATTTTTTCCCAATAAACTATTCCATAAATACGCCTAAAACGCGTTGTAACAATTTTTCCCAAGATACCTTAACATTCCTCCCATTTTCCATGAAACTCAGGGTGCACTCGCAATAGTAAATGTGCCTGAATATTTCTAAATATATTGAAATATCACTAAGTTTGCACCAGTGTTTGCAGAATGATAGATGTCTATTGAGAAAAACATTGCATAAAGGGTTGTTAATAATGTG
The DNA here is from genome assembly GCA_033576535.1 of Allobates femoralis. Lineage (NCBI taxonomy): Eukaryota > Metazoa > Chordata > Amphibia > Anura > Aromobatidae > Allobates > Allobates femoralis. The sequence goes on from JARQOC010000009.1 coordinate 10,146,720, forward strand.
AGAAAAGTGAATATAGTCAGTTTTATTGAAATACCGCACAAACTTTACAAAGGACATGCCGGTGTGGCTCTACTACTAGGGCACTTGGGTTCATATAATGGCACTTCTGTCACAAAGAAGGAAATGTGTTTTGAAGTAGCCTTGCTGTTATAGATATAAAAAGGTGAAAGAACAAGACTTTGTAAACCAGCAATACAAGCATACCACATCTCACTTCCATAGATAAAGGAGATAGAGAAGAATAGAAATAATAGCAGCACATATCTCCATGTCTTGACAGTATGTGAATGGGACTGAACTACAATATAATACCCAACCCATTGATAAGAGTACTGCTGTTTCTGGAAAAAAGCACTTTTAGGCTAGGGTCACATTTGGGAGAATGCATACGTTGGAAGGATGCTTTAAAGGATCCTATTTTTCCCTTGCCATGGCATTTTTTTGTCAATTTTAGTGCTAACTTTAATGCATGCAATCCCCATAGACTCCCATGTTAAAAAAACGCATGCGTTTTTGCAAAAGCACCAAAAAAACACTGCAGACAGCATTTTTTGGTGCTTTTGCAAAAACTCCTAGCGTCAAGCGCATTGCACTTTTGCAATACATTTTTAATGTGGGAGCCTATGGGGGTATTAACAGAAGTGTTTTCCAACATTTGCACAGAAAAGAAACTCTGGCTTTTAGCGCACTCATGGCGCTAATGTGACCCTAGCCTTAGGCTATGTTCACACTGGACGTTTTTGGTGCTCTATTCTTTTTTAAAAACTGCACCAAAAACGGATCAGTCACTGTGTCTGCCAGCAAAGTGAATGGGATTTTCAATTTGCTGTTCAGACGCTGCATTTTTGAGTGCTGCGTTAATGGTGCAGAAAGCGGATCCTGAAAATAATGAACATCAATTATTGCTTCGTTTTTCTGCTACGCTTTTCACACCACCAAAGCTCCATTACTTACCCTCCCTGGCGATCCCACGTTGAGCCCCGGTGATGTCTTCCTTTCGAGCATCAGCAGGACCTGTGGGTACAGTACTGACAGGACCTCGACATGTGACTCTGCCTGTGAGTCACATGGGGCCAGGTCCTGTAAGTATTCATACTACTCATACTTCTGGTGACTGGAAGGAAGACTTTGCCAGGGCTCACCATAGGATCGCTGGGGAGGGTAAGAAAGTGTGTGCGTCTCTGTCTGTGTCCCCCAAAAACGAAGCAAAAAAGCAACACAAACAGATGATGTGTTTGTGATTTCTTTTTGCTAAAAGAGGGTCCATTTTGGTGCAGAAACTGTTACTCTGAGTTTCGTACTTGCTCCTCATTGACTGTTATCTAGTCTCGAGCACCGACCGGACTATATAGGCAAGTTCACCTCATTAAAAACTTTGGTTTACTCAATCTGCACCTCCTGCCTTTTCCTACCTATGGGTCGTGGTGTAGCAGGTCTAAATCTCCACTTCCCCTCTGTGTGCCTGATACTATCACTACAACTCATCCCACGAAAATGAAGCCTTCATATGGCTTACAGATGGAAAAATGAATAAAAGTTGGCTCTTGGAAGAAGGGGAGGGTAAAAATAAAAATTGTCCCCCATCAGGAAGGAGTATTGTGTATGGCCATCTTCAGATGGGTAGGCTAGCTAAGATTCTTTTCCCAGCCACATATACACATATAGGAAAAATGGTATTTTTGGCATCACCAGTCAACCATCTAATTTGTCAAGTTGATGTCTGGGGAAAGAAGAACAAAAAATATTAAATTTCAACTTTCGATTCTTTTGCCATCAATGGAGATTAACTGCCACTAGAAGTGTCTGGTAGAGGCTCACTTCTCTCCATAAGGCTGTGGTCACAGTTGGCATGCGTTTTTTTAGTGCCTTTTAAAAACGCATGCTTTTTTACATGCGTTTTTCATGTCATCATGAGTTTTTTAAGGTCTCTGATGGCTCCCTGCGTTTTTGGCTGCGTTTTGGAATCTGCACCCAAAAATAGTGCTTGTAGTATTTTTTGGTGCGTTTTTAAAAACGCATGCGTTTTTGTAGAAAACGCATGCGTTTTTATAACATGGGCCTCTATGGAAAATGCATGCAAAAACGCATGGTACATTGGTACCTTTTAGTGCCATTCAAAAACGCATGCGTTTCCCACAGGAGCCCATGTTAAAAAAACGCGTGCGTTTTCTGAAATGCATGCGTTTTTTTAACATGGACTCCTATGGGAAACGCATGCGTTTTTGAATGGCACTAATTGTACATGCGTTTTTGCATGCGTTTCCCATAAGGCCCCTTATTAAAAAACGCATGCGTTTTTGGAAAAGCTCCAAAAATGCATGGGACTGTCACACATGCTTTTTGGCTATTAGGGCATGCGTTTTTTAACATGGGGGCCTATGGGTGCGTTTTTTACATGCGTTTTTGAAAACGCAGGTCTCCAAAAACGCATGTGAAAAATGCTACTGTGACCCCAGCCTATGTTAAAATTCAGGAACTCTCATGTTAACCAAGTGCACATGTGTATGGAAGATCAGAAGGAATAACTTTCAGCTGAATGAGTATGTATGTAAAAATAAAATGAATAGTAAATAATTGAACATCAGGAAGAAAAGGGCATGTTCTGCACTGCTGATAATACAAACAGTATCACACTGGACAAGGGACATGCGGTTTTACTTTGGTCTACACTTTTCAAAACCCTCCGGTTTCTTCATCAGGACAAAAAACACTCAAAAGCCAATGAAGAAACTGGAGGGTTTCGAAACACATTGACTCAACTAAAGCCACATCATCCATCCCCTTTCCAGTGTGAAAATGTTTGGATTATATGCAGTGCGGAATATGCCCTTTTCTTCCGGACATTCATTGATTTAGACTGCAGAACCCTCGGCAGCAGGTTTGATGCTCTTATATACACAACCCATCGAGGTGAGTGCATTATACTCTTTTACCTTTGAATACATTTCCACGGAAAAGACCCTACTAAGTTTTTTATGTCTGTATTTCCAGCCTTCCTGTATAGCAGAAAATGAAAAGAGAAAGACGAGTCAACCAAATAAAACAAAGGTGGGGAAACCAGGAGAAGGTCACCTTTTGCACTCATGGTACGGCCAACAGAAACGTCAGGCCGCTACCAGATAAATATTTAAAACTCATAGTGGACCAAGATTGACACAAAGTTTACTATAAGAAATCTTACCAATGGAGACACCTTTTAAAGACAAATTTGCACTTTATGGATAATATGAAGAATTCTACATAAAAATTAGCGGAGGTAGCATTAAGTGTTGCAGATGAGCAGAGTTAGCGCTGACTGTCCAGTTCCGGGGACATTCCATTTCAAATATTCTACCAAGGATAAGGACAGAGTTTATATGGGGTCGAGTAAAAGAAAAGAAATTTACCCAGACAAAGTGTTTTCTCTTATTGGAAATTCTCAGCAGAAAGCGTCAAGCAGATCACATTGGGAATGAGAGCAACATAGGCTTTTCCATTAGCTACAAGCCCTGCTGTTTCTGGAGAAGGACAGATTCACGTGCAGTCTTCTGTATAATTACACTGTCTGCATCCTAAGCTGGATATATCTGCTTGCTACAAAATATTGTTTTTCGACAGAGCTCAGGTCAGACTTGACAGCATATTAAGTGCAGCGCTGCTGTGTTAGAAATCGAGACAATGTCCAAGCCTGAAGCACATTTCTTATCTCGAGATAGCTGTATTCCACTAAAATGTAGTGGAGGTGCTGGGCTTTCTGTCACCACTCAACACCAACGTGTAGAGAAAATGGAGTATTTTCTACATCTCTGTCTAGTAGGGCAGCGTATGTGACATTTCTAGACATCCTATGCAAACAAAGGGGCAATGTGCCTAGGAATTCACTGTGTTGAGCGCTTTAGCCAGCTGCTCGCAGTGTTTTCTTGGACTGGTCTCCCTGAGATCAGTGAATACTATGCAAACAAAATGTCTCAAAACTCCACTGAAAATTGATAAATTGTCCTTGTATGCCCACTAAAAATTGAAATCTAAGGCCGTAATTCATCGGATAGTTTTGACCATCATTCTGCCATAGACTTTTAAAAATTTTGTAACATTTTGGTTCCGATCATTAAAGCAATTGATATTGCGGAGGCGTGATGCCAAAGCTTATCCGGGTTATGATGACGTATGACGTTTAGGGACTAAAGTAAGGCTGGCTTCATACCATGGATTTTTTGATCCGGGGCTGTCCGCTGTAAACCAGACAGCCCCCGACCGGATCACACCGTGGTATGAAGCCAGCTTTAGATTTTCAACAAGGCGTATGGAGATGCACACCGCTTGTCAGGCACTCCAAAGTCATTAATAAGTTTGTACCTTTTAATACGTCAACAGCTTCTGACTCCAACAAGCGTCTTAATTATAGATAAACACTTAAGTAGAAGGTAATGTATTTAGTAGCTCCAGATTTTGTTTGTTTGTTGGCTTAACCTGGAGAATCACATTGGTTTTATTCTTCTTGGACTTTGTACAGTACCCCAGTGGCTACTCCATATCTTAAGTTCTGCCTCCGGAGTTACCGCCATCGGCATACAACTTGATTAGCCTATGGGGGCCAGATTAGAGAGAGCCACCGTGGAATGGAAGCACCTCATTCCTAGGTGTAAAAACCTCCACTGATAGGTAGGAAAAGCATATAGGGAATTTACAGGTTGTTACACGGACACCGTTGTAATCCTACTTTCGCGGTATGTTTTGTTTTGTTTACTTGCATGTAGGTCCTCTGACCTTTTTAAAGATTTATGTAATAAAGAATCCTTTATACTTCATCCTCCTAAGTTGGTAATTAAACATCTTGACCAACAAGCATCCTTATCATGACCGGAGAGAAAATCGCTAGTTTTGCTGAATCAAGGCCTTAACCATTTTATTCCAGTTCCATGCAGCTCCGTCAATTTTTTGGAAAGTGGATAGAGCAAATGGAGAATTACATTTTTGTTGTGTCTTTTCCGGTATTATTTTAAAGCATAACTGATACCAAGTAAAGGTAGTCAAATTAGTCCCGCTTGTGTTGGTTACGGTAAGGCAATGTGTCAAGTTTTTACAAAAATCATGGCAAGCCAAGAGCTCTAGATTGGGATTACTATACACGATTAATATATACGGTAATCACTTAACCTATTTTTCTGTCCAATGGACGCTCTAAACAATTCTTTTGTTGTGTTCATTTTTATATGGGGGATGTAATGTTGAGGTCATTGAGTAGTGTTGTAACTTGAAGCTCATTGGGCTTTAATGCAAAATCTCCAATGGGGACCCAATTATTGCACGTTTAAATAGCATTGTTCATTTGCTTTAGGCCAAAGGGACAATTAGGCCCCCTACGCTACAGGGCCTGTGGCATGGGGTAGTAAGGAATAACAGGGGGACTGGGTTTCCTTGACTAACCTTATAGCTATGGGGGCCCTAGGTGTCCCTTATGACAGAGTTACCTCTTACGGTGAGTATGTCTGAGCCACTACCCTTGCCTTGTTTCTGGCCAGCCCTGGTCTAATGTCTACCATCCAGGTATATATGTCCTGCACCCTGGACCCATCCTGGTATGTATGTTTCCTCATCCTGAAATATATGTCACCCATCCTAGGTCCATCCTGGTATACATGTTCCTCATCCTGGAATATATGTCCCCCATCCTAGGCTCATCCTGGTATATATGTCTCCCATTCTGATATATATGAGCCTTTGAGCCAAAGGCCGTGTGACAGCCTTTGCAGAGAGTCATGGCGACATCTGGCGCTGTTCACATTACAGATTCTGACACTCCACACTATGGTTTCTCTGATGCTTCTGAGTTGCAATGGCAGGCTCGGGCATCAACCAGCTGTGTTCTCATGAGTGATCGAACTAGCAGGAGTTAATCTCTGTAAACCTTCTGATTACCTCTAGGACACATGTTCTGAGAAAGCTGTCTCAGTGGTTCCCTGCCTTTTTAAGATGGCAGAATCTATCTTCTCATGCCGATTATAGCTTTTGCAAAAAATTTAGAGAAAGGGGGAGCGCACTAAGGCCGTAAATGAGGGACACCAGCATGTTTTTAACAATGGTAATTAACTCACCTGATATGGTTGTGAGAGACGTTTCACCTGTAGTAGTTTTGGCCGCTGCAGATCCCGGGATGCAGATACATACAGTAAAGAAGAAAATAGCCAGGGTTTGTCCGCGGTAGACGACAGGGAAAAAAACAAATTTGCTGCCCTGATGAAGTGGCCAGGTGGCCACGAAATGCGTTGGCTTGAGTGTGAATAAAGGTTTGCTTGCATCTTCGTTTTTTCCCTGTGGTCTATCGTGGACAAACCCCAGCTTTTTTCTCCTTTACTGTATGATTATAGCTTTTGTAATACCAATCTATGTGCAGCGGTGATCCATTGAAGTGCTGTTTGGTGTGCTGTGAAAATCCGCTTGTCGTAGATGGGGTATATGGTGAACATATATTCCTGGATGGGAAACATATATTCCAGGATGGGGAACATACATACCAGATGGACCTAGGATGGGGGACATATGTTCCAGAATGAGGAAACATATATATCAGGATGGGTTCAGGGTGGGGGGCATATCTACCTGGATTGTAGTCATATATACTAGTATGGGGATATATATTCCAGGATGAGGAAATACATACATACCAGGATGGACCCAGGGTGGGGGACATATATACCAGAGTGGGGGACATATATACTAGTATGGGAGACATATATACCAGGATGGGCCCATGATGGTGGATATATATACCAGGACAGGGGACATATATACCTTCAAGAGGTCTAGGATATTGGACATTAGTACAGGTTCCGGGATATTACTACATATAAGAGGAGGGAACATGTATGTCTTTATTTAATTTAGAAAGCTACAAGGGCCCATACATCAGACCAACGTACAGTGGGTGGGAATGGGGGGGGCTCAGACCCAAATCTTGCGCTTGGGCCCATTGGACTTTAGTTATGCTCTTACTTTTTGGGCCCCTGTGTAGCCGCACAGGTTGCATCAATTGTATATTCATCCCTGGATTATTTTATGGTGCACTATTCTTGTGGTCATTTTGGAGATGATACATCTTTGGTATTACGAAAATTCAATTAAAGTGAAAGGATGATGAGCAGGGTGGAAGCTGCAGCTGGCAATCTCCCTCTATGACACCCAAGGCTAGTGGAATGGAGTTGCTTGGTTTCAACTAAAAAAAAATATTTAATGATCTATTGATTGGCTGCTAACTCTGCTCCAGATAGGGGTGTGGACCTTTGGGGCACATTACTGTGTCATTGCTTAGGGCTACCAGAGGATCCTAGTGAGCTAATAGGACCCAGTGCTAAGCATTTGAGCAGGTGCTGATAGGACACTTTTCTCATGATAAATTGTGTCAGATTTACTAGTGTAAATTGTGGAGTCAAAGAGTTGTTCCCATTTCAGCAAACTATCAACTACTCAAAGACTAGTTAATATTTTGCTATTTTCTTGGGGTCCAAAATCTAATAAATAGGGCAATAAAATGCTGGGTCAGCGTAGAGCTGTTGCCGCGCATGCGCATTACGTCTCCTCCATCTTCAAATAGCTGAGAACAGCACCGAACTATCTCCAGAAGTCTCATAGAAAGTGGACAGATGAGAAATTGTGAGGATGGAAATAACCCTTTATTAGTGAAGTGTTCTACACTGATGACAGCCTGCACCCTATTCTTCTGACACAAAGACCCCAATGTATCAAAATGTTTTTTGCTAGAATTATGATATAAAACTCTTTACAACTTAGTAATTTCAGAAATGTTTTATGACTTTTGACATGTTTTGTGCCAGTTCTGGCCAGCTAAGTCAACTTTTTGAAATGTGTGAGGTTTTGCTGGTAGTGTGCATGGCTAGTCACAATCGGCAAATTCATCATATTTGTGGCATCATGTAGGATGGAATTGTCCTTCTGCCTATGACACTTCTGACGGTGAGTGCATGATAGATGAAAGATGCACCACATTCGTTAAGAGGCACACATGCCCTAATGACTTTAGACCATCTTCCATCAGTGTTCTTAAAGGGTCAGGGTGCCTTACCCAGAATGCTTCTCAGAATATTGCGGAAAAGCACAAAGCAATTAAAACACCTTCCCCCTATAAGAGGTGCCTGAGCAATACGGTCTATGCCGAGAGACACGCTGCTAGTTGTCAGGTCCCTGCTACCTGTGCTGTATTCTGAGTCCTGTGCTTCACCGTGCTTTACCGAGCCTGTGTCTCTTTCCTAGTACCACTGTACCCACAGGCACATATCTAAAACAGTCCAGCTGCTGTACCCTCTGCCATCCTGAAACAGACCTGCTGCCTTACCCAGTGCACCAGCCCAACCCACCCTTGCTGCCAAACCTTCTGCACCTTTTCTACCAGCTGTCCAGTCTGCACCTACCTACAGCAGAGACTGTACCTGCCTGCATTCCCCACTAGCTCAGAGTCTTAGTCGAGGTACTGCGATCCCATGGAAAAGCACTTGGTGGCTACTCCCTAACACAAGCCTTACCTCTCCACCCGAGGCTCTAGTGAAGACGGAGTAGTTGGCTTGTCATGCCCCTCCAGGTCGAGATCAGTGCCTCATCCCAGTGAATCCACTTCCCTACGCTTGTCCCTGCAAGCGTTACAGGTTTTCTTCCGATACTTATAATGCAGAATTCTTCAATGGCGGTAATGCAAAAACTATCCATATACGGTAATAGGTTTTCTGCAAAATAATAAATGTATTAATTACACAATAAATCAATTGCTACAATCTCTAAAGTGTGAAAAACTTAGGACTAAAAACGAAGCGAAAAAAAAACTGTTAAAAAAATGCATTATTATCTTTCCGCGGTCTGTTTCTTTCTTATGGCTATTCTTTTTGTGCGTTGAATTAAATCTGAGCTGACAGCTTGAGAGTGTTATGAAACAACTGGCATGCAATCAATTTTCTTCTTAGTGTTTTTTTGCTGTAGTAAAGTGTGTCATCCAGAGGGCCCTGTCTGTCACAATCGTTTCTCTCCTCTCCCTGCAGAATGAGGCAGGGAAAAAAAAAAAATGCATCGAAACAAAAGGGAAAAACAGGAAAGATGCTGCAACTAAAGTCTGGTCACGTGATGCCTTAGAAGCAAAATCCCCTGTTCACTTCAATGTCTTACGAAAAGCAGAGATGACACCCAGAAGTAGCGTTAACTGGAGGTTGTCGTATGATGTAGCATCAAAGGATTGTGGGTAATGTATGTGAAAATCTATTCCGATGCCGTAGGCACATGCCAACAGATAATCATTATACATGAAAAAGAGTCTACGGATAAAGTCTACCCCTGCTTAGTTATGAGAGGCTAGACTAATTACAGCTTGCTGAAGGCTTAGACATCATTTTTTAGAAAATGAGAAAAAAAACAAATGTGCAAGTCACATTATGCAGTATAAAAAAAAACAAACCATGAAGATTATTTATACCATCAGGGTAAAGAAGGACTTCACCTTGGGCAAGATGATCTTCAGTATGATCCTGTCACCCCTCCACCCCCAGAGTCTGCCCCATCGACTAGTGATGGGCGAACCCGAACTGTAAAAATTTGGGATCTGTCCCGACCACCTAGTGTTTGTGCAAACACAGGTTTCCCTACGAAATTCGTGTTACAGTTCAGGTCTGGGGACTGTAAAACAAAGAACATGAATAATAAACATTATTATTGTACTTACCGGGTCCTGTGGCCCGTGCATTGCCATCTCGCTGTCCTGGCGGCTGCATCTACTTCCGGGCCGCTCGTTATCTTCCGGGATATTCACTTCACTGGATCCAACAGCCAATCACAGATGCTGTCACACAGAATTGACGTCTGTGTTTCGCTTCTTGAATAATCTGCAATCAGCCAACAAATTCTATTATTATAAAATGTATGGGCTTGCTTCAGCTTACTCCACTCTCAGCACTCGGCTGTGTCATTCTGGGCCTTCTCTCTTTGTTGGCAGACAGTGTTTGCTGTTGGCAAACATGTAGCAGAGGTGAAGTAAGAAGTCCTGGATTACGTTGGAGCAAGGTTTTTTTTTCTAAAGCTAGGGTCACACTTGCAAAATTCTAAGTTCCCTGCGTTGTTTGCAGATAACTTAGAATTTTTCTGTCACTACGCAGCCTTCATGCAGGCTGCGTAGTGGAGAACGCGGCCTCTAGCAACCCGCTGTGTTTCATGGATACCAGCTACACAGCGGGCTGCGGGGAGTGCGATTTGCACCACACATGCACCATGCACAGGGGAACACATCATGATGCATTCCCCTGTGCGTGGTGTGAATCGCACTCCCCTCAGCCTGCTGTGTAGCGGGTATCCATGGAACACAGCAGGTTGCTAGGGGCCGCGTTCTCCACTACGCAGCCTGCGTGAAGGCTGCGTAGTGAGAGAAAAATTCTAAGTTCTCTGCAAACAACACAGTGAACTTAGAATTTTGCAAGTGTGACCCTAGCCTAATAAAGGTGGAGTCCCTAAATGTGTTTTGTGTTTTATTTCCAATAAAAAATTTATCTGTTGTGTTTTTATTTAAAGTCTACTAGAAATTCATGGTGGCTGGTTCAAATTTGGCCTGACATCAGGGATTTCGGGCTTAGTACCAGATGACAAGACAAAGCTGGTATTAACCCCATTGTTACCCAGTGTGCCACCCCTCCACCAGGGCCACTGGAAGAGTCGGGTAAAGCACCTGGAAATGGCGCTACAATAAATGTGCCATTTCCAGTGGTGGCTGTGGGCTGCAGTTGTCAGCATGGGGGGAGTTTTGGGGGCCTTACCATGCTGAAAATCCCAGCCCCCAGCTTTCTGGTTTTACTTTGGCTGACGATCAAAATATGGCAGGAGCCTATGTATTTTTTTTAAATTATATAATTTAATTTTTTTTTTAAATAACATGCTTTCTTGTATTTTGATTGCCAGGCAACGTAAAGCAAGGCCGCTGGGGAAGGCAGCCCATAGTTGTCTGCTTTATCTATGCTGAGAATCAAAAATATCGCAGAGCGCTACATCATTTTTTTTACATTATTCATTTATTCTTATCTTACTATATGTGTGCGAGGCATAACAGTCAATCACAGAGCTGTCACACAGAATGGGGGTCTGTTATTGACTAGTCGCGTAATCTGTTACCAGCCCATACATATGGTCATTAACTACAAGCTTCAGCTTATTGGAAAGCACTAATTCTGGAGGCTGCCAGAGATAGCTTTTGCTTCCCCTGCCTAGTCTCCTGCCTTGTAATGGTGTTTTTCCTATGTTACCTTGGTCTGTTTTTTGGGCACCTTTTCTGCCTTACGATTTTGTACCTTGATGCCATCTTCACTTTGACCCGACTCCCTGATGATTTTAATAGATCTTGATTTTGTCCTTTTTCTGACCTCCCGCCTTTGACTCTGCTTGGCGTTTGTTCTGTATCTGGACTGCATCCCTTCTATAGGAAAGTTATCCCCTGGACCATGTGGGAAATTGAGATCCTTGTATAGGAGTTAAAGGGTATCAGGGTGTCTTGGGGTTCTGCCTAATGGAGCAACTTGTACCTATAACTTCGGATGGACGTCAGAGATCCTCCACAACTGCTTGACTCTGGGTCACCAACATGTTGAAGCTATAACACAAAGGATAAGTGACCTAGGGACAGTTTTGGAGGAAGGATTGAAAGAGGGTAGATTTTAGTAGTTAGCGCGCTCCTCCAGTGAGCAGTTAGCACCCCAGTTCTGTGCGTAGTCGGTGGGCATCATTGGAGTACGCTCAACTGAACCTCAAGTGGTAAAGTATCTCATATCGTTTTTATTGAAAAAATTACAAGTATGGAATGGACAAGGCTACATAGTTATGTATCTAGGAGGTTTCATCCCTTCTTTTCAAAGGTTGGGAATTGTATGTTGCCATTATTCACAATCTGTGTTTGTTGTGTATCCTTGTGCATTAGGGCATCTTAGATTAAAAGGCCATTAATGCAGAGCCGTAACTTGAAACGCCTAAACCCCAATATATTTGCAACTACTTTCCATGTGATATGTATTATACGTGTGTTTTTCACAGGGCCCCTCTTAGGCACCTAGAGTGGTTATGGTCACCAGCTTTCTACCCCATGCTTTGCCCATGCCTTAAACTCCACTACTTTATATTGAGCTAAAGTTTGCCAAAGGTTGATTATATGCCGATAGAAATGGGTATCAATAGGATGGAAAGGTTGAGACAAGTTGGGAATATAAATACCTGAGCTTGATACACTGTGTGACTATTGACTATAGTTAAACTCCTGCTCCTGAACTTTCCATTTACTCAGAAAAATAGCTTGAATCCAATGTGGCCTAAGCAATATTGACTGTGTCACCGAGTTATGAATTTACAGCTACTATTAAACTCTATGAAGAAAGGGAGAAGGGTGGAGAGCACTTAGAACAGTGAGAGACCAGGCAGACACAGGCAGATCGTACTGCAGCTTTTAACAAAATTCAATTTAGTGCTGGATTCACATAAAGATAGCTCATAGATGATGTACATTGTCCTGCTTATGTGTGTGGGCCACCAAGACAAAAGAGCAGGAATTCCTTATTTCTGTGTGTGCTATGTCTTTACCTACTAGCTCAGAGACAACTGAAAATTGGAGCTGGAGCCTGTAGAGGTGAAAACTGTTGAAAAATGCAGGATACAGGTCATACAATTACCACAAATAGTGTTATTCCTTATGACCAACTATTCTAAAAATGAGAGGTACAAACTGTGTTTTCGGGAACCGGACACATGTTGTTTCAGGATCGCGGCTTGCTCCGCACGAGCCGCGGTCCTGATTCATCAGCAGCGGCAGCTGACTGCGGCAGTACACCGGACCAGAGGGCATATTAGCCCTCCAGTTCTGTGTGCTGATCCGATCCGGGCTGTCAGGTTCACTCTGACAGCCACGGATCGGATCAAACCCGCTATGTAAAGCCAGCCTAAGACGGGATCCGAATTTCAATTATATACAGAAGTGTGACATAAATGAATATTGTACATACGGTAATTCAATTTTGCAACTTTTTCTAAGGTATTCAATTAATAAAAAACATGAATTAGATGAAAAGAAAATGTAACAATATAATGTGTTATCATAGTTTTTGGTACAACATTATTTAGAAAAGCAAATTGACTAGGGGTCATATAATTAACATGCTTAGATACAGTAGTGGGTTGGATAAAAATGGATCTGAGTATTTGAATGAGTTTTATAAATACTCTTTTTCCTTCATTTTATCTCACTTTTGATATTAATTAATTTTGAAAATGGTGTTCACCTGTCAATCATGTAGAAAGTCTTTAAATAAACAAAACAATTCAATTAGAGGTAAGAAAATGCTAATTATCTCAGACAAGTCGTGTACATGACATTACAGTATTATTTCTGAGCTCTACACTTTCTTCTCGCGGGCAGACACTGTCAGTAATTATCAGTTTTCAACCTCTTATATTGCTTTTGTTCTGAACATAACTTACTTTTATGATGAGTGAATCTACTCTGAAAGAATTGATTTTTTTTCTTATGAATTTCCAAAATAATTTGGTTTCTACCAAATCTGAATTTTTTGGAATACAATTTCTGTGAACCCAATAAAGTGTCGACCAGTCCCCAACATTTTTCTGAATGTTAAGGGTTGGTAGGGTGTTAGAAAAGGCACTAAGCTCCAATACTCACCTCTCCTTGCTCCTCCGCATACCTGACCCTTTACCACTCAGTCGTCCAAATGGCTCCTCTTCACTCATCTTCTCCTTCCAGTCAATTCCTGGTCTTTTTTCTTCTGCAATCACCATTGAGTAAGTCCTATGTGGTTAGACGAAGTCTTATGTCAATAGTGTTAATGATGTGTATCATGTCCCACATGAGGTCTAGTTAATAGCCGAACCGGAGTGAAGAAAACCCAATGGCTGCTGGAAAGGAAAGAAAGATGGAGAGAAGCCAATTGGAGTCCCTACAGCAGGGTATTTATTGGTGAAGGCAGAGGAGATGTAAGAGGTTTTTTTTAACCTTTTCTGATAAATTTGTTTCATGTTGAATTTATACAATGTAAATTGAACCTTACCCGCAAATTGAGCGAAACGGGCTGAATCACATTTTGGCTCAGGCTTGTTAAATTTCCATGTCTGATCCTTTTTTAGTCTCTCAGGAGATAATACGTTTTGTGTTGGAGAAGTCTAACAGCAGCTTACTCCCCTCTTCCCTTGGAAACATATAAATGGTTGACCAAGCTAACCCTTCACATGTATGGGAGAGTCAGGAGAGACAGCTGTGAGCTGAATAAGAGGTTGATCTCACTTTAGAATGTAAAGCTACCCTTTAGCCGGGGTCACACGCGTCAATCAGATCGCTGGCGACATTGACGGCTGATCGCTGGTGAGCTGTCACACAGGCAGACTCACTAGTGATCAATGGACCAGCCACATCGTGGAAATGATTTAAATATTGTTTCCATGATGTCTGGTATCCATGGTAAACTGCAGGTAACTAGGCAGTGCGCGCTGCCTAGATACCCGATGTATACCTTGGTTACCAGCCTTCTCCGCTCACCAGCTGGTATCCAAGGTACACAGCGGGTAACTAGAGTCCCTAGTTACCCGCTGTGTACCTTGGATACCAGCCGGTGAGCGAAGAAGGCTAGGAACCAAGGTATACATTGAGTATCTAGGCAGCGCGCGCTGCCTAGTTACCCGCAGTTTACCCTGGATGCCAGCTCCTAGAGCTTGCTGAGAGGCGCTGGGAGCTGGCTGATCGCGCGTCCCAGTGTCACACTGCTGCGTGTACACCGGGCGACCATCACCAGGTTTTCGGTCCAGTCTGAAAACCTAGCGACCATCGACCAGTGATTTATTGCTGGTTGATGCGCCCTCTCACACGCGTCAATATCGCTGCACCGTCACGTGCAGCAGCGATATTGACAGCAATATTGACACATGTGATGGCCCCTTTAGGGTATGAAACCATTCCACTTTGGTTTACCCAATGAAGGAAACTGGTTCATCTAACTGGCTTTCCAGGTCTTGCACCACCCCCAATACAAATTAAATGGCTATCAGCCAAATGATTATGTGGCTGACAGCTATCTACTTCAATACCCTATTCTCAGGAATGTCAAGATCATCCAGTTCCCTATGGGAGAGCTGCTACTACATTTAGACTCCTCTCACAACAGCTCATCTCCCAGAGATGGAAATCCAACAAGTCAGATCCTTCTCCTTCCAACTTCATTTGTCAGTAGATAGTAGAGAGTCCCCATATACCTTAGATCACAATCTAATCCTTCCAATATTGGCAGGTTTTAGTGATTTTAATATGTAGGCAGGCTTTTACATCTAGCACATGCATTGTGTGTAAATGGATCTTGTTACCCCTGTACACCAATGATTCTGTACTGTCTGATCTACAAATTAAGCAAAGGTTATCTTGACTCACATAACACAACAATGCAATATCAAGGCAGAGAAAAAGTGTAATTGGACACATAACTTGACATTGGTCAATGTCTTGTGCATTATTATCTTAATCCTTGTACATGTGATAAAATGGTGCATTGTGAGTCATGATAACCTTTATTGCATCTGCATGTAAGGGTGTCAAAGGATAACTTTCTTTCTCCCTTTAAGAATGTGGTGTATATTTGTATAATATTACTATGTTTAATCATTTGTGTGTGGCCAACTATTGGTCAAAGTAAAGACAGCTCCTCAGTCCCCTTTCATAATGAAAGTGAGTAGAAATAATTTGTGATTTTCCTCAGGGGTGGGGCTTAGCTAATAAAAGGGCCTTGCAGAGTAGTGGGGGACAGGAGACTCCCAATAAAGAGGAAGGAAACTGGAATTAAAATGGAACTTCTGTCCTATTTAATTCAGCTGAACACTTTGGGCCCCTGAGACTTGGACACGGGACGGGAATGTCAAACCATCTGTGAGTGTGTTCCTCTCAGTGTTTGTAGATATGAGATAATGCGCAATAGGGTCTTATCTCAAAAATAAAGAGATGAGGTGGATAGTAAGTGTGAACTACTCACCTGGTGCGGTTGTGTTACCCACAACCAGTTTTGATCACCTGTAAGACAGCTGCTGCAGGGCTGCACTTTCACGGTTAACCGTGGAGAGAAGATCACTTCTGTTGGACAAAATGCCGCAATGCCTGAGCTGCCGCCAAGAAACACCAGAACAATGGATCATCTGGGTGCAAAGGTCTTTAATCTTCCAACGTGTTTCGGAGCGATAGCCCAGCTCCTTCCTCAGGTATGTTCCCTGAGGAAGGAGCTGGGTTATAGCTCCGAAACGTGTTGGAAAATTAAAGACCTTTGCACCCAGATGATCCATTGTTCTGGTGTTTCTTGACGGCAGCGTGGGCATTGCGGCATTTTGTCCAACAGAAGTGTTCCTCTCAGTATTGGTACTCGTTACCTGCCTCTGGCAGCACCCCAGTAAATGACTGTTTCCCCCAATGCAGACCACGGCCTAGACTCAGGAAAATGAGTTGAAATGATACAAGCTGTGAAGAAACTTTTGTTTGGCAGTGGCCCCGGTGGTTCCTTTGGGACGGTTCACTGTAGATGGGATAGGGCCTGAATTACGGAAGACCGCATGAATTCATGTCAGGCTTTAGTGGTGTGGAGGTACGAAAGGCTGGAGGGACTGGAATGAGGGGAGCAGTGTGCATCAACGTGTGTTACTGTACATACTCCCAATCAAGCAAAGTTCATTATATGTGCCCGTGTTTCTTGAGACTATTGTAATAAATCTTCAATGAGTACTTTGATAGACTCTATGTGTCATTTGGCCCTCACCGAGGGAGACTGTAAACTTACATTTTGCAGTGAGGAGCTGGCCAGGGCATGCTCAGTGAAGGCGGGGGGTGCTCCGCAGCTCGGCCGTGGTTCGCCTACGACTACCGGGTTGCCGTGTTGCCGGCCCCTCAACATTCATATGCCATTGCTTTTTATAATTCCTTTCCACTGTACATAGTAGATAATTAGCTTTTTCTCCCCAAGTCAGCCAATGTGCATCTGCTCTCGTTTTATCACCTATTGGCACTGCCAGTCACACTTAGTAACTCACAATTTGTCACGTCAACATTCCTACGAAAGCAATATTTCCAGACAGGAGATGAATAGAGTTTTAAGAACCATTTCCTTTTCCCTATTACCTGCACCATTTGCAACTTGTATCATATAACACATGAAACAGACTTAAATTGCAAAATCGAAATTGTAGACTAAACTCCTCTAAGGCACAAAAAGTTAGATTATACCGAGACCCATCTGACTTCCTCAGGGACATTAGCCACGTAATCGCGCAAAGTATAGGAAAGAAGCAATGCTAAAGGGAAAACTTAACATTGTAATCAGCTGGGAACAGAGACTTAATGCTGTGCTTAGTTTTGCTAAGCGCTGAAAAATGTTTATTTCAAGCCTGAAGGGTTTAATAGTTTCCCCTATAATTAAAACCCATCAACAGTTAGGGCTGCCAATGTAAGGGAGGAAAAATGAGGAAAAGGCTTAATTCTAAATCCATTGTGCATTCATTCTCCACATGCAAAACAGAGAGTAACATCACTGTCCTATACTACCAATGTATTTACTAGAATGGAACCATACAAAGAAGTCATTTTGCCTTTATAAAACCATACACTTTTTTTTATGTGAATTATGTCATAGGACTGAGTGGTTGTTACATGGTTGATAAATGGTGGCAAAGTGAGGTGAACAGGTAGGAGTAATGTAGGCTGTAAAGGTTGGATGACAACTGGAGGAGTAGAGTAATCAACCACAAGAAAGCTAGAGACATCATGGGGAGACTGGTGAAGCAGAGCCCTGTAGAGATATAGCAGAGCCCAGTGATGTAGCAGGAGATTCACTCTCAGTGATGTTGCAGATTTGAGTAGTTAAAGAGAACCTGACCGCAGGATTTATCCCTAGAAAGTGCAGCCTCGGCATAATGTCGCTGTGATGCCAATTACACTGATACCTGTGGTGAAGGATCCGATCTATGGTTGTAGAATAATCCTCATCTAAAGTTTTCATGATGACGTCATCTGTTCATCGCTTGTGCGTCGGGGCAGGACCAGCTGGTAGGGTCGTCTTCGTCATCTCTGCCCCTACACCTGCCTACTCCTTTTCTTCTTCAGGTCACTGATTATTCAGTGACCTGCCCCCTTTTTGAAATTCTAAGCCGATGCTGCCACCATGATTGCACTTTGGGCAGCGCATGTGCAGTGTGATTCATGCCGGTGGTCTTTAGATCTTCAATAAAACTTCACTAGATGCAGCGCATGTGCAGACTAAGATTTCAGCTTAATGATCTCTTTGTTAAGACAAAATCCCACTCTGCGCATGCGCTGCCACCGTCGCTGTTTTATTGAGGTCCTGATTTTACAGACTGTCCTCAATAAAATGATGCTGGTGGCAGCGCATGTACAGAGAGAGATTTCAGCTTATTGAAGAGGTCACTCAGCTGATATCTTGGTCTGTGCATACGCTGCATCTAGAGCAATTTTACTGAAGACCTGTAGACAACACGAAGTATCACACTGCACATGCACCACCCACAGCAATCATGGCGGTGTGCTGGAATTAAAAAAATAAGGTGCAGAGGAGGCAGGTAGAGGAGTGGAAAAGAAGGCTGCCTTGCCTAAGTAGTACTTGATAGCTTTTTTTTTTCATTCTGGTGGAAAGTTGATGTGCATATACAGTAATGCTTAGGATTAACATTCTCAACCGTGGCCAAGAGATGAAAATCCAGGGTCCAGACATTTATGCATCTTTATTTTCTCTGTGATAAAGTTTACAAACTAACTTTGTGACCCTTCCCGTGATTTGAAAATGGTTTATGGTGCCGTCAAGTTGTTTATATATTCAAGAGTAACACCGTTGAATTTCTATGTGTCTGTATACATGAAAAAGGCCCCTACTGCACCGAAACGTGTTGTCTAAAGAAGTTGGCTTGACTTTATCTCCTGCTGAATTCTGCCTTTTAAGGATCCATTTGCTCCACTCATTAGTCGTCCACTCCAGCATTGTGGTAAGCATAAATCTGATGAACACTTTTCTCAGTTTTCTCCTTATCTGAGAGCTGCAAATTGTGCTCTACGGACCTGGTGAATGGTGCAAATTATCCCCTAGAATTGCTATTGTAGTGTTTTACCTATAGTAGTACAACTCAATAAGGGAAGCCTCTCATATATATATACTACTGTAGTAACTTTTGTTATGTGCTAACACCATGAGCACCTTTATGGTACCTTTACACGCCGCCACCGAAAGGTAGAAACCGCCAGGTATCAGACACAATTGTACCTGATACCTTGAAAACACCGCGAAGTGGTGGCGTGTAATTCAGGAAGTTTCTTCCTGTGCCTTTGGATACCTGTGTGTCAGCCGTGCTCAAAAACAAGCAGGTAAAAACCCTATGGTGGAAGCGTGTAATCGGGGCATAGGCACGGTATTTGAGTTCCCTGGGGCATGCCACAGCGTCATGTATACCACGCCCCATCGGCTATCATTGGTTGGAGCTACTGTGTACCCATTTGCTGTCCCTGCACAGGGCGGCATATTTAACGAGCTGACCAGTCACTACACATTTGCTATAGCGTCGTGTATTAGCCAGCCTCCCTGCGCTGGCTGGCCAATCATGATGCTATTGCATTGTCCAATCACCGTACGAGCGTCACGTAATACACAACTCTGCCACGCCTATGTAGTTACGGCGCACAATATGTATGCCCATATTCCCTTCTGGTAACGGCGTGTAAATGAAGGAAGGTGCTCCACAGAAGGTAACCTGCGGCACCCGTCGGCACTTCTGGGGGACGAAAATACCTTCTGTGGAGCACCTTGTGGCGGCGTGTAAATGCGGTATCAGGTACCGTTAGGAACCGTTGCAAACGCGCGCGTGCACGTGCGGTGCCTACCTGTTGCTATCCTCGGTGGCGGCGTGTAAAGGTACTATTAGTGTTAATTTTTTTTTCTATGCGGATCATCCAAATTTGGGAATGTTAAAATAAATTGGAGGAGAGATGGTTAATAGACTGCACTGCTGTGGCCCAAAAACAGTAGAGCGTGGATGGCTTGATCGTGATTTACTATACACGTTTCGTAGAACAGAGTCTTCATACATGTGTGATTTCCTGAACAAAGAGACTCTGGTCTCTGACACACAAGATCAAGCCATCCACGTTCCACTGTTTTTATGCCACAGCAGTGCGGTCTATAAACCCTTTCTCCTCCGATTTGTATTATCCTGCCTTGGGGACTGCGGGAGCCATCGTCTACTTGCTTTTATGATCCTTGTGACCGACTCCCAACCATCCAAGGTGAACAATTCCTTGCTTAATCTGTATTCGTTTAGCATAAAACCATATATGCACCATTTTGGTTTTTCAGCCACTACCGTCCTAAGTTGGGAACATTGGCAGGTATGATTTTAATAGAATGCTAAAGATGAATTTCATGTATATAGATTGTTCATAACTTTAATGGACTGGCCAGAGGACAGGTGATAGCTTGCCAATCAGTAGGTGTCCCACTATTGGGACCTGCACTGATTGGCAAATAGGGGAATTTCCGTTTTATCTCTCTTTTAGGCTAGGGTCACACTTGAGCCTTGGATCAGGTTTTTGCATCATTTGTGCACTTTTTTCTAAGTCCAAAACCTGATGCCAAAAACTGATGCTGCACTCAAGTGTGACTGCAATGGTGTGACTGCAGTGGGTGCAATTAAAAAAACTGATCTGGTTAGTTAACATGGCGCCCTATGGGAATCACATGCAAATCCGCATGGCACTAAATGGTACCATGAGTTTTCGCATGAGTTTTTTAAGGCTAGGGTCACACTTGCATGCATTTTTTAAGGTTGTTTTTGACAGCCTGCATTGTTGGGCTGCGTTTTGCTGTTAGGTCTGGAGCAGCCTTAATAAACTCATGTGAAATCTCATGGTAGCATTTAGTGCCATGCGGATTCACATGCGATTTCCATAGGGCCTCATGTTACAAAAATGCCTGCGTTTTTGAAAAAGCACCAAAAAACTCATCATGATGCATTTTTTGGTGCTGACCCAAAAACTCATGAAAAAACTCATGGCACTTTAGCCATGCTTTTTCGGCATTGGGTCATGCATTTTTTGTATTGGGGCCTATGGATGAGTTTTTGCATGCGTTTTTCACAAAATACAAGTGTGAAAAACTCATGGGAAAGACACATCCACAACGCAAGTTTCACCCCAGCCTGTCAAAAACAACCTTAAAAAACGCAGCCATGTGTGACCCTAGCCTTAAACTGTAGTCCCAGGTCCAATTACTGCTCCATTCATGCTCTATGGGACTGCTGGAGAAAGTTAAATACAGCTCTTGGCATGCCTGTGTAAAATGAATGAATTGTAGGTAGAGCAGGCAAACTTCCATCAACCCTAATGTAGATAAAAGTTCCCTGTTCTGCCTATTAGTGTGGGTCTCAGTTGTTGGACCACCTCTCATGGAGGTAAATGATTACTTGTTTTAACGGAACACCTCCTTTATGGCTGGTTTCACACACCCATGACACATGGACCGTTCTCACATTTTACTACTTCACTTGACCACATGGTCTCCTGACTTGAGCTCTCGGCTTTATATATGCCTTTAAAGCAGTAAGCTCAGTTGGGGACAGCCAGAGTTTGGGCTGGGTCTTCTGATGTGTGAATGGTCCATGTTTCATTGATTAAACCAGCCCAGGAGAGAAAAAATATTGCAATCTATTATTGAGCAAATCTGTTTACACTAGCGTAGACAGATGGAAGATGTAGCGCTCAACTCTCAGTTATTGCTTCTCTACTATTGAGGATCGGTGATCTTGTTCTTTAAGAAAGAGTCTGAAAGGAAAGTGTCACTGGTGAGCATGGCGGTTGTCAGAAATTATGAGAATCACAAGCTGGGAATGTTGTGATATTTTCTAAAGAATCCTCATCTGATGCGTCCTGTGATCCTCGGACTTTGGCTTCTATCTTGAAAAATTACAATGGAACGTTGCGGTAATTACTGCTGGGTCAGCTTTGCCAACTGTCACTGTCCATAGGGGTCTATTGTTTAGTCCTAATTAAAACTAATTGAGGTTTTCTTTAAATCAGCCTTTTCCACTCCCAGGGACAATCATGCACTCAGTTTCCTAAGCGTCCTGCCCTTTCTGTGACCACACTACGAGGGGTGTGAGAACAGCGTTCACATATCTGGCATCAATTCCTATTTTCATATTTTATTATTTATTTTATTTCACATTTTGTCTGCAAATGGACAGGCCAGTTTTTATTTTTGCTCCCCATATTGTTATAGTCAGGAATGGGAGAAAACTTGTATAACATAAGTGTGATTTACTATGTATTGCAAGATGTGTGCAGTAGACAGAAGTGTTTCCAGATGCCTTCAGACAATGGGTTTGTCCTATTAAACTCCAAACAATGTAGGTTACAAATTGCTCCTAAATTCCTGAAGGATTGCATTTTAGTGGTGCATTTTTAACATTTTTTATTTAGTTTTTCAAGTTTCTTGTCTCCAAACCTTGTAGAAACTACAGCGTATTCTCATTGACTGTGACCCATCAAGTAAGACATTTCCAAGTAGCTTAATATATCATTTTTTTGACACAGAAGCTGGAGACATTTTTTTTGGTAAATAGTCCAATAGTGTGCTATGGAGGATGTACAGCTGATAGTGGAATGCTATGCCAACATAAAGTCATTATACAATAGAAATTAGAGTGCAAATCAATGTTTATGATCTGGTGTATTGGCCATGTCAGTAATCTGTGGAAGATGGATGGTAGTATCAAAAACTGCCTCATCAAATGGCTACTCTGTTGATTAGACGGTCTGATGCAACATCAACATTGCAAAGAGACACGCATATGACGTAGTTCCAGGCCAGCTAACCAACAGAAGATCCATGGACTCTCATTTCCCAGAGATTTCAGTTCAAAACCCTAACCATGATACACAAACCCATCCATAGTCGTACATCTGTGACATGGTCTCCCAGTACTTATCTACATGCAACCTCCCATCCTTTCAAGATCCTCTCCCCTCTTATAAACTCTTTCCACAACCACAAACATGATTTCTCCCATGCATCCCCCATACTATGGAACTCTCTACCCCAACACAACAGTCTCTCATCAACTGTGGAAATATTCAAAAGGAACCTAAAGACCCTCCACTTCCAACAAGCCTACAACCTGCAGTAACCCTCAGTCCATTATACTGTCGCATGACCAGCTCTACCTTCTCCTAGTATATTATCATCCATTCCTTGTACATTTGGAACCCTTATGGTAGGGTCCCCTCTCCTCCCCCAGTGTATTCTCATTAATCCCTTGTATACTGTCAGTCCTCGTGGGCAGGGTCCTCTCTCCTCACCTACTGTATCCTCACCAATCCCTTGTAGACTGCACACCCTCATGGGCAGGGTCCTCTCTCCTTGCCCGCTGTATCCCCATTCATCCCTTGTAAAGTAGGAGCCCTCATTGTCAGGGTCTTCTCCCCTTACCTACTCTATCCTCAACAGTCTCTTGTAGCCTGTGAGCCCTTGTAGGCAGGGTCCTCTCTCCTCACCTACTGTATCCTCACCCATCCATTGTAGACTGTGAGCCCTCATGGGCAGAGTCCTCTCTCCTCACCTTCTGTATCCTCAACTGTCCCTTGTAGACTGTGAGTGCTTGTGGGCAGGGTCCTCTCTCCTCACCTACTATATGCTCATCTATCCCTTGTAGACTGTGAGCCCTCACAGGCAGGGTCCACTCTCTTCTCCTACTGTATCCATACCCATCCCTTGTAGACTGTGAGCCCTCATGGGCAGAGTCCTCTCTCCTCACCTTCTGTATCCTCAACTGTCCCTTGTAGACTGTGAGTGCTTGTGGGCAGGGTCCTCTCTCCTCACCTACTATATGCTCATCTATCCCTTGTAGACTGTGAGCCCTCACAGGCAGGGTCCACTCTCTTCTCCTACTGTATCCATACCCATCCCTTGTAGACTGTGAGCCCTCATGGGCACGGGCCTACCTCCTCCTGTACTAATCTGTGCCTTGTATATTTCATAATTATTGTACTTGTTCATATTATGTATACCAATTTTCACATGTAAAGTACCATAGCGCTATAAATCATATTAACAATGGATTACATAACCTAACCTAAGCTCTTAGGTCCTCCATCCAGTGATCATAGATTACTTATGTGGCCAATGGACCGACCGGGTGTTGCGAATTAATTCACGAGAATAGGAAGAGCTTTTTTAAGCATTTTTCCAGTTGTCTTTTAGAGCTGACCTATTTCAAAAGGTTCCTCAAAAACTCTATTTGTGTATATCTGTAGCCTAGGCTTAAAAATTCTTAGGATACGTAGTATAATAGAAAATTATAAAAACATACAGCACTTCCTAACAAGTGTGGACAGCTGCAAAGCTGAACATGAATATACTATAAAATAGACACTTGCACTCTGAGATGATAAGATTTGCAAACATTGAATATAGGAATATTGACATGCATTACTGCTAAAGAAATATATAAAAAAAATTGAGACATTTTGCTCACAAGAAAGGCCAGTTTTATGGGAGCACAACAGCCAATGTCAAGGCGTAACTCTTTGTTGGGTCCCTACCTAATGCCTCAATCTGGGTTTGAAACCCTTCTTATGGGCAGGTAGGAACCTGCTAATAGAAAATTAAAATCACATAAGGCCGGTGGAAAAGGAGTGCTCAGTCAGAAGGCATGACCCCATATACTAAATTGAACAAAAAACTGATGACTCTTTCTAACAAATGTGAACAGGTGCAAAGTTGAATATGAAATATGCTATAATAAATAGACAGCTGCATTCTGAGATGCTATAGCATGCAAAACAGACACAATGAAGACATAGTAACATAGTTTTTAAGGTTGAAGGAAGACTTTAAGTCCATCTAGTTCACCCATAGCCTAACATGTTGATCCAGAGGAAGGCAAAAAAAAACCATGTGGCAACACTAAGCTCCACATTGGGGGAAAAAATTCCTTCCTGACTCCAGATATGGCAATCAGACTAATTCCCTGGATCAACGCCCTATCAAAGAATCTAGTATGTATAACTGATAATATTATAGTTTTCAAGAAAGGCATCCAGGCCCTTCTTAAATGTTAGTAGTGAGTCCCTCATTACACCATCATGTGGCAGAGAGTTCCATAGTCTCACTGCTCTTACAGTAAAGAATCCGCGTCTGTGATTATGATTAAACCTTCTTTCCTCCAGACGTAGAGGATTTCCTCCAGACGTACGCCTTTACATTGGCTGCTGGGCTCTCATAAAACTGGCCTTTTTAAATTTATAATATATTTCCTTAGTAGTAACACATGTCTATATTCCTATACTTAAAGGAAACCTGTCCTCCAGGGCATTGTATACTGTGCCCAGCAGGTTATACATCATGTAAATGGGGTTCTAGTAACCCCTGTATATGCCCAGAGTGACCCCACATACCTGTGATATGAAGTTATATTGAGTGCACAGCTGGCCTCCTGTTGAGTCACGGAGGCAGCTATTTAGTTCATGTTGGTGAAACTTCTCGCCGCCCCTCCAGGCTGGTTCAAATCTCCCATCCCTCCTCTGGCCAGCACATGAGTGACAGGAGCACTTGCACTGATGCAGTGGAGCGGGGCAGGTGTCTGTGGTCCATAGAAGTGATGAAGTCTCATGAGACTTCACTAGTCTTGCGAGACTTTGGCACTGACAGCGGCATCCACTCCACTGCGCGAGCGCGGGTGCCGTGGTCAGTGCCGAAGTCTCGCGAGACTTCAGTAGTCTCACGAGACTTCCGCATTATGCATGGGCACGTGCTCCACTGCGCAGGTGCGGGTGCCGCTGTCAGTGCCAAGGTCTTGCGAGATTAGCGAAGTCTCATGAGACCGTCATTGTTCTATGGCCCGCTGACACCCGCTCCACTGCGCCGGCGTGAGCGCTCCTTTCACTCATGCGCCGGCCAGAGGAGGCGCGGGAGATTTGAACAATGAGGGTGGGATTACCAGCCTGGAGGGGTGGCGAGACGTTTCACCAACATGACCTAAATAGCTGCCTCCGTGACTCAGTAGGAGGCCTGCTGTGCCCTTCATATCACAGGTATGTGGGGTCACTCTGGGCATATACAGGGGTTACTAGAACCCCATTTACATGGTGGGTAACCTGCTGGGCACAGTGTAAAATGCCCTGGGGGGGTGACAGGTTCCCTTTAATGTTTGCATATCTTAGTGTCTCAGAGTGCAGCTGTCTATATAACATAGTAGAAACAGAAACCTTACATGTGTTGTGTAGCTTAATGTGTTTTTGTTTCACCCCTGGGTGGATACCATAAAGGAGTCTGGCCGGCTGTGTGTCCTCAGATCTTCTTTATCCACAGATGTGCCTGTACTAGATGTCTGGATTAGACTAATAGAAAGTATACACCACATCCTTGCTTACTAATAGACAGTATACACCACATGCTGATTTCATCCTTGTATATATTTAGGATTCCGTTCACTTGGAAAAATAAATAAAATGTGTAGAAGGAAAGCTGCTTATTTCTCTCGGAAGTAGATAATGTGATTCATTAGATATTTTCCCATCAGCTTCCTGTTGCCTCTTGCACCTCCCAGCGTTATACGAGTCGTTCCATCACACCCCGTCGAGTCTTCTGAATGAAGACGTAAGCTCTCTCTTCAATCAATCCGGACCGTTCACACAGAACCAGCTGAGACCTGACCAGACGGACAACAGACCATTCTTCCAGGTCTATATCCGTGTCCAACGCTTCTTTAACCCTACAGAGTCTTGTAGCGTAATATATTTCCAAGTCGACTGCTTTAACATACAAGTGGTGAGATTATGAAAAGTGTATTTCAGTGTTTAATCTCTAATATATTCATGTTAGGAGTTGAAAATTGCAGATAGTAAATTTGCAAAAAAACAATTTTTATTCACATATTAATTTATTAGAGAAAGCAGAAATAAGTATAACAATAAATGTAATAATACTAATATGTCCATATTAACTTCTTTAGATACTTTGACATAACAGCACGTCAAGGTAGTAGGACAATCAGAGAAGGCAGGAAGGCTTTAATACACAGAAATGTAGGAAAATCCTGTAAGGCTACTTTCACATTCCATTCTGTTCAGTGGTCCCGGCGGTGCTAAAGTCTGAAAATGGGCTTTGGACGCATGCGCCGACTGGGTCATTGACATTAAGGGTGCAGCCAGAGTCAATGTGTGTTCTGTTTTGCACCATTTTCAGGAGTGTATGTTTTCTGCAGGCGGACACCCGTGTTCGGCTATTCACCTCCAGTAGACGTATAGTCCTGAAAATGGTGCAAGACCAGACATTGACTCCACACATTGACTCCATCTGCAGCATTAAAGTCAATGACTCAGTTGGCGCATCCATCCGAAGCCCATTTTCAGACGTAAGTCCCGACAAGACCACTGAATGTGTGGCAGAACGCAATGTGAAAGAAGCCTAATTCTGACAACTTGTTGAGTGCTGCCATCCAACCTTTATATATGCTGCCTAAAAACAAAAGTGAAGTGAATGTTTGCTGGTTGTCCTGGTGAAGGGGTGAGGAATACACCTTGAAACGCATTGATGAAGTCTCTTGCATTCACCAATTTCCTTGCAATATGGTCGATTGGACAGCAGCGCAGTTGGGTTTCACATATTTCCTCTATTTGTTAAAAACAATAGTAACACATAAATCAACAATGGATTTCCAAGAATGACAGAGACAAGTTTAAAGTATTTGTTGATAATGAATTACACAATTAATATCAGTAGTCAATGGAAACCAAAGTCATCAACGACTGGATTGCAAATGGACCCACACAATCAAAGTAAAATGTAAAATCCCAATCCTGATCCAATTTGAGTGAATTTTGTGTTGGCCACGTGTAGTGTTACTCAGTAATGTACGGTCCCCACTTGCCTGTATGCATGTGCCACATGACTGACAATGTTTGGGCATGCTCCTGATTCGAAACCATCCTGGGGGATCTTTCTCTTGAACTGGATCACAGCATCTATGAGATTCTGGACAGTCTTGGTCACCACTTTGTGGCATCAGATGCAGTGATATGTAATGTTCCAGAGGTTCTCAATTAGAGTTTGAAGAAAGTATGGTACAGTCACTGGCATCAATGCCTGTGTCATCTGGGAACTGCATAAACATTCTGGTCACATGAGGATGGGTATAGTCTTGCACCATGAGGAACTCAAGGTTGATTACACCTCGGAGGGTACCTTTACACGCCACAAGTATGGTGTAGCAACTGAGAGGCAATCCGGAGTTCCGTCACCGTTGCCCTGATATTGCTACGAAATTGCGGCGTGTAATTGTTGAACGCGATGGTGATTTTTAAAGTTGCTGCCGGTTGCGGTTTTAGAGCATTGTTCAAAAACCAGAGGCAACCCTGAAGGTGAATTGCCCTGGTTTTGGCGTGTGAACTGGCGATAGGGATGGAATCTGCATCGCCTAGTGATTTCCAAGAGGCGTGCCACAGCGTGCTGGATACAGCACCCCCCCCAGCAATGATTGGTGGTGGCTACTGTGTTTCCATTGGCTGTCCCTCAACAGGGCGACATATTTGAAGAGCTGTCCATTCACACTACACAATTGCAATGGCGTCATGTATTAGCCAGCCTTCCTGCGCAGGCTAGCCAGTCATGACGCTAATGCGTTGTCTAATCAGCGTGTTTGGGTAGCGGAATACACAAGTCTGTCACACTTATGTTTTGGTGGCGCTGAACATGTCCGCCCAGATTCCTTTGGGGATTGCGGCGTGTGAAGCGGCATCAGGAGTCAACCGGATGTTGGTGTGGGAACTTCCGGAATGACACATCACCTTGGGTTGAGGGCGCAATTGCGGTGTGTACATGCGGCATCGGCGTTCGGAGGCAACCATCAAAAACGTCCACGCGCACGTTCGGTTGCCTTCGATCGCCGGTAATAGTTGCGGCGTGTAAAGGTACCCTGAGGGTTTCATCTCAGTACCTAGCAGCAACTAGAAAAAGGTTGACTATCATCCAAAACTAAATGAGTAATTCTGGATAATGTTGCATGCAGCATAACTTTCACCGCGGTGTCTCCAGACTCTTGCAAATGCTGGTGGTCCTTGGCAAATGCCAATCAATCTGCATGCAGGTCAGTTGTGAGCACAGGACCTACTACAAGACGATAGGCCTTTATGACACCCATGGTCTTTATATGATAGTTTGGTCAGAGATATACACAGAATTAGCTGCTAGAGATCATTCTTTTGGCTCTAGGAATGCAACGTCTTTTCCTTCCTGCATGAAAGTCAGATACGGTACCACCAATATGTTCTTCCACTACCCTTCTTCTGTCTTCCCTCATGTAATGAACTAGTCAATGTTCTGGTATCTGATTCAAGATCTTGGGACACTGCAAACCTTGTAGCGATATTACGTATGGACCTGCCTTCCTTACATGTGCTACATCAATGTGCTGCAGGTATTACCAGTAGGGCGAAAGACACAACCAAAATGCAAAACCAAAGATGAACCAGAAGAAAGGAATCATCTGTGATCACGAACTGCAAAGCCCTTCTATGTTTGGGAGTTGTCTCCTGCGATCACTTTCATTTGCACCAAAAAATACATTTTTTCAGGTTACAGGCAAAAAAGTGTACTTTAATTTGTCCTCTTAAAATGAAACTTAGAAAAAAGTGAATTAATTTCCACACATCAGACTAGGTTCATATAATATTTTCGCATTCAATGTAGTAGACAATTTAAAACAATCTATCCTACTACCGGTATACACCCTATATCAGTGTATCCTTGTCACATCAGTGACTGTTAGATGAGAGACAATGTGCACCTGATTTGTCCCTCAAGATTCGGGTGTCTAGGCTAATCCGTGTCCCTAGGATTAACTTTGAAGGTGGGAATGCCTGGATCTCGTACCTTGTAATCTTCAGGATATGACTCTCCTAGATGTCTCCCCCTCCCCCACCAAGGGAGTGAAGGGAAAGGAGAGCAAGTAAACACACAGAGAACTCAGGCAAGACTGTAGGTGTAAATGGACTTCAGGGACATCTCCAGAAAGAAGCTTTGCTGCTTGCAAAGGAATTACACCTCTTCTTAACAGCAATGTGCTCCTCTACAGGCCAGAATACAAATCTGATATCTGGCATGAAGTGAGTTCAGGGGCGGGTACATATAGCTGAAGGGAGAGATAATCACAAGCTACATGCTTCCCTTAATATTTGTGATGCCTCTGTTATTGCAGCTCCCTGGTCACTTATTCAAGTCTTTGTTTCACGCAGTCATGTAAGGACAACACATGTCATTAATGACTTCAATGGTGTCCACATGATGCCTCAGCTCCAGAAGAAATGAAGACCCTTGTGGAGAGCTGGAGTGACAGAGGCAGCAGAAGTAGTTAGGTGATGATTTTGGACAAGTAAATATAAATGATATTTTTTTTTGCACACCTTTTTGCTTGGTCCATACAAATTAAATCGCAAAAATTTCAGATTTACCAAAATCCTAAATATTTTAGAAATTTTTAACAAAATACATTCATTATGGATACATGTCTTCATTTCTGTTAAACCTTAAAGCTAATTACAAGGACAGTGCATGTAGCCCCTGGACTTGGCGAGTTTCTCAGATTTTATGTACCACATATTGATAGCATAGGCCCTAGATGAACACAGTTATCTGTCTTTACAAAGGCACACAGGGGTTTAAATAGTGATTTATATAATTCTGTTGTTATATTTCTATTTCAGTTATAATTTTATGGATTTTTAGAGTCGTAAATCTTCACAATGGCTTCTGTCGCTCAGCAGAACACAGTGTTCTAGCACAATATTGGGATTTCTCCAGCCTAGAGCCAACACTTTATATATCGCCTATCAGAACAAACCAAAGTAATTACGGTAGTTATCTCATCACTGTCTATACCTGCTATATAGGTACTTGTCTAGCTGCAGAGTAAAGTTGAACTGTATTTATGATCATTTTCATACAAATGTGTGATTCCTTTTCTTCCACTTAAACAGTTGAGAGTTTCCTTGGCTATGTGTTTGCGATCATTGTCTTGTGAAATGTCCGCCCTCGTTTCATCTACATCATCCTGGTAGATGACAGCAGAGTTTTATCAAGAATGCTCTGATACATTTTTCCATTCATCCTTCCTTCAATTTTAAAGAGGACCTGTCACCCTCCTGCTGCATGGCAATCTAAATGCAGCATGTCTGTGCTGCATTCAGGGAAGGGGTCCCTCATGTGTCTGTGTGCTGTGTACCCCAAGATATAGCCTTAGGCAAACTTACTGTTAAAAGTCAGGAGGGCATTCCCTGGTGCTGGAGTCAACTCAATTCACAGGGGCCATTCCCTCCCCCTCTGACTTTCTGTGCTGCCTCCTGATGTGCTGTTTATGCTTTGTTCTGACAGCAGGGCAGGATTATGGAGCTGACGTCAGGACAAATGATTTGCATGCTGTGTGTGGCACGATGAGTGACTAAGAGGAGGAGGGCAGAGCCTGCACAGCAGAAGCAGCAAAGAGAGGCAGGGGAAGGGAATGGCCCCTGTGAATCAAGCTGACTCCTGCAGCAGGGAATACCCTCCTGACTTTAACAGTGAGTTTGCCTAAGGCTACATCTCGGGGTACACAGCACACAGAAACATGGGTGACACCTTCCCAGTGCTGCATTTAGATTGCCATGCAGCAGGGGGGTGACAGGTCCTCTTTAAGAAGTTTGCCAGTGCCGTATGCTGAAGAACAGCCCCACACCATGCTTCCAACTAAGACTTTCATGGTTGCTATAGCGTTTTTGGGGAGGTATGCAGTGCCTTTTTGCCTCCAAACAGAGTATGTATTATGGAATACTAAGAGTTTTTAATTTTTGCCTCATGTGACCAGACTATATGCTCCCAGTATGTCACAGGTTTGCCTAAATGTTATTAATCAAACTTTAAATGCACTTGAACATGCTATTTCTTCAGCAATGGCAAAGGTTGAGTGTATTAATACTATCCAGACAAGGTAAGAGCAGCGACCGGAGTCTGTTGCAGCTGAGCAAGTTGGCAAGGTAGTACAATGCTGGACTAGAAGACACCGCACAACTTCAGGAATAAAGTACAAAGTTTACTAACATAAAGTTACAGTACAAGGCAACAGTAAAAGGTAAACAAATGCAAGGCTCCATACATCTGGTAATCTGGTAAGGATCACTGAATGGACCCAAGGGAACAGGCCAGACATTGGTACACAGATGGAACAGGGAGAGCACAGGTCCAGTTACACTGACAAGACAGCTTAGGTGTCACATCGCCATTGGACTCGGTGGCCGGTGTTCCTGCCTCGGCCGCTGGGAGGAGCCGGATTCCTTCGGCTGGTGGCGCCGGTGATAGGAGGGCCTTGTCCTCATATGGAACTGCTCCCGCGACGTCTGCCTCTGTCGCTGAACGCCGCTGTGTTTCCCCTCTGGGTGGTGTTGGTCGCAGAGGAGCGGGCCCTGCAGAGGTGTCCGTTAGGCGCAGCCTGCGTTCTTCTGTCAGAGGTGGCGTGGGTGGAGCCAGTCGTGCATCTCCATCTGGCCTGGATCTAGGGGCGGTCCGGATGAGGTCATCAGGCTGTGAGCTCCAGCCTATGGGAGGTAACCGCGCCCTTCAAATACATTGGAGCCTGTCTTGCAGGCCGCCAGATATAGTTTTGGTTCCCCAGTGATAGTGTGTGTTTAGTTTCGTGTCTGACCTTGCCTGGATTTCTGACTCTGCCTCTGCCTATTGATTTTGTACCTCAGCTGCCCTCTTGGTTTTTGCCCTTGACCTTTGCCTGGATTTTTGACTCTGCTACTGCCTGATGATTTTGTACCTTCGCTCCCTCTCGGTTTTGACTCGGACTTCTGACTTCGTTTTTCGGGTCTTGATTTTCCCCTGGCGATCTCCCGGCTCTGTTGCTCATATATGGGCTCCGCTGTAATTCCAGATCCCTGTATAGGGGTTAAGGGTCTCGGGGTTTCTCGGGGTGCTGCCTACCAGCAGCTCGGCCTCACAGCGGATGGTCGTCACATTAGGACATTGGTTGATCAGATCCAAGAACTCAGGCAGAGCCGTCACCGGAATACAAGGCTGGAGATTCCCCAGGAACACGGAGAAGGAGCCAGTCCAGAAAAAAGAGCGGGACCGACTTTAGTACACGGGCTGGATGGCCAGGAATTCAGACTGGACATCTGGACACAGGCTGGACATCTAGGACAAAGGAGCAGAGCAGGGAACCGAGCACCATCCTTAAAGGTAACAGATAACGGTATCCCAGCTGGTTAGGGTTGAAGGAGCATAAGATAAGAGCACAAAACATGCTGAGTAACACCAAAAAAACAAGGAACAAACAGACCGATGTTACCGCTTATATCATCCGCTGTAGATAGATATGAACTCTGTCAAACTTGTTATGCATTTTTTTTTATCTTTGAGCGCATTTTTTCCATATACAAATACTTATTCCAAAAATGACGAGAAAATAAATATGTAAACAACACCCGATAAAACATCAGGCCACATGGCATAGTGTTGGTCAAACATCAATGTACACAAATTAGAGTAATTAATACTGGAGTGCAAAAAATGTGTACTTTGTGTAACATGCACACTTTTTGAGTTAATCTATTTAATTCTTTAGCACTATTGGTGGCTTGCTTCTGCATAAACACAAACAATGTGTGATTGAATTGGAGTAGTTGCACGATATTCACACTGAAGATCAATTAAACAGGAAAAAACTTTGTGTCCTTCACGAGCTCCTCCTCAGACAGTGATCCTCCTATTTTTATCTCCCTCTCAATTATCTCTTTATTTTTTTTGTCCCCACACACTAATCTTCTTTACTGCTGTGCTGTCACACACTATCTGTATAATTTGTTCAGTCTATTATGGCTTTATTTCCCTATTTCTATGGCCAAGCTATGAGCTGTGAAATTTTCCACTGTCATGATTCACCTCAAAATGGCTGCTGCATCTCCTGCTTTTGCTTTTATAAAGCATTGATAGTCTATCTTAACTTACTGTGCTCTTGTGGCGCCCCGCAATGCAGGCGTCACAGAGGGGTACTGCACCCATAAAAGCGGTGCAGATACTCCAGCTGCAAGTGGATTTCAGGCTGATGGGTGGAACCTACACACAAGCACCGCCACACTAGATCACATGGTGGGAGGTACCCGGGAGGGAACAAAACCACCTCCAGGGGGAGAAAGGAGGTCCTTTGGTTGGAGGCCTTTTGGGCTTCAGGTCTTGGCCTCGAGGGTTTTGACCGGAGTCAGCCAGGCAGTGAGCCGGGTCTGGGGCTGTCTGATTCACATTGGACAGCCCCGGACGTGATCACACCGCGGTGTGAAGCCGGCCTAACAGGCAAGTGTGAACAGGTGCATGCTGAACATGAAATATACTATAATAAAGACACAGTTGCACTCTGCAATGCTAAGGTGTGCAAAAAAATGAATATAGGAATATGGACATGCATTACTGCTAAGGAAAAACATGTAGAGATTGAAATACTTAGCATATAATAAAGACCAGATTTATTTGACTCCAGTAGCCAAATCGTCAAGGCGTATCTCTTTACTGGGTTCCTACCTAAGTAAATGCCTCTCTCTGGATTGAAAAACCTCCTATAAATGGGAAAATAGGACCTGCTAATAGAGAATTAAAATCACCTAGAGCTCATGGGGAGGAGTGTAGTCTGAAGGCATGACTCAATAATCTAAATTGCTCTGCTCCTCCTGTTAGCCCCACCCCCTTTATTACGTCCCATTTATTATTGTAACCCGGGCAACACCCCTTTCATAACCCTGCCCCCTTGAGGTATATGGCTCCTCCTGTCCAGTTACCCTCTGGTTAGCCCCGCCCCCTTTTATTATTGTAACCCGGGCAACATCAGATTCTACAGCTAGGATACTGTAATAAAGAGACATATGGTTAGTGTAAGGACCGTCCCAAAATGGGCCTCCTTGTCGTTGGTGGGATGGCTTAAATACATATTTTGCAAAAAAGGTATGTACCACGTACCCTGTGTTTTTAACAGCACTAGCTTTTATTTATTTCAAGGTATTTGGTCATAACATGCGCATACTTTGTTTTGTTTTTCTAGTTGTTTCATACAATTTGGGGTTAAAGTGAACTTGCTATACAGGCTTGTTCCCATTAGTTCATTTCTGACTCAGTCTTTGTCTGTAATTTAACTTAACCACTTGCCTCCTGGCAAGTTAAGGAGAGCCCCGCCTTACTCATGCTGAGCAGAAAATTATCTATTACATCCCATCTGTGATTCATTCTGGGGTCCAGGTTATACACAGCTCCCTGCTGCTTATGAGGTCACTAGGCACATAAGTAGATTATACTATGGTTAGTGTAGGGACCATCCCAAAATGGGTCACCTTGTCATTGGTGGGGCGGCTTAAATACATTTTTTTGCAAAAAAAAGGTATGTACCGAATACTCTGTGTGTTTAACAGCACTAGCTCTTATTTATTTATTGCAAGGTATTTGGACATAATATACACATACATTTGTTGTTCTTCTAGTTGTTTCATATAATAAAGAGACAGTTACACTCTGAAATCCTAAGTCAGTGATGGCGAACCTATGACACGCGTGTCAGCACTGACACGCGTAGCCATTTTCACTGACACGCGGCCGCCGGAGAAACTACAAGTAGGATTCGGTAACTCTGCGATCCTAGTTTTGTCAGAGTTTACTTTTTCTCACTCGCTAGACTCGCTATTTGGATAAAAACCACAGACACGGCAGCAAAAAACTGTTGCGAGTGGGGCTTCCGACACGGCAATGCGAGCGCTTTCCGAGACATCTGCAATTTGTAAATCACACATTACTTGCTATTACTCGCTTCCCCATTCATTAACATTGGACTCGCTAGACAACGAGTAGCGAGTCCCGGGCTCGGACTCGCTAGACTAGAGTCAAGCGATTCCGAGTAATTTAGGACTCGCCCATCACTAACTACAAGGCCAGGTGCAGTAGCTGAGGAAAAAAAATTGTGCTGGAGGTCTGTAGGCCAGAACAGCAGAGCTCCGGCACAGAGCGTCTAGTCCTGGGACTTCCGGTAGGGCAGGCGGAACTTGCTGGTTGGCTGGCGCAGCAGGGAGCAGCGGAACGCTGTGGGGGACGCATATCTGAGGCCCTGTGATCGCTGTCTGGAGGTCCAGTGACTACTACAGCAACCATCCTCCAGTGAAAGGTTCTGGGCAGAATCTGGGTGTCATGAATGTGTGATTGGCCATTACTGAGATAAGTGAGGGGGAGGCTGGAAGAAGCCTGTGCTATGGGTGCCGTTTCCCGCCATTAATTTACATAAGGAACGCCATCTTGCAGCATAGTACAGACTCCATTTCACCACTATATTATTGTTGCGCACCCTATTAATCCCTATTTCTGACCTTTCCTAAAAGACAGTTAACCCCTAATTGCCTGCAGGGCTATCTATAAATCTTCTGTCACTGCCCCTCTGATGGAGAAGCCAAAAAAAACAAGGTTAAGTAAAGGAAGTGG
This sequence comes from Allobates femoralis, assembly GCA_033576535.1. Taxonomy (NCBI): domain Eukaryota; kingdom Metazoa; phylum Chordata; class Amphibia; order Anura; family Aromobatidae; genus Allobates; species Allobates femoralis. The sequence goes on from JARQOC010000009.1 coordinate 10,183,286, forward strand.
TAGTAGTAGCAGTAGCCGACCCTTTCAAGAGACATGGACAGAGATGTATGGCATTATAGAAAAAAATGGCAGATCATTTTGCGTTCTATGTAGTGAAACGGTAGTAAGCAGAAATTCAGCAACAAAAAAGTCACTAAATCAGTGATGGCGAACCTGTGGCAGTCCAGCTGTTCGCCATCACTGGAAGAATTCCCCCTCCCCCTCACTTATCTGACTTAGTTCATGGCACCCCACACAAGTTAAATAACAGCAAGACCAACAAAAGAAACCAACTGACAGATTAACAAAGAAGTCACTAAGCAGGTAAGTTAAATATTAAACATATTTGTTATTTAAACTATAAATATCGTAAAATTAGGGGTTTTTTTCTCAAGGTGACACACCTCCCGATTTATGCGCGGTTTTTTTGGCGAATTTTGACACACCAAGCTCAAAAGGTTGCCCATCACTGTCCTAAGTCATGCAAACAATGACTATAGGAATATGGATATGCATTACTTTTAAGGAAATACATGAAACAATTGTGATACTTAGCAAATAAAAGGGCCAGTTTTATGTGAACCCAGTAGCCAACTTCAAGGCACATATCTTTACTGGCTACTGGCTTGAAACAAAACTGTCCTTCTTTATATGCTAAATATAGAATTTTTCCATGTTTTTGCTAGCAGTAATGCATGTCCATGTTCCTATATTCATGGTTTGCTTACCTTAGCATTTCAGAGTGCAGCTGTCTCTAGCCTGACTAGCTAAATCCTTCTCTGGCAGTTGTGTTGTTGACTGGACTCCCTAATAAATATTTTTTGTATTTTTTGGGCTAGACAGCTTATGTGTTTACTTGGTACCATGTGGGACGGGTGCATTGGAAATTAATTATATCTTATCATAAGGTGAGTAATGTTATTAGTATTGTAAATAAATAATAGTTAAATTCACAAAAATCTGGCAATCTTGACGGTTCTTATCTATCGTGCCAGCCATGGCGGTCCAACCGGTCCTCTCACCTTCTCGCTCCAACTATAAACATAAGATAAATAGCTGCCATATTCCAGAGGCGGCTGATATTTTGTAATATATCTCTTTGAATAAGATTGATTGAATGCTCCAGGTTTACTGTAAACTATTAACAAACCTGTCCATGTTTTCATGTCCGGCAATTTGTAATTTCTGCATCCGATATCTCACGAGATGACAAGTTATGGTTGCTCCAATGGTGCGTGATTAAACAGAGGGAAAATGCTCGCCAACGGAAATATGTTTTCGATGGATGAAAAGAACGCTTGATTTGCAGTACAGTATGAACTGAGATCGTGTATGAATAATCCAAAAAATTCCAAAAAATAAATGTGTTTTTATTTAGTAAAAATATTGCAGATTAATTTACCTAAATGCCACAATAAGTGATACCGCAGAAATAATAAGAAAATGCCATGATCTCATGTGGAAATCTTGTGAAAAAATGTACCCAAATCTACGAAGTCTAGAGAACATAACTTGTGGGTTAATTTTCTTTTTCTTTGATTATTTATTTACTTTACTCTCTTCTTTCTTTATTTTCTCCTTCTTCATAAAGGGTGTACAGGAGGAGGTGAGCTGTGATATCACCTATTGTGAATGGTGGATCTTGTGTTATCTACTGTATATAGAGGTGTTATCACTCATTGTACAGGAGGAGGTGAGCTGTGATATCACCTATTGTGAATGGTGGATCCTGTGTTATCTACTGTATATAGAGGTGTTATCAGTCATTGTACAGGAGGAGGTGAGCTGTGACATCACCTATTGTGAATGGTGGATCCTGTGTTATCTACTGTATATAGAGGTGTTATCAGTCATTGTACAGGAGGAGGAGGTGAGCTGTGCTATCACCTATTGTGAATGGTGGATCCTGTGTTATCTACTGTATATAGAGGTGTTATCAGTCATTGTACAGGAGGAGGTGAGCTGTGATGTCACCTATTGTGAATGGTGGATCCTGTGTTATCTACTGTATATAGAGGTGTTATCAGTCATTGTACAGGAAGAGGAGGTGAGCTGTGATATCACCTATTGTGAATGGTGGATCCTGTGTTATCTACTGTATATAGAGGTGTTTTCAGTCATTGTACAGGAGGAGATGAGCTGTGACATCACTTATTGTGAATGGTGGATCCTGTGTTATCTACTGTATAAAGAGGTGTTATCAGTCATTGTACAGGAGGAGGAGGTGAGCTGTGATATCACCTATTGTGAATGGTGGATCCTGTGTTATCTACTGTCATTGTACAGGGGAGGTGAGCTGTGATATCATCTATTGTGAATGGTAGATCCTGTGTTATCTACTGTATATAGAGGTGTTATCAGTCATTGTACAGGAGGAGGTGAGCTGTGATATCACCTAATGTGAATGGTGGATCCTGTGTTATCTACTGTATATAGAGGTGTTATCAGACATTGTACAGGAGGAGGTGAGCTGTGATATCATCTATTGTGAATGGTGGATCCTATGTTATCTACTGTATGTAGAGGTGTTATCAGTCATTGTACAGGAGGAGGAGGTGAGCTGTGACATCACCTATTGTGAATGGTGGATCCTGTGTTATCTACTGTATATAGAGGTGTTATCAGTCATTGTACAGGAGAGGAGGTGAGCTGTGATATCACCTATTGTGAATGGTGGATCCTGTGTTATCTACTGTATATAGAGGTGTTTTCAGTCATTGTGCAGGAGGAGGTGAGCTGTGACATCACTTATTGTGAATGGTGGATCCTGTTTATCTACTGTATAAAGAGGTGTTATCAGTCATTGTACAGGAGGAGGAGGTGAGCTGTGATATCATCTATTGTGAATGGTGGATCCTGTGTTATCTACTGTCATTGTACAGGGGGAGGTGAGCTGTGATATCATCTATTGTGAATGGTAGATCCTGTGTTATCTACTGTATATAGAGGTGTTATCAGTCATTGTACAGGAGGAGGTGAGCTGTGATATCACTTATTGTGAATGGTGGATCCTGTGTTATCTACTGTATATAGAGGTGTTATCAGTCATTGTACAGGAGGAGGTGAGCTGTGACGTCACCTATTGTGAATGGTGGATCCTGTGTTAGCTACTGTATATAGAGGTGTTATCAGTCATTGTACAGGAGGAGGAGGTGAGCTGTGATATCACCTATTGTGAATGGTGGATCCTGTGTTATCTCCTGTATATAGAGGTTTATCAGTCATTGTACAGGAGGAGAAGGAGGTGAGCTGTGACATCACCTATTGTGAATAATGGATCCTGTGTTATCTACTGTATATAGAGGTGTTATCAGACATTGTACAGGAGGAGGAGGTGAGCTGTGATATCACCTATTGTGAATGGTGAATCCTGTGTTATCTACTGTATATAGAGGTGTTATCAGTCATTGTACAGGAGGAGGAGAGGTGAGCTGTGATATCACGTATTGTGAAGGGTGGATCCTGTGTTATCTACAGTCATTGTACAGAAGGAGGTTAGCTGTGATATAATCTATTGTGAATGGTGGATCCTGTGTTATCTACTGTATATAGAGGTGTTATCAGTCATTGTACAGGAGGAGAAGGAGGTGAGCTGTGACATCACCTTTTGTGAATGGTGGATCCTGTGTTATCTACTGTATTTAGAGGTGTTATCAGTCATTGTACAGAAGGAGGTGAGCTGTGACATCACCTTTTGTGAATGGTGGATCCTGTGTTATCTACTGTATTTAGAGGTGTTATCAGTCATTGTACAGAAGGAGGTGAGCTGTGACATCACCTATTGTGAATGATGGATCCTGTGTTATCTACTGTATATAGAGGTGTTATCAGTCATTGTACAGGAGGAGGTGAGCTGTGATATCACCTATTGTGAATGGTGGATCCTGTGTTATCTACTGTATATAGAGGTGTTATCATTCATTGTACAGGAGGAGGAGGTGAGCTGGAATATCACCTATTGTGAATGATGGATCCTGTATTATCTACTGTATATAGAAGTGTTATCAGTCATTGTACAGGAGGAGGAGGTGAGCTGTGACATCACCTATTGGGAATGGTGGATCCTGTGTTATCTGCTGTATATAGAGGTGTTATCAGTCATTGTACACAGGGAGGAGGAGGTGAGCTGTGATATCACATATTGTGATTGGTTTATACTGTGTTATCCACTGTATAGAGAGTGTGGTAGCTCAACTCTGGGGCTTGATCTTGTGAGGTTTCCTCTGCTTGTGTGGTTGGCTTCCCACTGCCTGTTTTGTCTCTGCCCCAGTGCTGATAGTTCTCTTGTCTTTTCTTTCTTATGCTTTCCCATTCAGGTGTTTTCACTTCTTAGTTTTGTTTGTCTTATCCCATCTTGGGCGGGACTATTTAAACTCTCCATGCACATGCATTTATTGCTGGCTATATTCCCAGATGGATGGATTTTTGGAGTCCCAGATCTTGAGTTAAGGATTATTTTGTTGAATTAAATCCATTGCTTTTCCCTGTGGTTTGTTTCTAAGTTTCCCTTTCCCAACATTCTTCCTATTCTGTTATGTGTAGAATTTGGGTGGTTTCCACATATTCAATAAGTCTTTGGGGTTACTTCCATTTTACTTCATCTTTCCTTTATGACTGTGTGAACACATATTTAGCCCTCTGTCTCACTCTCTGCCTGTGTGCACCATTCATTATGGTTATGGTTGTTTTGTGTTGCACTCAACTTATAGTTTGTGGTGCAGTTAAGGACACTCAGGGTCAGCTGACGTTGACTGTGGTGGCGCCATTGTGTAACCTTAGGGTGTCAACCTGTGCTCTCAGGCAGAGACAAATCAGAGTCAGATTTAGGGCTTCTCTTAGTCTAAATAGGGACCTCTGGATTGCAGGTTTAACACCTCTCCTGGTTTGTTCACCCCCTTGTGAGTGGTAGGGTTCAGTCTTAACATAGAGGTGTCTTCAGGTGGGACTGTCAAAGCATCTGCTTCAGTTCTTTAGGGAATTGAGGGGTTGGTAGTAACTGGATAACCTCTTTAACTCTATATATCCAAGAGATACTAGGTGGTCTATACTAGAAAATCAGAGCACTGACTGCTTGAAAGATAATATAAGGAATTATTCAGCACGGAATATTAAACATGGAAACAACATGGAATTATGTAATGGGCATTCACTTTAAGGGGCATTTGTGTTACATAGGAAGAGAAATGGGTAGTAAACCTGGGATTTTTTCTTCTTAGACTACCAAGGAAGCTGCAGGGTAGAAAAAAATCCATTTGACTCATCTATTGTGAAGAGCCACATTTTTCTTACTCAGAGAAGGAAAATTGCTGGTGACTACTAATTTTCTCTATGTCAAACGGCACCGAGCTCTACAGAGTAAAACCAAGCCATATCCTTATCTCACCTGTGATAAATGATAGGGGGAGAAAGGATATGGGAATAAGGATTTATGATTTTTGTTTAGTATGAGTGAGAAATGATCATATCTTTTTGATTATCTCCATACATCATGGTATGTCAATACTCAAAGTAACTAAATAAGAAAATTAGACCGGCATTAAACTTTACATGGAATAAGCGTCACATAATGCGTTTCGGTTTGGCACAAGCCTTTCTCAAACAAACAAGCCGAAAGCATTACTGGGACGCTTATCCCCATGAATGCGAATTGATGGAATAAAATATATAATCTTTATGAAGTTGGAGTGCCGGGATGATTTTCTTGATTGAATGTGGATGCCTTCCTAGACTCGCGCACCGTGAATATTAGAGTGCCGCTGGAATCTTCTCAATCTCAAATACAGCCGGACTGTAGAAAGTACAAGCAGACATGTAAATTGAGAACCTCAATTCAAGTGTTTAGTAATTAAGACTTTTTGGTTCTTGCTCAAGGTTGCAGGGAAAGAGCGGCTTCAAGGTCATTGGAATTCCCAAGAGCCGAAACCTAACAAGGAAATCTACCATTCTGATTACACTGGTCACAGCACAAAATGTATCATGCACAACCTTCACTAAAGAATGGAAGAAATACAGCAAAGAAAAAATAACTGCGTGATAGACTGTTCTGTCCTAAACCCACCAAAGAGAGAATGTTCTTAAACCTTTCCACATTCTATGTTCATCGATACCGTTCTGCCGAGAACAGTCTACATTGTTTCTTTGAAAGTATTAATTTCAGTGTTAGCCGCCTTGGGGAAACTGCGAAATGGCCACATATGCTGAAAGAACAATGATTGACTTCCAGCTCTGCTGATTAGCCTTTTCTCTGCTATATTCTCAGTGTGAATGGGCCATTTTGATTGATAAGTTGGACTTTCGCTGTGTGGAGGGCTTTAATTGGCCGCTATGGTTCCACTAAAGTAGAACTAATCAGAACTAAGTTGTAACAGTTGATTTGGTGCCGGTGGGTTGAGTGGTTTTCATGTGAATTAAGGCAAACTTGAATAAAATAAGATAGTCGAACTCAGTGTACCTCATATATGGATTAATGGCATAAATATTTCATATTGCTCAGACTTAAAGGGGTCGTCCGGGCTTGTTTCACAAAAATTCAGATTCATCATAAATGCAAAAATTCAACTTCAACTGAGTCACTCAAATATTTCTGGAAATGTATTCGAAGAAAACAGGCTTGGACTGTCCCACCGGGGAATCGGGGAATCCTCCGGTGGGCCTTTCTACAGTATTTTTTCACTTACCCCCCAAATAAGATCAAGAGTTGTCACAATACACCTGTTTACTATGTAGAGATAAAGGAATCATTTCATCATTCATTTTCCAATCTACACAGTATATTTTTATATACAAGCTTAGGTAAATTTGTGAATGTAATATTTGCATGCAAGTGATTAGTGGCCCCCAGAATTAATGTTACTGATGACCCTTTCACCCCAGTCTGACACTGGATGCAAATTCAATAGTCGTTAAGAGTTGTTAAGTTTGCTTTGAAGTCCAGAGGTCCCCCTGGTTGGCTTCTCTAAAATTCACAGACAGACAATACTTGTTTTAAGGACACATTTGAAGAGCATACAATATAATTATATAATTTTAAAGACAGGGCAACAACGTGCCTTATTTTTATGGACTGCTCTGGAATTTCTGGACAGTCGGCAATCCAGGTCATGAAATTTCTCCGCAGCAGTGACATCAATGAGTTACTGACGTCCCCGCTAGTGAGAAATTCTGGATCTGTTGCTGACCGGGAATGACCTATAAGCCTTGTTTTTGCAACAAGGCTCTATAGGTTGGAGTACAGCTTTGGGGGACATCGTGGGACATTTGGGGGATATCGCGGGAACACCAATGACTACATCAAAGCTGTGGGGATTTTTTTTATAATTAATTGGTGAATATGGGACGGCCTCTTGTTTTGATTTCCTTAATTCTCTATTTTTATGTCTTTTAGGTTCCCATTTGTGGACTACTTTGGATTCGTTCAGATCTTGACAGCTTTTTTGGTTTAAATAAATTGGTAAACCAGGAAGTATTGGGGAGAATATTTTTAAAATAAAATAAATATGTGTGTTTTATTATCTTTATACTTACTCATTAGTAATGGGGTGTCCATTACTTGATGCCAGCTGACAATTCACAGCTGACATCAACCCCATTAACCATTATCCAGATTGCCATAGCACCAGGGCAATCAGAAAAAAGTTGGAGCGAAGCGCCAGAGTTGGCACATCTTATGTGAAGTGCCCCTTTTGGGGCACTTGTGGGCTGCTATTTTTAGGCTGGGAAGGGCGAAATAAGCATGAGCCTTCCCTCCCTGATAATACCCTCTGGCAGCTGTCTGCTTTACCTTGGCTAGTTATCAAAAAAAAAGGGGGACTCAACGCTGTTTTTTTTCACTAATAAATAATTAAAATATACGTGCATTTAGAAAGGCTGTGTGCCTCTAGTAAGCCTCTGGCCAATAGTGTGCATATTGCATATTTGTGGCCATGTGACCGCTATTCTCAGCTCTGACATTGGCAAATTCTAACAGTGCACAAGATTTGAGGACTCACAAGTCTGGAGTCACATACAGTGACATCATATTTATGGGATTATGGACAACCCATTTAATACAGGAAATGATATTCCCTGGATATGGTGTGGGCTCAGCTGCTGAGCATGCTCCATAGGGCTCTCTCACACTAGAAAATAACTCAGACTATTGCTATTGAATGTATTGGATAGCCCTCTTACCAATGTTAACTATGGGGCAATGCTGAATAGCGATTCATATCTCATGCCGATTAGGCATAGAAAAAAAATTGCAGCATGCTGCAAATAGCAGCGTATATTATACAGAATGCACCTGTTCATGTCTGTTGGTGTATGCAAAACATCAGACTGCTCTCAGATGTCATCCGACTATGGGTCAATATACGCCGACATAGACAATGAAGAAGGAGAAATTAAGTTCAACGTATTCTCCTCACCTGTGATCCGATTATCACATGTGAGAGAATCAGATCACAGTGAATGACACTTGGCTCCAACTCTGATCAATGTTCGAGTTCCAGCCCAGAGAGGATGAGTTCCTGTTCGGAGACTGAGTTTTCACCCAGAAAGGATGAGTTTTTGCCGGAGAGTATGAGTTCTCACTGGAGTGGATGAGTTTTGACCCAGAGAGTATAAGCTCCCACTGAGAGAGGATGAGTTCTTCCTGGGAGATTATGAGTTCCCACCCAGAGAGGATGAGTTCCCCCTGGAGAGTATGCGTTTTCACCCAGAGAGTATGCATTTTCACCCGGAAAGTATGAGTTCTTGCCCGGAGAGTATAAGTTCCTGCACGAAGAGTAAGAGTTCTTGATCAGAGAGTATGAGTTCTTGCCTGGAGAGGATGAGTTCTTGCCCAGAGAGTATGAGTTCTCATCTGGAGTGGATGAGTTCTCGTCCGGAGAGTGTGAGTTCTCATCGGAGAGTATGACTTTTCGTCCAAAGAGTATGAGTTCTCGTCTGGAGAGGATGAGTTCTTGCCTGGAGAGGATGAGTTCTTTCCCAGAGAGTATGAGTTTCTCATGCGAGAGTATGAGTTCTTGTCTGGAGAGGATGAGTTCTTGCCCAGAGAGTATGAGTTCTCATCCGAGAGTATGAGTTCTTGTCTGGAGAGGATGAGTTCTTGCCCAGAGAGTATGAGTTCTCATCCGGAGAGTATGAGTTTTCGTCTGGAGTGGATGAGTTCTTGCTAGAAGAGGATGAGTTCTCATCTGAAGAGTATGAGTTCTCGTCCAGAGAGGATGAGTTCTTGCTAGGAGAGGATGAGTTCTTGCCAGAGAGGATGAGTTCTCACTCGGAGAGTATAAGTTTTCATCCAGAGAGTATGAGTTCTCCTCCGGAGATTATGAGTTCTCGTCTGGAGTGGATGAGTTCTTGCTAGAAGAGGATGAGTTCTCATCTGGAGAGTATGAGTTCTCATCCAGAGAGGATGAATTCTCATCTGGAGTGGATGAGTTCTCGTCCAGAGAGTATGAGTTCTCATCTGGAGTGGATGAGTTCTTGCTAGGAGAGGATGAGTTCCCATCCGGGGGAAAAGATAAAGACTTTCCCATTGACTTCCATTATACTCATTACTCGAGTCAAACCCGTCCGAGCTTCCAACCTATTCGTCTCGAGTAGCAAGCATGCGAACATCTTAGTGCTTGCTCCTCACTAGTTATAAAGTAGCCAACTAATATTTTCCATGCACTGAAAAGGTTAATAGAAATCCTAGGCTTGTAATGCGTTAGGGATGGTTGCACATTTTGGACTCGGTTTCCTCCAGTCTTCTAATCACATACCTTAGCACTCTCATAATAAGGTTTTCTGGCTCGTGGTGTGGATTAGACTCTTATCGGCTGCCAACAAACAGCTCAGCCAGGTTAAATACTGCTCCAGTGATAGATAACCTGGCTGATTTCCCACTTACTCTGTATGGCGGCGTTATTTTATATAAGTTGGGTCCTGGAGATAATAAAGCATACATATGTACACAGTTAAAGCGTGATTGTTCTTTCCTGAAATAGAACCGGAGAAGTTAGCCAAGTGTAAAATTTCTTGAGAAAAAAAAAATCACCTATTTTCCGATCTGTTTTTAATCTTAAAGTTTGGTTCCTGTGAATAAACAGAGACAGTCTGCCGGGCACTGGTAGTATCGGAATAGCTGTGTGATATCTCGCTATTTCATCAATTACATTCCCCGGAAAATTTGCTGTCGCCCCCTCGCACATAACTATTCATCATGTACCGTAAACCGCGGAAATGCTCCGGAGAGGCATTCCAGGGTGCAAGTGTTACAACTAATTATTTTTAATCGAGCTTAGAGGGTTCCTCCGGTTACATTGTCACACTTACGTCTCCAAAGGGACAGCTGCAAAGAAACCTGATGAGTTTTTGAGCCAGAAAACCACTTTTTGTCTATTTTCTTCTCTATGTTATTTTAGGTTGTGCCTTCTTTAAAGACTGGGTCATGAAGAGGGGGGGGGGGGGTGCTACCACTAACCAGCCGGCCGCGGCCCGCCGCATGCTTCATGGATCCCGCTGTCAGAGCACCGCAATGTGGCCCCTATCATTGCAGGGGGCGGCCTAATGTAGGGCAATACCACCGGCCTGGGGGGCAAATGCTTTCCTGTCACCTGGGCCAGTCCGCCCCTGCATCATTTTAACTCAACGTAAACTGGCGGCGCGTGTTTCCAATCCGCAACATTACAGTTTCTCTTGTGGGTACGCTGAGTTTTCATAAATTAGATGAAGAAAAAATGTGTTTTAAGTGTGTTTATTGACTTTTAGGATTGCTACTTCCAATAGGTTGCTAGGGTGATACTCTTTCTCTCTGAAGAGACAATTTGCATGAAAGGCCATTAAGTCTCCTCATACTAGGATGTCACTCTCCACAAGGAGAAACTTACCCCTTAGATCCCAGTCTTAACCTCTCTTGCAGCCAAATACTTTGCACTGACGAGGGCAATAACCTGGAATGCCATGTCTGAAATTGAGCTTCTGGTTTGGCTAATAATTATCTGGAAAGGTTTGTTAAAGGGTCGATATCAACTTTTGGGATTGCTTCTACAATATCGAGTTCAAGTCTTCTTCCTCTCTGAAGAGACAATTTACATATTTGTCTTCCCAGAGAAGCATTGCTGATGTTTAAGTCTCCTTATACTTGCATGTCACTGTCTACAAGGAGAAACCTTATCTTTTAGATCCCCAGTCTTAGCCTCTTACATAGCCAAACCACATCTCATACTTTGCACTGATGAAGGGAAATACCCCGAAACACAGTGTCTGCAAAAATTGAGTTACTTCCGAATAGGTAGTGTTAGGCTGGAATCACACTGTCCATGTGGTATGCAACTAAGTCAGACGTATCACAGATGATAAGCTTGGAATGACTTTCCCTCTGTCAGGACAGGAGTATATAAACATAAGCAGTCTGTGCCGCCTCTAGCCCCCTCAGTAACACCTTCTTTATGTGTCGCCCCTCCTCGGCCTCCCAAAGCTCCTCTGCGTCTGATGTCATGCAGACACAGAGCGAGCAATGGGGCTCCTGGTCCCGACAGCTAAAACTCCTCCTTCCGGTGATGTCAGGCCGGAGCCAGCCCTGCTCCATATTAGTATGTACAGCAGGGCAGGCTCCGGCGCTGACGTCACCGGCAGGAGGCGTTTCAGCTCCCGCCCATTTCTCTGCATCTGCGTGACTTCAGACGCAGAGGAGCACTGAGCAGGCCGAGGAGGGAGACACATAAAGGAGGCAGCACAGAGGGGGCTGGAGGTGGCACAGAGAGGGCTGGAGGCAGGGAGACATCAGGGAGCAGCGAGGACTCACTGCTAAGTCCCTCTAGACTCCTTATCTGTATTTGTATATGTGTTTTGCACAACTTACATGGAGGCTAGAGACATGGGGAATCCCTTCCCTGAATACAGCAGACAGGCTGCATTCAGGGGTGCTTTCAGTTTGGAAAATACCATGGGGGTGACAGGTTCTCTTTAACAAAATGGAAAAAATTAGCATAATCCCATTTCTCAACAATTTATCAACCACTGGGTGCCCATTTTTTTAGGAATTTAGTGAAAAATCAGCCAGTGGAGAAAGAAGACAAAAAACAGGGATTGCTAGCCTATTACTATGTGGTGAAAAAAAACGGGGCACTATTACACTGAGGATAGAGAAAGAAGCACTGTTGCTCTATGGGTGGACAAAAAGGGCACTAAAACCATATGGAAGCACAGAGTGGGGGCACTATTACTGTATGGAGGCACAGAGAGGGCACTAGCTATATGGAGCACAGGGCACTTTTACTATATGGAGGCACACAGGGGGTACTTTTACTGTATGGGTGCTCAGAGTGGGCACTATTAGCATATGGAGGCACAAAAAGGGCACTATTACTGTATGGAGGAACAGAGGGGGCAATATTACTGTATGGAGGGTGCACTATAACTGTATGGAGGCACAAAGGGTGTACTATTACTATATAGAGCTATAGAGGACGCACTATTTCTGTATGAAGGCAAGGAGGGGGCATGATTACTAATCTGGAAGCGCAAAGTATGGAGGTCCAAAAAGTGCACTAGTACTATATAGAGGCATAGAGGAGGCACACCTACTGTATGAAGGCATATAGGAGTAACTTTTACTGCATGGAGGCACAAAGGGAATGCTATTACTATCTGGAGGTACAAAAGGACAATATTACTATATGGAGGCACAAAAGGGGCACTATTACTGTATGGAGGCACAGTGGGGCACTTTTACTATCTGGAGGCACAAAGAGACACTATTACTATATGGAGGCACAGAGGGTGCACTATTACTGTATGGAGGCACAGAGGGGCGCTTTACTACTTGAAGGCACGGAGGGGGCACTATTAGGCTAGGGTCACCTTTGCATCATGACCCTAGCCTGATGAAAGCACTAAAACCTTACAAATTTCAGCCTCAGCGCATAGAGTTAACGGCAGGTAACGCTATGTGCTGCGAGGCTATTGTGCCCTTTGACAACCCGCTGTTTACCTCAGCAACCAGCTCTATTCAAAGCTCCCCGATATGCGCTTTTGGACAGTGCACAGGAAACACGGTCTGCAACATTTTCCTTTGCGCTGTCCAAAAGTGCATATCCAGGAGCTTTGAATGGAGCTGGTTGCTGAGGTAAACAGGTTGTCATAGGGCACAAAAGTCTCGCAGCTCCTGGGCTTCTGTAAGGCTAGGGCCATGACGCAAATGTGACCCTAGCCTTACTCTATAGAGGCACAAAGAGTACACTATTACTGTATGGAGGCCGAAAGAGTGCTCTAATACTATCAGGAGGCACAAATGGTGAACTATTACCGCGTGGAGGCAAAGAAGGGGAACTGTTACTATTTGGAGGCATAGAGAAGGCACTCTTACTGTATAGAGGCACAAAGGGTGCAATATTACTGTGTGGAAACATAGACAGGGAACTGTTGCAGTATGGAGACCCTATTACTATGTAAGGGGGCACTATTTCCTTATAGAAGCACATATGGGGCACTATTAAAAGGAGGACTTGTAAATGGGTGAGGTCTGCAAAAACAGTCATGGTCTATAAAAAGAGGCGTGTCCACAAACTTTTGCAGCAAGACAGTTCTTAAAAATTGTCGAGTATGGGAACAGGGGGTGGATTTATGTGGTTCATCCTGGATTAGGGGCTCAGTGTGTTAGTGGCGTGCCTCTGTACTCCGGTGAGCCACAGTTTAACTATCAGTAGTTTTAGTGACATGTTAAAACAATGTATAAGAGCAGATTGTGACACCATACCTTTGTATTACACTTAATGATGGTTATCAATCTCCACGGAAAAAATACCCAGCAGGTGGAGTGGTTAAGTAGATCTGCTAATGACTTCTGGCTGGAAACCAATGCCTATATCTATAGCATAATGTCTAATAGTCCCTATATCTCTCAGGGGTGCACATTTCTGTGAATGAGTGCATAATGAAATCACATAATGCAAACTATATTTCTGCCGTGATGAAGTAAAATGTAAAATTATATATAATAAAAAAAGAGATAGCGCTGGGTCGTTTCAGGAGGTCTATGGCAATCTTGATTTCTCATCAGGGATGTCATTTATAATAATAGAAGAATAATGCTGTGAATTTGGAGGATAATAGGAACCTTTTCTTCACCTTCATTATGCTATTTAAAATTCATACATGTCATTCTCCTTTATGGGAAGAAAGCTAAATAATAATAATCACCTTTAATAGCATGATCATGCTATTGTACAGGATAAGTATTCCCAATTGTAGGTAATATGGCTATTGGGAAATAAGTCTTTAATACGTGTTCTGTAGGGGTTACTTTATCCGTTCTAATACAGTAAGATTATAGTGTCAGAACTAATGCTTTCAGATGATTTGATGGTATTTATTCCATAGAAACATGTTCGTTTTAGCTTTGAGTTGTGTTTACTCATAACATCAGGAGATATTATATGTGTAACCAGAACACCTTATGGGGTCCAATAGATTTGGGGTGCCCTACAGCTTCCTCCTTCCTATTGGACTCCATGGAAGAGTTACATAGGTTACAAAAAGACATTGGTCCATCAAGTTCTATCTTCCTCCACCAATTGCTTGTTTTTGTAACAAACTTATCTATAAACCACAATGTTATGTACTGAGGAAACCATCCAGCCCCTTTCATAAAAGCTGTTGTAGTGTCGGCCATCACCACCTCTTGTGGTTGGCGTTCCACCGTCTGACTGCTCTAACAGTGAAGAACCCTTTCCTATTTAGCTGCTGGAATCTCCTTTTCTCCACCTGCAGTGAGTGTCCCCTGGTCTATAGTATGGTCTTTTGAAGGAATAAGTCATGTTCTGTCCCTTGTATTGACCACACATGTATTTATACATATAAATGAGATCTCCTCTGAACAAACCCAACTTTTATAACCTCTTGTGGGAGGCCTTTGTCTCTTCTAACAATCTAGTTGCCGCCTTTGAACTTACTCTAACGTATGAATATCCTTTGTAAAATGTGAAGCCAAAACTGGATCCCGTGTACTAGATGTGGCCTTAAAAGTGTTTCATAAAGGGGTAACAATACGTTTGGATCCCGGGATTTAAACTCTTTATGCACCCTAAAATCTTGTTTGCTTTTGCAGCTGCTGCCTGACATTGAACACTTTATCTCAGCTTATTTGTAAACAGAAACCCCCAGTCCTTTACCTGTTCTGTAGTCCCAAGTTGACTTCCACTTAATGTGTATGTAGCAGTAGGACAACTTTGTCCTAGATGCATTATTCTAATTTATCAACATTAACCTCATTTGCCAAGTGTTTGCCCATTCAGACATTCTTATCCAGTTTGTTCTGTAATATTGTACTGTCTAGGTCAACTTTTAATATCCTACATATTTTGGTGTCATCAGCAAAGACTGACACTTTACAATCAATCACATCCATATGACAATGAGTTATTGAATTTAAAGGTTCAGTTACAGCACTGGTGAAAACGTAAAGGAATCCTGTCACCTTCAAAATGCCTCATAAGCTAGCTAAACACGTCCCTGCAGCCTCCCATCACTAATCTCACACTCCTTTTGTCTCTTAAAAACATCCTGTGAAAGTGGAGAAAAACGTTTTAATACTTACTCATTAGTGATTATAATTAGCAGGGGCTATATTCTTTAGTCACCAGGGCATGTTGTTTTGCACCCTTGAGGATCCACCCTCTCTCTGTCTGTGCTGCTGTGATGTGCAGCTGAAGGCAGGACTAATGATTTGCATTCTGTGAGTGATAGAGAGGGGGGAGGGCAAAGCCTGCACAAGCAATGCAAACAGACAGAGACAGGGTGGATCCTGGAGCCTGCAAAACAACACACCCTAAGGGCTAAAAAATATAGCCCCTGCTAATTATAAACACTAATGAGTAAGTATTAAAACGTTTTTATGCACTTTCACAGGATGCTTTTAGGAGACAAAAGGAGTGTGAGATTAGTGATAGGATGGTGCAGGGACATGTCTTGCTAGCTTAGGAGGCGTTCTGGAGGTGACAGGATCCCTTTAAAGGGAACCTGTCACCCCAAATAACCTTTCTAACCTATTTATACCTGTCCCTTCAGCCTTACAATACATTCTAACACATCCCTGTCTCACCTTTTTTTTACTAATCTACGAGTACAATAATGTAGTTAGCAAAATTACGAAATTCTTGTCAGAGGGGCGTTCCTCCAAGCCATTTTGACCGGTAGGGGGGTCCTCTGTGCCGGGCTACCCCTGCTTCATTACTCTAATACGCCCTAATGGGCATCATTATACAAATGCAGAGCTCGGGCACTATTTCAATACTGCGCCCGCAACGTCACCGCTGCGATGCGGTGATGTGATGCCGGGACGCGTCACTTCTGGTCGCAGGTCTCACAGGCAGACTTCGCGCATGCGCAGATTGCATGCTGAAGTCTGCCTGTGTGCTACCGGAAGTGACGCGGCGACACATGACCGCGTCGCAGCGGTGACGTTGCTGGCGTGATATTGCAATCGTACCCGAGCTCTGCATTTGTATAATGACGCCCATTAGGGTATTAGAACAACGAGGCAGGGGTAGCGCAGCACAGGGGACCCGCCTACCGGTCAAAATATTGGAAGTGCCAAGATTATGTCAAAAATTCTGAAACAATAGCAGCAACTTTGGGCAGGAAGAGTTTACATGAACTTCTGTCCAAAAGAAAATATTCCTTGAGTGTGGTCTTTGGAATGGGAATTATTTTTGAGACAGGATCCTGTTTTACACATTGTAACTGAATATTTGATACCTATGGATCATTAGTCATTGTAGACCAAAGAGTTCTCTGCTGTTTAGTGACCCTCTACAGTCAGTCTCTGCTCTCCACCACTACTCTCCAGAATTGGAGCATTGTATAAGCTCAGAGTGGGCTTCCATGGTCAGGCTTTTGTTTTGGACACTCTGTCTAGGAGAGTCTTCTGGATTTTTGGTCTTCACTCCTTAATCGTTGTATAAGGATCTGAAAAAGGTTCTCAGGTTGCATCTGTAGTGTGGCCGCTGTCTTATGGAGCGACCTTAGGAAATAAACTAAACAAGTTGGCTAAATATAATAATAATAAGTGAGTAATCAAAAACATAGTCAGAGATAGTTGGGTCCAGGAGGTCAACCAGAATATACTGGTACATAGATGTTAGACAGTCCAGGGTCTAACCACAGTTAACATCTAGTGCAGGGGCGTGGAACTTCAGGCCTCGAGGGCTGCTAACAGTGCAGCTTTTCAGGGTTTCCTTAGAATTGCACAGTGCTTGGAATCATCACCAGGGAAGGTGATTAAATTATCACCTAAACAATACTAAGGAAATCCTGAAAACATGCACTGTTGGTGGCCCTCAAGGCCTAGAGTTCCCCACCCCTGATCCAGGAGAAGAGGGGTGTAGAAGTATGGTCAAGGGAAATTCACTAGTATGCAAAGTTTAATAAGTGCATCAGGATAGTTTTAAGAATATATTAGATGTCACAGTGGAAAAACAAATATGAAGATAATTACACCAAAGAAAACCTTTTTCCCCAATGAAATTGGGATAAGGAATTGGAAGACCACAGTTTAAATTGCAAAGTGCTAATTTTATTACTTAATAAAAGTGCAAAAAATTAGGAACAAACAGCAGAAAAGTGAAATACATCAATTTTCCCCACAGGGTCCACTGGTATAATTTAATATACAAATAATCAATGAGTGGATTAAACATAGGTAGACCAATGTTTGTGGTCAAACCCACTAATATGGTCTACTCAAGAGGTAACAGAACTGGTCATCTTACCATGTATAATATACTATATTATAAAAGACCAATAACAATCCTCCACTATTGTATAGTAAGAAAATAGGGTATAATACACCATATCTCCTATATCACAACTACCAGGACCCTAGACGTTAGGGGAAAGAAAGGGGACTCAGAAGTACAACCAATAACAAAATACAGGATGGAGGAGTCAGTTCGTACCTTGGCAGAGGTCCATTATGTCAGCACCCTGGTGTCTCTGTGACTGGTGGTCGCCGCTCAAGAAAGTCTCACACACCACAGCTGGAGTTCTGTTACTTTTACTCAATGGTTTCAGCATGGCTGCCGGGTACTTCCCTTGCCAACCTCCAGTTCAGTGTTGTCTCCAGAACCTGGTCAGTGCAGTCAAGCCTCGGTTAGTGCCCCTTTTCCTCTCATTAGGTGTTTCTGTCTATGGTGGTCCCTTTGCACTACAAGCTCATCTCACCGATCCTCACTTAGCGCCTCTACAGCACAGAGCTCAGATATAGCGCCTTGTGAAAGTATCTGGCCCTCTTGAACTTTTCAACCTTTTGCCACATTTCAGGCTTCAAACATAAAGATATAAATTCTAATTTTTTTGTGAAGAATCAACAACAAGTGGGACACAATCATGAAGTGGAACGAAATGAATTGGATATTTTAAACTTTTTTAACAAATAAAAAACTAAAAAGTGGGGCGAGCAATATTATTCGTCCCCTTAAGTTAATACTGTGTAGCGCCACCTTTTGCTGCGATTACAGCTGCTGTCTCTTGGGGTTTGTCTCTATCAGTTTTGCACATGGAGAGACTGAAATTCTTGCCCATTCTTCCTTGCAGACCAGCTGGAGCTCAGTGAGGTTGGATTGAGGCGTTTGTGAACAGCAGTTTTCAGTTCTTTCCACAGATTCTCCATTGGATTCAGGTCTGGATGTGACTTGGCCATTCTAACACCTGGAGACGGTTATTTTTGAACCATTCCATTGTAGATTTTGCTTTATGTTTGGGATCATTGTCTTGTTGGAAGATAAATCTCCGTCCCAGTCTCAGGTCTTTTGCAGACTCCAACAGGTTTTCTTCCAGAATGGTCCTGTATTTGGCCCCGTCCATCTTCCCATCAATTTTAACCATCTTCCCTGTCCCTGCTGAAGATAAGCAGGCCCAAACCATGATGCTGCCACCACCATGTGTGACAGTGGGGATGGTGTTCTGAGGGTGATGAGCTGTATTGGTTTTACGCCAAACATATCGTTTTGCATTGTGGCCAAAAAGTTCGATATTGGTTTCATCTGACCAGAGCCCCTTATTCCACATGTTTGGTGTCTCCCAGGTGGCTTATGGCAAACTTCAAACAAGACATTTTATTGATATCTTTGAGAAATGGCTTTCTTCTTGCCACTCTTCCATAAAGGCCAGATTTGTGCAGAATACGACTGATTGTTGTCCTATGGACAGACTCTCCCACCTCAGCTGTAGATCTATGCAGTTCATCCAGAGTGATCATGGGCCTTTTAGCTGCATCTCTGGTCAGTCTTCTCCTTGTTCGAGATGAAAGTTTAGAGGGACGGCCGGGTCTTGCTAGATTTGCAGTGGTCTGATACTCCTTCCATTTCAATATGATCGCTTGCACAGTGCTCCTTGAGATGTTTAAAACTTGGGAAATATTTTTGTATCCAAATCCGACTTTAAACTTCGCCACAACAGTATCTCGGACCTGTCTGGTGTGTTCCTTGGTCTTCATGATGCTCTCTGCACATGAAACAGAACCCTGAACCTATCACAGAGCAGGTGCATTTATACAGAGACTTGATTACACACAGGTGGATTCTATTTATCATTACCAGTCATTTAGGACAACATTGGATCATTCATAGATCTTCACTGAACTTCTGGAGTGAGTTTGCTGCACTGAAAGTAAAGGTGCCGAATAATATTCACGCCCCACTTTTCAGTGTTTTATTTGTTAAAAAAGTTCAAAATATCCAATAAATTTTGTTCCACTTCACGATTGTGTCCCACTTGTTGTTGATTCTTCACAAAAAATTAGAATTAATATCTTTATGTTTGAAGCCTGAAATGTAGCAAAAGGTTGAAAAGTTCAAGGGGGCCAAATACTTTCACAAGGCACTGTCCTGACAGCCAAGGGTGCTCTGTTGTACTCCTTCCGGGCACTGCTCCCTAGTTCGGCTGCCTTCTCCAAGTTGTGTCAGGTGTTCGTCCACAGCTCCCATTAGAAGCTTGGGGCCTCTGGTTCAATGGCTTGTGCATGAAGCATCCGCGCTGTGTTCAGGGCCGGGTCCCTGTGTCATCCACCAGCCCCTCTATCTCGTCAGATATGGTAGTACAGGAAGCCCCAAGGGCTCCTTTCCTCCTCTACACCTCTCCGTCTTTCCCTTCCGGGGCGAGCGTGGTTGTGCTCCAGCCGGTGGGAGTCGTCACCACATCGCCCCTACACTCCCGACTTCCACTCCACTCCTCTCCTTTCGATGATCTCTCCTTTCTCCTTTTTTTTTCTCCATTTCACTTTTCCATCCCGGCTATGCTTGGGTCCTCCCTCTGGGTCCACCCATCGTCCTGGGGACCTAAGTCTTGTGTGTGAGTGTGTATGAAAGTAACTGCACCGTCCCAGTACCTGGAGACCAGAGGCACGACTCTCCCTCTAAAGGAGGAGTGCAGTACCTCTGGTGGCCGCTACCCAGTGGGGCGCCACAAAATCATGGCAGGTACTCCACTGCATGAGCACTAATACAGGCTGTTGGAGCATTGTATGAGGAGACTATGATTGACCCACACGAGGGCACCTCCACTGCCACGTAAATGAGAACTGACCTGGGTTAAGTTTTTTACAGGTTTAATTTTAAAGAAGTTCTATTGGATTTAAAAGTCTGTTTGTTTCAACTCTCCCAACATTGTCTGGACAACCACGTGCCAGATAACCACCACCCACTACACTGCTTGTTCCAGCGGAGTATCAATACCAAAACAAGGACAAAAAGAAGTCCTATGGGTGACACTGGTTACATACTCTGCTGGAGATTAAGGTTTTGCACACACGACTTCCAGTGGTAGACTTAAGATGTTTTACTAAACAGATGTGAAAACAATCAATAGAAATGTATGCATTGGTCTCGGAAATTAATATTTGTTTCGGTCTGTGCTCTTAATGCAAAATATGAACTTTTGGGACATCGAGGAATGTGAAGTAGGAATATTTATAGCCCCAGGAGTACATTTTTGGATGTTTTCTACTTAGTCCCTTTGCCGGCAGCTATAATTTATATTTCTAGCTATGCACATGACAGATTCTTACTACTTGCTGTGGTTGCGATTCAGAATCTTCAAGTTCAATGTCAAGTCATTCTAATTTCTTTTTGCAATAAGTTTTAATTTTTCTGTCCGATTGTAAGATTTTATATTTTATTTTATAAAAGAATTCAGCTTGATCTTTAGCCATGGCGACTTAATGGATGAACCGTCTGTGGAAAAATCAATCTTGCGCAGTCTAGATAGATCTACCAAGGTCTGCTCCAAGCCTAGATAGGTCCACAAGGGTCTTCTCCAAGCCTAGATAGGTCCACCAGAGTCTTCTGAAAGCCTAGATAGGTCCACCAGGGTCTTCTCCAAGCCTAGATAGATTCACCAGGGTCTTTTCCAAGCCTAGATAAGGGTCTTCTCCAAGCCTAGATAGATTCACCAGGGTCTTTTCCAAGCCTAGATAAGGGTCTTCTCCAAGCCTAGATAGTTTCAGCAGGGTGTTTTTCAAGTCTACTTAGGTCCAGCAGGGTCTTCTCCAAGCAGAGATAGGTTCAGAATGGTCTTCTGCAAGCCTAGATAGGGCCATCAGGGTCTTCTCCACTGTAATTTGTATAGTATTCTATTCTTCTGACCATGATGTCCTTCTCCAGTGATTGCTATCTTCATGTGATGTGAAGACAAGTCGTAGCTTGGTGATCCTTGCTTCAAGTGACATGACTGGCTTGATTTGTTCCAGAATTGATGTGTTTGTTCTTCTTGCCATCCATGGTAATGATAACATACTTCTCCAGCTCCACATTTTGAAAGCCTTGGTTCTTCTTCTGTCTTGTTCCTTTATCGTCCAGGTTTCACTTCCATACAGAAAAGACCGGACTATATACGACCCGTGTCTTCATCACCAGTGAAATATTCCTTGATATGAAGACCTTGTCCAGTGACTTCATTGTTGATTCACCCATAGCTATTTTTCTATCGACTTCCGGTGTCATCGATGTATCTTGAGTGATCATTGATCCGAGTAGGTTGAAGTCCGTTACAACTTCCAGTTCGTCACCGTCCATCTCACATGTGTCCCGATTAAGTATATGTGTATAAAATTCATGTAAGGAATACATTTAACAGAAAGCTGTTCCATAAGCAACAAATATCACCTACCTATAGGATAGGTGACAATGTAAGATTACTGGAGGTCAGACTGCTGGGATCTATAGTGTTTGAAGAAATGAGGGTTCCAAAGCCCGTGTGTGAATGAAGCAGCAGTAGTAAGTATGTGTGAAAGTTGCTCCATTCATTGTCTATAGGAGTTGTGCTAACCACTGCTCCATTCACGCAAGGTTTTGGCCCCCTTTTGTTTAGTGAGGGTCTCAGGAGCCAGATATCCGGCTATCATACATTTAGTATTTATCTTGTGGGACAACCCCTATAAAATGTACATTGCTGTGTATATTTATCTCTACTTTTCCGTAAAAATAATGGTTCATTTCTCATTCCGCTAGATGTCACAATGCTGAAAACCATGTCTTTTTACAGTTTACAGTAAAATGAAATGTTATAAAAACTTTATCAGGTGCAAATAATAAATTGACAAATACGATGTTGACCACAAAATGTACATTCTTTCTACTAAAGAGTAACTAAACTTTTTAATTATTATTATTATTTTTTTTTTTATTTTTTTTTTTACTCCAGGCCATGCAAAGTTTTGAATTCTTGTAATATACGTCTTTATCATTTTTGCTTTCTTTTTTCCAAAACATTGTATTAAAGTGCTGTTTCATGCTCCTTTGCAAGATCCTTTCAACTGCTGCCCGGCAAAGTCCATAGACTACCATCAAACAAATAGAGAATAGAAATGTGATTATGTATGGAGGTGAGGAGCAGAGAGGCTCAGAAATGGAAAATCCTGTACACAGATTTAAATATAATGTGTGGATCTTGCTGAGCAGCAGATGAAAACAGCTTCTAAAGGAGCATGAGTTGGAAATTGTGACAGCTCTACTGCACAGTGTTTAGGAGAGAAGGAAGTAAAATAAGGTAATGAAGTATAGGACAAATATGTATAATGCTTTACGAAAACAAGCACAAATAACGCACATTATAATTTGAACCAGGGGCATATAAAGAAATCACATGGCTTAATAGCACAGATCAGTTTGGGCTGCCTCTCCAGGCAATACAAAGTTTTGATTTCTTGCAATATATTTCATTATCATTTTTGGCTACTTTTTCCCCAGGCATTATACTAAAGTGCTGTTTCATGCTCCTTTTAGAGATCGTTTCAACTGCTGCTGGTCAAAATCCATAAACTACTATCAAACAATTAGAAAATGAAAATTCTCCTTCGTATGGAGATGGGGAGCAGAGAGGTTTAGAGATAGAAAGTTCTCTACACAGATTTCCATATATGTGGTTCTTGCTGAGCAGCAGATGAAAGCAGCGTTTAAAGAGCATGGGCTGGAAATTGTAACAGCAATGCTGCATGGTGTTTAGAAGACAACACATAATAAGGTAGTGAAGTATATCACAAAAATGTTTAATGCTTTACGAAAACAAGCACATATAAAGCACATTTTGGATTTGACAATTATTGGCAGGGGCACACCAAGAAATCCCTTTGGATTGGTAGTAAAGATCAGCAATTAATGCTACCAATACTCCACCGCAATGCTGTTTCTGCTTTGCAGTTTCTATTAATGTCTATGTAGTGCTGTTAATACTTTGTTTGTTACATAGTAGCATAGTATTTAAGGTTGTCCGTCTAGTTCAACCCATAGCCTAACATGTTGATTCAGAGGAAGGTAAAAAAAAAACATGTGGCAACACTAAGCTCCACATTGGGGAAAAAAAGAGTTCCATAGTCTCACTGCTCTTACAGTAAAGAATCCACATCTGTGATTATGATTAAACCTTCTTTCCTCCAGACGTAGAGGATGCCCCTTGTCCCAGTCTCAGGCCTAAGAGTAAAGAGATCATTAGAAAGGTCTCTGTACTGTCCCCTCATATATTTATACATTATTATAAGATCACCCCTAAGCCTTCATTTTTCCAAGCTAAATAACCCCAAGTTTAATAACCTGTCTTGGTATTGCAGACCCCTTAGTCCTCTAATGACTTTTGTCGCTCTTCTCTGGACCCGCTCTAGTTCAGCTATGTCTTTATTATACACCGGAGACCAGAATTGTACACAGTATTCTAAGTGTGGTCACACTAGTGACTTGTATAGAGGTAAAATTATGTTCTCCTCATGAGCATCTATGCCTCTTTTAATGCATCCCATTATTGTATTTGCCTTTGCAGCAGCTGCCTGACACTGGCCACTAAATGTGAGTTTATCATCTACCCATACACCCAGGTCTTTTTCAGTGACAGTTTTGCCCAGTGTTTTACAATTAAGCACATAATTATACCTTTTGTTTCCTCTGCCCAAGTGCATGACTTTACATTTATCCCCATTAAAGCGCATTTGCCATTGATCAGCCCAAGCTTCTAGTTTACATAAATCCTCCTGTAATATAAAATTGTCCTCTTCTGTATTGATTACCCTGCAGAGTTTAGTGTAATCTGCAAATATTGAGATTCTACTCTGCATGCCCCCTACAAGGTCATTAATAAATATGTTAAAAAGAAGTGGACCCAATACTGACCCCTGTGGTTCGCCACTGTTAACTGTGACCCATTCTCAATGTGTTCCATTAATAACAACCCTTTGTTTCCTATCACTAAGCCAGTTTTTAACCCACTTACACATATTTTCCCCTATCCCCATTGCTCTCATTTTATGTATCAACCTTTTGTGTGGCACCGTATCAAAAGCTTTTGAAAAGTCCATATACACCACATCCACTGCATTTCTTTGGTCCAGTCCAGAACTTACTTCTTCATAGAAACTTATCAGATTAGTTTGACAGGAACGGTCCCTCGTAAAACCATGTTGATATTGAGTCATAAGGTTATTTTTCTTCAGATACTTCAGTATAGCATCTCTTAGAAAACCCTCTAGGATTTTACCCACAGTAGAGGTTAAGCTTACTGGCCTATAATTTTCAAGTTCAGTTTTTGTCCCCTTTTTGAATATTGGCACCACATTTTCTATACGCCAGTCCTGTGGTACAGACCCTGTTATTATGGAATCTTTAAAGATTAAAAAAAATGGTTTATCTATGACGGTACTTAATTCCTGCAGTACACCGGGGATTTGTCAACTTTAGTGATTTTTAGCCGATGCCGCACTTCCTGCTGGGTTAGCAGGTGACATTTAATTGACAGTTTTTGTTATTACTGATCATGTTGTCTGTCATGGGATTCTCTTGTGTACATACTGTTGAAAAAAAGTCATTTAGCATATTGGCTTTTTCCTCATCCTCATCCACCATTTCACCTAGACTATTTTTAAAGGGGCCAACACAATCATTTTTTAGTTTCTTACTATTTATGTAGTTAAAGAATATTTTGGGATTATTTTTACTTTCTCTGGCAATGAGTCTCTCTGTCTCAATCTTTGCTGCCTTGATTTGCTTTTTACAGATGTTATTTAATTTTCTGTATTTATTTAATGCCTCATCACTACCTACTTGCTTTAATTCTCTAAATGCTTTCTTTTTGTCACTTATTGCACCTCTTACCGCTTTATTTAGCCATAGTGGTTTTCTCCTATTTCTAGCATGTTTATTCCCATAGGGTATATACTGTGCACAGGTGCTTTTCAGCTGCAGGGACAGGACAACTGGTTGCAATTGAAGGTAACATGAAGGCCAGGTACAGAGATATCGTGGATGAAAACCTCTTCCAGAGCTTTGGACCTCAGACTTGGCAGAATGTTCACCTTCCAACAAAACAATGACCCTAAACACACAGCTAAAATAACAAAGGAGTGGCTTCAGAACAACTCTGTGACCATTCATGACTGGTCCAGCCAGAGCCCTGACCTAAACCCAACTGACCATCTGGAGAGAAAATGGCTCCACCAACATTCTCCATCCAACCTGACGGAACTGGAGAGGATCTGCTAGGAAGAATGGCAGGGGACCCCCAAATCCAAGGGTGAAAAACCTATTGCATCATTTCCAAGAAGACTCATGGCTGTACCAGTGCAAAAGGAGCTTCTACTCAATACAGAGCAAAGGGGCTGAATACTTATGACCATTTCAGTTTTTCTGTTTTAATGAATTTGTAAAAATTGTCTACATTTCTGTTCTTTTTCAGTAAAGATGGGGTGCAAACTATACATTAACGAAGAAAAATTACTTTTTGGAATTTACCAAATGGCTGCAATGAAACAAAGAGTGAAAAATGTAAAGGTATCTGAATACTTTTCCATACCCACTGTAAAAACCATTGGAAACATTTTCCGCTTAAACAATGCTAAATATATATAACATAAAATATTACAAAAATAAAAAATAAAAAAATGGTATAACCGGGGTCTGAGGATGGTTTTTCGATTTTTTGATTTTTCAATTTCATGCTTGATTTTGATCGCCTTAAGTGATAATGCAAACCCTCCCTCGGGATAATCCCCCCCAATAAGAATGTGATTTTGTTGTGACTGCCGGTACAAGCCTCTCCTTTTCATAGATTCCCTTACGAACAGTGTTAAACGCTGTTTCCGTGGCGGATGATGAGTGTTCGCCCGGAGGGTGCGACGTTAGAGCTCTGCGATGAGTTTTAAATGGTCCAGTGCCCTATTGGTTTTCACACATTTAAAAAGCCCGAGGAATGCATAGATTACTGTACCTACATGGGTAATGAGTTATATCGTGCATGCGTGTTCAGATGTTGATTTAAATAGGTGAATTTGTTTTCAGTGACCCAGTATAATTGTCAGTTTCCACATGGCTGAAACACCTTCCAAAAATATTCTTATTTAGGATTAAGGCTGGAACCAAATCTAGAGCTGGATGTGAACTTATTATAATGCACAGTACAAGCAAAGATCTATAATCTATCTATCTATCTATCTATCTATCTATCTATCTATCTATCTATCTATCTATCTATCTATTATTACAGTAAGGAAGGTGTTAATGTCACTGCCTGAAGAAGCAACTAGCGAAACGCACGTTAGGGTACATGGCAGGGGAACAGGAAATCATCCTTAATAACCACTAGTCTAGATTATTTGGGTTGCTTTTCTGTATAGGTTTATTGTTTACACTGGTACACAGGATATAATTTCAATGTGGTTTATGCACTTGCACCTTATCTTTGCCTTGAAACTCATAGCATATTACCATGTTTCCCCGAAAATAAGACCTACCATCAAAATAAGCCTTAACATGATTTTACAGGATTTCTGGAGTATGCGAAGCTAGATATGTAAACCCTACTCTAAAAATAGGCCCTAGTTACAGCCAGGGCTGGTTTTTAGTGCGGGAGGATTGGGGGGAATACTGGGCAGCAGTCCAGGGCCCCCACTCTCTAAGGGGCCCCCAATGTTTCAATTGCAATTTTAAGACTGCTTAAGGACTTTTGGTGACATTTTAGTCATGTGACTTTCATTTTAATTTCTTTATTATTATTTAATAATAATATTAATGTTCCATTCATTCCATGGTGCATTTACATGTGAAAAGGGGCACATACAATGGAGACAAGTACAACATTGAACATGAACAATACAAGGCATGTGACGCCCCTCAGGTACTCGGATCCCGGGCGTAGCTTTAAGGGACTGTCACTGGTAGCCGGTGCCCGGATCTGTGGCCCTGGTGGTCACAAAAAAGGGGTTTAGTAAAAATAAAATAATAACAGTTTTTTTAACTTGACGCCACCTGCAGTATCTGGTGATGGCACCAGCGCTGCCAGCAGACCTCTGGGAACAATGGGTAGGCAGCCGGATGATGTTGCTCCCTGCAGGCGGAGCGAAGTCCACAGGGCAGTGAAGTAAAGAAATGGTTTCACACAGGTACAGCTCTATAGGAGGTTTTTACGTAGTCTATATTTAGTGGAGGTTCAGGGCGGAAAGAACTGGCAGGCACACACTGGGAGTAGTTTTCATACCTTTTACTGATGTTAAGCAGGTATAGTCCAATGTGCACTCCAGGTAGACGAGTAGCACTTCGGGATTTCCAGACCAATTTCCACACCAAGTGGTTTTGTAAGGCCTCCTAGTCCCTGTTCCTTCCTGTTGAAGCCCTGACCTGTATGAAACTTAGTCTGGCCTCCGCTGTGTCTCTCACCCGTATTAACTGCACTGACAGCCCTTTACTGGATGCCGCTTTTCTCCTCTCTGCGGTACCTAGCTCTCAAGTTGAATGTGCTGCGGGTGTCCGGGAGACTGGAGTCTTCTCGGTATACTTACTAGGCAACTATGTATTCTATTATTTTCTCTCATATAAGAAACACCTACATTTATGCACTTGATTTTAATCAAAATTAATCATTTCCACAATTGAATGTTTAAAATTATTTTTTCTCTGTTGAGTTAGGCTAGGGTCACATTTGCGGTCGGGATAGCAGATCCTGATCTCGTTTTGAGCTGTAAAAATGCTCAAAACCGGATCAGGATCTGCAGCCCATAGGCGCCCATTATAAAACTGAATTGCATTTAATGTAATCCGGTTCCCGCAGTCCGGTTTTGCTGCCTGCGTGAAAAATCATGCAGGCAACGTTTTTCAGAGCGGTTTCAAAACCGCAGCGGGGCTGCTATAATGGGCGCCTATGGGAGCCCATCCGGCTACCGCAAGGCACATGTGAATGCCTGCGGTTGCCGGATGCTACGGGGTTGAACAAAGGGTTAATCTGTTAAATGTATGTGGGCAACATGTCTGCAGGGAGTGTCCACCCTCCCTAGAGACATGTTGTCCAAAAACTGTGGCATGTCAATGGTTAATGTCTATTATTACATTGTTGCCGCTATTGACGGCTTTATAAACTTCTCAATGAAAGCCGGCGGCTCCTCGCTGTAAGGAGGATTATCAGTATGTAATGTGTGTAAGCACATTGCAGGGCAACATCCTCAATAAGGAGCTGACCCTGCTGTTTACGTAAATTGCGTACTGTACCCGCAGCTATCCATGGTGCTGAAGCCTTAAACATCAATTCTATGGCCAGCACACCGGAGTTTCAATGTCTGATCATACCACATCTCCTGTGCTGAAATAATCTTATATACGTGTCCCTGCTAAGTACTGTATAATGGATGTGTCTGACCGTACAGGGACATGGTCTGATCATACCACATCTCCTGTGCTGAGACAATCTCATATATGTGCCCCTGCTATGTACTGTGTAATGGATGTGTCTGACCGTACAGGGACATGGTCTGATCATACCACATCTCCTGTGCTGAGATAATCTTATATATGTGTCCCTGCTATGTACTGTGTAATGGATGTGTCTGACCGTACAGGGACATGGTCTGATCATACCACGTCTCCTGTGCTGAGATAATCTTTATATGTGTCCCTGCTATGTACTGTGTAATGGATGTATGTGACCATACAGGGACATGGTCTGATCATACCACATCTCCTGTGCTGAGATAATCTTATATATGTGTCCCTGCTATGTACTGTGTAATGGATGTGTCTGACTGTATAGGGACATGGTCTGGTCCTACTGTAAAATATGGCACCCATGGGTAGTAGGTGCAGGAGGCACTATTAGGCCCAAATGTAGCTGCCAAGCAGTGGCGTGGCTTTTCTGCGGTGTTGTGCAGTTTGGGGTGTCATGGTGATCCTACCTGGTTCCTGGCACTCCAGACCCATTCCCTGGGTGCATCTAGATGTGGTAGGTAGGATAAAAGCAGACCTGACCTTGGTATGAACAGACCAAACGCATGTAGCTGCATCGCTGGATTTCCATACAGGTTCTGGCTGGATGGCAAATGGACTGGGACTTTGTTATGGAAAATCTATAACCGCAGTTTGGCCTGGCTGTGATGGGCTCTGAAAATTCTGTCTGACAGGTATTGAACAATAGCCGCTCTTACCACCTGCTCATTGACCTACCCCAAGGACTCGGATCCCGAGCTTTGCTTATGGGGGATTGTCACGGGCGGTCGATACCTGGGTCCGTGGCCCTGGTGGTCGCTTAAAAAGGGGGTTGTAAAAATAAAATGGGTTTTGTTGAATACTTCGTGAGGCCACCTACGGTGTCTGGTGATGATACCAGCGCTGCTGCAGATCTCCAGGGATGATGGATGGGCAGCCTGATGGTGATGCTCCCCGTAGGTGGAGCGGGGTCCCCGGAGCAGTGATGAGGTAATAGGTGTTGGCACAGGGAGGTGGCTCTGCAGGTGGAATGTCTCTACAGTTTTTATGTTGGACAGGATCAGGGCTGTAAGAACTGACACACACACTGGGAGTAGTTTTCCGTACCTTTACTGATGTCAAACCGGCACTGTCCAGGGTCACTCCAGGTGGTCGGAAGCATTTCAGGATTTCCACAGCGAGTGATTTGTAAGTCCTCCTTGTTCCTGTCTTGCTTGTGTTGAAGCCCTGACCTTTGTAAAACCTGGACTGGCCTCCTCTGTGTCCCTCACCCGTATAGTTGTTAGTAAGAACCTTCTGTGGACTGCCGCAGGCTTTATCTTTCCCTTGCAGTTCCTGGCTCTTGTGTTGGTTGCCGATACAGGTGCTTGAGAGACTGGAGTCTCCTCAATGAAACAGTGTTTTCTGCTGGGCTAAGTGCTCCTTAGCAGACTCAGACTCCGGTGTCCGGGTTGCTTCCTGGGGTGAACCGGTAAGGTTCCTCTGCCCCCACTCTGTTGTTTTCGCCTTGCCTCCGACCCTCACTCTGGCTAAGCTGTCCTCTGGTTCGGGCCTAGCGGGCTCCGCTACCAGGTTTACTTCACAGTACTGCTCTGTACTGCATGGACTAACTGACTCTGTCCCCAGCACCGGTATTTATAGGGGATCTTGCCTAAGGCAGCAAGTGGAGCTCCCCTTCAGGCCTGGAGTGGAAGGTGATGTGTTTGTAAGGGCACCTGATGTGGAAATCCAGCCATGCACTAGGTGTTTCTGTGGCTTCCTGTAGTGCAGGGTGCCACACTCATCACCTCTAGCTGGGTTAGTCTCAACTCCCAACTGTCAACTCTCCCTGATGACCAGGCTATAGAGGATATTGATCATTCTCCAATACAGTCCCGTATAAGCCCTTATTCCACCACCTGCTGGTCTCCAGTGGTATTACAGAGCAACAACTTACATTTAAATTGACAGAATGACCCCAGGCAATAACATCAAACCATAAAGTATTCAACAGGTTCGTATGAATGCAGAAACTTTTGTAATTGCCCCTTCTGTGTCATTACAATGCCACATCTCCTGGGCCGGGGAGGGATCAGGAAGCGCTCCTCATAGGAGCCTATTATAAAAACCGGATTGCTTCACAAGCAATCCGGTTGCCGTTTCCGGCTCTGCAGCCTGCGTGAAAAATCATGCAGGCTGCAGTTTTCAGAGCGGTTCTGTTATCTGCAATGCGGGAACTGGATTGCTCAGGATGTGTAATCCTGAGCAATGCGGTTCCTGCATATACTTTGCTTGTCCCGGCTGCCGCCGGGATAAGCAAAGTGTTCTGTGATTGCTTAAACTATTTATTTTATTAATAAATGTTTGTATAATGTCTCTAGGGGGTGCCCACTCCCCTAGAGACCTTCCACCCACTCAGGTGGGCATATAATGCTATAATCACCTCTGTACAGCAGCCGCCTCCAGTCAGCTGCTGTACAGTTTTATGAATGAAAGCGCCAGGCTCCTCTGAGAGCGGCGCGCATGCTATAGCTATTGCTATAGTATGTGCGCCGCTGTCCGAGGTCCTGAAGCCATTTACAGTAGATCTATGACCTACTGACTGCCAAAAGCAAGCGCCACTACTCTGTTCTCCTCCTCCTCGACCTGTCAGCCGCCTTCGACACTGTTGACCACTCCCTTCTACTACAGATCCTGGAATCTCTTGGCATCACGGACCTTGCCCTCTCTTGGATCTCCTCATACTTAACTGACCGCACCTTCAGCGTCACCCACTCCCACACATCCTCCTCGCCGTACCCCCTATCTGTCGGGGTCCCCAGGGCTCAGTTCTTGGACCATTACTGTTCTCAATCTACACTCTCGGCCTAGGGCAACTCATTGAGTCCCATGGCCTCCAATATCACCTCTACGCCGACGACACCCAAATCTACCTGTCTGGTCCTGACATCGCCTCCCTTCTATCCAAAATTCCACACTGCCTGTCCGCCATCTCATCCTTCTTCTCTGCTCGCTTCCTTAAGCTGAACATGGACAAAACTGAGTTCATAGTCTTCCCCCAAGACGCTCCCCCTCACTACCTGACCTATCCATCATCATCAACGACTGCTCTCTCTCTCCAGTCCCCCATGCCAAGTGCCTCGGGGTTATCCTTGACTCTTCCCTCTCCTTCAAGCCCCACATCCAGGCCCTCGCCACCTCCTGCCGACTCCAGCTCAAAAACATCTATAGGATTCGCGCTTTCCTTGACCACGACACTGCTAAAACCCTTATTCACGCTCTCATCATCTCCCGCCTCGATTACTGCAACCTCCTGCTCACCGGCCTCCCCAATATCTCCCTTGCACCTCTCCAAACTATCTTGAACTCCGCTGCCCGCCTAATCCATCTGTCTCCCCGCTACTCCCCTGTCTCCCCCCTCTGCCAAGCCCTTCACTGGCTCCCTACTTCCCAGAGATCCCAGTTTAAAACATTAACCATGACATACAAAGCCATCCACAACCTGTCCCCTCCATACATCTCTGACATGGTCTCCCGATACCTACCCTCACGCAACCTGCGATCCTCCCAAGAGCTTCTCCTCTACTCCCCCTCATCTCCTCTTCGCACAACCGCATACAGGATTTCTCCCGTGCTTCACCCAGACTCTGGAACTCACTGCCACAACACATCAGACATTCTCCTACCCTGGGAACCTTCAAAAGAAGCCTGAAGACCCACCTGTTCTGCCAAGCCTACCACCTGCAATAAGACCCGGTCCACCACACCGCCTCATGACTGGAATTTCCCCCTCCTACCCTACCCTTCCCCACCCGCCCCTCGTAGACTGTGAGCCTTTGTGGACAGGATTTCTCCCCTCTTGTTTCTGTACAACCGAATTGTCAACATTTATTGTTACTTGTATTGTTACTATGTTACTTGTCCTAGTCTGCCCTTTTTAGCATGTAAAGCGCATGGAATATAATGGCGCTATATAAATAAATAATAATAATAATAATCTATGGGCTGCGCTGCCCATAGATCTTCTGTATAAGGCTTCAGGACCTCAGACAGCTTTTGACCCTGCTTGACGATTATTCGGTCTCTGGACTGCAGCCCATTCATAGGCAACAATCTCCTCGACCCTGTTGTAAATCCAGTTCCCTATTTAGGGGTTGAAGGGGGTCACGGGTTATCGGGGTTCTACCAAATGGAGCAGCTTGTTCCAAGTCTGTCTGAGATAGCCGTTTTGTGCCTGTGGCCCCGGACAGAGGTCACACAAGCAAATTAAATAACTACTTCTATGGGATTCAAAGAAAGGTAGAGTCGGTAAAGGTTGGCCATTGTGAACAGCACAAGCTGCTGACTGACTGTACCATTGTCAATGCAGACAAATAATGTAACTGAGCAAGCACTTGAGAGAGAATAATACATGGTTTGTATTTGAGAGCAAGACAGGCAGGGCACTTAGCGGTACCAAGTATCAAGTCCGGTTTATCTTCCAGTCATGGCAAGTTCCCCTCCGGCTGTGCACAGCCAAAGCACCAGAAAAAATATAATAGAAAAAGAGGCGGCACTCACCGAAACAAACAAGACGGTCCTTTATTCCGAGAATTCAGAGACAGACAGGGTGCAGGGAGGGGGCACGAAGGGCCAACGGACTACGACGCCGTTTTGCGACACGTGTCTCTTCTACGGGTCCGAGTATACTCGGACCCGTTTCGCCACGCGTGTCGCGAAACGGCGTCGTAGTCCGTTGGCCCTTCGTGCCCTCTCCCTGCAGCCTGTCTGTCCCTGAATTCTCGGAATAAAGGACCGTCTTGCTTGTTTGGTGAGTGCCGCCTCTTTTTCTATTATATTTCATGGTTTGTATTTGATAACTGTAGTTTATAGCAGAAAGTTTTCTAAAAGTGGACAATCCCTTTTATTTTAGAGGAGACAAGAAAAAATCCAAATGACAGATGTTCAATGGGCCTCATCATGTATCAATATTATTTGAAAGATAAAATCATTCACAATTTGTCTTTGACAACTTGTGTCCAATATACCAAACCTTAATCTGGACCATTTTCTAAATGTTTCATTTTATATTTAGCACCAGGAAAGCATTTAACAATCACTTTTAATTCTTTTATTTTTTTCATTTGAACTACGGTATATATATATTGTAATAAATATAATTTCATCTTGTTTTTTCTTTTAACTATACAGTATATACATATTTATTTTATATATATATTTTTCATTGGAATGATGAATGTATATATATATATATATATATATATATATATATAATAGCATTTTTACATAATAAATAATATAATAATATATCATTTTATAATGTATTTATATATTTTTTTCATTAGAATTATATATATATATATATATATATATATATATAACGTATATACATACATATGATTTGATTTTATGATGTTGTATTTAAATATATATTTACTATATAAAAGCCCTCTCCAGTCTTGTCTGTCTGTAAGATTGTCTCGCAAATAGCGCCACCTGTAGAACAAAATGGAAAATTACAGTTAAACTGAAATGTGAAGAAGCCCAAAATTTTGGTTGAATGGTCAAAGAAAACAGCTTCACCTATAGGACACCTGTGATGGGGGACCCCGCACCGTCCGGGACACTGTCCGCAACACTAGCATTCATTATCACCTGTGTCTTGGTCCACTTCATCATACTCTTTTGGTGGACCCATCCTGCTGCTATGCCCTTCCTGCCATTTGCATTACACTCTAGAGAATGCAGGCATGGCGCTTAGAGAGAGCAGAAAAGGGAAAGAGCACACAGGGGGGAGAGACATCCACAAGTGGAGAGACAGTGCACAGGGGGAAAGACAACACATGGGGAGAGAGCTCACAGGGGGAGAGAGAGCGCACATGGGGAAAGACAGCACAAGGGTAAAGGGAGAGCACACAAGGGGAAAGAGCACACAGGGGGGAGAGACATTCCCAAGTTGAGAGACAGTGCACAGGATGAAAGACAACACATGGGGAGAGAGCACACAGGGGGTAAGAGAGAGCGCACAGAGGGAGGGACAGCACAAGGGGAGAACGAGTGGACAGAGGCAAAGAGAGAGCGCACAGGGGCGGAGACAGCACCAGGGAAGAGAAAGCATATGGGGAGAGAGTGCACAGGGGGAGAGAGAGCGCACTGGGGGATGATGAGTTTCATCGGTGCCTGTCAAGCCATGACCACCCTGACCTCCTCGTTGGTGCTGTGAATAGTATATATGGTAATTGCACATGTTCTAGACTTGCCCAAGCGATAGAATACACATATAATATTATCAATGATTTTTATATAGATTTTTTTATTAGAATGATGTATAATTATATAATCATTCTAATAAAAAAAAAATTATATAAAGCATAAAAGTTAAATAAAACATCACAAAATTATGAAAATTATTCCTAAAACTAAAAACACAAATACGTAAAACGACTTTTAAACTAAATTCAATTCCTCATTAATGTTTTACTCGTTTTAATCCAAAACCCAAATTTAAAACAAGTAAGACGATTTTATTGCTCGAGAAGAAAGAAAATGAAAAGCTTAATGAGAACATCGTCTAGACGCTGAACCTGAAGCCCAGCTGCGCTATCCTCGTCCAGACACAGCTATTAACTGTAAATTTACTCTAAGTCCCAATATTTGTCCTCGCCGCCATGTTGATGCTGGAGAAGATTTATTGGTGATGGCGTCCTACCTAAATCAGCCAGATGGATAATTCTGCACACACCACATGTGTATGGCACATTTAAGAGCAGATGATGCTAATCAGATGGGGGTCACTAAAAGTCCATGATAAAAGATTGTCTTAACCCCACGTTTGCTGGAGGGCCTGACGGTCATCCTTATGGGGATTTTTGCTGAGTGCGCAGAAAAAGGTTAATCTCTTTTTTTCCATTAATATATTTTAAAAAGCCATAATACATTAGGCCTCCTTCTGTAGGGTGTATGGAGGGCAAATTGTATGTTCTCGTCATGTTGACATGGATTTCCTCCCAATACAAAAACTTCCTTAGTCCTCATTTGGTCGTTGTAGCCATGTCCAAATGTTTGTGTTTTAGATGTAAGACCCGGACGAAGTGCAGTCCTGGTGAACTAACTGCATACATCCAGCACAACCGAGGGGTTTGGTGCTCCCTCCTTCTAGATTCTGAATGTTACATTATGGGACAGTAGATTTCATACAAACCTGCAGTCTTCTATGACAGTGCCAGTGTGGCGCCCTGCTCACGCAGGTAGCCACAGACTTCCCTAATGCACAGCTGGGTTTCCACAGCAGGTACCTACTACATGCAACATCTTCCACCCCGGCACAGTAGGGGGAGCCCCACTTGCAGACCTTAGGAAAGATCCCCTATAAATACTGCTGGGGGAGGAGTTAGTTAGAGTGTGCAGACGCTAGGAGAGCTGCGAAGACGTCCTGGTGGTCGGTGCCACGGTTAGGCCTGAGCCAGTGACCCGGAGTGGCCCTTCTGACGTCCTGCAAGCCTGAGAGTGGGGACAGAAGGCAAGTAACAGAAAACCAAGGGAGTGAGGAACTAGTGGAAATTCCCCCAGAGCCATACCGGACTTCGGGGATCCGCACCTGTAGGATACTTCAGGACTACAGAAAACCCTGTCACGCCATGGAGACTTCAGTCACCCGGTCCCCCTGCGTACTCAAAGAGAGGGAGCCAGACACCGCAGTGTACTACCGCAGTGATGAGAGAGGGTAACCCGTGGACCGCGCAGGAGGAGAGAGGGAGAGAGGACCAGAGGAAGTGAGGAGGCCAGTCTGGCTGCAAGCAGACTGGGCTTCAGGAACCGTAGAGAAGCAGAGGAGGCCTTATACCCACTTGCTGTGAGGACCCACTGTGCACCTGGTCACCTGTCAGTTCCCTGAACGTCTTTACCTGCTGTACCAACAGTAAAAGGTAAAAGAGACTTCTACAGTGTGTGTGCATCATTCCTCTCGGCTCCCGGTGCCCCTTATAGACTGCTCCATCACCTCCTACACCGACCTACAGCTCCACTCCAAGCTGCCCCTTTTACACTATGCTGCCCCGGAGGACCAGCTCCACCTGTAGGGAGCTTTGCCATCTCAGCCGCACTACCATCCACCTCTGGAGGGCTGTGGTGGCGCTGGTGCCCCATCACCAGGTACTACAGGTAGCGTCACATCACAAACTCTTATCCCCTGTAAATACCCCCCTTTTTGAAGTGTCACCCAGGCCACGGGCTCAGGCGCTGCCACCCGTGACATCCCAAGCATCCCACCGAGCCTGATACCCGAGTACCCCAGGGCCTGGGGCTTGACACCAGCGACCAGTGTCCCAAAATAATGCCATTCAAAAAGTGCTCCCCGAAGTGCTAGTCACACAGTGCCTCTCTAAGTGCTCCTGGTAGTACATGACACCCAGTGCCCCCATAGTGGTGTCATCCACACAGTATTCTGTATAACAGTGCCATCCTCACAGTGGGTCATGTGTTGACTGCCCGCAGCCAACATGAATAGCTCTGCTGCAGTTAAACCAGAGTTTATTTCCCCTAGTTAAGCTTGGGGTTAGGCTGCCTTCAGACTTGCAGATGCATCTGCAGCGTTTTGCAGATGCATCTGCAAGCATCTGCATGCAGACCGCGGCCCCTATGTTTATAATGGAGCGCACGGCGGTCTGCAGATGCTTGCAGACCGCCGTGCACTCTCATTGCCAGCCATTAGTGATCTGTGCGCACGCGGATGCCTGCGCACAAATCACACACTCCCGCCCGCACCATGGACGCGAGATGTTGCGTCCCTGGTGCGGGCGGGAGTGTGTGATTTGTGCGCAGGCATCCGC
This sequence comes from Allobates femoralis, assembly GCA_033576535.1. Classification (NCBI taxonomy): domain Eukaryota; kingdom Metazoa; phylum Chordata; class Amphibia; order Anura; family Aromobatidae; genus Allobates; species Allobates femoralis. The sequence goes on from JARQOC010000009.1 coordinate 10,221,258, forward strand.
GTGCGCACAGATCACTAATGGCGGGCAATGATAGCGCACGGCGGTCTGCAAGCATCTGCAGACCGCCGTGCGCTCCAATATAAACATAGGGGCCGCGGTCTGCATGCAGATGCTTGCAGATGCATCTGCAAAACGCTGCAGATGCATCTGCAAGTCTGAAGCCAGCCTTAATGCTGAAGTTGCTGTTGCTGTCTATGTGCTACAGCTGGAGGTATAGGTTATCAGGTGACCACATCTCTAGCCTTTAGATAGCCTTCCCTTCCTCCAAATGAAGTCATTGTTAGAGTTCACTCTGCTTTGACCTGTAAGCCGAAATCGTTGTGAGATGAAATCCAGCTGAAGATCGCACTCTTCATAGATATCGATAAGGAAATAACTCCAAGGCCATTAGATCTTATAAAAAAGATCTTTATTCCTCTAAAAGCCTCGATGTGTTTCGTGTACCCACTGTACACTTCCTCAGGAGCATAGAGTAAGGTAACCACACCATTCTTCCATTTTCATTAGTGACCCAGTGTCTCCTAGTAGAATCAGACTCAGTGCTTTCCCTTAATAGTGTCAGACACACATTTGCCCTATAGCAATCCCAATGAACCAAGCATCAACACTAATATTTGGCTGACTAATTGCGCCCTTTTGATTATAAATTTGTGGCACCCTGCTCATGCAGGTAACCACAGATCTCTCTAATGCACAGCTGGGTTTCCACAGCAGATACCTACTACAAACAACACCTTCCACCCCGGCACAATAGGGGGAGCACCACTTGCTGACTTTAGGCAAGATCCCCTATATATACTGCTGCTGGGGGAGGAGTAACTCAGAGTGTGTGCAGACACTAGAAGAGCTGCAAGGAGCTGGTGGTCGGTGCTGCGTTCAGGCATGAGCCAGTGACCCGGAGTGGTCCTTCTGCGTCCCACAAGCCTAAGTGGGACTGAAAGCAGGGAGCTCAGAACAGAAAAGGGAGCAAGGAACTTGAGAGAGTTCGTCCCAGGAGAAACGCCGGATATTGGGGATCCGCACCTGTGGGGAACTATAGGTCCACAGAAAACACCATCACACCATGGAAGCTTCAGCTACCTGGTCTCCAAGGATGGTCAAGAGAGGGAGCCAGACGCAGCAGGCCAGCCGCAGTGTCCAGAGAGGGTCATCCCAGAGACCACACAGGAGGAGAGAGAGAGAGAGAGAGGCAAAGGAAGAGAGTGGAGGAAAGTCAGGCTGCAGCAGGCTGTGCTTCAGGAACTACACAAAGCAGAGGAGGCCTTATGCCCACTTGCTGTGGGAACCCACTGTGCAGCCCGTCCACCCGTCAGTGCCCTGGATCGTTTACCTGCTCAACACAAGTAAAAGGTAAAAGAGACTTGGCTGTGTGCGTGTATCCTTATTCTCCACTCCCAGCACCCACCATAGACTGTACCAGTGCTCCCCACACGATCCCAGCTCCACTATAAGCTATCCCTTCTCACTACGCTGCCACGGAGGTCCAGTCCTGCCTGCGGAGGACAACACCATCTCAGCCGCAATACCACCGACCTCTGGCGGACTGTGGCGGCGCTGGAACACATCACCTGACACTGCAGGTGGCGTCACGACAAACTATAAACTTGTAAATGCTCCCCTGTAAATAAACCCCCCTTTTGGAGTGTCACCCAGGACAAAGGATCACGCGCGGCCGCCATTCCCCGTGACAAAGTTAACCCTCTGCCGCCTGATACCCGAGTACCCCATGCCCTGGGGCTCGACAAATTGACCACCATCAATCATCCCTCCCCTTCAAAAACTTGTTTGAAAAGCAGCCAGTATGAGTCATGACCATGTCTTACCGGTTTTACCCATTATTCAGGCAGGAGATATTCCGCACGTTGCTATGAGCGTTGGGTCTGGAACATATTACTAATTTTTGTCCATATAATTTTGTCCTCCTGCGTTCTCCAAAGCATTTATGATCTTCTTGAATTACTCTACCTTTGGCCGAGTAGATCTTGGCCTCAGACGTTTCTTCGAGGATCGTCTGTGTTTGATAGTAATTATACCTTCTGCTCACAATGAATTACTACCTGTGACTGATCCCCGCTGTTTGCCGCTGATCGTATAAATGAACCTGTACTGCTCAGACACAATAGTTCTCACGAATATGAATTACAATGGATTTGAGCATTTTATTCCCAGCATCACAATAGCTGTTATTTAATGGCAAATTAGAAAATGAAATATGTTTATAACTATCACTCTTAATCTGGCTATTGCGGATTATACAATATCAGCCCGTTGTGTAAAGGGAACCTATTATGTCCTGTTATGTATTTAAACTGCTGATAATGTTATTTAGATCACACATTGTGCATCGCCAACCTGGTTTAAAAATAAAATCCATGTATTTATCATGCAAAAGGAGATTAGATGCTTAGATGTTTGCATTCGGTACTTGCACAAACAGTCATGAGGGTGGATACGTCAGCTGGAATCAGTCCCATCAATCCACTTCAGTCATGCAGTTGTTTGACCGTTAGAGTCACATGGTCATGACATCGCCACAAAGGAAAGAGAGGACAGGGGGCCCTCATAGGGTTAACCTGGTGGTCTAGTGGTGTGTATAAGCTGTGGTGATGCACTCACCTATCCGAGTTGTGCACCCTTGCACAACCCCGGGTAAAGCATGTGTTCAAAGTTGAGTCAACCACAGGTCTGTAGGGTGTGTAAACCAAGCGGTCATGTGACCGGAACATACACCACCAAGGGTCCTGCAGTCATTCATTCACTGTATCTGTACTGCTCCATCTGAAACCCCCGGAGAGGGGATTTGATAGATAGAAAAATGATTCAATCAGGGCGGAGCGCTGAGCATATAAGAGATAGTTTGCAAATTATTATTAAAACCCTGAACTTGTAATGCCACCATATTACCTGATGAAGGCGGCATTTGGACGCCGAAACGCTTTGTGAAGCACCAATAGAAATAAAGGTCTGTACTTTTAATAAGAATTTCCAATCCCTCTCTTATATACCCCGCGCTCCACCCTGACCACAACGTTTTTCTATCTATGACATCACCACAAGTCTATAACCCATTTCTTGTATACTTGGCACCTGCAGCAATATATTACACTGCGGGGTGGGGGGTGAGACTTTAAAAAGTATCATGTCTGATGTGGATTGATGTGACTGATTCCAACTGATGATCCACTCCGATGACTGAGTGTGCAGGTAAATAGTGCAAACACCCAAGCAACTAAAGTGTTTTTTTTATGATAAATACATGGATTTTTTTAAAACCAGGTTAGTTATACACAGTGCGTGATCTAAATAACATTGGGGGCGGTTTACTGCAAACAACAAAAGTGACCGGTTCCCTTTAAAAAGAATGCTTGTGTAGATGTCTCAACACTTACAATTGAATTTGAACCCTCAAAACCCAATATATTCTTCTTTGTTTCATATATTGATAGGATAAACAATTTTGTGTAGTGTTAATTTGTATAAAAATGTTTATATCTAGCTATACCTGACGAAGAATTTGTCAAGCTGAAACGCGTTGTATCAGTAATTTCACTAGTAAACTATCATTCATATCATCCTCCTGTTTGGATTTAGCTAAGCCAAAAAACACTAGGATTGAGGTATCCCCTTTAAAAAGCAGCTACCAGCTCGACTTAATATGCTTATTGTTTGCCACCAAAAAAAGTACTTGTATGCAGATTCATGGGTATGCTTGTCTGCAGATTCATGGGTATGCTTGTCTGCAGATTCATGGGTATGCTTGTCTGCAGATTCATGGGCATGCTTGTCTGCAGATTCATGGGTATGCTTGTCTGCAGATTCATGGGTATGCTTGTCTGCAGGTTGATGGGTATGCTTGTCTGCAGATTCATGGGTATGCTTGTCTGCAGGTTGATGGGTATGCTCGTCTGCAGATTCATGGGTATGCTTGTCTGCAGATTCATGGGTATGCTTGTCTGCAGATTCATGGGTATGTTTGTCTGCAGGTTGATGGGTATACTTGTCTGCAGATTCATGGGTATGCTTGTCTGCAGATTCATGGGTATGCTTGTCTGCAGATTCATGGGTATGCTTGTCTGCATGTTCATGGGTATGCTTGTCTGCAGATTCATGGGTATGCTTGTCTGCAGATTCATGGGTATACTTGTCTGCAGATTCATGGGTATGCTTGTCTGCAGATTCATGGGTATGCTTGTCTGCAGATTCATGGGTATACTTGTCTGCAGATTCATGGGTATTCTTGTCTGCAGGTTTATGGGTATGCTTGTCTGCAGATTCATGGGTATGCTTGTCTGCAGATTCATGGGAATACTTGTCTGCAGATTCATGGGTATACTTGTCTGCAGATTCATGGGTATGCTTGTCTGCAGATTCATGGGTATACTTGTCTGCAGATTCATGGGTATACTTGTCTGCAGATTCATGGGTATCACATAAACATGTCTGTCCAAAATATCCTCCCAGGGCTATCTAGGATCTTCAGGCCATACTTATCTCCTGTGGAGGTGGATTCAATAAGCTAAAGGTCAGAGTAAGTAACATGGACTGAAGCCCATGGCAATGCAGGGAAGCCTTGCCGGATGATATTTGGATTCGCAAAGACCAGGACAGTCAGGTATGCAGGGCAGCAGGCAGATAAGTGGAGCTGGAAATGCTGAAAGGCACAAAGCCACAAGTGTAGACATACACAGGACCTGTAGATGTGCAGCCAGTTTAGAGTTGCAGCAAGTAAATGGTTAAGAACAGAATTGTATTCTATCATAAGATAGATGGTGGTTGGCCTGGATGTAGGCAGCATTAATGAACAAGCAAAATGAATACTTGTTTAGAGATAATGTTGCAACAGTGCTGTAGTGTGAACAGCACCAGAGAAGAGTTTGCTAGACATAGGTTACTATTGCAGGTCTGAGCTAGGAAGTAAATGTATATAACTGAAAACCCAACAGGAGTTCACTGCAGAGATGACTGACAGCTGAGAGAAATGAAGCAAACTCCAGAGTATGATAACTGAATGTTAAACTTACTGAATACTCACACAGCACATAGCAACCTGAGTAGTTGACCTTAAAAGGTCTTTGGTGATGATGTCACATTAGTAATGATGAGCAAGCGCTAAAGTGCTCGAGTGCTCATTACTTGAATCGACCAGATCGGACACTCCAATGGGGTTGACTCAAGTAGCGAGAATAAAGGAAGTCAAGTAGTGATGGGCAGTTTGGCTCCCCGCACACATACAGCCAGCCGTAAACAGCATTTCCGAGGGAGAATAAGCAGGTTTTGCTTTTTACATATGGCATCCAGGCAAGTTAATTTTATCCCACTGAGAGCCATTCAAAGTCTTTATTTGGCTCTCAATGGGGTGCAGGCTCCCATCGTTCACTTTAGGTTGAGCACATCTGAGCAAGCACCCACAATACTTGGCTAAGTACCGAGTGTTCCAGAGCACCCAATGCTCGATTGAGTATTGAGCAGTGGCGAGAACACTCGCTCATCATTACACATTGGTTCACTGGGCTACTTAAGAAACTGTGGACCACAGCAAAGGGAGGTGGCCCTAGGAGAAGGGAGCAGGGTCAGAAGCTGGGACTGGGGAGTATAATCCCTCTTGTTGTTACGTAGGCATCAACCTGAAGCTCCTCACACATAACTCTTTAAGGGTCTTATGTTAGCTTCACACTGGTGGTGTTTGTAGCCTCTATTTGCATTCTCAGTAGACTGACCTACACACAGCGCTATCTTTCCTTTGAATATAACAAAAGAATATCACAAACCTAGACTGTCTACAAAGGTGGCCATCCCTGCTGAATTCCTGATAGATCTGTTGGTACAGATGAGCTACGAAGCCTGTGTATACAATGAGGAGAATGTGATGCTCACAGAATCATCATGGCCTCCAACATTGTGCCGATTGGCTGAGCCCAACCAAGCAATCAATCAATCAATCAATGGTGGCATTTGCTAAGGATTAGTGATAGCGGCAAATCTCTACGAACGAGTAGAGCGATCTACGTGCTTTGTTTTGGGTGAGCAATGTCTCTGGTCTAAATCACCTTGTGAATGGCTCACTTAATACAGTTCTATAAGTTAGTCCCGGTAGACAATGGCTATAATAATAATTGTCTGTGGGAGAAAGACCATAAAAACAACTGTCCCATTAGCACAATTTGACTAAAGCACTTAAAAAAATGAGTGAGGAGCACTTAAAAAATCCATATGTCAAACAGCAAAACAAATCAAAAAGTTAATTATTTGTCTATTCAATTTCCTGACTCTACCCACTCACCAAGATGAGGTTTATCTGGAGAGGTCATTGTCGTAGAGCCTAATTAAATGGGACAATAAGCTGTTACCTGCAGACCATGCCGTCATACCCCGGATATTCTGTGTGCACCGCCGGGTTATTATAAGCTGGGGCAGCTGCACTTTTATGTGTAATGATTTGTGACACCCCGACTGGATGCAAAAAAAACGATAGAGGTTGTGATGAAGACGGGCGGTCATAGAGTCTGAAATGGATGTGACAACAATAAATAATATTGATACCCAGGGCAGATGGATGGGTCATGATGACTCAAGTGCAACATCTGCTTATAGATTAGTACTTAGCCTCCTCCGCTCCCTTGGGGCTGACTTCACCTTTTCTTTTATAGTTCATTGCTGTCTTCATGCTGCACATATAACCAGTAACGTACCCGAACCGAGACTGAAAGTCAACGTACTCCCTCATTACTGCTCTACTAGCATGATGCTATCTATCGATTATATCTATCTATCTATCTATCTATCTATCTATCTATCTATCTATCTATCTATCTATCTATCTAACTATCTCCCTCCCTCAGTACTGTTTTACTAACATGATCTGTTATCTATCTATCTATCTATCTATCTATCTATCTATCTATCTATCTATCTATCTATCTATCTATCATCTATCATATTTCTATCATTATAGAAATTGATAGATAATCTACTATTTATCACATTGATCACCACCAGAAAAATTCAGAAAATGAAGAAGATCCAGCTCGTGCGCCAGGAGACTTTTTAAAATATATTTATTTTCAGTGCGTTACATGAAACAAAGTAGCATGAATGGCATTACCAACACGTTTAAGGTGACTGAACGCAACCTTAAGGGGGAACTCCAGTGAGAGAAAACTGTTTAGTGCAGTTCCTGCCCCGCTACATGATGAAGCAGAGCCGTACACTGCAGTTCTAGGATCTATAGATCTCTTATAAATTGATAAAATCATACCTCCTCCTTAGCTCTGACCCCCACCTCATGGGACCGAGAATTTTCAGTCTGGCAGCTTCATTTAAGAGCAAAAAGCAGGAGGTGTGTCCGGAGCATGGATTCTGGGAGCTGCAGGATAAGCCTACATTCCAGCCCTCTCACATTTCTGTATAGGGAGGGGGTGTGGCAGGGGGCATGGCCTCTGGCCCCATGCTCACATGCACAATCCTGTCCCTGATATACCATCCTATGTGACAGGGGGCTCCAGGCTTGAAATAGCAATAATGTCACCAAGCAGATACAAATGCACACTGTGATCCTCTGCTGTATGATGGTGCATAATGTGTATTGTTATTGTGAGGCTGGGAGCAGAGGCAAATCATTACATTGATCGATTCAGCTCTGCATGGTCTCCCCTCCCCGATAGTAACATGGTATCTTCCTATCCCTCCAACTTTCAATGGATCATCATCATCACTTCTCACTAGAATGTAGGATGATCCTGCAGCTCCCAGCATTCACGCCCTTGACACACCTCCTGTTCTCTGCTGCTGCATGAAGCTCTCAATTTTCTGTCCCATAAGGTGGGGGTCAGAGCTGAGGAGCAGGTATGATTTTATTGAATTATATTAGAAGAGATCTATAGATCCTAGAACTGCAGTGTACGACTCTGCTTCATCATGTAGGAGGGCAGGGACTTTACTCTCCCTGGAGTTCACCTATAATCATGACTAAGGGTGCATTCAGTCATCTGAAACGCATTTCCTAACACCATTCATGCTAATTTGTTCCATGTAACACACTGAAAACAAATTTATTACACAGACTGGATTTTCTTCATTTTCCAAAAAAGTCATATTTTGCAAAATTTGCGCTAAATATTTAGGCATGCATAAAACGCCAAAAACTAGACAAAAAAAGGACGCAAATGCAACATGAAACAGCTTTACTACACGGAGAGAACCGGAGTTTATAATTTGCCTTTAGTGATATAATCTCCTCCGCTTGTGTCATGAAAGCTGAATGATAGAAAAGATAATATGTCTGAAGTCTTGTTAAAGGCAGAGTAATATCAATAATACAGGATAAAGTGGGGACGGGAGGAAATGAAGCCTCTCCCGCTCTCCGCTCATCAGTTTTACTATGCTGCAGTATATAAATCCTGCACAGTGGAAATACCAAGTACCAAGCAACAGCCCATGAATTTTCTGCATCCGCAAGTTATAACAGTGAAGTCAGAGGAGAGGAGGCTTCACATGGGAGCAAATAGCCAGAAAATAAACTCCGGCTCCTGTTTACAGAAAGTCTATAGATTGCATTATCAAACATCCTAATGGGATTATTTATGAACAGAGTATATTGTGTAAGGCAGAGAACAAAGAGCTCCGATTCTTTAATGGAACCCAATTTAATATTCACCTTTGATATATAGACTGTGCTTAGCTAACACTTTGTATATTAATATCTTTTCATGGAACTAAAGGTAATCCACTTCTGCTCAATTGTGCATTGGGAGGGGGGCAGCTCCGGTGGTGTAACAATTACAGATATCCGCTGGGTCGCACGCATTGGGCACCAAGTCACCAGGTATTGTATAGATGTCTCTGAGACAAATGCACACAACCTGGCAAATTGGACCTGTTGAAGCGCAAGCATGCGAAACAGCTGTTGTCCTCCTACCACCTGTCCCGTCCTCTTCTTCCCCCCTCGCTACCCTGGCATTATGTACCAGTTTTACACTTGTCATGAAATAAAGGAAGAGATCTTATTTCCCGGGAGTGTGCCATGGCTTTCTGTATCATTCAGACTTGTATTGCCATGACCAGACGAGCACCACTGCAAGGACTCCTTCTGACGGGCTGTCTCTGAACCACAGATACGTCTGCAGTAGTTCCACCCATATGTACAGTGGTGCTCATGTGTACCATCACCTCCTGTTGTTTAGTGCTAGATATGATGTTACTGGAGCTGCTCACCTCCTGACTCGGAAGTTGGAGGAACAGCATTATCCCTCCTAGACAGGGGTGATACGAGCGTATAGCTACAGTCTATTGATGAGTGATCACTACCATGCTTGGGCGCTCTGGAATCGTAACAAGCATTTTGATGCTCGGACAGTCTCGACTCGTATATTAACAGGTAGGGAAGAAATGGTGTTCAATGGTCCGCGCTGCCAGTCCCAATTTCCACTCCAAAAAGAATACACTAGCAGGTGATATTCAATCAGGTTTTCTTTATTAGATCCGACGTGTTTCAGTGCCCTTCTGGCACCTTCCTCAGGGATCCCTGAGGAAGGTGCCAGGAGGGCACTGAAACGCGTCGGATCTAATAAAGAAAACCTGATTGAATATCACCTGCTAGTGTATTCTTTTTGGAGTGGAAATCGGGACTGGCAGCGCGGACCGTTGAACACCATTTCTTCCCTACCCGTTGATGTGCATCCACGAGAGAGTGGTCGGTGGAAGTCCAGCAGCAGCCATCAGTACTTTAGTACTACATGCCTTCTAACCGGTTGTGGGTCTCACAACCGATATAGGTGAGTGGAATTCCTATGCACCTGACTTTGAGTGTCTCTGTGATAGGGCACTATTGCGCCTCTTGCTCCCCCCCCTTTCTTTTGTCGACTTGTTTATTGGAAGTCAAAGGAGAACTTGAATAAGCCTTTGGATATAAAATAGAGCGCAACATGTTCTTTATTCAGGGGATACACAAATAATGTACCAGAGCTCTTAGCTCACCTTGCATAGTTGTGTTACAGACAACCAGTTAAAAGGTACTGAAGAATCAACATGCCAAAGAGGAGAATATATGGAAACTATACTGGAGGGATGAAAACCCAGCACCAGCGATCGTAACGTCTTATCCAACAATCTTGGGAACTAGTGCCCCCAAACCAGCAGTAGCGGAGATCAGAACATGGCATCACTCGACCTGTCAGTTCAAGGCAGTGTATAATGTACCGAAGAATCAGGTGGCACTCACCGAAGTTGTTTCTTTGTGTATATTAACATTTTAATTAGGGTTGATGACGTATCAAGTCCCACCTGTTTAAGGAGGGGAACTGGCGTCATCGATCATCACTGGACCCGATGAAGAGGAAATCCGCGAAACGGGGCGCCCATCATCCTCCCTGCACACCCTCCACTCCCTGAATAGATGTAACCATGAATTACCGGATTTGATGGAATAAAGTATTGCACAAAGAGACAACTTCGGTGAGTGCCATCTGACTCTTCTGTACAAAATAAATGGAAATTGGAAACTCTGCGTGGAAACAATCCACGCTGCCATGGGCAAGATGAAAGGACTCAGGAAAAGTAACTTTCAATGTAGGTGATTTTATTCTACACAGGTGAGTTTCCTGAAAAAGAAGTGAGGATTACACCCCGAAACGCGTTGTATAAAATCACCTCCGTTGAAAGCTACTTTTCTGAGTCCTTTTATCTGACCCATGGCAGAGCGGATTATTTCCACTTGGTGTTTCCCATTTCCAATGGGGAGTTTATCCAAAAAGGAAAGGGTTGACCACGCTGCTATCTTTAATAATGACTCTTTTTGGAGTCTTCAATTGTGAGTTATTCTATGCATTTCAGAGTTTCCCTCTTTCATCAGGAATTCATCACATTACCTCCTAAACCCATAGAATAAATCACAATTGAAGATTCCAAAAAATGTCATAATTAAAGTTAGCAATGCAGTTAGCCCTCTCCTCTGATGATTTCTATGTATCTTTGATGCTGGGACTGTAGCAGCTATCTGAAGAAACAGGCATTTATTAGTGGTTGTGTTGCATCTTATCTATCCAACATTCGTTGTCCATATCAGATTGAACCCTGTTGCCCTATTTTGTCCAAATCATTGTTTTTCAATGGGGATAATGAGCAACTTGAGTTCCCCATTGACTACCATTATACTCGGGTACTCAAGTTGAGCCAATCCGATCATTAAAATGCTACGAGTACCGAGCACCCGAGTATAGTAGTGATTGCTCATCACTAATAACGTCCGATGATGCACTCATGCAAGAAAATTGGATGGTATATGCTAATGACATTCAGCTCAAACTCTGCAGTGAGTGTCATTTATTGTAATCTGATTCTGTCGCATGAGAGAATCAAGTCATAGGGTGTGGAGAAGACGAGCGAAACGTGCGTCGGGGTTAAGCGGAGGCGGCCCCACCTGATTCATTGCTGACAGCTCCATTGAGGTATGATGAGTACAACATTTCCTTTCAGATAGTTCCTTAAATACAACATATTTGATTTGACTGAAACAAAGAATATACTGATTGAGATTAATACTGATTGCCTTGTATGTTATCCCATACCTCTTGGGCTATTTTAAAAACATGGCATGGAAACTGTGAGGGCGGTCATTTATTTATTTTTGTCAACTTGCACTTTATATTTATTTATAGGATATATTGTCAAGATTTTATCATATCATTTATTTTTTTATTATAAAAAAACTGTATGTAATGGGTCATCATAATTCCCTTTAAGGACTATGTATCCTCTGTATTTATACTTTGCAATTTTGTACCATTTGAATCATGCATTTTGAATATATGTTATTGAATTGGGTTGCCTTCCCTTTAGAAAGCACTATTGCTGATTTGATATTTAGTTTTTAATCATTGAATTAATAAAGATATAATTTTCATAACACCTTTCTAGATAACGCTTCAGTAGAACCAATCATATTTGAGTTTGGTCTTTTTTGAGATTGATGATTCAATAGCAGGTATTAGGAATGACGCACTGGCAGACAAAGACAAGAAAGGGCCCCTGTGCAAGAACAATACATAGGCCCTTTGTAGCCCAAGAGCTATTACAAATGCAAAAGGGCACTGGCATTGGAGGCAGCAATGGCCCCCTCACCTCTTGGGCCCCTTTGTGGCCACATAGGTTCCATCAATAGTATCAGCAAAAGGAAAACAAGAAATACAGCATCCACAAGGAGTCCAAAAAGAGCAAAAGTTTAAATCCAAAAAAAACTTTAATTAATCCATGTTAATGGGAACCTGTCACATTGTTTAGCCCCCTAACCTATAACAACCTGTCCCTGCAGCTTCCTATACATTACTAACCATTCCTCTCTGACCTAATAGTGAATTATAAAAGTGGAATAAAAGAGATGTGTAAACTTATATGTCCATCGTCGGGTGAGCGTTCCTAAATGGCTGGCTGACAGGTGGGCAGTCTCTCTGGGTCCGCTCTCCCCCTGCCCCACTTCTGCAATCACGCCCCAATGGGTGTGATCATTCAGTCAGGAGGGCGCTGATAAATTAAAATTCCCGCATCCTTTTTCCGGGTATGACGTTTTCCATCCGTGGTGCGTCATTTCTGGTCCTGTGCCGTGTGGGGTGTGTATACGCTGACTTTGAAATGCATGTTCTGGAGCCAGCTTGTACGCCAATACACCCTCTACACTGCGCAGGACCAGAACTGATGTTCGGCCAGCAGCGTGTCACCACCAGTAGAAGGAAGCGGGAAATTTAAATCAGAAGTGCCCTCCTAAATGATGGCTACACTCACTGGGGTGTGATTGCAGCAGCGAGGCGGGGTTGAGAGTAGACCCGGAGAGACTGCCGAGCTGTCGGCCAGCCATCTAGGAAATGCTCACCCAATGGTGGACATGTAAGTTTATACATTGCTTTTGTTACACCCACTAAGGACCGGGGTACTCGGGGCTGGACTGTACCGTCTCTCGGGTGTCAGGGTGCCATGGCTCGGCACCGTGGTCCCGAGGCGGCAAACAAAAAGGGATTAGGGGATATTTACAAGGGAGATGACAGAGTTTTTCGTGTCACCACCCGTGGTTAGTGGTCAGTGAGGACCACCGCTGCCGGATTTCTGCTGGGGACGATGGTGAGGCAGCCTGGATGGAAAGCCCTCCACAGGTAGGGCTGGATGTCCCCAGGGCAGGTGTGATGGCGAATGGTGCGCTCTGGATGCTGTGCTCTCCTTAGCAGCTTCTCCAGCCAGCATGCAGGGACAACTCTGATGTGGCTCCGCTGGTTGGGGTTCTGCTGCAGTGCCATGATAAGAGTCTCAAACACATTTGAGCTGACTGGGTACTTTACTGTTCATGGTTCTTAAAAGCAGGTTTCAGCACAGTTTATAGTCACAGTTCTTACACTTTACCGGGGACCCGGGTTTAACTGCAGCTCAGATGGTTCCTCTGCGTTCCTCCCCTCAAAGTACCTCTCAGGCCTTTCCAGTTAGTCTCTGTCCTCGCACACGGGTTCGATTCGGCCTTCACAGGCTCTGTAGTGATGTTTCCCGCTCTCTTGGGTCACTAGCCCTAGTCCGATGGCTTTGTCCTACTCAGCGGTGATAGTTAGGTCATGGGTCATAGGGTCGTGAAGTCTATCCAGTCACTTCTACAGAGCTGACTCTGGTTGTCCTGGCCTAGCCTTCCAGTGACCCAGGTGTGATTTGGGCTCACCAGGCTCCTTCCACCTCACCGGTTGTCAGCTCTGGGTCCTCCGGCCAGCTATATTAGTCACGGCTGCCTGGCCCGTTGTTCACCCACTATCTTTAGTGTTCATCTGTGGGGTGTATCTGCTTGTGGTGCTTTTCCCTTGCTTCTTTATCTAGGGCGAGCTCCCTCCTGGGCATACTGCCTCCTGGGAACTGCTGCCTCCAGGGAACCTCTCCTCCTGGGAATGTGTACCTCCAACTTGGTGTTCCAGTGTTTTGCTACTGTTCCTCCACCCCTTTGTCTGGGTCTGTGTAGCGCCCCTATGACAAGGCGCCACAGGGAGGTATTGCACCCCAAACAGAAGGTGTAGTGCCTCCTTAGCCGTCGATATGGAGGACCCTAAAGAGTCTGCACGCCAACACCCATACAGTAGGCCACCTTAGTACAGGGGACCGTATATTCACTAGGTCCCAGGGGGTGGAGCCTAGATGAGTGGGAGACGAGTAGTGACAGTTAGAAGACTAGTCAGTCAGACGGTGTGAGGGAAGTAGAGAGGACGGACGCAGGAGACCCTTCGACTGTGACAGGAGGGCATCTCTGAGGAAAGGGGTGACCCGGACAGAGAAGGAGGCCACTACAGGACTGGTCGGAGCCAGCTGGAGACCCAGGTCATTACCGGTACACTGGAACCGAGGCGGTTAGTTAAGGTCTATCCCTAACCGCAGACCGGCAGGCTGTGGGCCCAACATAAGGGAGCCACAGCACCCATCAAACAGCCCAACATCAGCCCCGCAGCTGGGTTCATGACACTGAGAAGTAGAGAGACTTTAGGCAACAGATCCCGAGGACCATAGACTAGACGCATGAGTGGGAGTACAGAAGGCCGTCAGGGCACAGAAGGGAAAAGTACCAGGAAAGCCATTTAAGGACACCTCTGACAGACTCTGTAAAAGCCTCCACAATCCGCGGCTACGGCCCCGAATTAACCCTGACTGTACCGTGTATCGATTTCATCTGGTGCCAGTAAAGAACTGTTTGAGCTGATCTGGTGTCTGGTCTCCTTTCATCCGTCACCCGGAGGACCTCTACAGCATCACAGAGGTAAGGACTACTACTCCTCTCATCTACCCCGCTGCCCTGCGATAAAGCTCTGCCTATGTGTACTACCAAAGTGGCATTTCCATCACCTCAGCGGCCGGCCGCAGCCCTGGCAACCACATTACCAGGTACCCAAGGTAGCGTCACATTACAAAATCCCCCATCATCATCACCCCACCCCGCCATTGAGAGTCCAGGGCACGGAACCAGGAACCGATCAGCCGTGATCCCCACCGAAGTAACCACCTGTCCCGGTATCCGAGTATCCCCTACCCTGTCGACCGACTTATCTGTCTTTCTCTCCACCCACATTTCTTTAAACTCCTACCACCCCTTGCTCAACATAGAGTGATTGGCTCAGGGTCGAAGTGCGTTGGTGTGTGTGTGTTTTGAGTCGACCGCCTTACCTCGTCTGCCTGCAGTTCACCCTGTGGCCGCCCTGGTCGCAGGAGCGCCACACTATATTCCACTTTAATAATTCACTATTAGGTCAGAGAGGGATGGTTAGTAAAGTACTAGGAAGATGCAGGGACAGGTAGTGATAGGTTAGGGGGGCTAAGCTAGGTGACAGATTCCCTTTGACATACAGAAAAAACTACAATTAGGGTATAATGTGAGTTGATGCGTTTCGGATCCAAACTAGATATGATCCTAGTAAGGATCATAAATAGTTTGATCCGAAATGTGGCAATCATATTATACCCTTATTGTAGTTATTTTCTTTATGTTAATATGGATTAAAGTTTTTTCGATTTTAATTTTTGTTCTTTTGGGACTCCTTGTTGATGCTGGATTTTTTGTTTTCCTTTTACTGGTGCAATTTGCCATCCAGGTTACACTGGCCTGCATTCATCTGTGCACCACTTTCCAGTTGGGGCTAATCTACAAGACTTCGTGGTAGGCTGATTTTTTTCTTTTCTACTTATTGCACCAATAGTATGTCCGCCCCTGGAATGAAGTGATTTCGAGGAAAACTTGTATGGTCAAGCACTGAAATGATGTGATTAAGAGCTGAGCTGCTTGTGTTTCTATACGGCTGAATTACTCCATTCCAGAGAGTTGGCGGCCATTCCGGATGAGGTATCCGAGACTCATGCAAGTATCTCCCATGCGTCTCGCTCAGTGTATCTCCGGCCTTAGAGGAAAACTTGAATGGTCCAGCCATGGCATCGATGACTGTACTCCACGGTCCCAAGACACAGGATAGAGGCAACGCTTCACTACTGGTCACGCAATCCAATATTATCACATATTGTTCTGATTTGTTAGCAAGCATTGGACACAAGACTCTGAATTCATAAACATGCCTTCTTATGAAGTTCTGATTGTATTTAATGCACATTTTTTACAACTGATTTGGCCGCTTTTCCACCATTTGAGTCTTGTAAGCGTTTTTTATTTTTTTATACAGTTTGTTAACCCTGGCTGGACCTTTCACTGTAAACAAGTTCTGATCTATCCTGAAGGTGCTACATTCTTGTCCTCTGTGAAATAAGCCCAATAATAAAATTATGGGCTGTTATAGTGAGGCAGAACATGTGCTTTCCTTCAGGGCCAAGAGAAAGGTAGTAACAAAGGATCGGAGCTTTCTGACCTTAACGCAACCTTCAATCATACGTGTAATATCTTAGTGCTCAAATACATGTCGGGAAAATATGAGCCGTGTGCGGTGAGAAGCACCAGCTGGTGCTCAAACAGCCTGAAGACGTCCATGCACATCCTGCAAACTCCATTTTTAGCTTCAAAAATGTTTCTGCAGTGATTTTTCCGTATATGATCATACTGTTGAACTTTTTTTGTGCAATTTTTTCTAGCAATTTTTTATGAAAAAAACACTGATTTACGTGAATTATTTGAAAGTATTTTTTTCCTTTTTAAACTATACAACCCTTAATTATGCCTTTTCCTATTCTAGAAGTATGCAAATTGCCTCTTCCGAGAAGAAGAGGACTTGAACTCTATCGCCACCTATTATGGCCGCTTTACATGTCCCGATATCGCTGTCCAACAACGATAAAAAGTCACGTGGTTTGGGCATTGCCGCCGATATCGTTTATGCGTTGTGTGGTGTAAATGAGCAATTCGATGCAAGAACGATGCCAAAACGATATCGTTGGGGAATTGTGCAAGCTCTCCAACTGGCCGATATTGGATGGACGATCTGGCAGGATCGTGCTGTGTGACAGCGCGACTACGATTTGGAGCACAACTTCCCCTATTCACTACAATGTTAGTTGGTTGTTCCCGAGTTGATAAGACACAGTGTGCAAAAGGGGCGTACGACATCGTACTTGCGTTTGCCTGCCGATATTGCACTGTGTAACATCTCCTATGCGATCTTGGACAAACTCCAAAAACGTGCGCGCTCCTGTGAAGTTGTATACAATATCGAAACGATATTGGGACGTGTAAAGCAGCCATTAGATGTAGCAATCTTAAAAGTCAATATTGATCCTCTAATGAGCCTTGCCATATGACTTAGGATTAGTGATGAGCGATCACTACCATGCTCGGGTGCTCGGTAGTCATTAAGAGCAGTTGGATGCTCAGATGGTCTTGACTCGAGTATAATGGAAGTCAATGGGGAACTCAGGTATTATTTTGGAAGACTTTCTTGAAAAATGCTTGGTTACCCATTGACTTCCATTATACATGAGCCATGCCCATCCAAGCATCCAGCTGCTCTTAACGAGTACCGAGCACCTGAGCATGGTAGTGCTCACTCATCACGACTTAGGATATAAGTAGTGATGAGTGAGTGTAATTGTTACTATTCACTATTTGCATGGATAGTACGGTATTCACGATACTCGGCGAATATCGCTGGTGCTCATGACTGATTTGTCGATCATTATTGATCTGACACATATTGACAGCTCCCTTCACTACATAAAGTGAGCTGGCACCACAGTGAGGGTAGATTTAATGTTAGGGTCTCTCTGGGGGGCACAGCAAGGTGTTTTATGCAGACGTGAAAAAGCCCACCCTCCCGGCCTGTCCCGTAAATACTCATTGTATACCCTCATATGTGGGTTGAACATGAGTTCAACTATTACTAATGCATGTCAATAACTATGTGCAGCTGTACCCATTAGATGAGTTATTATAGAGTTCCTAATTAGAGGTAATAGCACAGTATTATTTTTATTTTTTTGTCTATAACTATGCCACAGTTTTACAAATGGCACATGGAAGGCAATGGTTTTGTTACTGCCACATCAGTGACGGTTGGGTAGAAGGGTGTCACGCACTCGTAGGGCAAGATGACACAGTTTTTCTGTAACAGCACCACCACAGAGCTGGTTCTTGTACAGGCTAATAATTCAACTGTGCAGTCCCTAAACATAGCTGCACAGATAGGAATAAATCTAACATCAGGACTAATGAATGACTTCTCAGACCTTACTTTCTTATAGGGTGAGTTTGTTAATGGCTAAAACCGCAACAGAGAAAAAATACAGAGGAAGACAATCCAAATGTGACAGTGCAGTACGGACCTTCACCTTTTACTTCTTCTGATCTCTATGTTCTGGTGACATCAAGGCCCAGTTCACATCTGAGCTCTGGTGCGTTTGGCAGCATTGAGCTAGCGCAGGTGGTAGTGCAGTGCATCGGAGTGAAAATGAAGTGCATTGTGCTAACGCCGCCATTACCTTGCACAGACAGATGCAACCCAGAAGCGCAAGTGTGAATGCGGCTGTGTCACAGTGCATGCGCATTACGCATTTCCGAACTAGTGCTTGCGCTGTGGCACAGCCCCTTTCACACTTGCGCTTCCGGGTCCATCTGCCTGAGCTCGCCCATACAAGGTAGTGGCGGCGTAAGCACAATGCGCTTCATTTGTGCTCTGATGCGCTTGGCAACGCATGCACTGCGCTACCTCCTGCGCTAGCGCAATGCTGCCAAATGCACTAGCGCGTAGATGTGAAATTGCCCTCACAGTATATTACTAATTATCACTCAGTGATTATTATTTTATTAAGCACAGCACAAGTGTGTAGAGGAATAAAAATGTCTGACAGAGCGTTATATATCACTGTCTATCATTTATGGTCCTCCCCGTCACATGTTCTTCTGCTGCCCTGGTGCAGTCCGGGTTCCTGGAGGATTCACTGTTTATTCATTATCTGACAATGAACATTCATGGTCAGGACAGGTGTCCAGCCCTGGTTGAAGAACTCAAACAGAATGGCCTCTCAGCTTCCAACCTATGCATATGTATGAGCCCTGTTTGCATACAATAAGGGAAGGCTGCATTTAAATGAATCAACATGGTGATTTTGGCAGCCAAGAAAACAGCCACATTATGTGTAAAGTTCTACAGACTCCAGGGGTGGAAACGTAACAAAGATGAAATGATTCTGCTTGAAGATTGCTGTCAGATTGTAGAAATGTCAGTTTCTGACATTTAAGAGTTTTAATAGATGAAAGTTCACATTTACACATGGGTTTAAAACTGTGCATGAACCTTGTATATCTCCGTGTATACAGAAATGGCTTTGTGTATATCTTAGTTTATATTTTTCACATAAAAAAAAGAAACAAACATTAATCTGCAAAAAGAAAAAGATGACTTGATCTCATGTAACAGACAATGTGATATATAGACATCAAACTATATATGTATGCTATTGCACAAATTGTATACAGGTACAGGAGAACTGACTGAGTTTACACACCTAAAAGTGGGGTCAAAGAGCCCCCACAACACAAATTTCCAAAATGTGCAGATTACAACTATAATTCTACCTCAACCAGCCCTCCTTCTCAGGTTTCCACTACATATAGGCTAGGGTCACACTTAAAAATAGAATTGCGTTCACCGCATCCAGATCCGGATGCGGTGAACGCAATTGCCTTTACACACATTTTTTGTAAAAATGTGTGCAGAATACCGCACTGCAGTAATCGGATTGCTCAGGATGTGTAATCAGGATGTGTAATCCTGAGCAATGTGGCTACTGCATAGTTTGCTCATCCCTGCTACTGCAGGGATGAGCAAACTGTTCTCTGTATCTAAAAATGATATATTTAATAAATAAATTATTGATTAATGTCTCTGGGGGGCTTAGTCCCCCTAGAGACCGTACGCCCACTCAGGTGGGCTTCACCTCCAATGTGCAAATGCGCCACAGTCCTCATAGCTGGCGCCTGACCTCCAAACTCACCCCATCCCTATCTATATAGAGGGGTCCCTGCACCCCTCGTTTCCAGCTATCCCTTTTGGTGAGGGAGGCCGCGTCATGAAAGGGGCGAGGCTATCGGTATAACGCAATATTAGCCCTGCCCCTTTCATGACGCGGCCTCCCTCTCAACACTGGAGCCAGGCCAGAGGGGGCGGGCATAATTAATTAGCGGGCGGAGGCATCAGCACACAGCCCCGCCAATGCCTGCAAAATGAAACTGGACAGCACGTAACTATAAGCTCATTTCTCGACTTTAATACTTAGTTATTGCCACCAAAAGGGATAGCTGGAAATGAGGGGTGCAGGGACCATTCTATATAGATAGGGGGGGGTGAGTTTGGGGGTCAGGCGCCAGCTATGAGGACCGTGGCGCATTTGCACATTGCAGGCGAAGCCCACCATCATTTTTAGATACAGAGAACAGTTTGCTCATCCCTGCTGTTGCAGGCATGAGCAAACTATGCAGTAGCCGGATTGCTCAGGATTACACATCCTGAGCAATCCGATTACTGGAGTGCGGAAGCTTAAACCGCTCCGAAAACTGCGGCCTACATGATTTTTCACGCAGGCTGCAGAGCCGGAGATGGACACCGGATTGCTTGTGAAGCAATCCGGTGTTTAGCATTGGCTCTTATGAAGAGCGTTTCCTGGTCCGGTTTTGAGCTTTTTGAAACGTTTTAAAAAAAAAAACGTAGATGTGACCCTAGCCTTAAGCAAAGTTGTGTTTATCAACCATTGTTTAGGAAGGATTCCCCAAAAATTAGGACATAGATATACAAAATATTTGGAAATATACATTTATAGTTAATACACCATCCCAAAACTACCAATATACTTCACTTATACTGTATGTGTGTTGCCTCAGATCACAATTACCTTTTACATAAGGCCGGTTTCACACGACCGTTATCGGGATACGGGGCTGACCGGTGTAAACCCAATTATTTTAATGCAGACAGTGCATCCACGGCGCCTGACACCATGCACTGGATCTGATTAGTTTTAAAACATAAACATAGTAAAAGCAACTTTATTCTATATATGATATCTAAAACAAAACATTTTTTTTCCAAAGGGAAATATAAAATGGAAATTAAAAAAGGAATAAGGGGACACACAGCTAAGACACGAAAAATGAATGAAAGGCAATAATAATATCGCATCCTGTGCATTTCCGCATATATGTCTAAACACATCCAGAATACACAAAGTATATGTTGAGCATTGTTTGAAATTTATATACATCAATAAAAAAAATTAAAAAAAATATTTTTTTTATTAATCCACATAATACCACACCATAAATTCTATATCTCTCCCCAACTCGATTGTAAGAGGGGATTATTCTAAATGAATTTCTTTAAAAAAAATTCTTCACAGGAAGAAGATTTTTTTGTATCCAGACAAAATTTCCTCAAAAATATCTCTTGCATTAAAATAATTGGTTATAGAGCCGGATATAAAATCACCAGATCTCTATAAGAGGCTGGGCTTGGTGGGAGGGGCATAACACTGACAAAGGAGCCCGAGTTAGCTCCGAAACCGATTGCTTCTCAGCCCCTTCAGTGATGTTACCGCTAAGCCCCGTGTCCCTGTGCTGCACCTGCTAACTGAGAGCGCCGATCGGCCAAGGCATCATCTCAGGCACGGTGCCACACGGGAGCGGGAAACTGCTTCATCGGTGGAGGGGGATAGACCCCCATCCTACCTGCAAGTTATTCCCTTGGAGGTACCAGATTAGAATCCTTAACCCTGTGCCTGTGGATTTCTGGGTGGGGTAAGAGACTCCTATGAGTCACTACTTGCTGTGTGGTGCTTGTCAGGCCCTGCATACATCAGGAGCTGATCTGATACCGACCTGGAAAGCAGGTTACTTTTCTCCTTAAGTAAAAGGTAATTGTGATCTGACGCAACGCACATATCAGTGAAGTGTAGTGGTAGTTTTGGGATGGTGTATTACCTATAAATATATTTCCAAATAGTCTGTATATCTATCTCCTAATTGTTGGGGAATCCTTCCTAAACAATTGTCAATAAACACACATTGCTTATATGTAGAGGAAACCTCAGAAGGAGGGCTGATTGAGGTAGAAATATACTTGTAATCTGTTTGCACTCTTTGGAAATTTGTGTTGTCGGGGTTCTTTGACCCCACTTTTAGGTGTGTAAACTAAGTTTGTTCTCCTGTACCTGTATAAAATTTGTGCAATAGCATACATATATAGTTTGATTTTTATAAATCCTTAATGTATTGGCATAAAGGGACCAATACAATTTTGCTATTAGCGGCATCCCCATTTCGGTAGGTTTTCAGTGGCTCCGAGTGTGAACCACAATAAGGGAGCGCATTTGCACTTTTTACATTATTGATATATAGACTATCTGCAAATCACTTTAATTAAAAAGTATGTTGTTTCCCCCCCCCAAAATAACTCCAAATTCCGTGCCTTCCTGTTGTATAACTTGCTGTCCTCTGCTTGTTACTAAACCACAAGATGGTTTACAGGAAGCTGAGGTAGGACTTTGACCTACAGAAAGTGAGAGTAAGTCCAAGAAGAGGAGATGGATTTTTGTTTCTCTACACAAAGTGGCCGCAGGTCTTTGACTCATCAGAAAGTGGTGGTTAGTTTTTGTTTCTCTGCATGAAGTCAGGGTGGGTCTTTGTCCTGCAACAGGAAGTGGAGGTATGTCTCTGTCATTGTACAGAAAGTGTAGATAGGTCTTTGTCTGTACAGAAAGTATAGGTAGGTCTTTGTTTCTCTACAGGAGGTGTAGATAGGTCTTTTTTTAATTCTACAGGAAGTGTATGTAGGTCTTTGTCTCTCTAAAGGAAGTGGAGGCAGGTCTTTGTCACTCTATAGGCAGCGGAAGCAGGTCTTTGTCACTCTACAGGAAGTGTAGGTAGGTCTTTGTATCTACAGGAAGTGTAGGTAGGTATTTTTCACACTACAGGAAGTGTAGGTAGGTATAGTCTCTACAGGATGTGTAGGTAGGTCATTTTCTTTCTACAGGAAGTATAGGTAGGTCTTTGTCTTTACAGGAAGTGTAGGTAGGTATTTGTCACACTACAGGAAGTGTAGGTAGGTCTTGTCTCTGCAGGATGTGTAGGTAGGTCTTTCTCTTTCTACAGGAAGTATACGTAGGTCTTTGTCTCTCTACATGGGTGTAGATAGGTCTTTTTTAATTCTACAGGAAGTATATGTAGGTGGAGGGTCTCTCTGCAGTAAGAGAGGGTGAGTCTTTGTCTCTCTGCAGGAAGAGACTATTAGAGTGTTGGATCTCATTTGGTTTTCAGAACCTCATTGATTCCTTGTGATTTCTTTAGCACTCTGTATGAATTATGGACTATATAGACTGGATTGCTTCTCACAGTTGTTATAAATAGGATGGTAGTAATGACATGTTGAGGATAGTTTATGTTGAGGATTATGAGGGTCAGAAAAGCAAATTGAGCTCACTGTCATGTTCCTAGAACCAATCCATTTCTATATGACCCTTGTTGCACAGTGCATTGTCTTTTTGCTAAAGAGTACATTTCTTCCATTAAGGGATGAGGTTGGTCAGCCACAATGCTAGGTGAGCCCTCCTGTGTGAACGTTCATCCACAAATATCAGAAGAACCAGGACTTAGCAAGAAAGTTATTTCCTGCACCTTTATGCCATGTACAGCTATCAGGAAGGGTTTATCAATTCACGTTGCTTGTGCCGAATTCTGATTATCTCATCAAGAGATATCTGGACTTACCTTGTGGTGCCCTGCAGAATTTGGTGTAACAAATATCTGTAAACTCTGATTGTGTTGGAAATCAGCTCTTTAGCCACTTTTATACACGCAGATGTGATTAGTGCAAGAAATATAGAGAAGTATGGTGGTTAGAACTGCCCCTATAGAAGAACTACCGAGTCCAGGAGAACCAATGGTGCTCTCCTTGGATTTAATGGTGCTAGAGAAAAAGGAGGTCAGCTAGAGACTTTGCTGTGCAGCCTCATGGAACATAGTGTCTTACCGGGTCCCAGAAGTGCCCAACTGCCACACAATGACAGCTAGGGATCAGTGTGGAAGTGGGGTTGTGTGTCCTAAACTGCCTTAATGGAATCCTGAATTGTCAGCAGTGGGATGAAAGCTGAAGTACTTTCCTGTAAGCCTGAGGTACCATGGATGCCAAGGTCCAGGCTGGGAGGAGTTGTTTACGGGTGTAGTATAATGCCATAACCACTGGAGACTTGACTTTCTATTGCACTTAGACAGCAATGATGCCTGCACTGGTAGTGTGTCATTATCACTCATCAGTAATAAGGGTGAGTTGAATTTTTGGACAGTTTAGTTGGACACCAGGCCTTTAGTAGGTCTCAGTTTTAGTCCCTGAGCACTGCCAGTTCTGATTCTTGGCACTTTCCTCTGATCTCTGTCCTCGGTGAGATTTTTCTATCCAAAGGACCCCCTGGATGTTTTTCCTTGATCACTCCATCCTTGGTTTATTATAATGAGGATTTGCAATTAAACTGATCTGTAAGAAACTTGTTCTCTGGATTTAATCATGCTCATCAGATCATATATCTAATTTACCTATAGTTGTCATCCAATTGTGAGGGGACAGGTGTCTCTAATAAAGTGGCCACTCACAGTATATATTCTTTGTATACATTTACATGCACATCTTGTTCGCGGAGATACATTATGATTCATTTTGACACCGCTGGTGACTGATGAGGCCTTCAGATTACAGTATATTAATAAATGTTCTTCTTTGGCTTCGCACACTTATGTTCAGCGATTGTGTAGGTCAAGGAAACCTGTACTGTGCATTAACATAGAAAATACCAACAACTTTACAGTTATGTGACTGGAAAACCATTGTTATTTAAGCGATCATATATCATTTTTTTTATTGCAAGGTTTTTATCCTGCTGGTGGTTCATTGCTCTCTTCCCCCCTTAAAGCAATTAATACTTAGAGGAGATGAACAACTTTGGGAGCTTTTTTTTTATTTTACTTAAGTGCATACTTTCTAATATAAATTTTTTTTTGACATTTGAGTTTCCTAAAAAAAAAAGTTCACTGTTTTGTCTGGATGTCACCTCTGAGGGACTTGGGATCAGGAGATCTCAGCGTTTTAATAGATCGCAGATATTCTGCAGAGCTCACTTGACTGCTGTCTTATTGATATACTTTCTCTTCTGTGTTGAAGGAGTTAAGGAATTTTCCCTGTTGGCTGAAAAATCTCATAGCCTTTATTTAAGAATCGATGTAGCTTGCGATCTTTCCCTTCTGCTATCCCATGGCCTCACTCCATGCCGGATATTAGATATTCTCAGTCAGTAGCAATTAAAGAGCAGGGAATCAAACAGCTTTAAAAGCCAAATGGATCAAACCTTTGCACTAAGAGCAAAATGACTCGTTGTCTTTTCCTCCCTCCCTGTGTGGCACCCTGGCACCTTGTTGGGCACCACAGAACTCTTGGTACACAAATGGAGTGGAAACAGCAAGCATCACTCACAAACCAAACAAAACACCTGACAACACCTTAGACACCCTGTTTCACCCCAGGCCTCTAGGGGGAGCTCCACTGGTCACCTTGGGCCAGTTCCCCCTATAAATAGGGTCCTGGAGGGAGAAACAGCAGAGTGTGCAGATGCTAGGAGAGCTGCAGGAAGTATGCAGTTACTGGTTCTGGAGCCACACTAGGCCCAAGCCAGCACACCCAACCAGTGAGAGACCCTTGCAACTGGGGTCATAGGACAGGAGGAGAGCACCTCTCAGAGACTTAACTCTCCCTAACAATCCGGTTACTAGAACCGAGCTGTGAGAATTACAACGTAAACTGCAGAGAAACCAGCACCGCAACCAGGGAGTTTAGCCCCCTGTCCACCTGAAGCACCCACGCACGAGAGCCCAGGGAAGAGCATTGATCCAGCTTTATCTCTTTAATAGCGCCATCAGTGCAGTTAACCAGGTGAATCACGTTCTACTGAACGTACAACCCGGTCCGGCAGGATTCCATGTCCGCCCGACCTCACAAGAACAAGAGACAAAGGAAGCCTACACACTGCTTGCTGTAGAAACTCCAGGAGTGCCAACCTCATCACCTGGTCTGAGTGTACCTGTTGCCACCAGTAAAGGTACCTAAAAGACTTTGTGCGTGTTTGTGTATTATTCCTGGACCTAGCCGCAGTACTGCAGAAGCTGCCATATCCCATCAGTGCAGCTCCTAGCCCCGGGGACTCCCGCTCATCCTGTGGGGAGCGTCCCATCTTGCTGCCGTACATCCCCCGGAGGCCCAAGCAGCGCCGGTGAAATCACCGGAAATCCCGCAGGTGGCGTCACGACAAGAATAATTAACCCCTTTTCTGTTCAGCCAACCCCTATTGATCTGGACCACCGGGCCCCACAGCCGCAGGTGCGGAACCGTGACAGGAGAAGCCAATGCCTGCGACGTGAAGACCCGGCCACGGTGAGTCACTTGCACCGTGTCAAATGTGATACCGCAATAAATAAAACTCAAGTGCAACGTCAAACAGGTGAGTGCCCCTTTCTTCATGTTTTTGATTTACCAAATGTTTTTTCTCATCTATTACCGTACAGTATTAGGTTAGACAGGGATGATTAGGGATGTACTGGGAAGCTGCAGGGACAGATAGTCATAGGTTTGGGGGCATAAAGTAGCTGACAGGTTCCCTTTAAATCTTCTAGAGAAGATAAAGAAGACCTACAATGAAAACATAAATTACGTACCTACAAGAGCACGGTATGATGTATATTTTCTGTCAACGCAATGACCGAGTAAACAGTAAACAGATCTACATCTGGGGATCGCTGAATGTGCCGTATGTTGCATTTGCGAGCTGTCAAGGTCATACTTCCAACATAAGGTCTTTATTGCCTTTCATCCTTCTGATCCTGAAAATAAGACTATTAATTATCTCTGAATAATATGTCCAGTGGTGTATAACTGATTCCTGTAATTTAAGCTTCGTAGACCAAGAGGGCAATAGATGGGTGAAGACCTAGATGAATAAAGTACAGAGACACACAATGTCTACTCCACATGGTATTATGTAAAGACATTAAAGGGATTTCCTGGTGAAAACACATCATCTCCCACCCTCAGGATGGGTGACAACGTACGTCGGGGTCCAACCACTGGGAAACTTCAGCCCTTGTATGAAAAAAAATTAAAATTATGGCTTATGGAAGGTGACAATGGAAAAGGTAAAATTTTGTCCCCACTATGAATCCCTGTGCTGCTGTATTTGTGGTAGTATTATACAGGCCATATGCGTTTAGACTGGAAGACTAATAAGGTATATGTTGAATTTCTGTTGCTTGTTTGTAAAAGACATTTCATTTTATAGAAAGCAAGATAAACTTCACAAATTCAGATGTTATTGGACATGCTGACATTTGCCAGTTCTTAATAAGGTCCGGAGAGATTTTGCTGCCCAAGGTCATCAGGGGTTTTAAACCTCATGTGAAAAACAAAAAAATTTATTTTGTCTTCTGAGATAAACCTAAAAATACTGCTTCAGAGAGGTGTCCACAGGATAGGTGACAACTTCTAGATTTGTGGGGGTCCCACACGGATCAGCAAAGTAGGGCAGTGCATATGCTTGACCGCAGCTCCACTCATTCTCAAAGGGACTGCGGAGTGTCACGAGAGTGTTGCTGCTTGATGAAAACCTAAGGGGATCTGGGTTTAGAAGGTCACAGTGTTTAGTCCTCTTTAGAGACCACTCATCGTTTATGCTGAGTAGAAGTTTATTTCCCTTCGTTGCAAAAGGGATTAAGGCTCCTTTTCTACATTGCTGTGATTAACATGTAGTTGTAATTTCAGCTGTTGCCACTCCCTTCAACTATATAAATCCATGCCTTACTGCTGCCTATGCTGGCTGTAGTTCATTCTATGCTGACCTGTGAAGGAGATGTCTCTGGAGAATGCTGTTGTTCTCCATCCAGTGAATGCAGTGGACTCCCTCTCTTGAGAAAATTTACAGTTACTCGTTAAATCTTTTTTCCCTGGTTTGTTTCTCTTTTTCGTGTTTTGTTTATGTTAATATTAAAAATAACGTCTTTACGACCTGCTCACTTGTAAGGGCAAGTTCAGGGTCAGCCAGAACCTAGGCGTATGGTCACGCACAGGGGGAAAGACCCGTCTAGGGACACTAGGGAGCATAGGAATCAGCCACAAGTGAGCTAAGGTGGTGACCCCTCTCCCAATCACCAGGACCTTCCTTTACACCTTCCCTGGTGTACCCCTCCTTTTCTACTACATGCCAGGCATTCCCTCACACATGAATAAAATGGAGAATGGCATCCGATGTTTATGCCTATTACAATTACAAAACTGTAAATCATCCTGTAAATGATCAACAGCTGATACTGTAACAAACAGACAACACGTATTACAAGGGAGACAAAATCGTCATACTTTTCTGGGTGAAAATTGGACCAAAGTTTTTCTATTGTCCCGTGACTCTCGCCTAAGGCTTCACTCCGTCTTCGGACAAAATACTACTTTTTTTGGAGCTGGGACTTGGTTTTCTGTTTACTTTGAGCAGTCTGATTGTTACTTTAGAATTAGTTTTTTTTTATTGTTTTTGTGGCATTTTTGGGGTCAGTGGTCCTTATTTTCAAAACCCAGCATGCCTGTTGTATGGGGTGTCTTTCCAGCATTCCTCGGGTAGACGTCTCAATGGGAAGCCAGTAAAACACATGTGGCACAAAAAAAATAAGCATAAAACACCCTTAAAAACACTTGTTATGTTTAAAGAAAATGCTGTTTCGTGTTTTATGGTTTTTTTTTCATGCACTTTAATACCCCAGAAATAGAGTGTATGTGAAGAAGCCCTGAAAAGGATTCACCAAATCTTGTCATTCCTCACGTTACAGTATTATACCTCCATAAACTGTGTACTTATAGTTTTAAGATAGTGTCATGGTGATATATGGAGACTGCTGAGGCACAAAAATGCTGGAGAGCTTTAACGTGAGGCCTTGGATAAATGAACAAAATATATGTACTGTAGCATAGATGTGCATTTGCTATCTGCTTCTACATAAAACAAAGGCGACATTCCAAATATATACATATACATACTAATGCATCTCAATGAATTAGAATATTATCAAAAATCAATATCATATTGCCATGTTTCAGGGAGTCCTGAAATGCGTTGACTAATAAATCAATATTATATTCACCCTTTGATGTCTCATTGAATACGGCAGCGTGGTTTTTAACTCTTCATCCTCCCTACTTTAATTTTCTGAGATAATGACCTTTGGGTTTTCACTGGCTGTATGCTATAATCATCAACATTAACATAAATAAACACTTGAAATAGATCACTCTGATTGTAATTGTGGCATCCCAGGGGTTAATGTGCCACAGTAGCACCACAAAGGGTTAACTCCCCACGCAACCCACAACACTACACTAGCGCCTTCAGGCCAGAAGGGGGAGCCAAAGCTGCTTCCCTATATATTCTGGTGTGGAGAGGAAGTGGGGAAGAGCAGAGTGGTGGGAGGAGTTAATGTCGTTTACCTCAGAGTGGCAGTGACAGTTAGTCAGTTGGAGTTAACTCAGTTCCTGGGAGGACTGAGGAACAAAGACTGGTGTTGTAAAGGGGCTGCCTTAGGCTTCTCTGCAGCCTGCTACCCACTTCCAGGCCTAGCCAGGGTCTGAGGGAAGGAGTAAGAGAAACAGGAGAACACATCTGGGAGACTGAGTTACCTCATAACTCGCCCGGAGGAGCACACAGACCGGATACCGGATCCGAAACTGTGACTGACACACGCAGCACAGTAAACACCGGACTAGTGGAGGTTATACAGACCTGGCACAAAAACCTTTGCTGACGGGCGAATTCCGGTGTGCCTTTTCCAATTGCATCCATCAAGCTGATTAGTTCTTGTTTTGGGCACAAAAACCATGGTCTTCAATATTTACCTCCTATAAAAGGATCTAGATTTCCAAGCAGGGTCCCCTGGGTTGTGCCCATCGAGTAGCTGCTGTTGGTTAGAAGACCAAGTTTAAAGCAAGAGTCATGCAGTGTCAAGAACAGAGACAAAATCAGGAGAGGTAACAAAGTCAGAGGAGTAGCTGGGGTCAAGTACTAGCAGGTCAGTCAAAGTGGAGTCAAGGTTAGGGGCATCACAGAGAGAGATGCAGTTGGGGAATCACAAGCCCGGTCATACAACAGCAAAAATGTACAAGGAGCAAAGGGATACGACAAATATAATTTGCTGCTATCCTATTGGCCACAGAACAAATGGCAAATAAAAACACTGGAGTGGTGCGCTAAAGGAACTGCAGCATTCCGAAAAGCCAGTTTTATGTATCATTACCTTAATTTTCTCAGTGACAGCAATGTAGGATATTGAGTCCTTACTGCCATCTTTCCCCACAAATTATAGGTAATTGCTGGGAATCCTAGCAGAAAACACCTCAGCGGTTTATGGGAAGGGTCCCTTCAAACCAGTGTCCAGCCAAATTCCTTAATTGGAAACCCTTTACTCTTTAGTAAGTTATTCAGAAACAGGAGAATAAAAAACACCGTGGGCGTTACACAGACAAGAGTGTAAAGAAGGAGTAAAACATGATAATTCTGTGCTGCTGTTAGAAGATTGATGCGGAGAGTGATCTAGGACACGCTAGAATGAACAATGCAGTTTAATATGACGCGTTTTGAAACTCTCCAGCATCTTCCTCCGGAAAAAACATATTATTATAGGTGATGCAGTGCTGCTCGTCTGATAAGATTGTGTGAGACACAACACCAATGAAGACTCAGAATAAAGGTTCCTACTGATGCTGCTCCACAGGTTGGCAGATCCAATATAAAGATGGGGTAATAGAAGGTGCACTGCTGGTGACATCTCCATCACTCCTGATGAAGAGGTCAGAGCACTTAAAAATGAGTTGGGAGTAAAATCACACTGTTATCCTCATAACTCAACTTTTGGATATTCTTGAATATATACCAACAGTGCAACAAATTGTATTCTCAGTAGGATGAAGCGGTTGGTTGGATGCCAGAAAAAGCCAAGAGCAGCACTTGTTCGCCCCATATGGAATGAATGGAGCTACAGTCGAGCTTGCATCATCATTCTAAGGCCCCTTTCACACTAGTGTTTTTGTCCGGATCTGCCGAATCCGGCCAAAAAAATGCATCTGTCGCGTGTGCCACCAAACAGTCGCACTTGCGGCACACTTGTTGCAATCTCCATGCATGTCTATGGGGCTTGCGGCAGGTGCGGCAAGTGCGGTATAGCCGCGGTTCCAGCACTTGCGGCTGCGAAAAAAAATGCGGTCATCTGCGTTTTATTTTCGTTGCCGCAACTGCCACAAGTGCCGGAACCGCGGCTATACCGCACTTGCCGCACCGGCCGCAAGCCCCATAGACAACACATGGGGCTTGCCGCAAATGTGACCGTTAGGCGGCAGATGCGGTAAATTTGCCGCATCTGCCGCAATCAGCGAAAAACGCTGATGTGAAAGGGCCTTACATGGATAAAAGTGCCCCGTTCTGCCAGTCAAAGTAAAACATAGTGATTGGACCCTGACTGATCAATGAGTTACCATCTATCCTGTAGATAGGTGATCATTTGCTTTCACCAGACAGGCCCTTTAAACTCTGTTATTAACTCCCGCTTTTGGACACAGCTTCTGTATTGGCCTGAGGTATATCCAGACTTACCAGAATTACTTTTGAAATTCTGAACATTCTCAGCAAATTTGGGACAGTTGATAACCATGGTCTAGCCGGTGTTTGATGGAGACTTTGACATGAACCTTAACACTTTTGATATACCATGGCAGCCAATGTAATATGACCTATGATTGTCTGTCAGATGTATGCAGAAATAATGAAAAAAATCCTAGGTATGCAACTGGTCACATTAAATCAGAATGTAATTATTATGGTCTGTCTATATATTTCTAATATGTAATACCAAAGAAAATTAAGTGCCGTACCTCTGACTTCAAGGTGACTTGTTTAAATGCCTTTATGTTCTAGCCTTTTATCATTAAAAGCAGATAACATGAGTATCAATTATATATGGGTAATTGGAAAGTGTAATAGTCTCTTAATGACATCTGTAAAATAGATTTTCTGTAATTAATGAACAGAAATTTAAAACTATTACCAGGCCCTTGGGTTTCTACAACCTCCTAATTACACAATATGTATGTCTTACAGTGTAGTATTATCATTTATTTATATCACCTATAATTCCATGGTGCTGTATATTAGAAGGGGTTACACACAAAATACAGATATGGGTTACAGTAATTCAATTAACAATGACAGACTGGTACAAAGGGAGAAGGACCCTGCCTTCGTGAGGTTACTATCAACACGGTGATGGGGAGGACACAGTAGGTCAAGAGGTTGTAACAGCTCTTTTGGTAGAGAAGCAGCAGCTCCGGTAGTGTTGAGGCGGCAGCTCCGGTAGTGGTGAGGTGGAAGTTTTGGTGGTGGTGAGGCAGAAGCTCCAGTGGTGAAGAGGTGGCAGCTCCGGTAGTGGTGAGGCAACTGCTTTGGTGGTGGTGAGGTGGTAGCTTCAGTGGTGGTGAGGTGGCAGCTCCTGTGGTGGTAAGGCGACAGCTCCAGTGGTGGTGAGGTGGCAGCTCTGGCGGTGGTGAGGCAGCAGCTTCAGGGGTGGTGAGATGGCAGCTTTGCAGGTGTTGAGGTGGCAGTGTGGTCATTGCAGGGTGTAAGTTTAACTGAAGAGATGGGTTTTTAGGTTCCGTCTGAGGGATCCAAACGGAGTGGATAATCGAACATGTTGTGGCACAGATATCCAGAGGATGGAGGATATTCAGGAGTCCCTTTTGCTCATATGAGAAAACCAACAGTATTAAAGACTAAAGGTACTGTCACATGTGGCGATGTCGCCCGCGACATCGCTGAAGAGTGACGTACACCGATGTCGCGGGCGACGTCGCAGGCCAGCTGTCACACGGCACGACGTTGCCAGTGACGCGGCGGCGATGTGGGCGGAGCCATCGCTCGCTGGGCTGGGCTCAGCCCAGCGAACGATCCTCAGCAACGCTGCGATATAGGCTGGATCGCGCCGCCAACAGTGTCAGACGGTGCGATCCAGCCTAATCACTGGTCACAGGTTGACAGGTTTATGAACATGTTCATAAACCTGTCAACCTGCCACCAGCGATAATTTGCAGTTGCGTCGCGCTGTCACACAGCGCGACGCACTTGTGATATCGCCCGCGACATCGCTGTTACGTCACTTTTCGGCGATGTCACGGGCGACATCGCCATGTGTGACACTACCTTTAGAGTTGAGAATCCTATTTGATATTTTCAATTGGAGCTCACGAGAGTCAAGTTGACCATTACACTAGAAGGTTATTGGAAACCATCGTTCCTAGAAACATTAGTTTCCTGATGATCTTGCAGTCTAAGCAAAATATTCATTCCTTAGGTGAAATGATTTTTTGTGCCACATGAAAGATCATCATTGTTGGGAGCAGATCATCGATGTTGACAAGAATAATGGAAGCCTATGAGCAGTGAACAATCTATTACCAATTGGCTAGTTCACATCTGAAGAGCGGTCTGACTGTGTAAACAGGATAAGCAGCTGATTGTGGTCATTTAGTGCCCCTGGATGACCTGTGTAGACGGAACCTAATACTCAAATTAGGTTGATGTTTAGACCCTGTTTTGGGAGTAGATCCAAAACACCTCTATTCTTCTTTGAATCTGCTCCTCCTCAAGCAATCAGCCGATTCTAGCCCAAGAACGTTTTATCCTCACCTCAAGCTGCCTCATTTTCCTCTGTCCAAACTGCTCTCCTTTCTTTTTTTTCTATAGTTCTGGCTTGAACCTGGACACCTTTACCCTCTACTAGGAATTTGGATATGAATTTACTCGAACATATCCACCATGGGTCGGTGGAGTTCGTTAGCATATGGCATCCAAAAAATGAGAACGAAAAAACTCTATGAATTAGAGGTCACAACGTAAATCATTGGACAGTGATGATACAGTGGGGTCCATTAAACTGGCAACATTTGTTGTTCGGTCAAAGTACATAGATTGTGTTACATACTGTGAATCCACCAGGGCAATGCAAGAGTTAAACACAAGCATTGCGCTCAGTAACACTCTTTTAATCTCTTAACTGATGGATACGTCTTTTCCTTCTTGTGTTGAAAGACAATTTAATAATATATATTAAGGCAGCGCACCAGCAGTTTAGATAAGATTGATGCATATCTCTTTTATAACCACCGCCCTGCCACGCACACACATAGTGCGGCTGACTGCGAATGCTACCAGATCAGAGCAAAAAACTGAATTTATAGAAATCTGAGGAAGGAGTATAGAGATATGATTCGGAGGTCTTTGGATTGTTACTTTTGGGAGAATGCCACTTCTGAGCTGTCTATTTCTACAGTTTGGTTGGCTCACAAGTCTGTCATTCAAGGTCACTTGATACAACTGAATTGTAGACTGAGGAGAGATAGATTGAAAGACATTGAAACTATTTTGAATAAAATAAGAATTTTGGAGGAAAAGCAAAAAGATTCTCCGTCAGTGATGGTCCAGAGGGATATTGTGAATCTTCGTGTTGAGCTAAAGTCTTTACTGAGCTCGGAATTTGATATGATGGCCCGAATTTCGAGGGCCAGCTTCTGTCATGCTATGGACAAACCATCAAAGGTATTTGTGAATAGAATTAAGATCCTTAGATCACAAACAAGAATTCTTTGAATGAAGATTGGCGATGACGTGGTCTGTAGGAGTCCGAAGGAGATTTCCAACATCTTTGTGGATTATTACATGAACTTTTACAGTTTTAAAGATAGTCCTATGGAGATTCGCCCTTTCTCTGACGACATTACAGCCTTTTTGAGTTTGGTTAATTTTCCCTCATTATCTGTGGAAGATTTGGAATTTTTAAATTCCCCATTTAGTGAGACTGAGATTAGGGACACCATAGCCAAACTAAAGAAGTGGGAATCTCTGGGTCCTGAAGGAGTACCAAATGAGTATTTTCAGTCCTTATCAAAAGTTTTGTCACCTCACCATACATCTTTAATTAATTCTGTTGTTGGAGAGCGATTTGCACTTCCTGCAGAAATGCAGAAGCTATTATTACTGTGATTTCAAAGGGGAAGTCGGAAATCATAGGTCAATTTCGCTTCTGAACTCGGATCTTTAGATCATAGCAAAATCTATGGCTATTTGTCTACAGACGATTTCCCATAAATTATTGCATGTCGATCAAACAGAGAAGAGGGACCTCAGATTGCTTCTAGATGAGCAATCAATATCTTGTCCCAAGTTGAGGAAGCTAAGGTTCCGACCCTGGTGATCTCTCTTGATGCCGAAAAGGCGTTTGACAGGGTTCACTGGGGTTCCTCTTTGAGGCATTGGGTAAGTTTGGATTTAGGGGAGCAATATTGAATTCTATTAAAGCTCTTTACACCTCTCCTGTCAAATAATTTCTCGGTCTGACAAATTTTGTCTATCAAATGGCACCCACCAAGGGTGTCCTCTGTCACCTATACTCTTTGACCTATTTATAGAGCCTCTGGCTGAGAGAATTCGGACGGTTCCGTAGATTGAGGGTGTGATGTTATACAGCAAGTAATACAAGATCTTGTTTGCTGACTATGTCTTGTTAACTATTACTAATCCCCTGACATCCTTGAGGTCCCTGCTCCGGACTCTGGAGGAATTCTCCCGGGTTTCCCAGTACAAAGTAAATCTGACAAAAACTCAGGTATTACACTATCAATTAGAAGATGATTTATTGGTAAATCTAAAAACATTACAGACCTTTTTAGCAACAATATGAAGTATTTGGGAGTAAAATTAACAAAGCCATTGTCTTCAATGATAGATGTCAACATAACAGATAAAAGAATTCAGAAGGACCTTTTACATTTCGCAATGCTAGATTTGTCATGGTTTGGTAGAATCTGTTCTTATAAAGTGTGTGTTTTGCCAAATGTTCTTTACTTTTTCAGATCGATTCCCCTTACAATCTTTAAGAGGTAGCTTCAGAAACTCCAGATGAGAGCTTATATTTGGGGCAAACAGTGACCTAGAATGGCCAGATGCATCCTGGAAAAGTATAAGAGGAGAGGAGGTTTGGGGTTACCCAATCTTTTCGCGTATCGTGATACGGCTATCATTAAGCTTTCTCAATGTTGGTGAGAGGCGGAAAATAAACCGTCTTGGGTGGACTTGTAGAACTCTCCTGGCAAAAGTGGCTCGTTGAGTTCAAAAATAGTTGCTTTTCTATGTGACTCTAAGAAAAAATTACTTGGATCTGTCACTGTGAAGGCAGCTATTCGTTCTTGGAGGCTACTCCTTTCTAGATCAGTAAAATCATTCCGGGTCTTGCCACTAACCTGGATTCCTATTGAGTCCTTGGGTCATATTTCAAGTAGGCATAAGCTCGACTCTTGGAGGCTGGCAGGAATTACATTAATTTCAGATATCCTTGATAGGTCAAACTATTTGCTTCCCTTTTCCCTTTGCCGTTCTTCAGCAGAATTCTAATCTTGGTGCATCTGATCTTAAGATATGGTATAATATCTGAGATTTGATAATAAAACACGGGCTGTACTTCTTCTCGCCGGAGAATATCATTCATATGATGCGGCATCCAAAGAGTGCAGTGCTGTGGAAGACTGGTTTCATATACTGCCACTTTAACTCGGATACTTCATTAGTAAGAACAACTCATCTAGATTCCTGGTCTAGGGAACTGGGCGTTGACCGTCCTACAATTTTATTTGAGAAATATTTAAATTCTGTATACAAGAATATCCCATGTGTCTCTTTGATTGAGACTTTTTACAAGTTATACACTAGATGGTATCTTATACCCATTAGGTTACATATGATAGATTGTAGGAACTCTTCTCTGTATTGGAGAAACTGGTGATGTGAGGGAACCCTATCCCATGTTTTCTGGGCCTGTAGGTATTTGGCTCAATTTTGAAAATAGATTGAAAAACGAAATTGTAATATTACAAAACTTAAGATTTGTCTTACCCCTCAGTTGACCTTGCTCCTGGTATAGGTATAGCAGATCTGCCTAGACAACATAGGCAATTAATTAGTCATGTTCTACTTGCTGCAAACTCCTCCATAGCTTTTCACTGGAGAGATCCATCTTCCCCGTTGTCCCAGGAGACCATCAGCAGAATTGCGGGCCACAACACATACAAATTAACTTTTTTGATCTGAAACAACTTATATCACAAATATAAGGCCGAATGGGAACACTGGAATGACTTCTGGCACACACATACGGAGTGATGAGACTGTGGTCACATGTCATTTAAAGAGGACCTGTCACCAAACCAGGCATGGTGATCTAATTACAGCACTGGATGCAGCATGTCTGCTGCATCCAGGCAAGGGGTCCCCCAGCCATTGAGCCCCCCTGTACCCCGAGCAAATACACTTAGAAAACTTACACCCTGCAGCCAGAAAGGAGGTGGCTAGAGGCTGGAGCCGAAGGGCAGATTCACACCCCCTGCATGTTTAATCTGCCCACTGCTGCCAATCATTGTTTCCCTCTTCTGCAGCATAACACAGAAATTTTTTTTTTCGGAAATGGCCGTTTAGCCCGGCCCCCGCAGTGACGTCACCGCTTACACCCGCCCTGCTCTGTGGTTAACATAGAGCAGGGCTGGGAAAGGTGGTGATGTCAGAGCAGGAGGCCGGCCGCTCCACCTCCTGCAGTAACATCACCGCTTATACCCGCCCTGCTCTATGTTAACCATACAGCAGGGCAGGTATAAGCGGTGACGTCACCGCAGGGGGCGGGGCTAAATGACCATTTCCAAAAAAAAACAAAAACTCTGTGTTATGCTGCAGAAGATGGAGACAATGATTGGCAGCAGTGGGCAGATTAAACATGCAGGGGGTGTGAATCTGCCCTTCGGCTCCAGCCTCTAGCCACCTCCTTTCTGGCTGCAGGATGTAAGTTTTCTAAGTGTATTATCTCGGGGTACAGGGGGAGCTCAATAGCTGTGTACCCCTTGCCTGGAAGCCCCTTCAAGGTCCGTAGAAGGGGCAGGTGGTCCGAAACGGAATCTGTCACCTGTGTGTCTCCTCACTCCCTCCCCCATCTCAGAGAAACTATATAAAGAGGACTCTGAAATAAAAAAGGAAAAAGCTCTGCTCGGTGAGTGCCGCATTTTTTTCTTATCCACTGCTATTTGCTGTCTAATAAGCGTGCACCCGGGCACATGAACCTGCTTTACTCGCACCCTTACATATGCAAGTAGCACTGGTCCCTGCAATACAGCAGTGCCAGATTATATCTGCAAAACTTTGTTTTCTTATATTTTGGGAGCTCTTTGGTCTTATTTATATATTTTCTTTTATTTTTTATTATTTTAATTACTATTTACAGTTTGCTCCTATTTTTTTGTTTTTCCATGTTGGAATCTGTTGAGAATAATAACACTTTGGAATTTTTACAATGTTCATTTGCTTATTGATTAATGTATCCTTTTCAAACAAATTGTACAATTGTCCATTGAGCTTATTTTGTTGTTGTAATTTCAATATAAAATTAATTGAATCAGGAAGGAGTAGACAGACGGAGATAAATATTACTACAACTCATTGGGTCATGTTGCCTTGTTACACCAGGAAAAGGAAATCCTGAGGTTTATGGTGTGTTTTTATATTATAAAACATTTGATTGTATTAATCATGTCGCTAGATGCGTTAAAATGGATAACCTTATCTCTAATCTGGACCGCTCAAACTGAATGCCCACTTTTTGATGATGTTTATGGAAACCACAACTAGAGATTAGCGAATGTATTCAAGACACATCGCTATCCCTTCTAATACAACAAAATAAATAATTCAGATCTTCCGGTGACAAAGGTTGTCACATTTTACACCATCGCCAAGCCACCCTGGTAGCAAAACCATTTCCATTTTTGACTAAAACAGTGCCAAAATAAGAGGTAAAAAACTAGGTGATTAATTTTGCCAAAGTGAGCCAAATGTTTCCTCAATATTTTTCTAGAATTATTCAGTTGTAGAATTTAAAGAGGTTTACCCCTACTAATGTGATCCTCTTTCTTTTGTACAACTCTTTCTAACATTTTCCAATTTACTTCTCTGTAAGCTCGTAAATACCTTTATTGTTGTTATAACCTTAATCTTCCGGTCTGGAGACCGGAATTGGACCAACAGGACAGGGAACGCCGTTAGCAGGGACAGGGCTGTCTTTATGTGAGTGACAGCAGTCTGGGCACACATGCCCAGATCACACTTCACTCTCCTCTTAGCCCCCACTAGTGACGTGCTGAGCTCAGTTGGTCCAATTCCTGCATCCGGTATTTACTATCCTCTTAAAGTGAACCTGTTAGGTCAGTTTTACCCCTAACCTATCACTATCTGTCCCTGCACCGTCCTAACACATTCCTAACCATTCCTTGTCTGACCTAAAACTGTCCTACACTGGCTGAGATGAAAGAGTTTGCGACTTATAGTTTTGCATGAAAATGAGGCCTCCAGATTCGGTACGCAGACTGACATAGGTGGCCTCCAGGGCTCTGTCTCCCCTTGCTGCCCCTTGCTGCTGTTATCACAGCCCGCTGGGTGTGAGAATTCATTCTCCTGTGCGCTCCCAATGTAAAAATCCCGCCTCCTCCTTCCGGGTATGATGCGCCACCTGGACATCACTTCCGGTCCAGTGCCTTGTGGGTTATTATCAGGTGTGCGGGCTGGCTTCGATATGTGCACTGCGCATGCTTCTGAGCTGGCCTGTACATCCAATACACTCCCACAGTGCACTGGACTGTAAATGACGTCCGTCCGGAAGAAGGAGGCGGGATTTTTACATTGGAAGCACGCAGGAGAATGAATTCTCATGCCTATCGGGCGTGATAACAGCAGTGAGGGGGAGATTAGCCCTGGAAACCGCCTAATCAGTCTGAAGACCATAGTCTGGAGGCCTCATTTACATGCGAAACTGTAAGTCACAAACTCTTTTTTCACAGCCAATATATGACACTATTTGGTGAGACAGGGATGATTAGGGATGTGCTAGGAAGGTGCAGGGACATGTAGGTTAGGGGGTAAAAACGAGCTGACAGGTTCCCTTTAAAAATAAGCTTACAGGAGCAGAGTAGATAGCAAAAGTATATTGGGAAAGTTATAGTTAGGAAGTTAGGAAGAAAGAAAGTGTGGCGCCCCACTATGTAGGTGCCACAAAAGGGGTACTAACCCATAAAAGCTTAGTTGGTGAACTATGAACGGTAGGTGGAACCCTATACTCACACCCCACACTAGTCATCTGGTGGGAGGGACCCAGGAGGAGATAAAGGGAAATCAGACCCGCGGTAGTCACCGTGGTAATCACCAGAAGGTTCACCCGACGGGACCAAGGGAGATTAAGAGGAACAGCAGGAGGTCAGATTAATCTACATGAGGTCAGACTTCACCGCCACTGGGAGGCAAAGGGAAAGAAAGAAAAGAAAGGCACACAGGAGGGATCCATCTACCAACCATATAATCCACTTGCAGCGCCCGTAGCCATTTGTTGTTGTAACAACTTACTGCACTGAAGGACTGTAATGATTACCAAAGGTTTTTCAGTAAAGTACCTGGTGAAGTGACTTTATCGACTCTGCTGCATCCTTTCCTGCACAAATTGATTTCTTCCACAGAATCGTTGCCCCGGCGGTCCAGTCCTGCCTGCGGAGGACTACACCATCTTGCTGCAATACCATCGACCACCGGAGGACTGTAGCAGCACTGGTGAGCATCACCAGGTACTGCAGGTGGCGTCACAAACTTCTAATTTATTTTGCCCATTACTCATTGACCACCAGGGCCATTGTCTCAGGCAGCCACTCGTGATTCCCCGATTGAGCTTGAGATCTGAGTAACCTGCCCTGGGCAAGTCAAAAGGGGGTCACATTGCTAGTGGAAAACCTCTTTAAAGGTCCCATCAACCCAGTCGTCAGAATGAAGGCTGTTTTACAAGAATCTGTAGATCATTAACAGGCTAAGGGATTGGTCGGCAGTGCATGACTCATTTATTACTTCCACGGCATAGATTTGTGCTGTTCCTAGGTGCTTTCTTCTGCAGACTCGCTGCGGATATTCACTTCAATTATAAGCCATTCAGACATCTGTCAATCTCAAATCAGCATTCAGTCCTCTGTCTCCGTGTAATTGATAGGTAGTGTTCACTGCTACCTACAATATCTTTTCATTAATTGTACGCCCACATTAATCTGCATTTATACTTTGATCACAATGGCAAAATATTTTTGCAGGACAGAATTTCAATGAGTCTTCCAGCGTAAATCCTTTCTAAGTGCCTTTTGTAGTTCAGTGAACATACAGAACCCTATTCCAATTTCAATGGCAATTTGTATATTTATGTATATATGTATATAATGTATATCTTATATATAATTGCCGTAGGCATTTTCGTGTCGGACCCCGGAATCGCCATGGCTTTGTCACGAAGCGGCCATTGCGAGTCGTTG
This sequence comes from Allobates femoralis, assembly GCA_033576535.1. Taxonomy (NCBI): domain Eukaryota; kingdom Metazoa; phylum Chordata; class Amphibia; order Anura; family Aromobatidae; genus Allobates; species Allobates femoralis. Next base: position 10,262,723 of record JARQOC010000009.1, read on the forward strand.
GCCGAAAATAGAACCAGAGGCCCGGCTACAAAGTTAGCGATTTACCGCTGAGGTAGTGCGAGCAATGGCCGCGAGGCCATTGCGAGTCGCTACCTCAGCTGCCGCATCTGCCGCAACTCCCCCTATACTTTCAATGGGGATCTATTGCGAGTCGCTGTGTAGCGCGAGCAATGGCCGCGAGGCCATTGCGAGTCGCTACACTTGCGGCGCGGTTGCGGTTATCCCCATAGAAAGTATAGGGGGACTTGCGGCAGGTGCGGCAGCGAGTCGCTGGCTGAGTGCGAGCACTTGCGGCGCGGTTGCGGTAATCCCCATAAGGATTACCGCAACTGCGCCGCATTGCGAGTCGCTGGCTGAGTGCGAGCACTTGCGGCGCGGTTGCGGTAATCCCCATAAGGATTACCGCAACCGCGCCGCATTGCGAGTCGCTGGCTGAGTGCGAGCACTTGCGGCGCGGTTGCGGTAATCCCCATAAGGATTACCGCTACCGCGCCGCATTGCGAGTCGCTGGCTGAGTGCGAGCACTTGCGGCGCGGTTGCGGTAATTCCCATAGAAAGTATAGGGGGACTTGCGGCAGGTGCGGCAAGTGCGGTTTTGCCGCATCTGCCGCAAGTCCCCCTATACTTTCTATGGGGATTACCGCAACCGCGCCGCAGATGCGGTTTTTAAATAAAATAAAATAATTTTCATACAAATAAATTTACTTTAAATAACAAATAATAAATACATTTAATAATAATAAAAATAGTAAAAAAACAAAACAAAATAAATAATAAAATAAAAAATTCCTATCTACTATATTGGATTATTATTTGAAAATCTAAAAAAAAAAAATATATATTCTAGACACCCGATGCATTTGCATCGGGCTCACAGCTAGTATATATATATTGTCCAAAGCAAAAAATAGCTGTTGAGAGTAACAATGTATTCCTGAAGGGAGAAAGGGAACGGGAAAAGCAATTTGTACAATTTTTTTGTTATCATCTAAATGAAGCTGTATTTTATTTTTTACAGCCAACCTGAATTCAAAGATCGCTTCTTATCACCATTATGTTTAAAAGGTTATCCTGATGGGCCAACAAGTGAGAGAAATTAACTGCCCAGAAAACAATTTCCAGGAGCTCCGAGGAGAGGAATGTTTTGCTGAAATGGAATGAAAACGCCATGCTGGGAAAATGTGAACTCGCAAATTCGAACAGAACTCAATTTACATAAAGAAACATTGTAAATATGCCTGGGCAAAATGGAACGGCTCCCTGGCTGGACGGACGCCTCAAATTGGCTGTAGGGTACTACTAAAAGTTGCAATTAAGCATTTTTTTTTTATTCCGGCATCTGTAAATCATATTGGCCAGCTGGTCCAAAGAAAAGCCTCCGGTCATTCAAAAAGTTTACAAGAAATGAAACATAATAAAGAAACTTTTCCAAATCGACTTCAGATGACTGTGATGTGCCATCCATTGTGGTCGTCCCCTCGTTAAACAGATCACTGATGACTATCTCTAAACACCCCATTCTTAACAATGAAGCAGGGGGCATAACTACAATAGGCGTTACGATCGCACCCGGGCCCTGGAGCTTAGGGGCCCCCAAAGTCCATTTGGCCTATAGAAAAAGACTAATGCTATTAAAGATTTCCAATAATTGGGGGTCCGTTGGAACTTTTGCATCGGGGCCCATGAGTTTCAAGTCACGCCACTACAGTGAAGTATTGTAAAATATCAATTAATAGAGATAAGGAAAATTCCGTTGTCTGTTCACACCAATTTTCCCTGGAAATCCCTAATTATTAGTGATGAGCGAATCTACTTATTACTATTAGTTACATTCACGGATACTACAGTATTCAGGAGACTCGTCACGTTGGTGCTCTAGAGTAATGTGTTGCTCATGAATGATCTGACCTTACACAAATTGCTGGCTCCTTTGGGAGCTGGCACACTAGTGAGAGCTATTTAAATGGAAGGCTCTCACTAGGGGGTAGAGTGATGTGAAAACACAAAAGATAAAGACCACCCTACCATCCCGGAAAGGCTTGATTCATGGCTGGCTGTGTGTGGGCAGAGCCCACAACTAATCAACTTGCACTAGGCTCAGTATTCAAGTTGAATAACGAGGAGTGAGCTGCTCCATAGGTCAGAATAAAAATTCTATAAGTGACATGGAGTGAGGCCAGTGGAAGGTAGATATAGTGGAAGGGAAAGACAATCACAACTGCAGCTGTAATGAAGGCTAAGAGAATTCTCAGCCAGCAGGGAAGGGGTCCTTAACTCCTTCAATATAATAAATAAAGTACATCAGCAAAATAATAGTTAAGTGAGCTCTACAGAAGGCCTGTAATCGATTAAACGTTGAGTTCTCCTGACCCCAGGATCCACAGAGGAGACATCTGGATGTAGTACACTCATGACACGGACCAGAAAGGTGATGATGAAGAATGGGGAAGCTGGAGAGGTGAATGTAAAGTGAGTATAACTTTTTTAGTTTTTAACATTTTGAAGGGTTTTTGCGGTTCAGAAGAAAGGTGGCAATCAGCTGAAATTTTTCTGAAGCCACGCGAAAATGAATGTGTGAAAAAACCTGTATATTGACTAATGAAGATTTTTGTAAAATTTGAGTAGAATTCAATTTCACTAATTAATTAATCTCTAGCAGTTGCTATGTCACACTGGTTTGAGGCTTCAAAACAAGTTTTTCAAGGAACACCTTGGAGTTTTTGAGGCTGGTCATTGACAATGATTGCCTCAACACATTTTTCTCACAAAATGTGTCCTGCAAACCTGAATGCGGTAACCGTATTGCTCAGGATGTGTAATCTAGAGCAATCCATTTACTGTATGCTTTGTTCATCCCTGCTGCCGCAGGGATGAACAAAGGGTTACTCTTAATAATAGATGTGGGCAACATGTCTCTAGGGGGTGCCCACCCTCCCTAGAGACATGCTGTCCACTCAGGTGGGCATGTGAGGGGTTAATCTTGTCATTTATAAGTATTGCCGGCTATTGTCAGCATTTACTATTTTATTAATGAACCCGGCGGCTCCTTACTGTGTAGTACATACAGTACGTAATTACTGACTGCTAGCCTTGGTCCTGAAAGCATTAACATTAGGTGTATGGGCAGCGCACCGCCATAGACCTAATGTTAATGCTTTCAGGACCAAGGCTAAGGGCTCATACAGTACGTACATTACGTACTGTATCTATTACACAGCGCTGAGCCGCCGGGTTCATTCATAAAATAGTAAATGCCGACAATAGCGGGCAATACTATAAATGCCCACATTAACCCCTCACATGCCCACCTGAGTGGACAGCATGTCTCTAGGGGGGGTGGGCACCCCTTAGAGACATGTTGCCCACATCTATTGATAACATTTAACCCTTTGTTCATCCCTGCAGCAGCAGGATGATCAAAGCATATGGCTGCTGCAGGCATTCACATGTGCCTTGCGGCAGCCGCAGGGGCTCCCGTGGGAGCCTATTATAGCAAACCTCCTGCGGGTTGCAAACCGCTGCGAAAACTGCAGCCTGCATGATTTTTGCCGCAGGCTGCAATTCCGCAAGTGGCATCTGGATTGCATGTAGTGCAATCTGGTTACTATAATGGGCTCCTTTGGGATGCGGTTTCTGATCCGGTTTTGAGCACTTTTACTGCTCAAAACCGGATCAGGATCCGCAGTGCCCTGCCACAAATGTGTCCCTAGCCTAGAGTTTTGGAAAAGTTTTTTCCGGATTTGAAGCCGTTTGATTTGACGGTGCCTCGCCTGGAGAGGTTTCCTTCATGATCCAATTCCTAGAAGTGATGTGTACTTCTTTCTTTCTTCCATCAGCTATTTTTCAAAATCTCTTCAGGAGAAAAAAATAAATAGTCCAAAAGTAGAAAATAACATCACTCGGTACCAATGTATAGTGCTAACCTTCATTCAAAGAAATACACAAGATGTGATGGGAAGACACTATCCCAGTGGGCCAACACCTTGAGAAACTTGTGTTCAAGCAGAACGGCATTGACCTGCTCCTGCTTGACTGATGGCCCCTTTGTCGTAAGTCACGAAGCACAGAGGCCATCAGTTAAGCAGAAGGAGGCGGCACTGGGCGGGGAATAGAGCTGGAGTGACAGAGGCTTCAGATCAACCATAGCTCTTCAATTAGAATGCTAATTTCTCAGTAACGGAGGAATGAACTGACAATGTAAAGGTATTGCTGGACTTGTCTTTGAAAGGGCTAGAAGAGCATAAAAAGTTTGGGGGTGGGAGGGGGGAGAACCTGCTGACAGATTTCCATTAAGCCAAGTGATATGTCATCATATCAAGTGATATAAAAGTCCCCAGTTGAATAGTCTCCTGCTGTTTTTGGCCAAAAGGCCATATATATAGTACTAACCAATTCCTACTGTATCTAGTTCACCTTAGGTAGAAATTATTCAGGTAATCAAACACCAAGTTTCCTTTTTTTCCCCCGAAAATTACATTTTTCTCAATACTCATCCAAAAAGATTCTGAAAGATTATTTTAAGGACACTTTATAGAAAGAAGCCGGTGTGTGTTTAATTGAAAATTCAGTATCACTATGTAAAAATTATACGTATTGTAGAAATCCACAAGGGAAAAGAGGAAGGAAAAAGGGAATTAAGATGTATAGATATAGCGCTTTACTGTTACCCTGAATCTCTTACAGTAATGGAGAAGGATTAAATGGTATTTAGTTATGTGCAGCTCAAGGCAAATGGATTTCCAGTGCGGTGTTCAAAGAAATGCTTTATTACCTATTCGATGATACAAGTACAGAAAAATAATATATATCAACTAGCTATGACATTAGAACATATTAAGAATGTTTCCTTTAAAATATTTGAATCAATAGTTTTACATAGTTAATATGAGTAAGGGATATGCTACACTTAAGTATAACCTATCTAGAGCATTAAACCCATACATTTTACCTATAGGACCCTTGTCCTGCTACAGGTGCGTCTCAATGAATTAGAATATCATCAAAAAGATAGTTCATTTCACCAATTCAATACTTGAAGTGATACACATAAACATATTATATAGAGTCATTACAGAGTGATCTATTTCACCAGTTTTTTCTGTTAATGTTGATGATTATGGCTTACAGCTAGGGAAGAGCGAGTAGTGAAATATTCGGACTCGCTATACTCGAAACGAGTAGGTCCCAATACTCGGGTACTCGTTACGAGTAGCGATTCCAATGTAAGTCAATGGGAAGAGTGAGTAAAGGAGTAATTGTCTGCTGGTACCTTCACAGTGGTCTGGGGCTGAGGTAAAGGCTGAAATGCACTGCATGATTGTTTTACCGCCGGCTTTTAAACAATCACTCAGCTCGATCCTCCGCTCCCCCGCTCCCCACTCCCAGCCCTAAATTATTACCGGGCAGGGAGCGCAGCACAAGGGAGCGGGGAGCGAAGGACCTGGACGGGAAAGCCGGCGGTGAAGTCTTTTCACTGCCGGCTTTCCTGCTGATAATTTCAAATGAACAGCTGATCAGCATCTGCGGGAAAGCCGGCGATGAAAAGACTTCACCGTCGGCTTTCCTGTCTGGTGCTGCGCTCTCCGCTCCCTGATGCACGCTTCTCCTAACTTAGGATCGGGGGGGAGGCGGTGGGTGGCGGGAGTGTGCATCAGGGAGCGGGAGCACCGATGGGAAAGCTGGCAGTGAAGTCTTTTCATTGCTGGCTTTTCGCCGTTATTTCAAATGAACAGCTGATGCATCAGCTGTTCATTTGAAATAGCCGCGGTGCCGTCAGAGGGTTCATGTGAGTTCATGCTTGACAGCATGAACTCATATGAACTTTCCCACGGCCGGGTGCACTGCTCAGCTACATCTCTAGTAAATTTCTCTACCAGAGATGTAGCTGAGCTAAACAAGAAGACTCGATTGGACAACATCGGAGGGGGAAGGTTTGTTTTTAATAAAGGATGGAGTTCTAAGTGTTTTTTTGTTTTATTTCTAATAAAATATTTTTTCTCTGTGTTGTGTTTTTTTTTAACACTTTACGAGAAATTCATGGCAGTCATGTCTAATATTGGGTAACACAATGAACTTCGGGCTTAGGGCCAGCTGATAATACAAAGCTGGTCCCAACCCCTTTATTACCCAGTGAGAGACTGCACCAGGGCTCTGGATGAGTTGGGTACAGCGCCAGAGAGATGGCGCTTCTATGAACGTGCCATTTTCTGGGGCGGCTGCGGACTGCAATTCACAGCGGGAGGGGGAAAGAAATCTTGCGCCACCCTGCTCTGTGGATTCCAGTCCCCAGTTGTCAAGTTGTATCTGGCTGGACAGCAAAATGTGACGAAGCCCCACATATTTTTTTATTTTTTATTATTTATGAAATTCATGAAGGGACTGCATCTTTATTAACCCCTCGACCCTCATCTCTGTGCTGAACACTTTCAGCTCAGCTTCATCAGAGACCAAGGAAACGAACAAAGTTTTTATCCTCATGGCTCTGAAGTAGAGCCCGAAGCACTGCAGCATCATAAGTAGGGGTAACTCAGGTCACGAGGCATCAGTCATGCCACCTGAGCTGTCCTTGGGTGACCCCAGTGTCTTCCCGGTTAAATGCCGCAGATCGCGCTACCTCACCAATTACGCACTGAGCTGTCAGAAGATTGCACCAAAAACCTTGAAATCTGCAGCCAAAACCGAGATAAAAACGTCCGTTTTTTGTGTTTTTTTAGCTCAGGAGATGAAGATGAACACCTAGGACACAATGCATGCAGTTTTAGGTGTAAACTGCACCAAAACACATGAAATCTGCAGGAAAAACGCAGTGGTTTTTGTCTTTTTTTGGCCAGGAGATGATGAACACCTTGGACACAATGCATGCGTTTCAAGCCTAAATTCTACTAATAAACCATGTAATCTGCGGCAAACACGTTGGTTTTTTTGCCGCAGATTGTTACTATGCTTTTTGGTTTGCAGCAAAATTTTAGAATGTGAAATAACTGCATGCATTGTGTCCAAGGTGTTCATCTGCATTTCCTGGGCCAAAAAAAGGCAAAAAACAGCGTCATTTTTCCAGCGTTTTTTGCCGCTGATTTCATGCTTTTTGGTGCAATCTTCTGACAGCTCAGTGCATAATTGGCGAAAGGAGGGCGATCTGCAGCTTTGTAACCGGGAAGACACTGGGGTCACCCAGAGATGCTGACATTATTCTATGCATTGGCCCAACCATAACTCCATTAACTCCAATAGCTAATTTCAGCAAATGATTTGGAATAATACAGCCATATTTATTGTGTTCTGTTCTGAAATGAAGCTAAATGTGATTGTTTAAAGAAATATTATACACGTTGCATTGTAAGTGTTTGCCCTCAGGTAGCAAAATGTTCAGGATCAAAAGCAAACCACTAAAGCTGAATTGAAAAGCACTGTATGTAATAAGACAAAAACTGAAATGCATTTTTAAAAGCAGAATAGGATGAGGGTCAGAGAAAAGCGTACAGTGATGTCAATAGAATATATATAAATGAAATGAAGTTAGCAAAGTTTTCCACGGAAAAAGATATAACAAACAATAATAAAGTAACAAAATATAAATATATAAATGTAAAAAAAATAATAATACGAGCAGTGGAATATAATTGTAGCGCACAAAGAGAGAGCAGAGATATTAAGCACATTGGCTTCATCTACATCCACCAATGAGCGGATAGTGCAGGGTTTCAGGACAGTAATCATGGTTTACCGCTCAATATAACATACTTAGCGTCACGCGTTTACTGTTCTGCAGTCCATGTGAAATGCTCTGCGATAGTTTAAATGGGAGTAAAGTTCCTTTAGCACATTCGAAGTTAATGTCAGAAGCTGCTGCTGTCTATGTCTGGGTAGCTGTGCAGGTGAGGGGTGTCAGATAACATAGTTGTCCACTCCCCCTGCCTGCCTTTAAATAGTTCCACTTCCTTTTACTATGTGTCGCTGTTAGAGTTTAATCTCTGCTTTGACCTTGAGCTGTGAAGATGTGTGCTGTGCTTCAGAAGCCTTCCAGACCAGTGGCGTAGTGCGGTGCTGTTAAGGAGATGTGAGGACCGGGGGGAAAAGGAAAATTCACCGCGGCCGCCGTGCGTCTGCTCTAAGAGGGGCGGGCAGAGCTGCAGGAGACAGGAAGTCCCGTCCTCCCTCCTCTCCAGCCGCGCGGCTGCCGCCTGCCAGCACGGGGCCCCCCATGGGGTGCGGGCCCCCCAGGGGGCGGGCAATGGGCCCCTCATGCCTGGGGGGGTCCCGGGGCGTTCGCCCCCCCTGCCCTCAGCTAGCTACGCTACTGTTCCAGACGTTTACTGCTCTGTGAGGATCATCTTCTTATTGTTCCTATTCTGGTCCGTGGGTGGAGGTGAGGGAATGTTTAGCCCAGGGCTGGTTGAGGAGTAGGGAAAAGGTGGTGGCCCAAACTTTCTCACCTTCAGAGGCACATCTGGGAGCAGGGTCAGCTAGGGACCCCCATCTACAGGGTCAGACTATTATTATTATTATTTATTTATGGAGCACCATTGATTCCATGGTGCTGTACATGAGAAAGGGTTACATACAAACAAGTTAAAAATACAACGAACAAGCTGACAGTGACAGACTGATACAGAGGGGGAGAGAGGACCCTACATTCTACAGGGCGGTGGGGAGAGAGACAATAGGTTGAGTCTGCTCTGGTGGTGGTGGAGTGCCGGGTCCAATGGTAGTGAGGTGGCACTGTGGTCATTGCAGACTGTAGGCTGTTCTGAAGAGATGGGTTTTCAGGTTTAATGACTAGTTTCCCTGATTCCCTTAGTCCATCTTTGCCTTCCTGCTTCTACCACACACACGTGTGCTATTAGCACCCCATAACACTTAGCACAAGAAAAAATGATGCTACATCTCAGCAAACTAAATGTTAATAAGACTGCAGCCCTGGCTTCATTCATGGTTATTAAAGTGAACTTGTCACCAGATTTGGGTGTTTTAAACTAAAAGCTCCACCTTCAGCAGCACCTATGATGCATTTTAAGAAAGTGGCTATTATGCCCTGACTCCCCCTGTACACCAAATAAATAACTTTAAAAACTTCCCGCTCTACATTATAATTACCTGTTTCTGGTCCGATTGGTTTTGATAGCAGGTTGGTCTGTCCTGCCTCTCCTCGCCATTAGTGATGGGCGAATCCTAAATTACTCGGAATCGCTTGACTCTAGCGAGTCCGAGCACAGGACTCGCTACTCGTTGCGAGTCTAGCGAGTCCAATGTTAATGAATGGGGAACCGAGTAATAGCGAGTAGTGTGAGATTTACAAATCGCAGATGTGTCTCGGAAGCTTCAGCCTGAAACAATCCTAGTTTTGCCATTTATTTGCATTGGACTCGTTTACTTTGCAACTGTAATCGCTGGGAAACTCGCACAGTAAGAGTCCTGTCTGCTCAGTGTGCTGGCTGCCAGCTCCAGGGTCCTAGAGCCCGCCTGCTGCCTGATGTAGCAGTGCTGAGATTGTTCTCAGTCTGCTCATTCCCTGTGCATAGACATCTATATCTATGCACAGGGATGAGCAGAGAGGACATCGCGTTTTGGACTGCATCGGACAGAAGAGGATTTTTTTAATTAAAGATGGAGTCTCTAATGGCTTTTTTTTTCATTTCTAATAAAAAATTTTCTCTGTGTTGTGTTTTTTTTAAAACAATTTAATAGAAATTCATGGCGGTCATGTCTAATATTGGCGTGACCGCCATAAATTTCGGGCTTAGGGCCAGCTGATAATACAAAGCTGGCCCTAACCTCTTTATTACCCAGCGTGCCACCGCCACCGGGGCCGCTGGAAGAGCGAGGTTCAGCGCCAGAGGATGGCGCTTCAATGAACGCGCCATCTTCTGGGGCAGCTGCGGGCTGCAATTTGCAGCGGGGGGTGCCCAGAAAGCTTGGGCATCCCTGCGCTGGGGATTCCAGCCCCCAGCTGCTTAGCTGTACCTGGCTAGACATAGAAATTGCGCGGAGCCCCACGCATTTTTTTTTAATTATTTCATGAAATTCTGAGATTCTGACTCTGACTCTGAGACTCTGACTCTGAGACTCTGACTCTGAGACTCTGACTCTGAGACTCTGACTCTGACTCTGACTCTGAGACTCTGACTCTGAGACTCTGACTCTGAGACTCTGACTCTGAGACTCTGACTCTGGCTCTGAGACTCTGACTCTGAGACTCTGACTCTGACTCTGACTCTGAGACTCTGACTCTGAGACTCTGACTCTGACTCTGAGACTCTGACTCTGACTCTGAGACTCTGACTCTGAGACTCTGACTCTGAGACTGACTCTGACTCTGAGACTCTGACTCTGAGACTCTGAGACTCTGACTCTGACTCTGAGACTCTGACTCTGAGACTCTGACTCTGAGACTCTGACTCTGAGACTCTGAGACTCTGACTCTGACTCTGAGACTCTGACTCTGACTCTGAGGGTGAGACTCTGAATCTGAGACTCTGACTCTGACTCTGAGACTCTGACTCTGAGACTCTGACTCTGAGACTCTGACTCTGAGACTCTGACTCTGACTCTGACTCTGAGACTCTGACTCTGACTCTGAGACTCTGACTCTGACTCTGAGACTCTGACTCGGAGACTTTGACTCTGAGACTCTGACTCTGACTCTGAGACTCTGACTCTGATTCTGAGACTCTGACTCTGAGACTCTGACTCTGAGACTCTGACTCTGAGTCAGACTCTGACTCTGAGACTCTGACTCTGATGGTGGGTTTACACGCCGCGATATCGGCGTCCAACTCCGACCCAACTCCGACAAAAACATGACGTGGGTCGCGAGTTGGAGCCGATATCGTGTGCGCGTTGTACGGTTTCAGCGTACAACGCGATGCTGGAACGATGCCAAAACGATATCGGAGTTGAATAGCAGGGCTATTCAACTCCCCGATATCGCATGGCCGTTGGAGCAGCATCGCAGCGTGTCACAGCCCAACTCCGATGTGTACTCGCACCTCACCCATTAACTCCCATGTTAAATGGTCGTTACTGGGTTGTAGGGCGTACACATCGGAGGGACGTTGTTTCCCGATATCGCAGCGTGTAAACCGCCGATGCGATATCGGGAAAAGGGCTGAAAAAACGCCTCCGTTGCCGTTGCCTCCAATATCGCGGCTATATCGGGACGTGTAACCCCACCATGAGACTCTGAGACTCTGACTCTGAGACTCTGACTCTGAAATTCATGAAATAATAAAAAAAAAATGCGTGGGGCTCCGCGCAATTTCTATGTCTAGCCAGGTACAGCTAAGCATCTGGGGGCTGGAATCCGCAGCGCAGGGATGCCCAAGCTTTCTGGGCACCCCCCGCTGCAAATTGCAGCCCGCAGCCGCCCCAGAAGATGGCGCGTTCATTGAAGCACCATCCTCTGGCGCTGAACCCCGCTCTTCAAGCGGCCCTGGTGGCGGTGGCACGCTGGGTAATAAAGGGGTTAATATCAGCTTTGTTATACAAGCTGGTATTAAGCCCGAGATTCTTAATGTCAGGCCACGTTTGACCCAGCCACTAAGAATCTCCAATAAAGGGTTAAAAAAACACAGAGAAAATTTTTTATTTGAAATAAAAAAAAAGCCATTAGGGACTCCATCTTTAATTAAAAAAATCCTCTTCCGTCCGACGTAGTCCAAAACGCGATGTCCTCTCTGCTACATCCCCTGTGCATAGATATAGATGTCTATGCACAGGGAATGAGCAGACTGAGAACAATCTCAGCTCTGCTACATCATGTCTGTGAGCAGGCGGGCTCTAGGACCCTGGAGCTGCACAGAGCAGACAGCTGGACTCCGCTCGCAATGTAATAGCAGTTACTTTGCTAGTTTCCCTGCTATCACTGGCACAGTAGCCGAGTCTAATGCAAACAATGGCAATCCTAGTTTTGTCAGCGTTTGCCATTGATTTGCATTGGACTCGTGCGAGTAAACGCTGGGAAACTCGCAGAGTACCGAGTCCTGCGAGTCCCTTACTACTCGCCGAGTAACGAGTCCTAGCGAGTAGATTCGCCCATCCCTACTCGCCATCCATCCTGCCTCTCCTTGCCGTCTGTGCCACCTCTCCTCGTCATCTGTCTTGCTTCTCCTTGATGTCCGACAGCCTCTTCTTTTGATTGATATTCAAATTGCGTGCCTGAGCAGAGGCTTGTCTGGATCGCGCAGGCGCACTGTGCACTTGCGCAGAGACCCCAGCAGTTTGCACATGCAGAGAAGAATTAAATGCTCTGCCTGTAGTAGGGAAGAGCACAGAGCAAAGGCGCCGTCCGGAGAAGACTGTATGCAGATGTGCAATTTAAAGGTCAATCAAAAGAACAGGCTGTTGTACAGGTAGGAGAGGTGGTACAGAAAGCGAGGAGAAGCGGAATGGGCCCATCTGCAATCAAACCCATCGGACAGGAAAAAGGTAATTATTATACAGGATGGGAAAAGTTATTTATTTGTTGTACAGGTGCAGTAAGGACATAATAGCCCCTTCTTAGAATGAAGCATAAGTGCTGCTGAAGGTGGCACTACTAATTTCACACACCCAAATCTGGTGACAGGTTCACTTTAAAGTTTACCTCCAGTACATGCCAGGAAGGAAAGTTGCTCTTGTAACCTGACCAGGGTGAAACATTAAGTTGCAGTGATGATGATTAAACAAATTTACTATGCTTCAATCAATCATTGGGCTCGGCAGCTCTGACAGGCATATACTGTCTACTCTTGCAGAGCAACACTTATCGGCTGCAGTGCTGTCAATGTCACAGCACCACTGCGGAAAATAACAGACACCTAAAGAAACATCGGAGACTTCCACCTGGGAAGGGTGAGTAAAGCGCAATTTTTTTAAAAACAAACTGCAATAAAGGGAGAGTGGTTTTCCAAAAATAGAAGAACATAAAGTCTATTTGTAGTGTAGGGGTGGAGATGCAGTAAAGAGGCACACATAGGGTTACAATCCAAAACCCGTTTTATTCACATTGGCAATAACATGAAAAAAACACAAATTTTGTGCAAGTGTGTATGATACCACAGGGCCACAGAGCCCGGGTTCCCCTGTTGATGAACGGGCATAACTAAGTGGCCACCAGTTTTTTGGTTAGAGCCACTGAAGGTGTGGATAGATGTGGGTCACAGGTGCTTCTCCCAGGGTAGTTCCCATTTCTGTGAAGGCTGAGCAGAGTAAGACAGCCACAGGGTAGGATAACTTCAGGTATGCAGTGTTTGCTCAGACACAAACACTGCAAGCAGCGTTTTTTTTTTTGCGACCGCAAGTGCCGGATCTGCCGCATCCGTCAAAACCGCACTTGCCACACCGGACTGCAAGCCCCATAGACAATACATGGGGCTTGCTGGATCTAATCCGCAAGTCGGCCATTAGGCGGCAGACACAGCAAATGCGGCGTCACCTGCCAGATCTGCCGCACATCAGCGTAAACCGTTGATGTGAAAGGGCCCTTAAATAAAGGTACATGCATTTTAGAATTACTAATCCCTATATACAGAAGCAGATCAATAATGAGGCATGTGCATCCTCATCCTTCTGGCTATAGTGACATTTTCTGAAGCAATATACTACCAATGTGCCATACTTGGGTTTTTGCTAGAAAGTGCAATAGAATCTTAATGGGCAGTCACTCTATGTAAGTGCAGACTTATCAATCCTCCCAGAACCCACATTGTGCAGTATCAGGATTTGCAGTTTCTAAACCATGAATGGACCGCAGGTATGTGGAATGCATGTTCCCAGCTAGAAACCACAAATAGTGGGCATGGCCTTGCTCAACACAAGTGTATTGAATGAGGCCATACCTACCAAATGGCCACTACCACTAGTTGCATGCGCCCACTCCATACACTTGTATAAAGCAAGGCTGTGCCCAATAGATCACTGCTCCCACAGGTTGAATGCACCCACTCCATGTGCTTGTATTGAGTGAGGCCATGCCTACTAGATGACCACTCCCACTAGTTGGACGAGCCAACTCCCATTCACTTGTATAAAGCAAGGCTATTCCCAATAGATGACTATTCCCACTGGTTGGATGCGTCCACTCCATATACTTGTATTGAGCATGGTCATGCCCACAAAACAGCCTCTCCCAGTAGCTGAACACGCCCACTCCATACACTTGTATTGAGCGAGGCTGCGCCCACTAGTCATGTTGTTGCCGGAGCATGCATGCCGCATAATTGCAATCCATTCCCAGCTTAGAAACTGTGGGGGCACTGGGAAGATTGATAAGTCTGCAGTCACATTAAATGACAAATTGAGTGACTGCAGAATTATCAGTTTTAGACAGGACAAACCCTTAAACTGAGATCAAAAGGATTGTGCTGCTCATCTAGATGGGTTGTGTGAGATCTGACACAAATGTCAGTGGTATTACGCCTTTTTTCAAAATGTTTCCCGCTATATATAACCCATGTGCAGTAGAATATGTAAGGGTGATTATCGTGATTAAGTTGGTACTCCAAAGTGTGTTAAATATAAATCACTTATAGAAACTTGAGGACTCTTTGTTCTTTCCATGGCAGCTCTTGTTTTTCCTTCCATCTTGCCATACTTGGGCCTTTGCAACCAACTTTGGTTGGGTTCATAGACTACGTAAATGTGATTATCCTGATGAAGGAGTTGATATTCCAATATATGTTGAATAAAAATCACATATCGAAACTTGAGGACTCTTTGTTCTTTCCATGGCAGCGCTTGTTTTTCCTTCCATCTTGCCATAGTTGGGTTTTTGCAACCAACTTTGGTTGGGTTCATAGACTACGTAAATGTGAAAATCCTGATGAAGGAGTTGATATTCCAATATATGTTGAATAAAATTCACATATCGAAACTTGAGGACTCTTTGTTCTTTCCATGGCAGCGCTTGTTTTTCCTTCCATCCTGCCATACTTGGGCCTTTGCAACCAACTTTGGTTGGGTTCATAGACTACGTAAATGTGATTATCCTGATGAAGGAGTTGATATTCCAATATGTATTGAATAAAAATCACATATCGAAACTTGAGGGCTCTTTGTTCTTTCCATGGCAGTGCCGATTTTTTCTTCCATCCTGGGTCGGGTTCAATGAAAGTGGTTGCATCGGTGCATCCTTCAATACCAAGACAAATAAATCGTTTGGTCTCATACGGATGCAAATCTGTCTCAGATTCAAGATGGAGAATCCATATATCCTATCCATTTTCAAGAATAATCCCTACAATTACAGAAAGTGCATGATTTCTCGTAAACATGTTTCCTCTAATCTCTTTGATCAGAAAATTGCACCTACAAAGAACTTGTGATAAAAGATAGCCATAGATAAATCCGGATCAGTGACTCATGTTATCCAGGCTTCTTAACGGACCTACAGCCATCCACAGCTTGCTGCTTGCCTGCAGATTTGTCCTCTGATCTCCTCTTTGGTCCCCTCATAAATCAAAGCAGATAGCTCCCGAGGCAATCGATGAGGAAAAAAATGATACCACAACATTAGATTTCATCAGAAGCTGTTTGAGCTATTACTTTCCTGTCGCATGGTAGGAGGAATCATGAAAATTAATGGCTTTTCTTTGCCAAACTGTGTATTTAGAAGCTGAGTCTACATGCGTTGTATTCCATCTCGCGAACCATGAATTATTCTGTTTTTTTCATTGTACTCGTATTACAGGTCCAATCATTTTTATTTTAAGTAATTATCCCATCCATAGATCCAAGCCTAACGGAATATTTTTTCCCCCCTTCTTTATGTGTTCGCCTTGATAATGTGTCAGCGAGCAGCGGATTCCACAGAGCAGTTCTGCTTGGATGAATCTTCATATAGTTTCCCGTGCCGCCACCGCCGCAGCAACAAATTAGCATTTCAACCACTGACAGGGTGTGCTGGAAGAGATGGGAGCAGATAGATGTTTTCATGATCTGTGACTTCACAGTCCCTGATGGAAATCTTATTTAGCGATACAGAGCAGAGAGAAATATTCTACAGAGTCAAATGTTCAGAAGTGATTCATGGTTATATAGACGATTCGTGGGTTTCTGTTCAGTTTGCACTTTAAACCAGAATTTATGATCATTATATAATATAAAATAGTAAGTTCAATTATTCCCAGTCACTACAGAAGAATCAACATCTTCAAAATGTGGAGCTGGAGAAGGATGTTATCAATACCATGGATGGCAAGAAGAAAAGAAACAAATCAATACAGGAACAAATCAAGCCAGACATGTCACTGGAAGCAATGATCACCGAGATACGACTTGTCTACACATCATACGAAGAGAGCAATCACTGGAGGAGGACATCATGGTGGGAAGAATAAAAGGAAAAAGGTGAAGAGGAAGACCAGTAATCTGATGTCTTGATACTATCAAGAAAACTCTTCAGTCTATTCTACACTCCGCTGCCCGACTTATTCACTTGTCTCCCGCTACTGCAAAGCCCTTCACTGGCTCCCAACTCCTCGGAGATCCCCACACTAACCATGGACATACAAAGCCATTCACAACCTGTCCCCTCCATACATCTCTGACATGGTCTCCCGATACCTACCCTCATGCAACCTGCGAATCTCCCAACAGCTCCTCCTCTACTCCCCTCTCATCTCCTCTTCTCACAACCGCATGCAGAATTTCTCCTGTGCATCTTTTTTACTCTGGAACTCTCTGCCCCAACACATCAGACACTCACCTACCCTGGGAACCTTCAAAAGAATCCTGAAGACCCACCTCTTCCGTCAAGCCTACAACATACAATGAGACCTGGTCCACCGCACCGTCACATGACCGGCACTACCCCCTCCTACCGTGTTCCACCTGCCGCTCTTAGACTGTGAGCCCTCATGGTCAGGTTCCTCTCCCCTCCTGTACTCGTTTGACTTGATTGTCCACATAGATTGTACTTGTCCTTGTCTGCTCTTTTCATATGTAAAGCGCCAAGGAATATAATGGCGCTATATAAATACATAATAATAATAAGAACTATAGAGAAGACCCTGGTGGACCTATCTAGGCTTGGAGAAAACCTTGGTGGACCTATTTAGGCTTGGAGAAAACCCTGGTGGACCTATCTAGGCTTGGAGAAGACACTGATGGATCTGTCTAGGCTTGGAGAAGACTATAGTGGACCTATCTATGCTGGAGAAGACTCTGTTGAACCTATCTAGGCTTAAAGAAGGCCCTGGTGGGGGTATCAAGACTTGGAGAAGGCCCTGGTGGACCTATCTAGGCTTGGAGAAGACCGTGGTGGACCTATCTAGCTTGAGAAGACGTGGTGGACTTATCTAGACTTGGAGAAGACTCTGGTGGGCCTATCTAGGCTCAGAGAAGACCCTGGTGAACCTATTTAGGCTGCACAAAGTTGATCTTCCTTCAGGGTGTTCATCCATCAAGTCACCATGGTTCGAGATCAAGCTGAAGGCCGTTAAAAAAAACGATTATCATAGTTACTTGACACTCCCAGAATTGAAAGTCATCGCCTCTTCATAGGACAGAGGATAACTTGATGATTACTGGGGTCCAATTGCTGGGAAATAAATGTAGCACAGTCTAGGATAAAATGTTTGACCTCTGCTTTATTCATTGTCTATAAGATTATGGAAATTAGCCGAGCACTCTACTTGGCTTTCTCCAATGTTCCCTTAGATAATGAGTGGAGCGTCCATACTTTGGTTTTATTAAAGATGGAGATCTATAAAGCCTAGTTCTCAAGATCAAAAAGGTCCCAACAATCTGTCCCCCCAAATCAGCTAGTTATCCCCATCTTTTGGACAGAGGATAACTTGTGATTTGGGGAAAATATGTTTAGCTCACAGTAATTTATCTATTGAGCAAGCAAGAACTTGTTTGCGGTCATTTTGCACTAAATATGGCTACAAGCTCCAGGACTTATCAGTCACAGACAAAGTCACAGCAGAGTAAAGGACACAGAGAACTTTGTGTTATAACAAAGAGATTGAGGTGTTGAGGTTGGTGGTCACAGAACAACAGGATCAATACATAAGTCTGATGGAAACTCTACTGGGAGACTCAGATCTTGTGAGTTGTATTACTAGGAGATAAAGGTTGAGGCATTTAGCTTGGTGGTTACAATTCAACAGGAAAAGTTTTTAAAGTAACTTGTCATCAAATTCATCCGTCCCAAACCAAAGACTTGTCAGTTAACTAATGCTGTCACGGATATGTCAGACAAGGACCACTCGGCAGTCAAGACTCTTAGACAAACCACCAATCTTCCTACTCCGAGTTTTGTTACTATTCCAGAAACAGTACTATTGATGTCCATGGTCTTGTCTAATATCGCATCTCATTGTCATTTACTCAAGAACCACAATGGCCAATGATGCAGCTGGAATAACCAAAAAAAAAACAAAAACAAACAACAAAGCTGAATCATTGATGTAGCAGATTTTATTTAGTGATCAAGAGCTGTGAATGTCACAGGGTTGTATAACGGATAGGGAGGCAAGATGGTAAGGTGGGCAAGGACGTTCAGGGAAGCTAGTCTGCCCTGGACTTGGGGTCCCTGACTAGCCGTGTGCCCGAAGGTACCTCTGAAGGTGAGAAGGTTTGGGTCGCCACCCTAGCCCTTCCCTCCTGATCAGCCCTAGACTAAGGGCCCCTACCTCCACCCACAGCCTGGGAAACTCAGCAGCTTTGATGGAAGTCAATGACAAAGCTCCGCACAGCATGACTTCACACCACATAGTCCATGTAGAAATGAGCTCTAACTGCGACACCTAGTGGAGGGCAGTGAAGCTATTTAAAGGTTGAGGGAGTGGACATCTGAATACTAAGGCACGCCTCTCTACCTCCACCCAAATGCTATGACTCACTCCTCTAATTGCAGCTGCAGCAAACAGCATAGATTAGGGAAAAACCCCAGTTTAAAATGCAACACTAATGGATGGCAAGGCACGTGGCAGCAGTATTAGAAATGAGCTGCAATGGAGGCTCAATGCAGCAAAGCTGGCACAGTAATGCATCAGAATTGATTCAACAATAAGGAACTTGTGCAGGAGAGCTGAGTTTGAAGCAGAGGCTCAATGTAATAGAGCTGAAACAGTGATGTAAAAGAGTAGACTCAGCGAAGAGATGACAGGATAGTGTAGCTGAGTTTATAATGAATGCTAATGATAACAGTTGTCACATTTGTGGTTCATGCCTTAGGGACTTGTGACAAGTTTGGGACTGGAGCCTCATTCCTTTATTAAGACGTTATATTAATCTTCTTTCTTTCCTTTGACAGTAAAGAGTTAATATCCATTTCTGTTGCTAGCAATGCTCTTAGGTGCTCTACCTAGGTGAGGTTACTTTGTGACCACTCTCATCTTCTTTATATGGTCACATGATCACCATTCCTTGCTGATTATTGAACTTCATTTCTAGCCAAGCTCCTGGGTGGAAAAAAAGCCATTCTGGAGAGCTGACCACTGCCAAGCTGTCTGCTGACTAGTAGAGTGGCAACAGCCTTGAAGTTGTGTTGGTGTTTCCATTGTCTTCCTTACCTTCTTGTTGGATTTAGTGCAGCGGTTGGGACTAGTTCTCCTGCTGGATATCTCCCTAGTGAGGATTAACATTAGGGCCAGAGAGGGACTAGGTATCTTGCTCAGTAATGGGGTGAAAGAACACATATAGGGACAGTAGGGAGATCAGTGTACAACCTCAGGTGATCTGTGCATCACTGTTATGCACTGCATCTAAATGCACCCTAGTCCGTTGCATGACATAAGTGCTGGAGCCGCTAAAGGCAGAGCTGAAAACTGGGGTTTGGTGTAACAGTGTTGGAATCACAGAATATCACAGTTGTACAGTGGAGCTTGACTTGCAATGTTGGAACCATGGTGATTATCAGTGGTAAGTGTGCAGTGATGGTGCAGTGTAATGGTGTATCTTCATGACCTATCTTAGGTAGATCATTATATTGGATGATGATCATTGGGGGTCTCACACCTCAAATCAAATCAGCTGTTACAAGACCTCACATCTCCATATTCCATGTAGTGGCTGTTTTCAGGTAGTGCAGCTCATCTCCCACTGAATTATATGTAATCTGAGTTGACGTACCGAGAACAGCCCTACCCATTGTTAGGAGCTTTGGTATTCCTGATTGATGGTGGTTATAGGCCCTAACACTGATCGGCGTGGGTCACAGGCATCAGTACTGGGTTGACAAGTGTCCCGAAAGTGTCCGATATTCAGACACTCCATAAAATTCAGCCCTTTCCTTAAACAATGATTGTTTTTTTGAAGCTGAAGAAACATACAGATTTATTCTGACAATAGTTATCATTATTTGATCATTTTCAATGGCTGCAGCTGATGTCTTCATATCTGAATGATGGGCTGTAGATCTGGATCACTTATAATCATAAGGATTTATTATAGTGTTAATATGTGTCCATAAGAAAATGTTGGTCCATGATGTTTTGATAGGATGTTCTGAATAAAGTCAAGTTGTCCACCCTACCGCCATTCTGATGGGGACAGACCATCAGAATCATAGCCCTGGACAGTCTCACTCTGGACAATAAAGGCCCACAAAGATGGGGAATTATCTTCAAGTTAAACACAAAGATAAAATTCACAAGGACTTTTGCTACAATGTGATTAGAACTTACTTTTCCGTATGCCCGATATGATTCATTGACCTTATTACCATCCGCCACGCCCAGCCAGATTCTCCTCCATGGAGGGAACTTCAACCCAAAGCACAGACCACTTTGGATGCAATATGCTCACTAATTTACTGCCTGAATCCACGCCAGCGTTGTGACCTTACACCTGTTTTCTATTTACTCTACTTGACATAGGCAATAAAACACAGGACTCCGCCGCTAACATCTCTTTCAGCAATGCAGACAGCCATGTTGCTACAAGAAAATACTGCAAAGTCTGCATGGGTGAATGGTAAGAAGAAATTCATGGCCTGCAAGAGCCTAGAATATCCTGTAGAGATTGAACATGTTGAACGCTCATCTATGATTTATTAGAACTTAATATTACTAGGAAATCCGTTTAGAAAGGAATGAAAAAGAGAAGGTGGAAGTCTTCTTTATTGTGGTCACCGATTACATGTAGTGCAGGGAGGAGAGGAGGAGGAGTGGACAACAGCAAACCATTTCACGCCGGCTGGACCCAAGGGACCCGTAGAAGCACCATCGGCGCAAAATGGTTTATCATCGTTCACTACTTCCCTTTCCTGCCTGCACTACATGTAACCGGTGAATCACAATAAAGAAGACTTACACCTTCTCCGGGTGACTGCCGATTTTTCATTCCTTTCTAAATGGATTTCCATGTCTGATTGACTATCAACTGTGCAACCTGGCAACAAGTTTACCCGATAAGCCACAAGAGTGGTGCTGGACCCTCTACTCAGGGCTGCCACTGGGAATTTCAGGGCCCCTGACTGCCAAAATGTTGGGGGCCCCCCTGAGACAACGCCCAGCTTCCACCCATGCTCTGCCTCCACCCAAACATACATTATATTTATAGTGATAAATTTGAACAGCACCAAACAAATATCTCAATTTATGTGCAAAGCTTTCCCAACCAGCAATCCAGATGGTTCCTTACAACAGAGTAAAAAAAGACGGCGGAAAAAAATAGAAAAAAGTGGACTTTATTGCCCAATGCGTGGCCACTCCATATAGTATAATAGTATAATGCATCCCCCATAGCCTTCCTTATAGTATAATGCACCCACATAGTCCTCAATATAGTATATTACACCCTCATATTCCTCCTATATTATATTGCACATTACATAATTTCTCGCCAGTGTACTTATTGATTAAAAAAAAAAAAGTAGATACTCACCTCTCTTCTCGCTGCTCCGGTCTCCTCAGCATCTGCAGAGTTGCAGATGGCAGACAGCGATGGCCAGGACTCTGGAGAAGAATGCTGCCAGCAGAGGCCGCCGGGGCTATAGTCGCAGCATCCGCGGGGGGATACCACTGGAACACACCTCATACACACGTGGCTCCGCTCTGTACACCTCGTACACTTGGCACCGCTCTACACAACTCGTACACACGCAGCTCCACTCCGTACACCTCGTACATACACGGCTCTGCTCCGTACACCTCGTACACACGCGGCTCCGCTCTGTGTACCTCGTGCACACACGGCTCCACTCTGTACACCTCAGACACTCTCGACTCCACTCTGCACATCTCGTACACACACAGCTCCGCTTCGTACACCTCATACACACACAGCTCTGCTTCGTACACCTCATATACATGCGGCTCCGCTCTGTACACATCGTACACTCTTGGCTCCGCTCTGCACACCTCGTGCAGAGACGGCTCCACTCTGTACACCTCATACACTCATGGCTCCACTCTGTACACCTCATACACAAGGCTCTGCTCTATGGCCGAGTTCCCCCTGCCCTTGTGCCAATGGCCACGCCCCCTCCAATGAAGGGCGGGCCTGTGACACCAGGCAGACCTGTCAGGCCCTAGCGGCGTCCCTGCCTCTACTACATGTCAGTACCCTGTTCCCAGCTGTTTCTTCTTCTGAGTGAACTTAATATTACTAGTCCATGGTTTTAGTGGAATGAACCATGTTCCACCACCATATTGTGGCAAAGAATTGCTTGAATGAAGTTTGCACCCCCAAAATGTTGTATTCTTTGGTCCAGTTCCAAATTCAACTGCTGATGTCCTAAAGAAGCAATTCAAGAAATCAATATTGATCCTCTGACGAGCCTTGTCATAGGATTTTGAAATAAAACCAGACCAGAATCTCAATTTGCAGACATTCTAGTCTGGTTTTTATACAAAGTCATATGGCAAGGCTTGTTTTCAAAAAGTCTTTATTGAAAAATTTTTTTTATAAAAGGGGGGGAGAGGGGAGTGGGGTGGGGGAGGGGGAACAGAATAAACTAGGGGGGGGAAGGGGGGAAAGGGAGGGAGGGTACATACATAAATAAACAGTAACATGGTACAAGTTGCAAACACAAATACAAGTTAAATAGCATATGCATCACATGTAGTGTGAATAACGAGGTTATTGCTTGTAATTCTAAGTTAAAATGAAAATTCGTAATAATCGGGGAAATTGAATTGGGTAATAACCAAAAAAAACAGTCAGTATTAACGTTACATCACAGGATGTGAGGCAAGCAAGTGGTCCCTTATATTCTAAATTAACTAAAGAACATAATAGGGCAGGAAATAAACTGAAAAATCACCTGTAAGCTGTTGTTGTTATTATCACAATGTCACAATGTTGGGACTAAATGAGGAAAGAGGGTGAGAAGGCTGCCCACCAAGGCTCCCATCTACGCTTAATTTTAGCGAGGGTATTGGTGCGCAATGCTGTGTTAAACTCAAAGATCCCGTGCTGCGTGACTCTATCAATGAGATGCAGCAATTTGGGAGTTTCGGGCTTGTTCCATCTAGCAGCAATTAGAACCTTGGCAGTGATCAGTATATGTGAAGTCAAGAATTTGAAGTCTGGAGAAAGGTTTTCTATCCCTATAGAAAGGAGAGCTAGCTCCGGAGTGAGATTGATTGTGAGGCCAGTGGTGTCTGAGATTAGGGTTTTGATATCAATCCAAAATTTGGACAGTAGCGGGCAATCATAGAAAATATGTGTCAGTGTTCCCTGATGGCCGCAGCCCCTCCAACACAAGGGCGAGATCTGAGGATCAAAACGATGATGTCTGACCGGGGAGAGGTACCACCGAGAGAGCACCTTGAAGTAAGACTCATGCAGCGTTGCACAAGCAGAATTGGCGTATGAGGTCTGTATGGTTCGTGTCATGTCCTGCAGGTCAATTTGAATGTTGAGTTCCTCTTCCCATGCGGTAAGGTAGGAGAGACGGGGCAATTCAATTTCTTCGTTGAGCACTCGGTAGAGGCTGTTGGTTTTCCATAAAGACCCAAGTTCTGGAGATGATATGAGATTGACTACTAATTGTGGAAGGGCAAATTTAGGTCTAGAGCAAGTTAGGAATTCAGATATGGTTCTCCATTGTGAGCGCTCATCTCTGGATAGGGAAAATTGGTCTTGGAGAACGTGGAATGGACGAATAGAATCGTCAAGAAGCAGTTCCTCGGTATATAAGACCCCTTTTGCCCTCCAGGCGGAGAGGTCCAGGTTCTTAATCATCACTTCGAGCGTGCTCAAAGGAATATTTTTAAGTCTGGATAGAGGAAAGTGTTTAGCTGCTCTGTGGGCCAGGTGCTTCCAAGCTGAGATTGTAGCCTTGACGACGGGGTGAGAAGGAAGAGGTTTGGAAGGGATGACTAGATGGGCGATAACAAGCGCTTTTAAGTTGTTGTGTGCTAGTGATTCCTCTACATCCAGCCATGGCGAGTCCAATGATTCCTTAAACCAGTTTTTAGAAAGTTTAGAGATGGAAGCTAAGTAGTAGTGATACAGGTTTGGGACCCCTAGTCCACCCGCTTTTTTGTGTCGTTCTAACGATGCTCTGGCGACCCTCGGCCTTTTGTTATTCCATACAAAGGCACGTAATTGCGATTGAAATTTATTGAACCAACTCTTTGGTATGAAAAGGGGGAGCGACCTGATTACATATAGGAAACGCGGTAGTAGAGACATCTTGAAGGCTTCTATCCTGCTCAACCAGGAGAGCTCAATCTTAGTTAGACGTAGGTAGTCCCTGTGAAATGCTTGAAATAGGGCTGAAAGATTCGTTTGCACAGTTGCTGTTAAGGGTTTAGTTAAGGTGATACCTAGGTAGGCAATTTCTTTGTTAACCCATGTGAAATTGAATTCTTCTTTTAGGTATTCTAACAGAGTGGTGTCAATATTGAAGTCAAGTATCTGGGATTTAGAGGCATAAATTTTGTAGAGAGAGAGGGATGAGAACTGGTCAATGCAAATTGTTAGGTGTCTTAGAGATTTAAGGGGATTAGCGAGGGTTAATAAGATGTCATCCGCGAATAACGAGATCTTATGGCCTTTATAAATACCTGTGATGTTGTTATTTTGTCTAATACTGGCCGCAAGGGGCTCGATAAACATAGCGAACAGTATGAGTGACAGGGGCAACCCTGCCTAGTTCCATTGGAAAGCGAAAAGCGGCTAGACAAAAAATTGTTGGAGTAAACCTTAGCTGTTGGGCCATTATACATTGCTTTAATAAGTTGAAGTATGTTGCCCTGAAGACCAAAGTTCTCAAGAACACAGAAAAGAAAGTCCCATTGAACTCTATCAAAGGCCTTTTCGGCATCAAGTGCCAAAAAGGCCGCTGGTTCTTTTGATTTTTCAGTGAAGGCCAGCAAGTCCAAGGCTCGTCTAGTGGCGTCTGATGTGGTTCGGCCTGGAATAAAGCCCGACTGGTCAGGGTGAATCAATTTGACTATATGTTGTTTAAGTCTGTTGGAGGCCAACTTCGCAAGGAACTTTGTGTCCGCGTTTAGAAGAGAGATTGGGCGATAGTTATTAGGGACTGTTGGGTCCCCTTTGTCCTTTGGGAGGACTATGATAATGGCTTCCAACATGTCGGACGAGAGTTGGCCTTGGGAAGCAGTTGGCAAGGCTTGTTAGAGGGCCAATAATGACGTTTAGGATTACTACATCCAATAGGTGGCACTAGAGTTCATCTTCTCTGAAGAGTTAATTTTCATAATTTATTTCCCAAGGAAGAATTGCAGCTCTTGAGTCTCCTCATTTCTGGCATGTCATTCTCCATAAGGAAAACCATTTACCCTGTTGTGTGTTGCAAATTTAGACTGTTGTTTTTGCTTATTACTCAACGATTTTGCACGTACAAGGCTTGAAATTACCTTAGGCTCCCTTCACATCACGTTTTTTTGGTATCCATGGTTATCCGTTGTAAAACAGATAGCCACGGATCCGATTTGGCCCCCATGTATACCTATGGGCACAGATTGGTCCTATATGGCCATCCGATTGTGTCCAAATTGTCACGGGTCCGATTGTGTCCGATTTTTTGATGTACCTAGAATCAGAGACTGCTCCAATTTTTGGGCCCAGCGGACCATATCGGACACAATCGGATCCAGCACGGTCCATGGCAAATAACATAGGGGTCTATGGAGCGCAGATTCGGGAAAAAACAGGATAATTTCCCGGATCTGGTTTTAGTGTACTAAGCATGCTCGGTACACAGAAACGACTCTGTTACCGTGTAATTTCACTTTAGCAGTGTATGTACATACACTGCTAAAATGAAATTAAAGTAAGCAATGTGTTAAAAATAAGAAAAAAAATTTCACCTCTCCACCGAGTATCCCGCGATGGGAAGCATTCACCTCCGATGGCTGCAGGGCCTGAATCCGCTAACTGGGCGGCAACCGATCAGCTGATGTGTCATATGACACCATCAGCTGAGTGGTTTCAATTGCCCGCCAAAACCATTGGCAGGCGGTTTAAACCGCTCAGCTGATGGTATGTGACACATCAGCTGATCGGTTGCCGCCCAGTTAGCGGATTCCGGCCCTGCAGCCATCGGAGGTGGACGCCTCCCATCATAGGATACTCGGCGGAGAGGTGAGCCTTTTTTTTTATTTTTAACCCATTGCTTTAATTTCGCTTTTGTAATGTATGGAGATATATTGCGAAAGTGAAAGTGACAGCCTCGACACCACTTGCCTGCGTTTTGCAGGCTTGGGCTCCTCCT
Organism: Allobates femoralis; assembly: GCA_033576535.1. NCBI lineage: Eukaryota > Metazoa > Chordata > Amphibia > Anura > Aromobatidae > Allobates > Allobates femoralis. Next base: position 10,289,337 of record JARQOC010000009.1, read on the forward strand.
CGCTCTGTCTGGATCTGGCAAAATCCAGGACCCGGACACAGAAACGGCATCTGGAGTTACCAATCCAATCCTGTCTGTTCCTGTCCATGTGGTCATGCAAAAAAAGGACCCCCACAGACAGGAACAAAACGTGATGTGAAGGGGGCCTTACATGGATTTATATGGCCAAAGCAATGATACTTCCATCTTTGAGCCAAGTTAATTTGTCTAAGAATTTATTTATTTAGGTGTCTTTATTGTAAATTGAGATTGACTCCTTTGTGAAAGGCAGTGGGCAATAAAAGATCTTGGAATTGGTAAATGTAACCATTTCAATATTGGAAGGGCAAATTAACATGAATCCAAGGAGAAATTAGTGACTCATTCTTTTACACTTGTATCATTATGATGTGAAGATAAAAGATCTTTACTGAATGAAAATGAAAATGTGGCCGGCTGTAGCCACCGCTGCAGTCAGGTCTCCTGGGGATGATTGGAGTTACAACGGGTAGGGCTTACACCCAGGGCTTCTGTGTGGATGGTGCGGAAGGAAAAGGAAGGCACCGTCAATATTCTCAGGCAGCCTCTAGCTGCCTGTTCTCCGTGTCATTCAGCCCTGTCCCGGGCACTCAATTAAAAAAACCACACACAGTTCTGAACCTTTACCGGGTTTTACTGAAGCTCCGCAGTCTACACAGTGCAACAATTCACAAGCGGCTTCGGTCACAAACTAGCAGCTGGGATGGCTTGTTGATAGCACCCCCTCTCTGGTTCCTTTCGGCCTCTGTTCTCACTCCTGCGCACAGACTACGGTCCAGCGGTCACAGGCTTTTTGTGGGGTACCCTACCGAGCCTCCTAGTCCTCGATCGACGGCCTTCCTTTCGTTGTGCCGGGGGTTGGGTCAAGGACATAAAGACCCCGCACCCTGCCGGTATTCGTGGTTGGGGCATGAAGCTTCCCTGCCACTTCAACAAAGCCGGCACCCTGGTTCCGGCCCAGTCCCCCGGTGTCCCCGCTGCCTCGGAGACACTGTGGACTCCTTCTTCCTTCCCTCAGTATGCAGCCTGGGACCCTGACTAGCCATACAGTGGCACAGGCTGCCGGGTCTGGGTTCTTCCCGCCTAGTGTCTCAGCTGACTAGGCTGCTGGGTGTCTCGGCTTAGGAGTCTGGTTCTCACCTCCTTAGAACTCTCTGAAAACTCTCTAAAGACCCTTCTCCTAACTTAGTGTTCCAGGGTTTTTACTCCAATTCCTACACCCCTTCACGGGTTCCTTCTCAACTCTCCACCCTCCACTTGGTCCCTTCTCAACTCTCCACCTTCCACTTGGTCCCTCCCGCTATCCCATGCCTGACTTGAAGTAACTAGGACTAGGGATCGGGGGTTGTGTTGGGTGTTTGTGCGGAGTGACCAACTTACCAATCCTAGCTGCTTTACCACTTATTGGCGACTGGTCCGCAGAGGCGCCACATCTATACCATCCAGCAGCAGGCAGAAGAAATAATATGCAGGAGCTGAGGGACTGTGAGATTCCCACAGTTGGATTATTGCAAATACACATGTATCAATCACTGTGAGACCCTCATGACGTGTAAGAACTAGACCCCCACCACTAATCCTTCCTGTTGACTGATCATCTTATTCAGCCAATGAAAGGTTTCCATGTATAAAATGTAAAATTAAATTAGTCACTGACTTGAGTTTCTCGAAAACTCCTGTAAACTAAATATGTGACTCACTATATGACAGGCACTGATTGGTGGGTTCCAGTTACTGATCATTCAAAATACTGCTCAAAAATCTTTAACTCCTGCATGAACATAGAGTAGTGTACCGGCTCTCAATAGTAAGTTTATGAGTCCATGTAGTGGAAAAATCGAGCACCACACTGACACAGCTTTACTTTGCTTGCCAGCACACTCAACACAAATGGCTATTTCTGATTGTGCATATTTAGTCACGGGTTGCTAACCTAGGAACAACATCATGGAACAAAAATAGGAAGAAAAGGTGCACTCACCCGTTGATGACTTTTGCACATAAAACTTTTATTTTCAGTGAACGCTTACATGAGGCAGGGAGGGAGGAGAAGGAGCGGACAACGAGTCGTTTTGCACCGGTTTGTTGTTTCCACTGGCTTGTGAGTCAGTACATTCACTTTCACAGATCTGTCTATAGACTTGCTATTGAGCCCTTAGACAGTCCTGTGTGTGGTGTGTATAGATATGTCACATCCCCACCAGAGTCTGCCTCATTAACATCTGCTTCTGTAAACTGGCACCACTGTATTCACCCTGTAGATGATGATGGTGATAGAGAAGTCAGAACCTTTGATAAGTACAGGCTCTGCAAATCCACTAAGTTTGGAGTGGCTGGGACTTGCTGTAGTACTTCACATTCTGACTAGTGGATGTGTGTGCTGTCCACCTGAAGTCATTTACTCCTAAGCATCATCCTATTGGAAAGCACCACTCCCTACTAATACCTTCAGCCTCTTCCTGGATGCTGCCAGAAATAGCTTTTGATTTCCCTGGCTAGTGTCCTGTCCTGTATTTGTGGTTTTCCTGTTCTACCACGGCTTGTTTGAACGCTTCTTCTGCCTAATGATTATGCACCTTGCTGCCATTTTGGTTTTGACCCGGCTCCTTGACTACACTATTGGCAGGGGCTGGCTGGTGCCTCTGGCCCCGGGTGGCAGTTTTTGTCTGCCAGCCCTGATTTGAGTACAGGGATGGGGGGGGGAAGTGCTATCGGAAATTTTTGAAGAACCGAAGGGGACGTGCTATTGGGGAAATTTTTGAAGACCAGGGCGGGGCGGTTTGGTGCTATCGGAAACTTTTGATGACCGGGGAGCGGGAAAGTGCTATCAGTGTGTTCGGACCGCAGCTCACTTACCATCTCCGGCGCCGTCTGCTGCATCGCCGCGCCGGCCGCAAAACGCCGCCGGCCAGCCCATTCCTGTGGGGGAGGGCGGCCCTGGATGTGGGCTATACCCCCAGTCCAGGGGCACTTGCCCCCCTGACACCTGGGCCAGTCCGCCCCTGACTATTGGATCCTGAATTTGTCCTTTTTGTGACCTCCCGGATTTGACCCTGCTTGAACTGCAGCCCATCCATAGGCAGCAATATCCTGGACCCTGTTGTAAATATAGATCCCTGTATAAAGGGTGTCAGAGGTTCTTGGTGTTCTGCCTAACTGAGCGGCTTGTGCCTTGTTGCTGCTTTGTGCAGGAGGTTGGACCAGATGACCCTAGAGGTCCATTCTAACTCAACCATCCAATGATTCTATTATTCTAGTCTGTCCGAGATACACCTTTTGTGTCTGTTGCCTGGACGAATGTCACAAAATGCTTCCAAGGTAACAATTAGAGTAGAAATCTGCCATGTTACTCACTTAGCATGGTCCAACACAAATGCAATATGAACGGGTAAGGCGCTATATCTGGATACTAAGTAGATATTTCCTTAATCTTAGGCAGCTCTTTACAATCCCTTTGCACAGGACAACTTTTCAAGCCATCAATGATAAGTGGCAATGGAGCAAGAATCTGATTTCAATTAGAATAATGATGGCTATTGAGATAGATATACATCTTTGTTTGGTGAAGAGGATCATGGTTTCATAATGAGTCCTCCCAAGAGAGAGAGCTGTGAGTGTGTCAAAAATATATTCTATAAATGTAAATGTTGATACCAAGGCAAATACTGATTGTATCGCCAATAACATTGATTTTTACGGCTGAATGAACGATCATGAATAACGATCATCTCACGTTACCTCCAGCAGTCTAAACATATATTGATTGTTTACAGTAAGTCTTTGTCCCTTGTATTGGCGTTCAGTAGAGATGAGCAGATCTTTTGAAAATAAAATTTGTTAGTTTGGCCACATTTTCCCCAAAAATATGATTTGCTTCAAATAAATGTGTATGAATCTCATAGTAGAAGGCTTGTAATTGCCTGGAATATAAACTTTGAGGAGAGTAGAGAGAAACAGAGAGAGAGGACCCCACAGACTATAAGAGCTTACACTCTACAGGAGGGAGAGAGGACTCCGCTGACCATAGGAACTAACACGCTACAGGAAAGAGATAGGACTCCACTGACCATAAGAGCTAACACTATATAGGAGAGAAAGATGACCTCACTGATCATAAGAGCTTACACTATATAGGAGAGAGAGAGAGACCCTCCGGGCCATAACAGCTTACACTTTGCAGGAGAGAGAGAAGACCTCACTAACCATAAGAGCTTACACTCTACAAGAGAGAAAGAGAGAGAGAGGATGCCACTGATAATAAGAGATTGCACTCTATAGGAGAGAGAGAGGATCCCACTGACCATAAAAGCGTACACACTGCCGGAGAAAGGACCCTGCTGATCATAAGAGCTTACACTCTACAGGAGAGAGGACCTTGCTGGACATGAGTGCTTAAACTCTACTGGTGAGTGAGAGAGAAGACCCCACTGACCATTAGAACTCACACTTTACAGGAGAGAGAGAGGGCCTCACTGACCATAAGAGCTTACACTAAGTAGGAGAGATATAGGACCCCACTAATCATAAGAGCTAACAAACACTGTACATGAGAGAGAGGACCCCGATGACTATAAAAGCTTACACTCTACAGGAGTACCCCACTGACCATAAGAGCTACACTCTATTACACTCTACAAGATAGAGAGAGAGAACCACGCTGATCAAAAGAGCTTACAGTCCAAAGGGGAGCAAGAGGGCCCTGCTGAACTTAAGAGTTTGCACACTACAGGAAAGAGAGGACCCCACTAACCATAAGATCGTACACTCTTTAAGAAAGAAAGAGGACCCTGCTGACCATAAGAGCTTACACTCTACAGGGGAGAGTTACCCAGTCACTTTGAAAATGGAAAATGACTTTGCCATACAGACTGTGCTCCACTGGGATCCACTGATCTGTGATGGACCCAGTACTGACCACCACTGTACAAGATATAATAATCCGCTAGATGTCACAGCTGCAGGGAATTATGGGAAGGCAACTGAAAATGATGTCAGCCCCACTCTCTGATGCTTCTGAACTGTAAGAAAGGGTGGTGGGCACTTTTTCCTGTACACTGCAAGTCGAATCCTAAATTGTTTGCATTTTTGTGGAACTGCAAGTTTCAGGATCTTAGATTCAAACTGGATCCTCCGACGATCGATCCACTCATCCCTAGAGTTGAGCCGAAAGATTCATACGAGTGAGCTGATTGGTAGTCTGGTGTCACAACCGCCCCCACTGTGGGTTGTAGGTGATTGAGTACCGGCATACAGACACCTGTGTTGCCTCTCAGAGGAGCTGCAGCAGCTGCTAAGTGCAATGGGTATTTACCTGGCAAATTTTGGTGAGTTTTTTGGCCACCAGGATTGCCAGTGCTTTTTCTGATTAATAGAAACAATGTCATGCATGTTTCATACCACAATGATGACATTACACCAGGAATACAATTTCAGAAAAAGTGACGGTGATAATGCCAGGTGCGAAACTCGCAAAACTCAAGTCTGGCGAACACAGATGACCAAGGTGGACAGCGGACCAGAATCCTCTGAATATTTTCCTCAACTCTACCTGGGATATACAGTTGAAATCAGAGGTTTACATACACTACACTGTGTGCAGAATTATTAGGCAAGTTGTATTTTAGAGGATTATTTTTATTATTGATCAACAACTATGTTCTCAATCACCCAAAAGACTCAAATATCAAAGCTTAATATTTTTGGAAGTTGGAGTGTTTTTTTTTAGATTTGGCTCTTAGGAGGATATCTGTGTGTGCAGGTAACTATTACTGTGCAGAATTATTAGGCAACTCAATAAAAACCAAATATATTCCCATCTCACTTGTTTATTTTCACCAGGTAAACTAATATAACTGCACAAAAATTAGAAATAAACATTTCTGACATGCAAAAACAAAACCAAAAAAATTAGTGACCAATATAGCCACCTTTCTTTATGATGACACTCAGCAGCCTCCATCTATAGATTCTGTCAGTTGCTTGATCTGTTTATGATCAACATTGCGTGCAGCAGCCACCACAGCCTCCCAGACACTGTTCCCAGAGGTGTACTGTTTTCCCTCCCTGTAGATCTCACATTTTAGGAGGGGCCACAGGTTCTCTATGGGGATCAGATCAGGTGAACAAGGGGACCATGTCATTATTTTTTCTTCTTTTAGACCTTTACTGGCCAGCCATGTTGTGGAGTAGTTGGATGCATGTGATGGAGCATTGTCCTGCATGAAAATCATGTTTTTCTTGAACGATACCGACTTCTTCCTGTACCACTGCTTGAAGAAGTTGTCTTCCAGAAACTGGCAGTATGTCCGGGAGTTGAGCTTCACTCCATCCTCAAGCCGAAAAGGTCCCACAAGTTCATCTTTGATGATACCAGCCCATACCAGTACCCCACCTCCACCTTGCTGGCGTCTGAGTCGGAGTGGAGCTCTCTGCCCTTTACTGATCCAGCCTCTGGTCCATCCATCTGGCCCATCAAGAGTCACTCTGATTTTTCAAAGGTTTTATGGACTGATGAAATGAGTCTTAAGATAATTCTTGGCCCAGTCATGACATTTTATCTTGAGTTTCTTGTTCAAAGGTGGTCGTTTTTCAGCCTTCCTTACCTTGGCCATGTCCCTGAGTATAGCACACCTTGTGCTTTTTGATACTCCAGTAACGTTGCAGCTCTGAAATATTGCAAAACTGGTGGCAAATGGCATCTTGGCAGCTTCACGGTTGATTTTCCTCAATTCATGGGCAGTTACTTTGCGCCTTTTTTGTCCAGCACGCTTCTTGCGACCCTGTTGGCTATTTGCCATGAAACGCTTGATTGTTTGGTGATCACGCTTCAAAGGTTTGGCAATTTCTAGACTGCTGCATCCCTCAGCAAGACATCTCACAATTTTGGACTTTTCAGAGCCCGTCACATCTCTCTTCTGACCCATTTTGCCTAAGGAAAGGCATTTGCCTAATAATTAAGCACACCTTATATAGGGTGTTGATGTCATTATACCACACTCCTCCTTATTACAGAGATACACATCACCTGATTTACTTAATTGGTAGTTGGCTCTCAAGTCTATACAGCTTGGAGTAGGACAACATGGATAAAAAGTATCATGTGATCAAAATACTCATTTGCCTAATAATTCTGCACACAGTGTATATAAAAAGACATATATGGAAGTTTTTCTCACAATCTGACAAAAAATCAGAATAAACCTTTTCCATTTTAGGTCAATTAGGATTACCATAATCTAATATATAAAACTGAGTTTATGTATGTATGTGTGTTGCATAGCCCCACCCACTCATAGCCATTCCCACTCATAGCTCCACCTCCTCTACATAGCTCCAACCCAGGACTGTGGATGGGTGGAGCTATGAAGGGGTGGGCTTGATGTAGGGGTGGAGAAATGAATGGGGCTAATGGGAGGGTGCGGAGCTATGATACATACACACACATACACACACATACATACATTACCATATATGGGTGATATTACCATATATGGGCAATGCCGGGCTCTACAGCTAGTTATTAATATTTGGCAAATTCCAGAATAATGAGAGAAAGTTTTAGGACATTTTTATTACTTTCTGCTCTTTAGTATTTTGTACCATTGCCCTTAAACTGTCTGATTTGGGTCAAACATTTTGGATATCTTTCCACAAGCTTCTCACAATAGTTGGTAGGAATTTGGGCCAATTCCTCCTGACATAACTGGTTAAACTGAGTCATGATTGAAGTTCACCTTGCTCACACCTACCACTTTAGCTTTACCAATAAATTTTTAATAGGATTGAGATCAGGGATTGTGATGGCCACTCCAAAACATTGTGTGGCCACTGTGTAACCAGTTTAGAAGTATTCTTCGGGTCATTGTCCGTTTGGAAGACCAATTTATGCCCAGGCTTTAACTTCCTGGCTGATGTCTTAGAACGTTGCTTCAGTTTTGCCATATAATCTTCTTTCCTCATGATGCAATCTATTTTGTAAAGTGCACCAGCCCCTCCTGCAGCAAAACAACCCCACAAAATGATGCTGCCACCCCCATGTTTCACAGTTGGGATGGTGTTCTTAGGCTTTCTTTTTCCGTCAAATGTAATGATGATCATCATGGCCATACAGTTCAATTTTAGTTTCATCAGACCACAGGACATGTCTCCAAAAATGTAGGTCTTTGGTACTTTGTGCATTTGCAAAAACTAATCTGACTTTTTTCATGTTTCTTTTGAAGTAGTGGCCTCGGCCTAGCAGAGTGGACTTTCAGTCTGTGTTGATACAGCACTTTTTTTACTGTGGATAATGACACACTCTTACCAGCTTCTGCCATCATCTTCACAAGGTCTTTTCCTTTTGTTCTTGCGTTGATATATAAATGTTGGATGAAAGCACGTTCATCTCTGGGACACAGAACCCATCTCTTTCCTGAGTAGTATAACAGTTGTACATTCCCATCTTATTGTTACTTGCATATAATAGTTTGTACAGATGAACAAGGCACCTTCAGGTATCTGGAAATTGCCCCCAAGGATGAACCAGGCTTGTGCAACTCCACAGTTTTCTTTCTGATATCTTGGCTGAATTCTTTAGACGTTCCAATGATGCTACACAAAGAAGCAGTATGTTTCAGGTGTACATTAAATACATCCATAGGTGTGCCTCTAAATAACTCAGCTGTTTCCAATACACCTATCAGAAGCTTCCAAACACATGACATCATCATATGAATGGTCTGTCCCAAATGGTTAATGTTTGTAAACTTGCAACTTTGCAGAAAGTAATAAAAATGCCTTAAAACATTCTCTCTCTCTCTTACTCTTGTACATGAAGTATTCCAATATTTGTACATTTCCTTTGTATTTTACTTCATGGTATTAAGTGCTAGAATAGAAATAGGTGCTTATATTGTCTTGACTTTTTGCCAAATTGTTGCATTTTATTGTTCTCATACGTCGCTCCGTAACCGGCAGTGTGTCTTCCATTTTCATTTCTATAAGTGTTGTTGAAAGGTGACCCACTGGGAAGGTGAAAGGACGGTGATGTCATCATACATGTCATTAAGAAAGCAGGATCTTGTCTTGATTAACCTCGTTTAGACTCTCTCATAAATTCTTGGCAATGAGCTTACTCAGTCTGGAGTTGACCTCTGTGTTTGGAGCTCTATAATAAATCAACGCCACATGGACAATCAATACTACCGTGTCACAGATATATCAACTTCAAAGCAGGCAACTAATGGCAAATCACTTGGCCATTTCCGTACCTGCTCACAAAACTGCATCCATAAACATACAGCTTTTAGCAGCCACAAAGATTTAAGACTATTACAGTGACATTTTACAGCTAGAACAATATGTCTAGGTGCGAAGGATTAGTGATGTTTTCTGGAGCCTGGGGTGGGCGATGGATTAATACTCAGATTACATCTCATTAGCTGTGGATGTAAGGGGAGTCAAGGGGGCTGCAAAGGGAGGAGGGTAATATTGCCTGCAGAGAACCTAATCCCCAAGGAAAATATTCCACAAGAACAAATTAGGTATTCATCATTACTAACAAGGGCCTAATTCTGGTGTCATGTTGCATTGTGATATCTCTTCATAGAAATCTTTAAGGCAAGACTGTCAGTATTAATAAACTACTAAATAAACTTTGATTATCACGAAGGTAACGCGAACACGTTCACAGCATGGGGAAACCCCTGTTTGTAGCACTACTAGTCCTGCTGCACTCTCCTGCTGTTTCTACCTGGCTTTCATGCCTCCAGCTGCAGGACCGGTCTCCACCGGGCAGTGAGGTCAGTGCCCAGCATTTAGCTCCGTACGGCCTGCCCAGCCCGCTGTGCTTTCTCCTATACTGGTTACTCACCAGGTTTCTGATCCAGCGATGGGTCTTGTCTCTCCACCTGTGGCCTTCTCTGCCTGGATTCTGCAGTCACTGAGGAGTAATTTCAGGACTTTCCGTAGGTGACACCTGCTGCATCCTGCTGACATTGAAAGGGCTAGTGCAGCCTGACCTGGCAGTACCTCTCAGCCTATTGCTGACAGGTTCTGTTTATGTAAGGCACCCTGCCCTTAAGAGAGGTGCCTGAGCAATATATTTATAATATTTATTCATTTATATAGCTCTATTAATTCCATAGCGCTTTACATCCATTTGCAACACTGTCCCCATTGGGGCTCACAATCTAAACATCCTATCAGTATGTCTTTCGATTGTGGGAGGAAACCAGAGTGCATGGAGGAAACACATACAAACACAGGGAGAACATACAAACTCCTTGGAGATGTCATCCATGGTGGGATTTGAAACTATGACCTCAGCGCTGCAAGGCTATAGTGCTACCACTGAGCCACCATAAAATGTTAACCAATGAGCCACTGTGCTGTCCCAATGTTTCCTGTCCTTAAGTACGTTGCTTGCTCTCAGGTCCCCTGCCTCGTACCTTGCTGTTGTCTCGTACCTTATTCTTGGCTATTGCTAATACTTTGTCTTGCCTTAGTGTCTGCCGCAAGGGAGCCTGCTACTTCAGTCAGTCTGCACCTGCCTCTAGCAAGCCTGCCAAGTCCGCCTGTCAGCATCCGTCTCCAGTGAGCTTTCCATGCCAACCTGTCTGCCTCTGTCATGTGAGCCTGTACCACGTTTCTGCCCATCTGCATTGGACTCTGCTCCTGCTGGTCCCTGTTGGCATCAGAAGCTGTCCAATCCACAAGACAGCCTCCAAGCTCAGTTTAAAGGGAACCAACCACCCCCAATGACCCCCCCGGACTATTAATATCAGTCCCTACACACAGCACATACATGTGCTGCACTGTTTTTTGCTAAATAAACTGTTTTTTAAAACTAAAGATAATGATTTTTAAAGTTTAAAACGGAACGACGGTTGGGCGGGACTTATCTGTGGAAACCGCCGAGATCTGATGTCAATCATCTTCCCTGTCTCCCCTCGCAGCATTGAAGTTCAGCCCTTTGTGCAGCGTCACAGCCCTGTGCACGGGCTCGCATGCCCGTGCACACGTCATCATCTACAGCCGGGAAGCGAGCGCGCGCTCTGTCTTCCTGCGCTCGGCTATGGAAGACAGAGCGCGCGCTCGCTTCCCGGCTGTAGATGATGACGTGTGCACGGGCATGCGAGCCCGTGCACAGGGCTGTGACGCTGCACAAAGGGCTGAACTTCAATGCTGCGAGGGGAGACAGGGAAGATGATTGACATCAGATCTCGGCGGTTTCCACAGATAAGTCCCGCCCAACCGTCGTTCCGTTTTAAACTTTAAAAATCATTATCTTTAGTTTTAAAAAACAGTTTATTTAGCAAAAAACAGTGCAGCACATGTATGTGCTGTGTGTAGGGACTGATATTAATAGTCCGGGGGGGTCATTGGGGGTGGTTGGTTCCCTTTAAGATGCATTGTTTTTGCCAAAAACACATGTTCTTTTATTCAAGTCATTCTCCTTCCTGTTTCCATCCACGGGGTCACCTTCTTTTGGCCATCTGTGGGTCACTGGGCCACTACCCATGTTTCTGCCATGGTGAACGTAACACTGGTTGTAGGGAGGCACAGACAAATTCCTGTGTTCTGCAGGGTTTACCTTCCATGACCTATCCCCAAGCAGCAGGGGATTTATCAAGCAGCCATTTCTACTATTCCTTGCCTGATATTGGTTCTTAGTTCAATTTAGTCTGTCTAGTTTCCTACTAGGTACTTCTAGTACTATCTCTCTGACCCTGCTTCTCTTCTCGTTTATCCAGACCTATCTGCTCCTGACCTTGTCTATGCTTAATAAGACTGAGCTGCCTGCCTTGACTAAGGACTGCCTGACAATGCCTGTGCCCTCTGTACCTTGCACACCTGCCTTGACCCATTCATCAGCTGCTGCATGGTGTAATATAAAGTCTGCTTTCGAGACTAGTCAGGTCTCTTCATCAGGAATGGTAACCTGAGTAGTCTAGAAAACTTACTATTTACCTTTTCAGTTAGCCATTAAAGCATATCAACCACTGAGAACTCTGAAATTGTAATATTTTTCTATCTACTTTCTAACACTGTACACATACACTTTACTGGGCCAGGGAAGATGCAATAAAGTATACAGACATTACAACACAGGAACACAGAATATAAGAGTGTACAGACATTACAACACAGTATCACAGAATATAAGAGTATACAGACATTACAGCCGGGGATCACATAATATAAGAATATACAGATACTACAGCCGGGGATCACAGAATATGAGTATACAGACATTACAGAATATCAGATCAGATCATGTCCCTGTACAGTCAGACACATTCATTCAGGCCCGGACTGATATGCTGCAGGGGTGGGACTTTTCCATATGGGCCGCTCACTAGTGTGGTGCGTGGGCCGCTCGCTCGTCCGGCCGCAGCCCTGCTTTAAATCCTTTGCCGCTGAGCGGCCATGGCATGCAGCAGGCGTGGCCACGGATGTCAAGGGGGCGGGGCCACAGATGTGAAGGAGCAGGGCTGTTTCCCTAAACAGCGCCCCACTCACACCACAATCAGGATGATAGGGTGCAGATCCTAGGCCCTCCCACCTGAGCTGATCATGTGACCCCTGATGCCTTCCCTCCATGTGACATCAGGACAGGTCCTGAATGTGAGTATCATAGCTGTGTCTGTGTCTTTCTGTCTGTCTGTCTCTACACAACACTACACAGTATATACAGGTCCACCCTACATGCTCCACTAGTGTGCTTATATACTGTATATATAGTGTGGACCTGTATATACAGTATAGTGCTATGTATACAAGATATACACTGGCACTCCCAGATGTGCAAAGATCCCGCAGTGTGTAATGTGCAGAGCCCGCATTGTGTAATGTGCACAGAGCCAGCACTCTGTAATGTGCAGAGAGCTGGCAGTGTGTAATGTGCAGAGCTCGCAGTGTGTAATGTGCAGAGCCCGCAGTGTGTAAAGTGCAGAGAGCCCGCAGTGTGTAATGTGCAGAGAGCCCGCAGTGTGTAATGTGCATAGTGCCCGCAGTGTGTAATGTGCATAGTGCCCACAGTGTGTAATGTGCACGGAGCCCGCAGTGTGTAATGTGCACGGAGCCTACAGTGTGTAATGTGCATGGAGCCCGCAGTGTGTAATGTGCAGAGAGCCCGCAGTGTGTAATGTGCATAGTGCCCGCAGTGTGTAATGTGCATAGTGCCCGCAGCGTGTAATCTGCACGGAGCCCGCAGTGTGTAATGTGCACGGAGCCCACAGTCTGTAATGTGCACAGAGACCGCAGTGTGTAATGTGCATAGAGCCTGCAGTGTGTAGTGTGCACAGAGCCTGCAGTGTGTAATGTGCACGAAGCCCACAGTGTGTAATGTGTACGGAGCCCGCAGCGTTTAATGTGTACGGAGCCCGCAGTGTGTAATGTGTATGTAGCTCGCAGTGTGTAATGTGCACGGAGCCCGCAGTGTGTAATCAGCACGGAGCCCGCAGTATGTAATGTGCACGGAGCCTGCAGTGTGTAATGTGCACAGAGCCCGCAGTGTGTAATCTGCACGGAGCCCGCAGTATGTAATGTGCACGGAGCCTGCAGTGTGTAATGTGCAGAGCCCGCAGTGTGTAATGTACACAGAGCCCGCAGTGTGTAATGTGCATAGAGCCTGCAGTGTATAATGTGCAGAGCCTGCAGTGTATAATGTGCAGAGCCCGCAGTGTGTAATGTGCAGAGCGAGCAGTGTGTAATGTGCAGAGCCCACAGTCTGTAATGTGCACAGAGCCCACAGAGTGTAATGTGCATAGAGACCGCAGTGTGTAATGTGCATAGAGCCTGCAGTGTGTAGTGTGCACAGAGCCTGCAGTGTGTAATGTGCACGAAGCCCACAGTGTGTAATGTGTACGGAGCCCGCAGCGTGTAATGTGTACGGAGCCCGCAGTGTGTAATGTGTATGTAGCTCGCAGTGTGTAATGTGCACGAAGCCCGCAGTGTGTAATATACACTGAACCCGCAGTTTCTAATGTGTATACAGCCCACAGTTTGTAATGTGCACAGCGCCTGCAGGCTGTAATGTGCATTCAACTCGCAGTCTGTAATGTGCAGTCTGTAATGTGCAGCATCAGAAAATTTTCCTGCGAGCAGAGTTCGCTCTCTGTTCTTCCCGGTGCCTCCATGGATTCTGTTTTTCTCTGTGACCAGCACTGGACTTTCTGCCGCCTCCTTTCATCTTTCCCCATCTTTACGATTTGACCTATCTATATACCACAACCTCCTATCTATATAGCACAGCCTCCTGGGTATGCTGGGTATAATTCTCCTGTGTACTGAGTCTAATACTCAGTATCTGTATTATTGTGTATATATACACTGCACAGTGCCACTTCTCCTGTCCTGTATACAGGGTGTAATCCTGAGGATTTGTATTATTCTTTATTTATACACTGCAGAGTACCACTTCTCCTGTCCTGTATACTGGGTGTAATCCTCAGTATCTGTATTATTCTGTATATATACACTGCACAGCACCACTTCTCCTGTCCTGTATACTGGGTGTAATCCTCGTATCTGTATTATTCTGTATATATACACTGCACAGCACCACTTCTCCTGTCCTGTATACTGGTGTAATTATCAGTATCTGTATTATTCTGTATATATACACTGCACAGCACCACTTCTCCTGTCCTGTATGCTGGGTGTAATAATCAGTATCTGTATAATTCTGTATATATACACTCCACAGTACCACTTCTCCTGTCCTGTATACTGTGTGTAATCTTCAGCATCTGTATTATTCTGTGTATATATACACTGCACAGTACCACTTCTCCTGTCCTGTATGTTGAGTATCTGTATTACTCTGTATATATGTGGCGCCCCACTACGTAGGTGCCACAAAAGGGTACTGCACCCAGGAAAGTGGTGTATGCTGAGACACATCCATTACACAGCACATAGCAGGGACACATATATAAGATTATCTCAGCACAGGAGATGTGGTATGATCAGACCATGTCCCTGTATGGTCAGACACATCCATTACACAGTACATAGCAGGGATACATATATAAGATTATCTCAGCACAGGAGATGTGGTATTATTGCACCATGTCCCTGTATGATGAGACACATCCATTACACAGTGCATAGCAGGGACACATATATAATATTATATCAGCACAGGAGATGTGGTATGATCAGACCATGTCCCTCTACGGTCAAACACATCCATTACACAGTACATAGTAGGGACACATATATAACATTATCTCAGCACAGGAGATGTGGTATGATCAGCCCATGTTCCTGTACGGTCAGACTCATCCATTACACAGTACATAGCAGGGACACATATATAAGATTATCTCAGCACAGGAACATTATTTTAAACATCCAATTGTGGAAATGATTATTATTCCAAAATCTATTAATCCCTTGAAGGATTTCAATATATTCTGGAGCGTGAGAACATGTTACTTTTTTACCATATATACTTGTGTATAAGCCGAGTTTTTCAGCCCAAAAATTGGGCTGAAAAGTCTCCCCCTCGGCTTATACATGGGTCAATACGGTATGTGATGTGGTGGGGGCTGTGTCCGGGGCTGGGGAAGCTGGAGGAGGCGGGGGGAGGCTGCTGTATGAGCGCCCCGTCACGTGGGGCCGCTCATTATATATGCACTGCTTCCCCCTGTCAATCAGCGGCAGGGGAAGCAGTGCATATATGCCCCCAAATGCTGGCACTCGCCCCCCCTCTGTGTAAGGGCCCCCCGCGCTGCTTATCTTACCATCCCGGTCTTCTGCACAGCGCCGGTCCTCGGTGCTCCGTCCTCCATGCTCCCGTCCGGCTACATCCGGGATCCCCGGCCGTCACAGGCATATGATGTCATCGTGCGACGGCCGGGGATCCCGGATGCAGCGAGGACGGGAGCATGAAAGACTGAGCTCAGAAGACCGGCGCTGTGCAGAAGACCAGGGATGGTAAGTTAAGCAGCAGGGGGGCGAGTGCCAGCATTTGGGGGCTGCTGTATACCCCTGGGGGCGGCTGTGTACCCCTGGGGGCTGCTGTATACCCCTGGGGGCTGCTGTGTACCCCTGGGGGCGGCTGTATACCCCTGGGGGCGGCTGTATACCCCTGGGGGCTGCTGTGTACCCCTGGGGGCGGCTGTGTACCCCTGGGGGCTGCTGTGTACCCCTGGTGGCGGCTGTGTACCCCTGGGGGCGGCTGTATACCCCTGGGGGTGGCTGTGTACCCCTGGGGGCTGCTGTATACCCCTGGGGGGCTGCTGTGTACCCCTGTGGGCGGCTGTGTACCCCTGGGGGCGGCTGTGTACCCTTGGGGGCTGCTGTTTACCCCTGGGGGCGGCTGTATACCCCTGGGGGCGGCTGTGTACCCCTGGGGGCTGCTGTGTACCCCTGGGGGCTGCTGTGTACCCCTGGGGGCGGCTGTATACCCCTGGGGGCGGTTGTGTACCCCTGGGGGCGGCTGTATACCCCTGGGGGCTGCTGTGTACCCCTGGGGGGGCTGTGTACCCCTGGGGGTGGCTGTGTACCCCTGGGGGCGGCTGTGTACCTCTGGGGGCTGCTGTATACCGCTCGGGCTGCTGTATACCCCTGGAGGCTGCTGTATACCCCCGGGGCTGCTGTATATACTGCTGGGGCCTGTATACCACTGGGGCTGCTGTATATACTGGTGGGGTCTGTATATACCACTGGGGCTGCTGTATATACTGGTGGGGTCTGTATATACCACTGGGGAGGCTGCTGTATACCACTGGGGCTGCTGTATAAACTGCTGGGACCAGTATATGCCACTGGGGAGGCTGCTGTATACTACCACTGGGGGGGGGCCTGTATACCACACTGCTGGGGGCTGTATACCTGTGCTGGGGTCCACCCTCGGCTTATACATGAGTCAATAGGTTTTCCCAGGTTTTGGGGGCAAAAGTAGGGGGGCGGCTTATACACGGGTTGGCTTATACACGAGTATATACGGTATTTATGAACTTGTTTACTTTCAATGCTTTTTTTAGACTTTTATTTCATAAAAGTTTAATGCTTCTTTCATTGACTTTCACTTTTGTTCTTTGTTGTGTATGATTTTTGCCACCCGCATAATGGAGTATAAAAAGCAGAAGGGTCTCATCTAGACAGGTATCACACGGTGACAGTTTTTCAGGACAGATGGTTTATCACAGTGAGAGCTGGGAAAACTTTGTTATAACGACATCTCAGCTTTACATAGAGCAGGTAATGTTACTACGAAAGCATCGCTCGGCTTCTCTTAATGACTTTTCCATATGGTGGTGCAGCATATGTTTTTGTTCCTTCTTCATGGGTTACATACACTGTACATAGTGAGAAGCAAACACTGCAAATATCCGATGACCTAAAACTCGGCATTCAAGGATTGCTGGTCTCTAGACAGGTATTCAAACAATGTAGGGCGTTAAAAGCATGTGTATGTACATATATACTGTATATGATATATATCATAAAAATTCAATTCAAGAGCAGCACTGAGATAATAATTTAACAATTTGGTGCAAAGTCTATGCAGTGTTCAACTGCATAGGACTTTGCAGTCAACTGCGTTTTTTTTCGCGGCCGCAACTGCCACAAGTGCCGGGTCGCGGCTATACTGCACTTGCTGCAATCCCCATAGAGGATGCATGGGGCTTGCTGCAAGTGTACTGCAAGTGCAACCATTAGGCGGCAGATGCGGTTTTCTGTCCGGAACGCTAGTGTGAAAAGTACCTTATACATGTCCTTATATGGCCGCGACCCTGGAAGCCCAATGATGACGGTGATCACGTGGTGTCGGTGGCGCCTTCCTATTGGTGCACTAGTACACATGCTCATTTAACCCGGATGATGCTGAGCGTCTTACCGGTCTATTAAGGATTTAATGTGATGGGTGAGTCACATGTATAAAAAGAAGGGGGTTCATATACCGTAATTATAAAGAACAGCTGTTATAATTAGCACTTTATATGATGAAAATCACTGTTTGCACTGTATTTGATACAATTTATGACATGTATGTACACAGATGTAGCACAAGTGAAGTATACCTATAATGTACTTTTATATCATGTTTTTTAATGCAGTGATATTTTGTAAAATATAAATTGTATGTAATTGAATTGTAATTGTGGACACACTATTTATACCTCTCACTCAGTGCTTTTATTGTGGCAGTACGTGCCGGTAGGCGTACCGGAAAATCCGAAGAGCACTGAGGGCCACCACCACGGTAATCATGGGGCAGGCAGGGGTGGAGGGCAGACCTCAGGCGGCACTATATGCAGGGGGCGGCAATGCGGCCGGGGGCGGATCTATATGGGAACTGCTGTTTGCCGCCGCCCACTGCATGCTGCCCGCTGCATGGTGCCTCAACAGGTAAACTGTGCAAAGGATCTCCCTGCCGCCCGACAGCATTTCCCCCCCTTCCCGCTACTGAATCTCGGCCGCTGGCTGATAGCGCTTTCCCCGCTCCTCGCCTCAGAAATGCGTACCGGCACATTTTTTTTACAAAAAAAGCACTGCTCTCACTAAAGGCACGACATCGTTAACGACATCGCTGATACGTCACGGGTTTGGAGGCATTTCAGTGACATCGTTACGACCTCGTTGCGTGTAACTCTGGCAAGTTGCTACGATAAATCGTTGGATTGGAGGTGACAGGTTTACCAACATGTTGTTAAACCTGACGATCTCAACTCAGGCAACCTGCTGCATCATTCTGTGTGACACCGCGATAACAATGTCGTGGTCGACTTCGCCCATTCACAGCAATGAGCAGGGATCGTTCACGGGGTCTACATCGTTGGTCAGTTGTTCACGATATCTAGACATATGACATCTCACCAGCGATGTTGAAATAATGTCAAAAACGGCGGCACGCCCACGTGTTTGTTGCCGACATCATTTCAATGTCGTGCCGTGTAACGGGGCCTTTATGGTGATGTGCACACTGCTTGAGAAAGGCAGAAATCTGCTGCGGAAACTTTGTGGTCCATATGGGCCAATAAACTGGAGAAGTATGAACCTTATCAGCTGAGTGCTGTCCATTTTTTGGATCTATAGATACATACAGTGCCTTGTGAAAGTATTTTGCAAGTAAATGATTTAGCGGTCTTGTAGAAGCGCTCCTAAAGCTCAGGCACCAGGATGATGAGGTTTATAAACAGCAATCTTTATTTTCCCCTACCTGAGGAAGACTGCCTTGAGCAGTTGAAACATGTTGTGGAGCTGTGAGGGGAAAATAAAGATTGCTGTTTATAAACCTCATCATCCTGGTGCCTGAGCTTTAGTAGCGCTTCTACAAGACCGCTAAATCATTTACTTGCAAGCTTCTATTCCCCCTGAGGGATCAGCGGCTGGAGCAGCACAGCGAGGGCAAAGTGGTGAAGGATCTGGCGTTCCCTAGATAATAAGCAGTGACGCACATCCGGGATCGGTGCCACGTGACCGGAAAGGTCCTGTACGGACAGCTGAGGACCAGCGAGGTCGAAGGTGCGGAGCGTGCACATTGCCGGGGGTCCCCCAAATATCAGAGGCTATTACACCGGGTTGTGCAGGTCGTGCACAACCCAAACAGGTGAGTGGCCACCTGTAATAACGCCATATTAACTGAGCTATAGTGATCCTACACATGCGCCCCTTCTCTCCCTTTTTTTCTTACTTGTGAAACTATTTGGCCCCTTGAACTTTTCAAACTTTTGCCACATTTCAGGCTTCAAACATAAAGATATAAATTCTTATTTTTTTTTGTGCTGAATCAACAACAAGTGGGACACAATCGTGAAGTGGAACCAAATTTATTGGATATTTTAAACATTTTTAACAAATAAAAAACTGAAAAGTGGGGCGTGCAATGCTATTTGGCCCCCTTCAGTTAATACTTTGTAGCACCACCTTTTGCTGTAATTACAGCTGCAGTCTCTTGGGGTTTGTCTCTATCAGTTTTGCACATGGAGAGACTGAAATTCTTGCCCATTCTTCCTTGCAGAACAGCTGGAGCTCAGTGAGGTTGGATGGAGAGCGTTTGTGAACAGCAGTTTTCAGCTCTTCCCACAGATTCTCCATTGGATTCAGGTCTGGACTGTGACTTGGCCATTCTAACACCTGGATACGGTTATTATTGAACCATTCCATTGTAGATTTTGCTTTATGTTTGGGATCATTGTCTTGTTGGAAGATAAATCTCTGTCCCAGTCTCAGGTCTTTTGCAGACTTTTTCCAACAGGTTTTCTTCCAGGATGCTCCTGTATTTGGCTCCGTCTATCTTCCCATCAATTTTAACCATCTTCCCTGTCCCTGCTGAAGAAAAGCAGACCCAAACCATGATGCTGCCACCACCATGTGTGACAGTGGGGATGGTGTTTTATGGTGATGAGCTGTGTTGCTTTTATGCCAAACATATGGTTTTGCATTGTGGCCAAAAAGTTTGATTTTGGTTTCATCTGAGCAGAGCACCTTATTCCACATGTTTGGTGTCTCCCAGGTGGCTTGTGGCAAACAAGACATTTTATGGATATCTTTGAGAAATGGCTTTCTTCTTGCCACTCTTCCATAAAGGCCAGATTTGTGCAGTGTACGACTGATTGTTGTCCTATGGACAGACTCTCCCACCTCAGCTGTAGATCTCTGCAGTTCATCCAGAGTGATCATGGGCCTTTTGGCTGCATCTCTGATCAGTCTTCTCCTTGTTCGAGATGAAGTTTAGAGGTCTTGGTAGATTTGCAGTGGTCTGATACTCCTTCCATTTCAATATGATCGCTTGCACAGTGCTCCTTGGGATGTTTAAAACTTGGGAAATCTTTTTGTATCCAAATCCGGCTTTACACTTCGCCACAACAGTATCTCGGGCCTGACTGGTGTGTTCCTTGGTCTTCATGATGCTCTCTGCACTTGAAACAGAACCCTGAAGGTGGGGTTACACGTTTCAATATCGTTGCAATATTGCAATTCAATGGTGCGGGAGCGCGCATTTAGTGCACGTTTCTCCCGCATCGCATCGGAGGTTTACACGTTGCGATTTCTGAATCCAACGCCCGTACGATGTCTACGCCCCCCAATCCAGGAACGACCATTTAACATGGGAGTGAATGGGTGACGTTGAACTTCACATCGTAGTTGGGCTGTCACACAGCACGATCCGGCTCCAATCTCCATTCAATATCGGAGCATTGAATAGCACGCACATTCAATCCCCGATATCGCATTGACATCGTTCCTGCATCGTATTGGACGTTCACACCATACAACGCAGGAATGATATCGGCTCCAACGATCGAACCACGTGACTTTTCATTGAAATTGGACGCCGATATCGCAATGTGTAAACCCCCCATTAGACTATCATAGAGCAGGTGCATTTATACAGAGACTTGATTACACACAGGTGGATTCTATTTATCATTACCAGTCATTTAGGACAACATTGGATCATTCAAAGATCCTCACTGAACGTCTGGAGGGAGTTTGCTGCACTGAAAGTAAAAGAGCTGAATAATATTGCACGCCCCACTTTTCAGTTTTTTATTTGTTAAAAAAGTTTAAAATATCCAATAAATTTCATTCCACTTCACGATTGTGTCCCACTTGTTGATTCTACATAAAAAAATTTGAATATATATTTTTATGTTTGAAGCCTGAAATGTGGCAAAAGGTTGAAAAGTTCAAGGGGGCCAAATACTTTTACAGGGCACTGTATATATCTATTATATAATTGCGAATAGGTTTTTTGCCCCTTCTGAGACCGCTCGCGCTGCGAGTCAGCGTGGTCATGTGGATACGCCCGAAGCATTGGCCGCGCAGCGGCCATTGCGAGCAGTTCTAAGGCGACTCGCTATGCCCGCGCAGCGGGCATGGCGAGTCGCCTTAGCAGCGCGAAGCATTGGCCGCGAAGCGGCCATTGCGAGTCAGAGACTCGCTCTTCTAGAATCCCGATGCATGTGCATCGGGCACCCAGCTAGTATATAATATGTGCCTCCAGGGGTGAGCTCTGCATCATTATAGGACCGGTAATTTTTTGCACCTCAGACTATTAGATATTGCAGCTTGGCATTGCCTAATATAAATAGCTGCTTGGATAGTGCCTGCAAAGTCATCGGGATAAATGATAATATACAGACGTTCAGTGTATGAGGGTGCCTTCACATTTGCGTATGTGAACGCAGCGTATGCTGCGTTCCCATACGCAGTCAAACGCATGCGCACTGCGTTCCTATGTTTAACATAGGAACGCATAGTGCCTGCGTTTGCTGCCTTCGGGACGCAGCATGTTGCATTGTTTGTGCACTCGGGGACCTTGGAAAATCAGCAAGCTTCCCCAAGCGCACAAAAAATGCATTGGCGTCAATGGGTCCGCAGTGTTCTGCGCTTGACAGTGCAGGAGAACGCTGCGGACCCATTGACATCTCTCCCGGTGGCCGCCGGTGATGTCACAGGAGATCACCGACGGCCACCGGGAGATCAGCTAAGCCTCTCATGATCTTCTCTTCACCGCCGCCGGTAAGCTCGTAGCGGTGTCGGCAGGGTTAAACAGCTGATTTGACAGCTGTTTGAATCTTCCCGCGCAGACATATCCTCTCGGTGTCGGCGCGGGAGATTCAAACAGCTGTCAAATCAGCTGTTTCTCCCCGCTGACACGTCCCGGAGCTTACCGGCGGCCAGGAGGAGGAGATCTCTGCCGCTGATCTCCGCCTCCGGCCCGCCCCCGGACAACGCCGATTGGCTGCCCGAGCTGCACAGTGATGTGTCCGCAGGCGGACATTCTCCGCTGCGGACACATCAAAATGACCCTGCTTTACACTGCGTTTGTGTCTGCATGCCATCAGCATGCAGACACAAACGCAAATGTGAAGGCAGCCTAAGCGTGCTTCGTAAGGATGTTTAAATAATCAATTAGCAGCAAATCTTTAAAATTGTGAGATTATTCATATACCATCAGATCAAAAAGACTACTCATCTGCCCAGTTTACTGGTGGATACAAACACTAAAGAGTAATGTTGAGCCACCACCCTAGTGTTCTAGTTCGATTTGATTTGTCGAATGGACAGTGTGTTCGTCGAATTTTCGTCGAACACCCTCGAACACACTAAAACACTAGGGTGGTGGTCAATTTCAGTTCGGCAATGTATATACATACATTGTGGAACTGAAATGAAGTAAAATCAAGGGTTAAAAATAAAAAAAAATCGATACTCACCTCTCTAATCCATCCAGCGACGCTTCCAGCACTGCCTACCTGTCAGAGATGTGATCCCGGCAGTGTTTCCCGGTGAAATGACGAGTCCTCACGAAAACTCGTCACGTTTCCGGAAACCGCTGCCGAGATTATGACATCACCGCAGGTCCTACAGGTCCTCACTAGTAGTGAATAGTAGTGAGGACCTGCGGTCACATGACGAGTTATCGTGATAACTCGTCATGTGACCGGAAACCGCTGCCGGGATTATGACGTCACCTCAGGTCCTACAGATCCTCCCTACTATTCACTACTAGTGAATCTCGGCTGCGGTTTCCGGTCACATGACGAGTTCTATCTATCTATCTATCTACCCTTTATCTATCATCTATCTATCTATCTATCTATCTATCTATCTATCTATCTATCTATCAGAGTTGAATGAAAAGTAATGCTTCTACCTTTGAAACTCCTCAGCAGATGGCATCACTGGTATGTGACAGGTACTGGACTGTTCAGTAGACTCTCCTCTACAGCTCCAGATGGCGGTGAACCTTAGCAACGAATGGTTGCTTTTTTTACAGTGTAGAGGATGGAACCCTGGGCAAACAGTCGGTCAATGAAGGTGGAACAACAATCAAATCATAGTGTTACATCACAACAATGTGGACTTTGAAACCATGACTAACAAGGGTCCAAAAGGAAAATGGAAATTTTTTTTGCAGCATAACCATGCCAGACCACACACTTCACATTCAGGTCCAGCTCGTGGCTCTTGTGGGCCCTGGGCAAAAGAGTCTCAGTGAGCCCCTTTAGTACATACTGCTACTACTACTACTACTTTAGTACATATGCTGCTAACTGTATATATACACTGTATGCAGAATTATTAGGCAAGTTGTATTTTAGAGGATTATTTTTATTATTGATCAACAACGATGTTCTCAATCAACCCAAAAGACTTATAAATATCAAAGCTTAATATTTTTGAAAGTTGGGAATGTTTTTTTTTTTATAGATCTTAGGAGTATATCTGTTTGTGCAGGTAACTATTACTGTGCAGAATTATTAGGCAACTTAATAAAAACCAAATATATTCCCATCTCACTTGTTTATTTTCTCCAGGTAAACCAATATAACTGCACAAAATTTAGAAAAAAACATTTCTGATATGCAAAAACCAAGCGCCAAAAAATTAGTGATTAATACAGCCACCTTTCTTTATGATGACACTAAACAGCCTCCATCCATAGATTCTGTCAGTTGCTTGATCTGTTTACGATCAACATTGCGTGCAGCAGCCACCACAGCCTCCCACACACTGTTCCCAGAGGTGTACTGTTTTCCCTCCCTGTAGATCTCACATTTTAGGAGGGACCACAGGTTCTCTATGGGTTCAGATCAGGTGATAAAGGGGGCCATGTCATTATTTCTTCTTCTTTTAGACCTTTACTGGCCAGCCACGCTGCGGAGTAGTTGGATGCATGTGATGGAGCATTGTCCTGCATGAAAATCATGTTTTTCTTGAACGATGCCGACTTCTTCCTGTACCACTGCTTGAAGAAGTTGTCTTCCAGAAACTGGCAGTAGGTCCGGGAGTTGAGCTTCACTCCATCTTCAACCCGAAAAGGTCCCACAAGTTCATCTTTGATGATCCCAGCCCATACCAGTACCCCACCTCCACCTTGCTGGTGTCTGAGTCGGAGTGGAGCTCTCTGCTCTTTAGTGATCCAGCCTCTGGCCCATCCATCTGGCCCATCAAGAGTCACTCTCATTTCATCAGTCCATAAAACCTTTGAAAAATCAGTCTTAAGATATTTCTTGGCCCAGTCTTGACATTTTATCTTATGTTTCTTGTTCAAAGGTGGTCGTTTTTCAGCCTTCCTTACCTTGGCCATGTCCCCGATTATAGCACACCTTGTGCTTTTTGATACTCCAGTAACGTTGCAGCTCTGAAATATTGCAAAACTAGTGGCAAATGGCATCTTGGCAGCTTAACGCTTGATTTTCCACCGTTAGTTTGCCCTTTTTTTGGCCAACACGCTTCTTGCGACCCTGTTGGCTATTTGCCATGGTATGTTTGATTGTTCGGTGATCACACTTCAAACGTTTGGCAATTGCAATACTGCTGCATGTAGTGTTGTAGTGCAGATGACGATGAATCCAGAAGCACACACAGATACGCCAAACTGCTCAGTCGAGCGGCCATACTTTAATGACTCTCTTCCCTTTCCCAGCGCTTCAGCCATTTATCCCAACATGCTGCTAGGTTTGCTGGGACTGATGCACATCAAAAGTTCGGAATGCAGGTAGACAGGCCATGGTGAGCACTGATGATCTTGTGGCAATGAAATACCTTTAGCTGATGAATGAACGCTGCCTCGTCGCCAATTGTAGTGTTGTAGTGCAGATGACGATGAATCCAGAAGCACACACAGATACGCTGAACTGCTCAGTCGAGCAGCCATACTTTAATGACTCTCTTCCCTTTCCCAGCTCCCCCTTTTCCTGCCACAGCTCCTCCTCTATCTTACATCACTGTTACTAGGCAGAAAAACAAACAGGGAAGACAACAAGCAAACTACAGAAGATATAACAACATTACACTGCAATACATCTCGCAATTCTGGGAATAAGTTTGCTGCAACACTGAACACATTATGCTAGGGAATGAGCTTAATGGCTGATACATGAAATGCAGGATTGTCTGTGCAGCTAAGAAATGCATATGTGATAAAGGAACTCAGTAAACACTGTACTGGAATAAATGAATTGAGAGACTTAGCTTCATCACTGACGTCACTGCGAAGAGCCCGATAACTGCGCCAAAGTGCTCTCAAACTTACCGGGTCCTACTCTGACACTATATGCGGTATATATTGCTGGGATGAGGTTTATGTGCCTGTGTTCTGCAATTAAAAACCATCTGGAAGTGGTATGCGAGCACTTTGGCGCAGTTACCGGGCTCTTCGCAGTGACGTCAGTGATAAAGCTAAGGGTGCTTTCACACTAGCGTTTTTTTCAAATCGCGGCAGATGCGGTGAAAAAAACGCATCTGCCGCGATTAACGCATAACCGCGACCCTTTGCGGCACACTTGCGGCAAGCCCCATGCAATGTCTATGGGGCTTGCGGTAAGGGTGCGGTCGCGAAAAAAAAACGCTGCTGACTGCGTTTTTTTTCGCGCCCGCACCTGCCGCAAGTGCCGAAACCGCACTTGCCACACCCTTACCGCAAGCCCCATAGACATTGCATGGGGCTTGCCGCAAGTGTGCCGCAAGTGTTGCGGTTATGCGTTAATCGCGGCAGATGCAGTTTTTTCACCGCATATGCCGCGATTTAAAAAAAAACGCTAGTGTGAAAGCACCCTAAGTCTCTCAAGTCATTTAATCCAGTACAGTATTTACTGAGTTCATTTATCACTTATGCATTTCTTAACTGCACAGACAATCCTGCATTTCATGTATCAGCCATTAAGCTCATTCTTTAGCATAATGTGTTCAGTGTTGCAGCAAACTTATTCCTTAAAGTGCATACACATATTTTTTTGCTTCCACCTGCACATTAAGGTGATGCCAGTCCTTTAAATTGTATCTCACAATTTTGGACTTTTCAGAGCCCGTCAAATCTCTCTTCTGACCCATTTTGCTTAAGGAAAGGCATTTGCCTAATAATTAAGCACACCTTATATAGGGTCTTGATGTCATTACACCACACCCCTCCTTATTACAGAGATGCACATCACCTGATTTACTTCATTGGTAGTTGGCTCTCAAGCCTATACAGCTTGGAGTAGGACAACATGTATAAAAAGTATCATCTGATCAAAATACTCATTTGCCTAATAATTCTGCACACAGTGTATATATGCTGTATATATATAACCACCATAAATGGGATTACTCTTGTGTCTCCAATTGTGCTTTGTGTCTCCCCCACCGTGCACTGTCTCTCCTTTCTGTGCCTGTTACCCCCTGTGTGCTGTCTCCCCTCTCTGTCTGTTTTCCTCTTGTACTCTGTCTCTCTCACCCCCCGTCACCTTCCGTGTGCTGTGTATCGGTCCCCCCCCCATGCTATGTGCCATCAGTGCAGATATAGCGCATATTTTTCCACGTTTTTGGTGCATATTTACTGGAGATCTGCCAGAAATCTGCAGCACATTGTAGGACAAGAAAAATCTAAGTGAATTAGGAAGACCTGTGCCAATGCTGCAATGTTTCCCGTGACGGAAATGCTGCATTTTTCAGTGTGGGAAAATCTGCAGAATGTCAATTATTTTCTCATAAAAACACAGCACTTTCCAATGCATAATCTGCCATTGCAGTTTTGGTCTCTCTCGCTCTCTCTCAGAAACATTCATTTGGTAGCATCTGGAACAGAAAGAAAAAAAACACAACCATTTTTCTGCTGCATTTTTTTCCTGCATGTGAAGATCTCTGACGGCAAAAAATCAGCACCACTATCTTCTAGTCGACACGTAGCCCACAGACGGCAGAGCCCATGGACGACAGAGCACACAGACAGCATAGCACACAGACGGCAGTGCACACTGGATGGCAGAGCACAGACAGCGGAGCCCAACGGCGGCATCCAGTCTACATCTGTGCTCAGCACAATTCAGCAGCCAGTGCACAAAGCAGGTCTGGCAGGGTGGGGTTCAATACTCTGCATCCCCTGCTCATCACATGCACACAACTGCAGCAGAATATGCAAGCACAGAGCACACTAAATGCTCTGCAGAGCACAGGAGCACGGGCCCCACATGCTCTGAAGTGCACTGGGAACACATATACTCTGCAGAGTGTGGGACACACAAATGCTCTGCAGAGCACTGGGCACACATGCTCTGCAGTGCACGGGGAACACATATACTCTGCAGAGTGTGGGACACACAAATGCTCTGCAGAGCACTGGGCACACATGCTCTGCAGTGCACGGGGAACACATATACTCTGCAGAGTGTGGGACACACAAATGCTCTGCAGAGCACGGGGCACACATGGTCTACAGAGCACTGGTGCCCGCTCCATGTCAGGTGATTTGTGGACACACTGCCTGATGGCTGTGGGTCCCTGGGAGCTGTGTATTTGCCCATGACAGGGCCCCCTGTGCACTGCCCCCCTGCTTTCCCTCTTTATCTGTGTAGCAGAAGCTGATCACATTGCCCGACTGTATTGAGCCGGCAGCAGATCTCTATGATCACAGGAACATTCAGGTCTTTGGAGATGGACTTGTAGCCTTGAGATTGCTCATGCTTCCTCATAATTTGGTTTCTCAAGTCCTCAGACAGTTCTTTGGTCTTCTTTCTTTTCTCCATGCTCAATGTGGTACACACAAGGACACAGGACAGAGGTTGAGTCAACTTTAATCCATGTCAACTGGCTGCAAGTGTGATTTAGTTATTGCCAACACCTGTTAGGTGCTGGTGCCACAGGTAAGTTACAGGTGCTGTTAATTACACAAATTAGAGAAGCATCACATGATTTTTCTAACAGTGCCAATACTTTTGTCCACCCCCTTTTCTATGTTTGGTGTGGAATTATATCCAATTTGGCTTTAGGACAATTCTTTTTGTGTTTTTTTCAATGAAGACAAATTAAATGAAGATAATAATACCAAAGAATTTGTGATTGCAATCATTTTCAGGAAGAAACTGAGTATTATCTGACAGAATTGCAGGGGTGTTAATACTTTTGGCCACCACTGTAGCAGCGACCAGGCCCCTGCTGTGAGATCGCTGGTCATGTCAGAGTTGCCTGGACCATTTTTTGATCGTCGGGGTCCCGCTGGTGTGCATGCATCGATGTATTTGACAGGGACAATGACCAACGACCTCAATACTACAGTTCTGAAAAATAAGGTCCCAACGACCTCCATATCATTCCGGATCATTGCTGCGTCGCTAGTGAGATCTGACTGTTTGACATCTCGCCAGCGATCCCTACTAGGTCGTATCGCTGTCGGGATCACTGGTGTGTCGCCAAGTGTGATGGTACCCTAAGTCATAGGGTACCGTCACACCAGGTGACATCGCCGGCGATTTCGCAGGTGACGCAGGGGCGTGGCCTATCGAGAGTGTCATCGCCGGTGAGTCGCCATGTGTAAAGTGGCGATTTTGTACCAAAAAATCGTCTTGAGAGTGGTTGCCTGGTTTCACAGCGCTGCTCTGAAACCAGGCGACCACTCTCAGGTGATGTATACACATCACCCCATGTAACATGGCGATTGGCGATGGTACAGGTGATGGGAGCCATAGGCTCCCATGTTACAGGATCGCCGCTGGGGTTTGTAGACACCCCAACGGCGATGCCACCTGTAACATCGCCAAAGCGTTGCCAGAGGTATTGCCGCATGTAAACACGCGACGGCGACGCTGGCAGGGTGCCAAAAAAGTGCGCGCTCCTGAGCGTCGCCGCCGATATCTCCGGCGAGGTCTCCAGGTGTGACAGTACTCATATGGTAAGGCTCGTTAAAATGTTGATATTGACTTTTAGTATTGCTGCATTCAATAGATTGTGCCAGAGTTCAATTCCTCCGAAGAGGCTATTTGCACCTTTAGATGAAAGAATGGAGCTCCACTTTAAGCCTACTGTTAAAGAACAAAGGTATAAATGATATGAGTATCTGAGGATGCTTCATGTAATGTCAACATATTTCTTGTTTGCTCATTTACAGATACCTATAAATAACAACCGTGCTTAAATCCCTTCAGCTCCAACTTGGCAAACACATTTCAGTGAATTATCTAGAGGCAGGTATCCAGCTTAATGAATGTTTTATGATTCAGACCATAACATGCTTCACCAGACACACGCTGTGCTAGGCCAATGCATTCCTATGTGATAGGCAAAGCCAAGCACTTCCTCCCACTTTGTCATGTTCATTTCATTTGCCAACTAAAATTAATTCTTAACATGTAAAATTCTTTTACACAGTTATAAAATCCAAAAATCTAACAGATGGGTGATTGCCTTCAGATTAACGACTCCATGTCTCACAATATGATGTTATTTGATCCCTAAATTATTGATATTTGGATTCTTTTCAATATCTTCCTTTTAAACATGACAGTAAAGCTGCTTTAACGGTGCGATTTTCAGCACTCGCTGTTTGCAACGGGAATGCTCTTCATATAGAAGTTAAACTTAAAGGGGTTATCTGGGATTTTAAGAAAGAAAAGTGTCCAAGTGCCACCTACCTGCCTGTTGTTGCCTGGCACCAGTCATCTCCGTTCACTCCCGGCACAGAGTGGTCATAGACCGCTCCTGCCTGGACAGCATGGCGGGGTAAATAGAGCGGAGCGGAAGAGCATGAGGCGGCTTCTCTGCTCTGCTTTGTTGAAGAGATGGGACAGTTGGTCTCCTGCTGATTGACAGTCGGCTCCCCATTACCTGATTGGGGGAACCACCTGTCAATCAGAGTGACGATGGCTCTGATTCTCGTCTACAGAGGGGAGAAGCCACCCCTCTGTTGAGGCGACATCAGTGGAAGCAGCAAAATCACTGACAGGAGTGATCTTAGACCGTTCCGTGTCGGCGGTGAGCGGTTCCCGGCACAACAGGCAAGTAGGTGGCAGCTACCTCCCTGTTAGTGCTTAGATACAATTTTTTTCCCCCAAATATCCTCTTTAAAGGCTTTGTACACCTTTCAGACTAAACATATTTTTTTTCCAATTGGGTTGAAAAATGTGCACTATTTTGCTTATCCATCTTTGATGTGGTCATAAATAAACTACATGCTCAAAAGGACTCTCCCATTGGACCTTCAGGACATGCTCATTGATGGATTCTCATTACCACATTCGGCAGCCAGCAATACATGCTTTGATTTTACAACCAATGATAAAAAAAAATGTCCCCAAAGTTGGACATCCACCTTTTAATCATTGAGATCCATTCACCCAACAGAGGTCAACTGAGTGCCTTTTGGTCTTTATTCACTTGGTAAGTGTCAACATTTTTATTATCCAGAAAACCAAACAGGAGTGGTGTCTCCGGTCCGCATTGCTGCCCGAAATGATGCGAAGGAAGACATTGCTTGTGTGTGCTGCTTCTTTATTCTACCTCTCACCAACATGTTTCGGTGCAAGCCTTGCACCATCCTCAGGGTTACATTCTTTATTATGGAACCAGTACTCAATACCAAAGGATTTGCGAAAATATAACAAGAATTGACTTGAGTCTTGGAGTTGGTGTGAATTGATTCTCAGGACCCAGTCCATTGGACACATAAGCAATTGTTTAGCTGCCAGATGATTCACAAGAACAAAATTGATAAGATGATTGAAGTCCAACCACCTAATGCTTAATTTCCCTAATTTAATCTGCCAGAGGACTGTCGGAGGTCTTTATACCCATTACATAGTTGGCTGATCTCTTCAAAATTGTGTTTATCCATAATTTTTCCATTCTTCCTTTTTAAAAAATTGAGGCGACACCTTGTACTCAAAACATAAATAGTGTGAGTTTGGAAGAGTTTGGGAGTATGGGAGAGTGAGTTTTTGTTGCGTGGCGGGCATCGTTATACGGGTCTAATCAGGCCTCGAGGCCGCACACAGTGAGTTTCAGATTTCATGCATTGCAGTTGTAACAAGACAATGTCAAATTCTATGGAATCTGAAACCTGGATTGTGCGCTCGAGGCCTGGAGTTGAGCCCTGTCTATACTATCTGTTAAGTGAAAAGGTTCTGGTCCTGAAGATAACTCCTGGACTGATTCAGGGGATCATGCCAATCGCCTAGTGAGGAAGTTCTGTCAGCAAGGTCAGCTAGTAAGGGCTTCGGGAGGGTCCAGTGTAGAAGAGAGGGTATCATCATGGCTCGGTTTATGGATTCAATCCAGTGACCCATTGTTGCTCTGTCTGCTAAGCTATTGCCTTTTTTTCTCTGTCCAAATACTAATGGTTCCGAATCACTTTGTTCTCCCTTATTGGTTCACCCCTCTCCAGGTGTTTCTCATTTTTTTTTGTTTTGGTCTTACCCTATTACATTCTGCAATAGGGTATATATGTTCACTCTTCAATGAACTTGCTGGCTATATCTCTAAGTGGACTTGTGTCTAGGAGTTCCAGGCGTTCAGCCTTTTACCTTTGGGTAAACACCAGTTTAGTGCTTGCAACGAGTGTTGGTTTTCCTTTCCAGCACCTATTCCTTTGAACTGTTTTAGGTTTGTGGAAAGTTTTATTTGATCTGCTTATTTGTAGCTCTCTTTAGGTTCCCCTCTCTACTTATATGATCATATTTAGTTTTTTCACTCTGGGATTTTGTGTCTTCCTTTACATCTTCCTCTCCCCTTGTGAGCAGTGTGTTGTGGCCTCCCTTCTGGTCTTTAAGGAAATATGAAAAACCCCTTGATGGCCTTTTAGGAAGTAGTCAAGGTGTGTATTTAGTGGTTCTGCTAGGGTTTTTGTCTGCAGAGACAATGGTGCGGCATTGTCTAGTAGGTCTTTCCTTTTCTACTACCAGTATGTGAGAGTATTAATGTTCATAAACAGCGTCTTGAAGCTTTATCACAAAAGACCTTTGTGCAAAGTATTAAATAAATTTCAGTA
This sequence comes from Allobates femoralis, assembly GCA_033576535.1. Classification (NCBI taxonomy): domain Eukaryota; kingdom Metazoa; phylum Chordata; class Amphibia; order Anura; family Aromobatidae; genus Allobates; species Allobates femoralis. Next base: position 10,322,044 of record JARQOC010000009.1, read on the forward strand.
GACGGTTCAATACTTTTTCCCTGTGTTAACCTGAAATTGTAAGAATGCCCAGAGTAGTTTTTCTTTTTTTGTTATTTAGAAAGGTAACTTTGAGAAATATATTGGCAATATTGAAGATGGTAATGATTGCTGTTAATTTACATGATATATAAGTAATTTAGTAGATCTGAATCAGCACACAAATGTAGGTAGCAAAAATAAACAGCAGGTAACATCATAAGGTGAATAGACTCTAAAAGCAGCGTGTGATGCTTACAGCAAACAATGGGACAACCAGAGCACATGCAAGTAATACAATTCATAGCAAATTGTAAAGCAGTGAAAATAGTCTTAAAAAAACATTTTATGATGCTTGCAGCAAACAAATGGCAAACCAGCCGCAGATGAAAATGATAGAAATCACAGAAGTCTGAGGAGAAGATGGCAGCAGCAGAAAAAGTATGGGTCGAACTCCAAACAGCAGCTGAACACATTACAGAATCAATTATCAGCCATAGGGGAACGGAGCAAAGCTTGGCCCTTGAGAACAAGACATGTGAGCAACACCATGAAGAGACTTGTATCCCATCTTCCATTGGACGTTCGTCACCGGTCAGCAATTGCCCTTTATGACTTGTGCACCCAAATGCATTCAGCATGGCAGAACATTCATAAGATAACCTTTGAAGTGGTTGTTCGGTCTGAATCCACAAATTTGCAGTCACTCTATATTTCACTGTTATGTGACTGCAGACTTGTAATCTCACATTGCATGCACTGCACACTGTTAACATTGACCAATGGTAGAACCCGGAACAGAGGTCAGGTGGCTGCAACTATATTGTATACTATTATAACTTACAAATGGACTCAATTGTCCGACTGGATCGAAAACTACAAAAACCTTAAAACACCCACCATCAAACAACTTCACCCTCCCCTAGTTCAGGAGGTATGGAGCGGTAGGTAAAAGATTGAGACCATTTATGTGGCACCCCGCCAAGCAGGCGTCACAGAGGGGTACTGCACCCGTAAAAGAGTTGCAGATACTGCAGCTGCTGGTGGATTCTAGGATGGTAGGTGGTACCCAGAAACAGCACTCCCACACAGATTACACGGTGGGAGATTACCCAGGACAGGATATAGTCACCTCTAGGGGGAACAAGGAGGTCTTTTGGGCTTAGGTTTTTGCCTCTAAGTCAGTGAGCGAGAGAGTTGGAGGAGGAGATGGAAGAAGATGAAAGGGTTTAAGGAAGGATCCCAGGAGCAGACAGCCAGTCTGGAAAAGAGGGGCCAATGTCAAAAGGGGTACATAGTCCAGCTCCCTGAGGCAGCTTACCGGGCACTGGAGCCTGCACCTGTGGGATACTATAGGACCACAGAAAATCCGAAGTCCCATGGAGTCTTTAATTCTCCCAGGCACCAGAACAGCCAAAGAGATGGTACCAGGCACCGCTGAAGGAGCAAGCGGTGGGCCAGCAGAGGGTTACCCGACGGCCGTGAAGGTGAGAGGAAGAGAAGACATCGGGCTGATTACAAATCACCAGGCTTCACACAACAAACTGGGAAGCAGGAAGGAACAGACGGGGTTAGAGAAGGAGGGCACACCAAGGGGTTCCACGATACCACCTGGAGTCCGCCTGCAGCCACCCGAGTTACCTGTCCTTATACCATCAGGAATGCTGAACTGTAACGCTGTATTATTGCAAGTGACCAGTAAAGTACCCAGAGGAAAAGTGACTTTTGACTCTGCCTGCATTTCTTCCAATGAACTTGTTTCGTCAAACAGGAACACTGCCTCGGAGGTCCAGTCCTTCCTGTGGAGGACTTTACCAACTTGCCGCTGTACCATCCACCTCCGGTGGACTGTGGTGGCGCTGGTGAATCATCACTGGAAACTACAGGTGGCGTCACGACAAACTTTGTACATACTCCTCTGCAAATAAAACCCCCCTTTTCAAAGATAGGCCCAGGACACGGGGTCAGGCCCGGCCGCCATTCCCTGTGACACCGTTAACCCCTTCGAGGCCTGACACCCGAGTATCCCAAAGCCTGGGGCTCGACACTATCAATGCAAATATAATTTATTATAAGTACAAAAATTACAAAACTACCAGATTTTACACAAAAGTTACAAGCAAGTGACTAGAGGTGGCGAACCACAACTCAGGAACAATAGACGACAACTGCGGGACTTACAGTCATATGAAAAAGTTTGGGCACCCCTCTTAATCTTACTCATTTTTATTTGTTTAAAATTGGGTTTTTGCAACAGCTATTTCAGTGTGATATATGTAATAACTGATGGACACAGTAATATTTCAGGATTGAAATGAGGTTTATTGTACTAACCAAAAATGTGAAATATGCATTATTTCAAAATTTGACAGGTGCAAAAGTATGGGCACCTCAACAGAAAAGTGACATTAATATTTAGTAGATCCACCTTTTGCTTCTAGTCGCTTCCTGTAGCTGTTAATGAGTTCCTGGATCCTGGATGAAGGGATTTTTGACCATTCTTCTTTACAAAACAATTCCAGTTCAGTTAAGTTTGATGGTCGCCGAGCATGGACAGCCCGCTTCAAAACATCCGACAGATGTTCAATGATATTCAGGTCTGGGGACTGGGATGGCCATTCCAGAACATTGTAATTGTTCCTCTGCATGAATGCCTGAGTAGATTTGGAGCGGTGTTTTGGATCATTGTCTTCCTGAAAGATCCATCCTCAGCGTAACTTCAACTTTGACACTGATTCTTGAACATTATTCTCAAGAATCTGCTGATACTGAGTGGAATCCATGCGACCCTCAACTTTAACAAGATTCCCGTTGCCGTCATTGGCCCCACAGCCCCAAAGCATGATGGACCCTGCCCCAAATTTGACAGTGGGTAGCAAGCGTTTTTCTTGGAATGCTGTGTTTTTGTGGTGCCATGCATAACGCCTTGTTGTATGACCAAACAACTCAATCTTTGTTTCATCAGTCCACAGGACCTTCTTCCAAAATGAAACTGGCTTGTCCAAATGTGCTTTTGCATACCTCAGGCGACTCTGTTTGTGGCGTGCATGCAGAAACGGCTTCTTTCGCATCACTCTTCCATACAGCTTCTCCTTGTGCAGTGTGCGCTGTATTGTTGAGCGATGCACAGTGACACCATCTGCAACAAGATGATGCTGCAGGTCTTTGGAGGTGGTCTGTGGATTGTTCTTGACTGTCCTCACCATTCTTCTTCTCTGCCTTTCTGATATTTTTGTTGGCCTGCCACTTCTGACTTTTACAAGAACTGTCCCTGTGGTCTTCCATTTCCTTACTATGTTCCTCACAGTGGAAAATGACAGGTTAAATCTCTGAGACAACTTTTTGTATCCTTCCCTGAACAACTATGTTGAACAATCTTTTTTTTCAGATCATTTGAGAGCTGTTTTGAGGAGTCCATGATGCCACTCCTCAGAGAAGATGCAACTAGGAGAACAATTTGCAAGTGGACACCTGAAATAGCTTTTCTCATGATTGGATACACCGGGCTATGAAGTACAAAGCGCAATGAGGTTACCAAACCAATTTAGTGCTTCAGTAAGTCAGTAAAAAGTAGTTAGGAGTATTCAAATCATGAAAATCAGAAGGGTGCCCATACTTTTACACCTGTCAAATTTTGAAATTATGCATATTTCACATTTTTGGTTAATACAATAAACCTCATTTCAATCCTGAAATATTACTGTGTCCATCAGTTATTACATATATCACACTGAAATAGCTTTGCAAAAACCCAATTTTTAACAAAAAAAATGAGTAAGATTAAGAGGGGTGCCCAAACTTTTTCATATGACTGTATTGGGAGTAACTACATAAACTGTCAAGCATAATGTGCTAGTAATAAGTGCCAGATCCTAGGCAGCACGTTAACTTAGTCAGGGTGACATGATTTATGCATGTTAAGATATACAGAAAGAATGCCCATAAATCTACTGAGCGTGTTACCCAGAGATTTTAACACTATGCATGGGGATAAAAAAAAAAACCCTACTGTTATTCTATCACCTCCTGCTGTTATTACAGGGTCCTCACTGATCTATACAGTTATTGCTGTTCACATACCGCACATACCCTGGGGAATGAAACTTCCTCCCACCCTATAGACCTTCCCAGGTACATCTTAACCCTTAAGGAATTAATGAAAATACAACATTACAATTGTAAGTAGACATACCTTGAGACATATTAGTAATCATGTAAATGGAGAATGAAGTACACCCAAAGAGTCCCGCAGACCTCACCTCGACACGTTTCACCGCAACCGTGGCTTCGTCAGGAGGCGTGACTATTGTCCATATTGTGCTCCTTATATATGCCCCTTAATGATGTCCAAAATACTGTAACTGGCCGCCGCTATGTACGACGTTACCCCCGCATGATGTGTACACGCTGCGGCACTGGAAGCCACCGCGTGCCGGAAGTGACGACACGGAGGAACAGCGTCATCTGTGCCGCCAGAGATGATGGGGCATTACTTCATGGAGATGGCATGATGGGGCATTACTACAGGAGGGGGCAATACTACAGAATGGGGCATGATGAGAGTAGTACTACAGGAAGGGGCATGATGGGGCAACAGTACAGGAGGGAGCATGAGGGGGCAGTACTACTAAAGGGGGCATGATGGGGCATTAGTACAGGAGGGGACATGATGCGGGCAATGCTACAGGAGGGGGCTTGATGGGGCAACACTACAAGAGGGGGCATGATTGGCAATACTACAGGAGGGGGCATGATGCGGGCAATACTACAGGAGGGGGCATGATGGCGGCAGTACTACAGGAAGGCCATGATGGGGCAATACTACTGGAGGGGGCATGATAGGGGCAATACTACCTTGAGGGGGCATGATGGGGGCAATAGTATCAGGAGGGTGCATGAAGGGGCAATAGTACCAGAAAAGGGCATGATGTAACAACATTACCAGAAGGGGGCATGCGGGGCAAGACTACCATGATGGAGCATTACTACATGGAGAGGGCATGATGGGGCATTATTGCAAGATGTGGACATGATGGGGCATTTCTGTAAGGAGGGGGCAGGATGGAGCATTACTACAAGGAGTGGACAGGAAGCAGACATAACTGCTAGGAAGGGACAGGATGAGGCATTAGTACAAGGGGACAAGAATGGGGATTTACTACAAGATGGCAGGATGGGGACATTACTGCAAGACTGGGCACTACTGCAAGGTGACAAGGATGAGGCACATTACTACAAGAAGGGGGCCTAGATGGGGACATAACTGCAAGGAGAGGGTTAGGATGGAGCACATAACTGCAAGAAGAGGGTCAGGATGGAGAACATAAGCTCAAGGAGAGGGTCAAGATGGAGCACATAACCTCAAGGAAAAGGACAGGATGGAGCGCATAACTACAAGGAGAGGGTCAGGATGGAGCGCATAACTTCAAGAAAAGGGACAGAGTGGAGCGCATAACTACAAGGAGAGAGTCAGCACAGAGCACATAACCTCAATGAAAAGCACAGGATGGAGCACATAACCTCAAGGAGAGGGTCAGGATGGAGCACATAACATCAAGGAAAGGGACAGGATGGAGTGCACAACTACAAGGAGAGGGGAAGGATGGAGCACATTACTACAAGAGAAAGGACAGGATGGAGTGCACAACTGCAAGGAGAGTGTCAGGATGGAGCACATAACCTCAAGGAGAGGGTCAGGATGGAGCACATAGCCTCAAGGAGAGGGTCAGGATGAAGCGCATAACTACAAGAAGAGGGTCAGGACGGAGCACATAACTTCAAGGAAAGGGACAGGATGGAGCACATAGCTACAAGGAGAGGGCCAGGATTGAGCACATAATCCCAAGAAGAAGGTCAGGATGGAGAACATAACCTCAAGGAAAGGGACAGGATGGAGCACATATCTATATGACAGGGACCAGGATTTCAGTTTGGAATCTGCTTTCATTCCATGATAATATCTATCTCCTATCTAACTAATGTTCTGCATTTTTTTTCCATTCAGATCAATCCACCTGCTGTGTCTGGAAAGGGCAGTGGGAGCGGCTGACCGCACACATGACCTGAATGACCACTGCTGAAGAGAAGAGTAGACAGCCAAGGAAAGTTTAAAAGCAATTTATTGTGAAAATAATTTAATTAATCATCAGGATGTCAGGACAGCAAGCACTGTACTGGGGAGAGAGTTGCGTCTGCAGCTTCTCCCCTGTGCAGCGCTTGTGACATCTACTCCTGTAATTTAGGTTAAATTGCCCTATTGACACTTCGCAATAAAGAATTAGGTTTTGGGTTGCAGTTTGGGCACTCGGGCCCTGAAAGGTTCGCCATCACTGGCCTATACTATACATACTCTTAGCCATATTCTAAAAAGTTGGGTGTTGCCTCACCTCACAAAATGCAAGCATATTGAGCTAGGTCACGTGCATCTAGTTGAATTCTGACTGGTGGTAGGTATACTGCATGCTCGCAGTTACATGAACACCATTCCCAGCTCTGACGCTGTAGAATCCTTGAAGTGCATTGTGTGTGATGTAAGGATTCACAAGTCTGCAGCCACATAGTGACACATGAAGTGACTGCAGACTTTGTGGATTTAGAGCAGATAACCCCTTTAATGAGCACATTGATAGCAGGAAAGGCTGTAAATTTGTAGTTTCCTGCATGTAGGGGTCATATGCCAGACAGGATAAATCAAAATGTTTTGAAAACTTTGTTTCCATTTTTCCATCACTTGCAGATCATTAATATCTGGCGATCTGGTGATTTCCATAATTTGTTGCTGAAATTAAAAGTTTCCATAATGTACTTGCGCAGGCACAACAACCAGTGATATACAGACTTTTTTTATATGATATAAAAAATGTGTTTACTTAAACAGAAAAGCAATGAGTTGACTCAAACCACTCACATCTGCCCAAAGTGGCCTAAGCACATAATTAGTGTCAAAAACCAAAGGACGCTCACCCATTTAGAGGAAAACTAAAATAAAGAATGCAAATGTAATACACAGCATGGGCATAATGGAAATAAAAGAAACAGTTATTGAAAGTACATGTGAAGGAGGCCGAGTGTGTATTCGGAAGATAGCGCTGAAATACAAGTTGTTCTTCTGAAAGTTTCTTGCCTGGTAAAGTATTATTAGAGAAGTACTCAATAGGTTCTGTTAGAAAAAAAACATTTTTAAGTGCAGTAAATAACATGACTAAGGCTTCAATCACACAGGGTTGTTGGTTTCTGTTTGTCATCGGACTGTAGAACTTTGTCCTGACTTGGATAGAGGTCAGCAAATAGAAAAAAAGGCTTATTTGTGAAACATTGAGCTGGAAAACACATTGTAAGAATATTGGGGAAATTGCAATTGAACATGCAGTTTTGCCATGACATTTTTGGCATTAGTGCACATTAACACCCCATGGACTCCATTGTTTAAAGACACCCTAATGGTAAAGGTCCAGTTCAAAACCCTAACTATGACATAGGCTAGGGTCACACATCAGGGTTTTTTTTTTTAAAACCTGATCCGGTTTTGAGCTTTTAAAAAGCTCAAAACCAGATCAGGAAACACTCCTCATAGGAGCCTATGCTAAAAACCAATCCGGTTTCCGTCTCCGGCTCTGCAGCCTGGGTGAAAAATCATGCAGGCTGCAGTTTTCGGAGCGGATTTAGCATCCACAATGTGGGAACCGGATTGCTCAGGATGTGTAATCCTGAGCAATGCGGTTCCCGCATATACTTTGCTTATCAGGCAAAGTACTCTGTTGTTAGTAAAGCTATTTATTTTATTAATAAATGCTTGTACAATGTCACTAGGGGGTGCCCAGTCCCCCTAGAGACCGTACACCCACTCAGGTGGGCTTATACAGCTATAACGCACGTGCGTTTTTAATGAAAAAATGACTAAGTCCAAAAACGTTCAGAGGTGCAGGAGGCTCAAAAAGCACCAAAAAAAAAAACGAATTGGTCATGGAAATCACTTCCAAAAACGGACTTCTATGTGTAACCCCAGTCTTAGGCTGGGGTTCCACATAAGCCCTCAGTCCGTTTTTGGCTTCAGTTTTCTCATTTTTTTTTCTAAGTCCAAAGACTGACAGAAAAACGGATTGGGTGTAATAAACACCCTGTCCGTTTTTCTATGGAGCTCCAAACATTGCCCTGTCCGTTTTTGAGTCAAAAACGTTGCATGCAACGTTTTTGGCATCAGTTAAAAAACGCATGCGTTTTCATGCGTTTTTTTTAACATGGGGCCCTATGGGAAACGCATGCGCGAACGCATGCAAACGCGCACTTGCGTTTGCGCATGCGTTCGCGCATGCGTTTTTTTAATGAAAATTCCAAAAACGTTCAGGAGTGCAGGAGGCTCAAAAAGCACCCAGAAAAAAACGGATTGGTGATGAAAATCACTTCCAAAAATGGATTTCTATGTGTGACCACAGCCTTACTTGAACAGAAAAGCAATGAGTTGACTCAAACCATTCACATCTGCCTACAGTGGCCCAAGCACATAATTGGTGTCAAAAGCCAAAAGACGCTCACCCATTTAGAGGAAAGCTAAAAGAAAGAATGTGAATGTAATACACAGCATGGACTTAATAGACATAAATAAACAGTTATTGAAAGTACATGTGAAAAAGGCTGTGTGTGTCCGGATCAGAACTTGGAGATGGAAATTATGGAAGTAGGCTGTGTACAGAAGATAGCGCTGAAATGCAAGTTGCTCTTGTGAAAGTTTCTTGCCTTGTAAAATATTATTAGGGATGGACTCAGTAGGTTTTGTTGGAAAAAAACATATTTAAGTTCAGTAAACATGATTAAGGTTTCATTCACACAGCATCCTTGGCTATTGTTTGTCACCGGACTGTAGTACTTTGTCCTGGCCTATATAGAGATCGACAAATAGGAAACAAGGCTCATTTCTGAAACACTGTGCTAGAAAACACATTGAAAACATATCGGGGAATTTGCAGTAGAACATGCAATTTTGCCCTATTGTTCTTGGCATTACTGCACATTACTGCCTAATGGATTCCATTATTTCATGACACCTTAACAGTAAGGTCCTATGTAGCGGTTGCCATGAATCCAGAATTCACTTGCAATAAAGTATGAAAGTTGTTAAAGTCAGAGCTGCATTCAAAAGCCTTCCCTTCACAATCAATTACATATACAGTTAGGGCCAGAAATATTTGGACAGTGACACAAGTTTTGTTATTTTAGCTGTTTACAAAAACATGTTCAGAAATACAATTATATATATAATATGGGCTGAAAGTGCACACTCCCAGCTGCAATTTGAGAGTTTCCACATCCAAATCGGAGAAAGGGTTTAGGAATCATAGCTCTGTAATGCATAGCCTCCTCTTTTTCAAGGGACCAAAAGTAATTGGACAATGGACTCTAAGGGCTGCAATTAACTCTGAAGGCGTCTCCCTCGTTAACCTGTAATCAATGAAGTAGTTAAAAGGTCAGGGGTGGATTCCAGGTGTGTGGTTTTGCATTTGGAAGCTGTTGCTGTGACCAGACAACATGCGGTCAAAGGAACTCTCAATTGAGGTGAAGCAGAACATCCTGAGGCTGAAAAAAAAGAAAAAATCCATCAGAGAGATAGCAGACATGCTTGGAGTAGCAAAATCAACAGTTGGGTACATTCTGAGAAAAAAGGAATTGACTGGTGAGCTTGGGAACTCTAAAAGGCCTGGGCGTCCACGGATGACAACAGTGGTGGATGATCGCCGCATACTTTATTTGGTGAAGAAGAACCCGTTCACAACATCAACTGAAGTCCAGAACACTCTCAGTGAAGTAGGTGTATCTGTCTCTAAGTCAACAGTAAAGAGAAGACTCCATGACAGTAAATACAAAGGGTTCACATCTAGATGCAAACCATTCATCAATTCCAAAAATAGACAGGCCAGAGTTAAATTTGCAGAAAAACACCTCAAGAAGCCAGCTCAGTTCTGGAAAAGTATTCTATGGACAGATAAGACAAAGATCAATCTGTACCAAAATGATGGGAAGAAAAAAGTTTGGAGAAGAAAGGGAACGGCACATGATCCAAGGCACACCACATCCTCTGTAAAACATGGTGGAGGCAACGTGAAGGCATGGGCATGCATGGCTTTCAATGGCACTGGGTCACTTGTGTTTATTGATGACATAACAGCAGACAAGAGTAGCCGGATGAATTCTGAAGTGTACCGGGATATACTTTCAGCCCAGATTCAGCCAAATGCTGCAAAGTTGATTGGACGGCGCTTCATAGTACAGATGGACAATGACCCCAAGCATACAGCCAAAGCTACCCAGGAGTTCATGAGTGCAAAAAAGTGGAACATTCTACAATGGCCAAGTCAATCACCAGATCTTAACCCAATTGAGCATGCATTTCACTTGCTCAAATCCAGACTTAAGACGGAAAGACCCACAAACAAGCAAGACCTGAAGGCTGCGGTTATAAAGGCCTGGCAAAGCATTAAGAAGGAGGAAACCCAGCGTTTGGTGATGTCCATGGGCTCCAGACTTAAGGCAGTGATTGCCTCCAAAGGATTCGCAACAAAATATTGAAAATAAAAATATTTTGTTTGGGTTATGTTTATTTGTCCAATTACTTTTGACCTCCTAAAATGTGGAGTGTTTGTAAAGAAATGTGTACAATTCCTACATTTTCTATCAGATATTTTTGTTCAACCCTTCAAATTAAACGTTACAATCTGCACTTGAATTCTGTTGTAGAGGTTTCATTTCAAATCCAATGTGGTGGCATGCAGAGCGCAACTCGCGAAAATTGTGTCACTGTCCAAATATTTCTGGACCTAACTGTATGTTGGTTATCCGTTGTGTTCCTGCCTTTGATGTGATATGTCTTCCAAGAGGTACAAGGTAAAAGAAAAAAAGAAGGAAAACCTATTAATTGAACAATTTAATGATTAAGCAAATGAGCAATGGAATGAAAGTTATGCAAAAAAAATGAATCAATGAATTAATTAACATGCAAATGAATGAAAAATTAAATGAATGAAAAGGAGAAAAAACTTTTCAATGGGTTAAAAAAAATCAAATAAATGAATGATCACATAGATGCCAACATTTCTGCAAGGGATTAAGTAGGAAATGAATGAACCCAATGTCCAGCAGGACGTCCACTGAGGGCGTATGAGCTTAGATCTAGGCACTGGGGACACCAGGGATGATGTTTCCTTTGACCCCAGCTTTCTTGATCTGATTTAGTTCTGTGAAGAGGGACATTAATATTTTGGGAAATTTATGAAGAAAAAGCAGAAACAAAGGGAATTATACATCAAAACAGATTTTTTTTCAACTTGGTCATAGGAACCGGTCTGTAGGTTCTTTGTCCATCACTATATAAACAGTTTGGGGACATACAACCTAAATAATCCAGGGTAATTGTCTCCTGCTCTGCTACCATGATTCTGCAAGATTGGACTGAATTAATACAGTAACATCAGAAGAAAAGGTATACACTGTATGTACTAAATAATAATGCAGTCCACAACTATGAGTAAACGTATTTTCTAAGAAGAGTATTAACCATAATAAAGAGTTGCAATAGGATGTTTCTAGTAGGGTTGAGTGGACAGTTTGGAGTTTGTACCGAAAGCAGACTTTACCAATAATTTCAGTGTTCTGATTCAGAATTCGGGGACTTTACGTTACAAATCACTGGAGCGAGCATTGCTATGCTGGAGTACACTCGGTGTTTGGGTACACTCGGGGTGTTTGGGTACACTCAGTGTTTGGGTACACTCGGTGTTTGGGTACACTCGGTGTTTGGGTACACTCTGTGCTCGGCCCAATATGAGCCGCTTGCAGTGTTTCATTGGCTCGCACTGGGGGTAAAATCAGAGTTATCTGATGTAGCGTGTCCAAAAAAAAAAAGACAAAGCTCCTTCCATCCTGCCTCCCCAGAAGTGCTTTGTTTATGGCTGGCTGTTTGTAGGCAGAGAGCAGAATTGCCCAGTCAATGACATCCAATGAAGTCCGGGTCAAGTTTGGGTTTACAACAGAACTTTATACAATGTTGGGCTGAACCTACAGAACCGGAGCTTCCATGGGTCCGCTCATCATTAGTTTCTGGCCCTCCATTTTTTATACCGTTTGCTCATTCTACAGAACCCCATAATGGTGTAACCCTACATAGTCTGACACCTACAACTCTGTTATTTAAGGAATCAGAGAGTTGTCAATTTTAAAGGATGTAAACAGTGCCTGGATCTGTACTGCAGCACAAAACTGCACATCAGCCCCTATCCAAAAGAGAAGGAGCTGAGCTGCAGTTCTGGACATAATGAACAAAGCCAATAGTACTAAGATAACTGCTCCTAGGGTGCTGGGTGTCAGACCCCCTCCGATCTCACAACCGGCAACACCATGATGACCTAAGGACAGATAATCAATATCATGTGCCTAGACAACCTCTTTGGTACCATGATCAATAGTAACTGTGACAACTAAGTAACAAATTAATCCTCATACAGTCATGAAAGAAAGGCAGGCCTAAAGGGGTGGCCTGTAGTCCAATGTAATTTTCATCATAAATGTCTCTCTATTAAGTGCCATAATGTAAACTATTTTCAAATGCACTTGAATTAAAAATTCCCCACTGTTCCAATATTACACTATCTGACTGCTGTTCTATGTGTTCTCCCACTTCCTTTTTGATGACACTTTGTTTGAGAATCCCAAATGCATGCTGGGAGATTTGAACAAAACATCTTCAGGTGTCAGAGACTGCTGTCACTTCCACCTCCTCTGCCCCCTCCCGGAAACTAAGCATCATAAGCGATGCTTGCTTCAGGGGTGGGCTATTCCCTGCGCACTGTCATCGTGCAATGTGCACAGTGACAGCGCACTCTTTTGCCAGCTTAGATCAGCTGTAATGAGCTGGAGACAGAGAGGTGTCGGAATACACAGCTTGCAGAGATCACTGATGTTACTTGTGGGGGTAGAGCTGGTCTCTGCACGTTGCGTATTCTGATACTGCCCTGATCTGAATTGTTACGTATTGACTGCCTTGCTGTATGGAAGAGCTGCTGCTGTGGTTTAAATTAAGCCTTTTTTCCCCTGCTCTCAGTGTGAAGAGAGGAACCTAATGAGCGGGAGCTGAGAGTGCAGGTGTGTGTGATGAATATGACTCATGCCTGGGCTGGTTGCTCCCCACCCCTTGGCCATAAATGGGTCAGATCCCATCCACCTGATGTTGCTGATTCAGTTCACTTCTGGACTGTGACCTGTTGTGAGCAGACGCTGATTTGAAGCTGCTGTTTCTTTCTCCATCGGGAGCTGTTGGGTCCCGTGGTCGGTGGGTGGAGGTAGGGGCTTATGCCTAGAGCTTCTGAGAAGTTTTAGGGTCATAGGCTGGCGGCTCGGACCTCCTCACATTCAGAGGTACCTCCGAGTACAGGAGGAATCAGGGACCCTAGTATCAGGGCCAGAGCAGGCTCCCCTGACTCCCTACGCCCAGCTCCATCCTACTTCTGGGTACCCCGGCCCCCGCCTGCATGACATGAATGATTTGTTTTCTCTAAATATATAAATTGGTGTAAGTCATTGCTTAACTTTGTCCTGGTTTTGTGCAATGTGCACAATAACAATGTGCGCTCTCTTCCTGGCTCAAATCAAGCCAACAATAAAGCAGTGTCAGACTACCAAGCTTACAGAGACTAGTGATATCAGTTGCTGGGCGGCGCTGGTTTATGAACGCTACTTTGTTGGTGGCTCATTACTGCTAATCTGAGTAAGCAAGAGATAGTGCACTGTCATTGTGTGCATCGCATGGTGCATAGCGCCCAGGGATTAGTCCAGCACCTTCAACCAGTGTCACTGATGACGTTTCATTTCACGAATTGGACAGAAGCTATGGTGGTGACCGCAGAATATGCTCTTGATGACGATTAGTTTGAGCATCCCAGCATGCACTGGGGTTCTCAAACAAAGCACCATCAAAAAGGAAGTGAAGGAAAAATATAAAAGTGATTAGTGTAGTTAGGGAATGGCAGGGAATTTTTAATTCAAGTATATAAGAAAATTGTTTAGATTATGGCACTAAATAGAAAGGGATTTTTTTTTAAAATTACTTTGGATTTCTAACCAACTCTTTAAGTCTGGAGTTAAGCAAATAATTGTACAATGGCAAAAACAAAGCATGCTGGGAGAAAAAAGGGAATGGCAGTTCTATCACCTATAATGCTGGTAGAATGCTAATGAAGGAGAACCGCCCACTAGAAAACGGTGAATTGGAAGATAAAGAACATGAGAATAGGGAAAGATCATGATACCAAAGGAACTTATTGAGGGGGGTATATTATTTTTTTACTGGTCTAATGCAATAGGGGAGGTAAAATAAAGAAAAAAGAAGGAATATTCATACCAACTGCTGGTTATATCTGAAATCTCAATACATACAACAGTCCTGTGCTGGGAGATCACATTGGAGATCTATTGATGCTAAAATATAAGATTATTCATTAACAATTCATGGCTAAACCCTCGGGCATCCAATATTAGTTTACATTTTTGTATTTGCGGTGTTTATGTAGTTCTCAAATTCCTCATATCTCAATTTACGACATATAATTATATCTGCAGCAGATGGTCTATACATAGCCATCGTGACTGATAACATAATGCTATGTGTAGGAATAACATAATAATGAATAGGAATGGAGTGCAAACACCGCCGATAGCAAGAGGCCGGGAGGTAAATCAGTTACCAGGCACTAGAAAAAAATGTGATTGACTTACTTGGCTAAATATTGGCATTTAATTACCAACAATTTGTCTTCTTCTCTAAATATATCAAATTGGTGTAAGTCCTTGTTTAACTGTGTCCTGGTTTTGTTCCGTTGTATACACAAAATTCCAATGGCAATGACAACTAAAGCGGATCGCAAGAGAAATGCCATGAATATGTGAGTCCATGAGAAGCGGAATCCTCGGGTCGTTCTAAATATGTAATGCTGATACCGTACTCCCAACATGTCCTGATTATGAACACACTGTAATATTTTACACATATGTATAAAATTTACACGGGTTATATGTCATGAATCCTGTAAGGGTACCTTTACACGCCGCAACCACAGGAGACAATTTTGGCTGCGATATTTCTCGCTGGAAGGATCACCGCCAAATTGCCTCCTTATTGCGGCGTGTAATTGGGGAAAAAAGGTTGCGCCTGGTTCCGATATCACAGCACTGCTCCAAAATCAGAGGCAATCATGAAGGCGACATTCCCGGCTTTTGGCGTGTGAAGGGGCGACAGGGATGGAATCTGCGTCGCCAACGGATTTCCTGGAGGCGTGCCACAGCGTGCTGGAGACCGCGCCCCATCTGCGATGATTGGTGGGAGCTACTGTGTTTCCATTGGCTGTCACTTGACACTGCGCCATGTTTGAACAGCTGTCCATTCACCGTTGTCCAATGAGCGTGTTTGGGGCGCGGTGTAAAACAATTTGGCACGCCTGTGTTCTCGCTGCGCTGAACAGGTACGCCCACATTCCTTTAGGGATTGCAGCGTGTGAAGCGGCGACGGGAGTCTACCGGATGTTTCCCCGCTGTTGGTGTGGCAACTTTCAGGGCAACACGTCGCCTTAGGTTGAGGGCGAAATTGCGGTGTGTAAAAGCGCCTTCGGCGATCTGAGGCAACCATGAAATACGTGTCCGCACACGTTAGATTGCCTCCTATCGCCGCCAAAAGTTGCGGCATGTAAAGGTACCCTAATAGGACTTAAGAGTCAAGGACCTGGTGTAAAGACGTCAATAAGCTTCATTCATAACATTTTCGACACATCAGTAAATATTTAAGAATTAGTCTGAAGCAGAACATTCCAATCAAGAGAGTTGGTGCAGCATAAAAGGAGTTTCAAAGGAGAAAATGAGGTCAGAAAGAGATGGAGATGAGAATGGAAATGTTGGAAGGTGTAGAATGTTGGAGAGCCAACTAGTATCAAACTTGGACATAGCAGGCCAACTATTTATGAGCAACAGGTCAAGCAGTGAGGTGAGTATTAAAGTTTCTTTGGTAATCCTGTTCTTGATGGTTCATCAAAATTTGCTGAAATTGGGAAGAGCAAATGACTAACAAAGTCTGTATTTTGGAGAATAGGGATTGTTGTAAAATTTGGGTAGAATTCAATTCCACTCGAAAAAACATTGCCCATTTTTAGCTGACAAGTTCCTTATAAAGGGATTTTAAAGACAGATTATTAAAGCATTGTAAAGCCTAAGAGAAATTAAAACGCTTCAGAAATGACTTGCTGTTAAAATTTTGCTCTGTTCCTGAGCTGTCAGATGTTATCAGTCCCCTCAAAGCACAGAGCATAGAGATTTCCTGTCTGTGCTTTGAGCGGAAGGTGACCTGTCACTTAGGCACAGCCCTGCGTTCAATAGGTAGAGCTCAGCCATCAGATCTCAGAGCATGTAACCCACGTTAGTGCTGATGTGTGCAGGGGAGGTGTTACAGTTTCACCAAACACAGTGTCCTATGGATGCAGTGAGTGACAGCTCAGCCGTCCTATAGAATCAGGGGTGTGCTGGTCAGTATTGTGAGTGACAGCCCAATCTGGCCTAATCTTCTGGGTTTCCTCTAGGTTTCTGGCTATTTCTCTGGATAATTATCTGGCTATTAAGCTGGTCAGGCCTTTGTCAGTGGTAGCGGTAGCTTATTCTGTGGAGTGTATGATCCTTTCTTGCCTTTTGATTATTCCTTTGCCTAGCCCCTTTTACTCTATAGGTACTGTTTGGATCTAACCACGGACTGATCTCTGTCCTTTTCCCTTTAACCCTTTCCCTTGACATACTCTCCTGGTAAATTACCCCCAGACCTCTTGACTTCTCTGTCTCACGGCTTGCTGTGATTAGTGATGATAGCCAGTGTGACAGAAAGGAGGGAAATCAGAAACACAAAAGCAGTGTATTCTTCACATATAGCAAATAATCATATGAAATTGACTCTGGCAAAAATGGGTGATGGTAGATGTTCCAGAGTGCAAGATTATATTGTAATTTTTAGTGATGAGTGAATCTACTTATTATTACTTGTTACTTGAAAGGACACTACAGTATTCACGATACTCATTACTCGTCGAGTATCACTGGTGCTCGAGAGTGATGTGTCCCCGCAAAGGATCTGCACAAATCGCCGCCCCCTTTGAGTGAACAATGGGAGCTGGCACCCTAGTGAGAGCTCTTTGCATGGAAGGCTCTCACTAGGGTGTAGAGCGATGTCTTGAACGCTGTGAAAACACAAAAGAAAAAGCCCACCCACCCTGCCCCATAAATGCTCATTTTATGGCTGGCTGTGTGTGGCAGAAGCCCATGATGAATTGACTTGCATTAGGCTCGATATTCGAGTTTAATACCCAATTAGCAAAAAGTATTCAGCTAGAATATTCCAAATCCAAATATTTCACTACTAGCCAGTGTTTTTTTTGTGGGGGTATGTGCCGATACGGTGTACCGGAACATCTGCAAAGGGGGGCAGAGCTATATGGGGAATGCCGTCCACAGCCTCATGCACAGGATCTACCGACAGCACCTCCCCTTCCCCCCACTCCTTGATCACGGCTGCTGGTGACTGACAGCACCCTCTGCTTATAAAGTCGCCGGCGCCTGACAGCACCCCCCCCCGCCCCTCATTCTTGGTTGCCGCTGGTGTCTGACAGCACCCCCCGACCCCTCCTCCACTCCTCAAATGAGTACAAGAAAATGTTTTCTTACACTAATCACTAATTGTAATGTTAACCCTTAATATGGTTCCTACCATGGGCTCAGCAAGGCAGAGACTGCATCGATAACATTACTGACTGCAGGAGAGTGGCAGGACAGCACCTATACTATGTGCTGAGGAACATTAAGTGGGTAAAATTGTGTGGACAGATATTTGTCCAACTTGAGACTATGTAGTAGTCTCAGGATGGTGCTTTTGTAGATTGAGTGGATTGGCACACCGAGTAGAAGTGAAGGTACCTTTACACGCCGCTACAGAAGGTTGGAAACAACCGGGTGTCTCACGTGCACGAGCACGTTCGAACGGTTGCAAACGGTACCCGATACCGCCTTTACACGCCGCTACAAAGTGCTCTACAGAAGGTTTAATGTATCTCTGGATGCACCGCCGGGTGCCACAAGTTACCTTCTGTAGAGCACCGTCCGTCACTTACATGCCGCTACAGAAGGTAATATGGGAGGACCTGGGGCAGCAGGGACAACACATAGGCGTGCCAGAGTTGTGGATTACGAGACGCTCGTACGGTGATTGGACAAAGCAATAGCATCATGATTGGCCAGCCAGAGCAGGAAGGCTGGCTAATACATGATGCTATTGCAATTATGTAGTGTGACTGGTCAGCTCCTTAAATATGCCGCCCTATGCAGCGACAACCAATCGTAACGCAGGAGCTACCACCAATGATCGCTGAAGGGGGGCGGTTTCACGGAGGCTGTGTCACGCCCCAGGGAGTTAACTAGGTGGCGAAAAAACCTTACCGTACCTTATTTAGACGCCGCTACCATCGGGTTGAAACCAACCTGTTTTAGAGCACTGCTCTGAAACAGGTGCCGCAAGTGACGGGTGGCAACAACCTACTTTACACGCCGCTACCTCGGGTTGATTTGACGGTGCAAGATACATTTGTCTCCGACACCTGGTTGTTTCCAACCTTCTGTAGCGGCGTGTAAAGGTACCATGAGGGATTTGGGGTGCAGATATATGAAATATAGTCTAGAGGCACAGAGGGAGAATGGAAGAGAAACTGAAAAAGGAAACTAAAGGTAACAAGGGGGTTTGATGACTTCTAACAGGGACAGCCACATTATTTTTCATTTTTCTGCCTGGAATGCCCTTTAAATTAACCCATCTAATCTAAAGTGATGGCAGTACTATATCATGCACCATTCAGTGGTCATATCTCACTCATTACAAAATGTCAAGTCATTGTGGTCCCAGAGGAAAAATGTCCATAATGACCCATGGTTATACACGGTGTGTCTGCTAGACAAATCTAATGTTCTCTGTGAGCTTGGCATGATATTTTAAATTCATTTCTAGAGCCATTTTTAAGGCCCAGATGGTCCCTTCCCTCTCCATTGCTATAATAGAAGGTTATTATAGCTATTTTTACTCTACTGAGCCATGTTTATTATGTAAAATTACAGTCTTCTGCTTCCACCAATTAAAAATATCTCGGGCTCTGAACGTTGCACAGTTTATGAATGGAGTTGCCTGCTGTGAGGATACCAATGTACTTTCTTACATGTACAAAGTGGTTTTGTCTTAAAGTTTATGTAGTTTCACAATTATTGTGGGAGCTTTGTGCTCCATAGGAGATTGCATTTACAACAGTCTTAAGAAAAAAAAGAAAGTGGAATAAGACCCAGTAAAATGTTTTTTTCTTTGAAGTTTTATTCCGAGTGATTGGATGGCGCACAATGGGGCACCATAGGGCGCTAACAGAGATGCCAAAAAAGTTAGAGACACATAGTAGATACACACACGTACAAAGGCATATACAGTGGGTGAAAAAAGTATTGTACTTGTCACCATTTTTCAAAGTAAATACATTTTTAAAGGTGCTAATAACATGAATTTCTCATCAGATGTTGTTAGCAGCCAAACCAATCCACACGCACACAGGAGGAGACTGGAGGTATCACCGGACATGAGATCACCATAGGGCGCCCTATTGTGATCTCGTGTCCGGTGATACCACCAGTCTCCTCCTTGTGGCATGGCTGGTCGCAGATGCCACAATCGCCCCCATGTCAGGATTGCAGGAGATTTAGCACTGGTGTTAGGTGACATGAGATGCCTCTTAGAGTGGCTGGCAGTGTCCTGCTAAATGCAATGGATATTTGTAAGTGGCCAAATGTGGTGAGGTTTTTTCTCTATTAAAAATGTAACCTATTCGGTGAATTTTTTACACTCTGACTAACTCCACCCCCACCACCGGTATTTATAGGGGATCTTGCTTAAAGGCAGCAAGTGGGGCTCCCCCTACAGGTCTGGGGTGGAAGCTGTTGTATGTGTATGGGGTACCCAATGTGGAAATCCATCCATGTGTTAGGTAGGTCTGTGGGTACCTGTACTGGCAGGGCGCCACACTTGGGTGTGTGTTTGGGATCATGCAGATTTTAATCGCACATAGAGGCATTTTAAGTTAGGTACCCGATACAGGATAACAACTTATCGATGGTTATCCACGGATTGACCAATACATCAGCAGAGTTTCTCCAATTTCAGATATTCCTAAGCAGTTTTGCTAAGCCTCATTTCCTCTGTTACATTCTACATTAGCTTCATGTATTTGCCTTATCTAGTATTTACACTGCAGTTTTGGTAGACCATGTTTCCCTTTTTTTGTTGATGATGGCTATGGACATCATATAATACTTTCCCCACCAGAAGGACTGGAGAATTATTTTTGTTTCTCCTAACAATTGCAACTGATCCTGGGATCCTGACTAGGGATGGGCGAATCTACTCGCTAGGACTCGTTACTCGGCGAGTAGTAAGGGACTCGCAGGACTCGGTACTCTGCGAGTTTCCCAGTGATTACTCGCACGAGTCCAATGCAAATCAATATCAATCCTAGTTTTGTCAGAAACGCTGACAAAACTCGGATTGCCATTGTTTGCATTAGACTCGGCTACTGTGCCAGTGATAGCAGGGAAACTCGCAAAGTAACTGCTGTTTCTTTGCAAGCCGAGTCCAGCTGTCTTCTCTGTGCAGCTCCAGGGTCCTAGAGCCCGCCTGCTCACAGACATGATGTAGCAGTGCTGAGATTGTTCTCAGTCTGCTCATTCCCTGTGCATAGACATCTATATTTATGCACAGGGGATGTAGCAGAGAGGACATCACGTTTTGGACTACGTCGGACGGAAGAGGATTTTCTTAACTAAAGATGGAGTCCCTAATGGCTTTTTTTTTAATTTCAAATAAAAATTTTTCTCTGTGTTGTGTTTTTTTAACCCTTTATTGGAGATTCTTAGTGGCTGGGTCAAACGTGGCCTGACATTAAGAATCTCGGGCTTAATACCAGCTTGTATAACAAAGCTGGTATTAACCCCTTTATTACCCAGCATGCCACTGCCACCAGGGCCGCTGGAAGAGCGGGGTTCAGCGCCAGAGGATGGCGCTTCAATGAACGGCCATCTTCTGGGGCGGCTGCGGGCTGCAATTTGCAGCGGGGGGTGCCCAGAAAGCTTGGGCATCCCTGCGCTGCGGATTCCAGCCCCCAGCTGCTTAGCTGTACCTGGCTAGACATAGAAATTGCGCGGAGCCCCACGCATTTTTTTTACTATTTAATGAATTTCAGAGTCAGAGTCTCAGAGTCAGAGTCTCAGAGTCAGAGTCAGAGTCTCAGAGTCGGAGTCGCCTCAGAGTCGGAGTCGCCTCAGAGTCGGAGTCGTCTCGGAGTCGGAGTCTTCTCAGAGTCGGAGTCTCAGAGTCGTAGTCGCCTCAGAGTCGGAGTCGCCTCAGAGTCGGAGTCGCCTCGGAGTCGTAGTCGCCTCGGAGTCGGAGTCGTCTCGGAGTCGGAGTCGTCTCGGAGTCGAGTCGGAGTCGGAGTCGTCTCGGAGTCGGAGTCGTCTCGGAGTCGTCTCGGAGTCGAGTCGGAGTCGGAGTCGTCTCGGAGTTGGAGTCGTCTCGGAGTCGGAGTCAGAGTCGGAGTCGTCTCAGAGTCGGAGTCGTCTCGGAGTCGAGTCGGAGTCGGAGTCGTCTCAGAGTCGTCTCGGAGTCGGAATCGTCTCGGAGTCGAGTCGGAGTCGGAGTCAGAGTCGTCTCGGAGTCGGAGTCGTCTCGGAGTCGGAGTCGTCTCGGAGTCGGAGTCGGAGTCGTCTCGGAGTCGGAGTCGTCTCGGAGTCGGAGTCGTCTCGGAGTCGAGTCGGAGTCGAGTCGGAGTCGTCTCGGAGTCGGAGTTGTCTCGGAGTCGAGTCGGAGTCGGAGTCGTCTCGGAGTCGGAGTAAAAAAAATGCGTGGGGCTCCGCGCAATTTCTATGTCTAGCCAGGTACAGCTAAGCAGCTGGGGGCTGCAATCCGCAGCGCAGGGATGCCCAAGCTTTCTGGGCACCTCCCGCTGCAAATTGCAGCCCGCAGCCGCCCCAGAAGATGGCGCGTTCATTGAAGCGCCATCCTCTGGCGCTGAACCCCGCTCTTCCAGCGGCCCTGGTGGCGGTGGCACGCTGGGTAATAGAGGTTAGGGCCAGCTTTGTATTATCAGCTGGCCCTAAGCCCGAAATTTATGGCGGTCACGCCAATATTAGACATGACCGCCATGAATTTCTATTAAATTGTTTTAAAAAAAACACAACACAGAGAAATTTTTTTATTAGAAATAAAAAAAAAAGCCATTAGGGACTCCATCTTTAATTAAAAAAATCCTCTTCCGTCCGACGCAGTCCAAAACGCGATGTCCTCTCTGCTACATCCCTGTGCATAGATATAGATGTCTATGCACAGGGAATGAGCAGACTGAGAACAATCTCAGCTCTGCTACATCATCTCTGTGCACAGACATTCATGTCTGTACACAGGGAATGAGCAGACTGAGAACAATCTCAGCACTGCTACATCAGGCAGCAGGCAGGCTCTAGGACCCTGGAGCTGGCAGCCAGCACACAGAGAAGACAGGACTCTTATCTGTGCGAGTTTCCCAGCGATTACAGTTGCAAAGTAAACGAGTCCAATGCAAATAAATGACAAAACTAGGATTGCTTCAGGCTGAAGCTTCCGAGACACATCTGCGATTTGTAAATCTCACACTACTCGCTATTACTCGCTTCCCCATTCATTAACATTGGACTCGCTAGACTCGCAACGAGTAGCGAGTCCTGTGCTCGGACTCGCTAGAGTCAAGCGATTCCGAGTAATTTAGGATTCGCCCATCACTAATCCTGACATATTATCAGCCCTCTGAATATAGAACTGTACGTCTATCACATACATTTCTGTTGTTAGAGCTGCTACATCACATAGTGAGTCTTGGGCATTCGATTTTTCATGCTATCAGCTACATTGAAAATGCAATGTAAGATTTGCCTATGAAGCTATAAAAGAATCTGACTCCTGGTATAAAATCAGAAGCATTTATTCTCTCTGTACTTTTTTCTTCAGGACACAAAGAAAGGTTATTACACATTCAAGAACATTTCACACTAGAAACAATAGGGTCACAAAAGAACTTGATTGTGAGCTATTAATCAATTACATCCCGAACTAGATATTGGCGAGCTATTGTATATCACCGCTGTATTATAAACTACGGTGCCAGCCATTACAATGAACCCATGATGAGGTTTGTAATTCAACATTTACATGATATTATTTGCAATGGATGCATATGCCAACCTCAATAGCTGCTGCAGTCATTCACTACTCCTGCAGAGAGCATGATAGTCTGAAGCATTTTAGGGATTTGCTTATGGTATATATATATTAGAGATGAGCAAATCACTACCAGGCATCATCAAAAATATTGATTCCCTAGAAACTAATTGTTTTGTGAGTGAACTCTTGAGAATCCAGCCGTTCACAATTTTACTTATATTTGAAATGGTTCACTTTTTTCTTTTTAAAGTAGAACCTCAACTATCTTGTTCTGTTTTTTACGGGGTGTGCTGCCAGCCCTTCTCTTTAGAGAAAGACATGTTCCATTTGATGTTATTTCATTAATCCTATAGAGATAGTATAGTGAACTGTGTTTGTTGTACTTTGCTGCCACCTGCTGGTTACTGTTATAATTTGTCTTTCCGTAGATTGCATTGTGAATTCCCATAATGCCTCTCTCTGTAACCCCTCCTATCTTTTACCTCACATCCTGCTTTTTAGTCAATGCCATCATGGCAGCGTGTGATTCAACACTGGAGAGAGGATTCTTTTGTTACCACTATTTCCTATCTTTCACCTTACCTCTCAGCCATCTAATTATCTTCCTGACATCTCTTCTTCAGCCTATGAAGGCACTGTAAATAAATACATTAAAATAGAACCACTGCATCCTTCCCATGCGACTATCCGATCTGCTATAGTTAATGGTGGCTCAGGGGTTAACATTGGAGCGCTGGGGTCCTGGGTTCAAAACTTACCAAGGACACCATGTATAAGGAGTTTGCGTTGGTTTCCTCCGGGTTCACCAGTTTCCTCCTACACTCCAAAGACAAACTGATAGGATGTTTAGATTGTGAGCCCCGATGGGGTCAGTGTTGTCAGGTATGGAAGGAGAGGACAGTGAGTAACCTATCTACCATTGCCTGTACAAAGATCCGTGCTCACATCACTCAGACACATCTCACATACGTGCATTGGAGGCAAAATATTGGGTCATTTTAGGCATCTTATTGCACTGACTAGACTGCGATACATGCCACTCGATGTTATGACATCGTAAGGTTGCTGCCTAGCCAGGACAGCAGGACAGCAACTTATAATATACAGCTAATGTCATTAAGAAATATCTTCAGAGTAAAGAAGAACAAAGAGTCCCGGAAGTGATGATATGGACCCCACAGAACCCAGAGTTCAGTATCAACCAGTCTGTCTGGGAGTAGATTAAGAGACTAATGGATTTCTACAAACACAAGAGGATCAGTTGTTGGGTCTCTAAGGCTGGCTTGACACCACGGTTTTGTGCATCAGGTTCTGTGCGGTTTGAACCAGACAGAACCTGATCCGGTTTTGCCTCCCATGTATCCCTATGGTGCCAGATTGGTCATATTTGACAATCAGGTTTTGTGTATTCTGTGCTTGATCCGTTTTTGTCAGGTTTTTCACCGTCCCCAAAATCGGAGCCTACAGCATCTTTTGTCTCTGGTGCAAAAATCAGATAAAACCGTACAGAACCGGATCCGGCAAAAAACGGTTCTCATATAATGGGAGCCTATGGTGCTGCATCCGGTAAAATAATGGATTGTTTCCTGGATCCGATTTTTTGCACAGAGCATGCTCAGAAATCCTTCCATCCAAACTTTCAGCACCATGGACAGCAGTATTTTAAGCAAAGGCTGTGAATTCAGCACCAAGGACAGTGGCAGAGCAGACATAGGCAGACTTCAGGACCATGGACAGCAGCAGAAAACCAATCGTGTTAAAAATCTGATAAGGGATCATATTTGGCCACACTTTCTACACATCCTGTCCTGTCATGCTCCGTCCGGATGATCCGGCAAAAAACAGGATCCACCCTGACAGACACAAACCGTGGTGTGAAACTGGCCTAAGATGTTTGGGACAACCTCCCTGCCGAGTCCCATCAAACACTGAGTGCAAGGGTAGACAAAGGGGTAAGCTTTTCTCCTTGTGGAGAGTGACACACAAGATAATTTCATGCCAGATCTGGAGTGTCACTCTCCACAAGGAGAAACCTTACCCCATAGACCCCACTTACCTCTCATACAGCCAGATCAGATCTTATACTTTGCTCTGACGAAGGGCAATACCCCGAAACACCATGTCTGCAAATTAAGGTTCTGATCTGGTATAAATCCTAAGTCATATGACAAGGCTCGTTAAAGGGTCGATATTGACTTTTAGGACTGCTACTTCCAATAGGTGGCGCTAGAGTTTGTCTCCTTCCTCTCTAAAGAGGCAATTTGCATAGAGTACACAAAAGAATGGATGAAGACAAAAGGTGGTCACCTAAAGTATGGATGTGATGTACATTTCTGTCTTGTTTATTCATTTTGTGTTTTAATGATAAAAATAAACTATTAACACTTCTAGATTTGACCGCGTTCTTACATGGCAGCATCTTCACCCCACACCTGCCTAAAACATCTGCACAGTGCTGTTTACATATTCTGTATATTGGATTCTTTGCAAATATTTTTGAGGTTTTGCTGCATCCTGTTAAGACAGTATCACGGTTATCCAGAAATACATGGAGTAATCGCATCACAAAGGCTGTATCTCTGGAGGTTACAAATCAATTGCAATCTCACTACATACAGGGTTAGTAATGGAAATCACACAGACCTGAAGTCACTGCGAGTTCCAATCTCCATGGCAACATCAAATAGACGGGTATGCTGCCTGCCCAAAGTTCTATTTCAATTGATCTCTGTTTGTTTTTGGCTGGTGAGGTCTTATTTGGATTCCGGTGAGGACGTGACTTATAGATATTGAGACATTACAGTAAAAGAGGAGGTTAATAAAATGGCAGGGACCTGACTGAGTGCAACTCTGAATATATCAGTAACTGCTAATTACTAAATTACTAATGCTTATACTGTATAATAAAAAGCCATGAGTTTAATGGGATAAATTTTCTTTCTCCACTTATCAGCCACTTCTTTTCCAGACCCCTCTCCTCCCCCTCTCTGTCTCCTAAATTCATCGTTGCCATTGAAAGACGGCTCAAATCTGGTTTGCGCAAGACAAAAAGAACTGTCGACATACTGAGGGATTACATTACAGTTACAGTGCATTGTGACAGTATTTGGCCCCCTTGAACCTTTCAACCTTTTGCCACATTTCAGGCTTCAAACATAAAGATATAAATTCTAATTTTTTGGGGAAGAATCAACAACAAGTGGGACACAATCGTGAAGTGGAACCAAATTTATTGGATATTTTAAACTTTTTTAACAAATAAAAAACTGAGAAGTGGGACGTGCAATATTATTTGGCCCTTTACTTTCAGTGCAGCAAACTCACTCCAGAAGTTCAGTGAGGATCTCTGAATGATCCAATGTTGTCCTAAATGACTGGTAATGATAAATAGAATCCATCCACCTGTGTGTAGTCAAGCCTCTGTATAAATGCACCTGCTCTGTGATAGGCTCAGAGTTCTAATTCAAGTGCAGAGAGCATCATGAAGACCAAGGAACACACCAGGCAGGTCCGAGATACTGTTGTGGCGAAGTTTAAAGCCAGATTTGGATACAAAAAGATTTCCCAAGTTTTAAACATCTCCAGGAGCCACTGTGCAAGCGATCATATTGAAATGGAAGGAGTATCAGACCACTGCTAATCTACCAAGACCCGGCTGTCCCTCTAAACTTTCATCTCGAACAAGGAGAAGACTGATCAGAGATGAGGCCAAAAGGCCCATGATCACTGTGGATGAACTGCAGAGATCTACAGCTGAGGTGGGAGAGTCTGTCCATAGGACAACAATCAGTCGTACACTGCACAAATCTGGCCTTTATGGAAGAGTGGCAAGAAGAAAGCCATTTCTCAACGATATCCATAAAAAGTCTCGTTTGAAGTTTGCCACAAGCCACCTGGGAGACACCAAACATGTGGAATAAGGGGCTCTGCTCAGATGAAACCAGAATCAAACTTTTTGGCCACAATGTAAAACGATATGTTTGGTGTAAAAGCAACACAGCTCATCACCCCCAAAACAAAAAAACACGGTCACCCTACTAAGGGATCAAATTACGGATATATTAAAAGGTAGATTGTTTAATAGAATACCTTTTTTTCTCCACTTATTAACCACTACATTTTCAACCCCCCTGTCTCCTAAATTCATCATTCCTTTAGAAATAATGCACAAATCTGTTTTGCTCAAGACAAAAAGACACTGAGGGATCAAATCACAGCTATGTTAAATGACAGATTGATTAATAGGATACATTTTTTCTCCACTTACTAGTCACTTCTTTTCCAGCCCTCCTGCCTCCTTAATTCATCGTTCCATTTGAAAGACAGCTCAAATCTGTTTTGCTAGACAAAATGGGACTGTCGACCTACTGAGAGATCAAATTACAGCTATATTAAAATGCAGATCGTTTAACAGAATATCTTTTTTTTTTCTCCACTTATTAGCCACTACATTTCCAGCTCCCCATTTTCTGAGTTCATCATTTGAAAGACAGCTAAAATCCTTTTTGCTCAAAGCAAAAAAAGACTGTAAACATACTGAGGGATCAAATTACAGATATATTAAAAAGAAAAGGTTTAGCAGGATACCTTGTTTATCCACTTAATAGCCACTTCTTTTCCAACCCCCTGTCTCTTGAGTTCATAATTTCCTTCGAAAAACTACTCAAATCTGCTTTGCTCAAGACAAAAAGAGAGTGTCGACATACTGAGGGATTAAGTTACAGCTGTCTACTAAAGTCTATGGAGATTAAAGTGGGTGCAGGATGAAAGAGTCAAACAAGCATAGACCCGAGCTAATGCTTTCTAGTAAGTGTTTATCTCTCCCCAGAGATGAATTAACAACTAACCACTGCTGAGAGGCTCAGAGTTGCTGCACAATGTCTACATGTTGCTGCTGTTTCTGAACATAGCGGCAGGAGAGCAGGAATTGATCAGGTCTGTCTGTGCAGGAAGACATTATAGCAGCTTGTCTTCATCCACTAGCTCAGAGACAACTGAAAATTAGAAATAGAGGCTGCAGAAAGAAAACTGGTGAAAATGCAGATTACAGGGAAATGGCGTTATAGCGTTATTTCCCATGGACACACACAATTGAGAGCTTATGTTGAAAATCTATCTGAAATGACATGTACAATTTAGCCATTTTCACTTTTCTACTCCCAAGCATTCTTTTAAAAAACAACTATGTGGGGAGTATTTTCGGGCGTTTATGTGTTATTGGGCAGGATTTTTAATTTCACAATTTTCGGCATCAAAGTTTATGTAAATGTGTAAATAATAGGTGCATTTATTTTGGAAATTTTGTTTTAAGGTACCTTTACACACCGCAACATTGCATGCACTTTCACTTGCAACTCACTGGTTGCAGTGAAATCATGGAGACATTGTTCCATTTGTACACAGCAACAAAATAGAACAATGTGTCCATGATTTAACTGCAACCAGTAAGTTGCATGTAAAGTTGCGTGTAAAGGTACCCTTAGGGAGGTAAACAAAGACTCAAATAAATCTGGCTATGGCCTCTTTCCACTGGCAGGACGGAGCTCGAGGTTAGGGCTACACAAAGACTTTGTTTTCCTATATTTTAAGTTGTAGCTGTTCTTTTTTCCTTACAGACAATAACATGCAAATCTTTGGGTTATTTCAAGACCATTCTGTCTGTATTTGTCCACCACTAGAAGGAGCTCACTTCACACAATGAGCAGTAAACTGAATGGCCGCTGGATAATGTTACCTATGGTGAGCTCCCACTAGTGGTGGCTGCGGTTAGTCTATAAGAAAAGTAGGATACAATCAGCGGAATCAGTTCACCCCCTTTGTTCCATGTCTTGGGTGTTATATATCACCTGGTGAGGAGGATTTTTAAAGCCTTCGATAAAGATGAAAAGTTGTTTTGCAGCATGGACAAATCATTATTATTATTATTTATATAGCACCATTAATTCCATAATGCTGTACATGAGAAGGGGTTACATACAAAATACAGACATAGGTTACAGTAAACAAATTATCAATTTCTGACTGTACAAAGTACAGAGGGATGAGGGCCCTGCCCTCGCGAGCTTACATTCTATAGGATGAACGGGAGGAGACACTAGGTTAGGGGTGCAGCAGCTCTGGTGGTGGTGAAGTGGCCACTCTGGTTGTGGTGCTGAGATGGCAGCTCCAGTAGTGCTGAGATGGCAGCTCCAGTGGTGGTGAGGTGGCAGCTCCAGTAGTGCTGAGATGACAGCTCTGGCGGTGGTGAAGGGGCAGCTCCGGTGGTGGTGAGGTGGCCACTCTGGTTGTGATGGTGAGATGGCAGCTCCAGTGGAGCTGAGATGGCAGCTCCAGTGGTGGTGAGGTTGTAGCTCCAGTAGTGCTGAGATGGCAGCTCCAGTGGTGGTAAGGTGGCAGCTCCAGTAGAGCTGAGATGACAGCTCTGGCGGTGGTGAAGCGGCAGCTCCGGTGGTGGTGAGGTGGCCACTCTGGTTTTGATGGTGAGATGGCAGCTCCAGTGGAGCTGAGATGGCAGCTCCAGTGGTGGTGAGGTGGCAGCTCCAGTAGTGCTGAGATGGCAGCTCCAGTGGTGGTGAGATGGCAGCTCCAGTAGTGCTGAGATGGCAGCTCCAGTAGTGCTGAGATGGCAGCTCCAGTGGTGGTGAGATGGCAGTTCCAGTAGTGCTGAGATGGCAGCTCCAGTGGCGGTGAGGTGGCAGCTCCAGTAGTGCTGAGATGGCAGCTCCAGTGGAGCTGAGATAGCAGCTCCAGTGGTGGTGAGGTGGCAGCTCCAGTGGCGGTGAGGTGGCAGCTCCAGTAGTGCTGAGATGGCAGCTCTTGCGGTGGTGAAGCAGCAGTTCCGATGATGGGGAGGCGGCAGCGTAGTAAATGCAGGCTATGACCTTTCCTGAAGAGATGGATTTTTAAGTTTCGCCTGAAGGATCTGAACATGGTGGATAATCAGACCTGTTGGGGGTGCAGGATTTCAGAATATGGGCGATACTAAGGAAATGTTTTCGAAATGATTCGTTGAGAAACTAATGTGCGGCTGAGAGAAGGAGGTCTTGGGAGGACCGTAGATTACATGAGTGAAGATATTGAGCGATAAGGTTGGAGATATAGGGAGGGAACAGGTTATAAATGGTTTTGTAGGTCAGTGTTACTAGTTTGAGCTGGGTTAACATTGGGGAATTGGGAGCCAATAAAAGGATTTGCAGAGGGGAGAAGCAGGGGAGTAGTGAGGAGAGAGGTGCATAAGTCAAGCGATGATGTTTCGACAGTGAGGTGGACAGGTTGAATCAATGGAGGTTGTAATGGCTAGAGGCAACGAAATGAGTAGAATAGTAGGTAATGGCATAGCCAGAGACTAAGTGACTGGAGATCAGTAAGACAGAATCAGAATAAGAATAAAGCAGAAATGTCATGTGGATATAGCAGAACCCAGTGATGCAGCTGTGCAGGGTAGAGCTGGAGACTTTCCATAGCGATGTAGTAGCGCTCAATGATGTATCATTGTTGAGAGTTCAGTATGTCAGGACAGGTGACTTACTGTGATGTAGTAGAACCCAGGAATGTAGCAGGATTGAGTATGTCAGGTGACACACATGAATGATGTAGCAGGGTTGAGTATGTGGAGTCACTTACTATAACTGTATAGCAGAGATAGATATGTCAGGAGTACACAGTTGCATTGTATTAGAGCACAGTGTAGGCACGTTGGGTATCTCACTAGCCACACTGTGGTGATATAGCAAAGTCCAGTGAGGTAGCAGATCAGAATATATTAAACTTTCAGAGTAATTGTGAGGCTGCCAACTAATTGAATGTACCTACAAGGCCTAAGAGCATGACCTCAGAGGTGCATGCCGGATTATCATAGTAACCCGCCACCTAGCAGAGCAGAGAAAGAAGATGGATAGCACAACACAGTCTTGGTTTTTTTTTCATGTAACTGTGATATTTAATTATTATTAACCATTCATTTATTGGCTTCACATACTGCAGAATGTGGCATACGATAGCTATACAGTAGCTCTCCACGATACATCCAGAGGCAAATAACAGGCAATGCAATAATTAGTATTATAATGTGGAAAATCAAAATAATAATTATTTCGCTGCTTCTATTAAGATTCTGAAAAGAACTTCCGAGAGGACAATTTAATGAAACGCATTTTATATGAGGATATGCAGAACTGAGGCATTAACACAAAACATGTACCCAGGCATTGAAATGTAGGTCAGTGTCTTTACAGAGTAACACAATGAAAGTTGCTGATTGGACTTTATTAGACTTTTGAGATCCGCGAACGTTTCCTTTGTTCCTTCAACCACAGCAAAAGCAATAAACATAATGCCCGAAATTAGGAGAAGCCAAACAAACGCATTAGTTCTTATATTCAGTTAGTCAATATGAAAAAAATGAGCAACTCCCGTCATAAACTATTCCTCATTGTCCTGGTGTGGGCGGCTAAATGCCTAATAAACCTCAATCGAATAATGTAAAACGTCTACTTGTAGGCTCGATTCACACCTTCCATTACTGCTTAAAAACCACATTTATCCTGGAGTCTATGTTTACGTTGCGATCGTAGTCATATGAAGTAGAGATCCCATCGTAGAAATGTACCAGGTACAGCTGTGGATAGAGTAGAACTACAATATAACCAATATTCACTACTTCTCTGGTAAAAATGGACAATTCCAGGACTCCAGGAAGAGAATATTCCTCCACAAGGAAGCCACGTCTCACTACTCACACTTCTGAGTCCTCTTGCCAAGTCTACCGGCTCCTCCGCCATATAAGTTTTATTTTAAGAGTTATTGAGCAGCAGGGTTAAGGCCTGAGGTCTCCTACAATGTGTGGTTTAGCTTCTGCGGAGATGAGTCCTTGAGTTTGGGTCCCAATGCCTAAAGCTAAGATTTCAGATTATGTGTTTTTAGAGATGAGTGAATTTCCCAACAATTAATTTTGGACAGATTTGCTCGAAACAATCCATCAATTCGATACAGTCCAAATAAAATTCATTATTATTATTAATTAATATTTATTGAGCACAAATGATTGCATGGTGCTGTACATGAGAAGGACTTACATACAAATTACAGATATAAAGTACAGTAGACGAATCGGCACAGAGGGCTTACATTTTTCAGAAGAATTGGGAGAGGCAGCAGGTTGAGGGGTTCATGATGGCTCCTGTGGTGGTGAAGTGGCAGTTTAGGGCAGATTTTCTCTGCCAGCCCTTGGGGAGGAGCGGGTGGGAGGTGCTGCCAGAGATTTTGAGGTGCGGGGGGGTGCTGTCAGAGATTTAGAAGAGTGTTGTTCTGTCGGAACTCACTTGCAAAGTTGTCAGCCACGTCTGCCGCGTCTCCTGTTCCACACTAGGTGCCGCCGGCCCATTTCTGTGGGGGGAGTGGGCCTAGATAAGGGCTATACCACCAGCCCAGGGGGCACTTGCCCCCTGCCACCTGGGCCAGTCCGCCCCTGGGTTTCACATCCTGTTTGAGGCTTGTGAGGATGGGAGCGACTTGGCAAAAGTCTTGGAAGCAGTTGGATAAGGAATGGATACATTTGAGAAGAGAAGAAGGTGTTTGGAAGA
Organism: Allobates femoralis; assembly: GCA_033576535.1. Lineage (NCBI taxonomy): Eukaryota > Metazoa > Chordata > Amphibia > Anura > Aromobatidae > Allobates > Allobates femoralis. The sequence goes on from JARQOC010000009.1 coordinate 10,354,960, forward strand.
TCGAAGATAATGCAGTGGAGAATATCGGGAGATTAGTTTGAAGTTATATGGAGGAGATAGAGTATGGGCAGATCTGTAGGTTAATGTTAGTGGCTTGAATTGGATACACTGAGCAATTGGGAGCCAGTGACTGGATTTGCAGAGGGAAGAAGTAGAAGACTAATGAGGAGAGAGTTGGGTTAGTCAGGCAGTAGATTTAAGAATGGATCATAGAGGTTCGAAAGTGTTAGCAGAGAGGCCACAAAGGAGGATATTGCAGAAGTCGAGGAGAGAGATGATTGGGGCATACACTGGCATTTTCATAAATTTGGAATTGAGGAAAGTGTCTCAAGTATGAGCACACGCCAACACACGTTTCATCAGCGCATGCGCAGATTGCATGCTGAAGTCGGCATGTGTGAGACCTGCAGAGACCGAAAGTGACGCGATCCCGGCGTCACATGACCGCGTCACAGCGGTGAAGTTGCTCTGCAGGCTGGAATGACGCCCATTAGGCACAGGGGACCCGCCTACCCATCCCAGACGCCGGGAGGAGCGCCCCTCCGTCCTTGATTTTGTAAGTTTGCAAACTACTTTATTCTACTCTTATATTACTAAAAAAAAAGGTCAGACAGGGATGGCTTAGACAGTAGTGTGAGGCTTCAGAGACAGGTATTAAGAGGTTAGGGACATGATTTTGGGTGACAGGTTCCCTTTAAGTTTCACATTCCTAAGCCCCCTAGTTTTGTATTTAAACATAGAAATCACATGTGTCTTTATCTAAAGTCAAAACGGAGTCTAGATATAACAAAATAGAGAATAAAGATTAATATTGTTATTTTATACTAAAGAAAAGAAATCAGCAAATTCCAAATTTCTGAAAATGTCGTGACTCTATCCTATATTTCATATTGCCCCATCACGCATGGATTATAATTTAATTTCAGCACCTGAGGCAGCTCTGATGTGTATAGACTAGTAAACAGAATGGCAGAATATGGGATTCGTGCAAGGCCGACCTTCTTCAAAGACCGTCACGTTCTCATACAGCTCCAGCCGCAGCTACGGCTTTTAAAACAAAGTGCTGCCTTTTAATTTTCCAGCTTTGGTAAGCGCAGAACAAGCTTCAAAAGGCTCAATTATAATCATTTCTGCTTTATTCAGGCTAAGTAAAAATGCAAACAGCGGAGGCATGTTATTTTGCTGCCTGATTTGTTTGACAATCCGCACTGTAAGGCATCCAGTGTAACAAACCACACTGGAGGTTTGTCCCCCTCCCCGTTCTATTAATTCTTCTTTTACTGGGTTGTGTAAAGTTATTATATGTTGGGAATTATTCCTTATGCTTCATTATTATGATTCACTAATGAAAAAAAAATATAATATTCCAAAAATAATACTCATACCTCCTTTTATTCTATTATGTCAAATGGAGTTGAGCTGCAATATCAGGCGCTGCAATGAGTGGCACCCATCATAGAAGTAAGGTGTATCTTTACATTTGGGCAAAATGGTCTAAAATACCAGGATAGGCCCAAGATCGGGATGATCATATTTACCAGGATGAGGGCCATATATACCAGGATGGTGGGACATATACACCAGGATGGACCCATGATGGGGACATATAGTTACCAGGATGGGGCCAGATGGGGAACATATATACCAGAATGAAGAACGTATATACCAAGATGGGGGACATATATACCAGGATGGGGGACATATTTACCAGAATGGCACCAGAATAGGATATATACTGTACAGTCCCTGACAAAAGTTATGTCGCTTATCCATGTTATGTAAATAAAAGCTTATAGCCTGACGTTAAATTCATCCATTGGTTGTATAAATTACTCTATTGAAAGCTGAAACCCTCCGAAATGTGGTTTAGGTTAAGAAAATAAATTGGCATCAATGCTGAAATATTGATCATTTAATGAACACAGAATGGTCAGATTTTGGCAAGACAAAAGTTTTGTCGCCTGGTCATATAATGCACCCAATCCTAGTTTACATCCTCACCTGTGCTCCGTAAATGATCGGTTAAATAGTAGGGGTGTCTAAAAAGAAACCCAGCACCCCAGGCCTTCACTTGAACTGCAACTTGAGCTCTGACAACATGCCAAAAATCCACCCTGCCACCAAAGTCTTGATTATCAAGAGACTGAAGACCAGATCCACTGCAGAGGTGGCTGACACCTTTATTATGTCTCAGCGTCAAGTACAAAGAATTAAAAAAAGATTTGAAAAGACTTGATATGTTTTTGACAAGCCCAGGTCCGGCAGACCCCGCAAGACAACTGCTCAAGAGGAACGTTTGTTGGTTAGAAAATCCAAAGCAAGCCCCTCTTCCTTTTCAGCAGAGCTCCAACAGGTCTGGTCATCTGAACAGTTTGTAGGATTCTGTCTGGAAATGGCCTCCATGGTCAAATCAGTGCCCAGAAGCGAGCACTAAACAAAAGGCTAGTAAAAAAACGTGTGGCATTTGCAAAGTCCCGCAGCCTGCTAAACAGATGAACACTGGAAAAGTGTCTGAAGGTGGTTTTCTCTGATGAATCTTTACACCACAGCCACCGCAAATACTGCAGGAGACCTACTGGAGCCTGTATGGATCCACAATACACCCAGAAAACAATTAAATTTGGTGGTGGAAAGATCAAGGTCTGGGGTTATATTCAGTATGGGGGTGTGCGAAACATTTGCAAAGTGGAAGGCAATATCAATAGCCTAAAATATGAAGACATTAGCTACCTCTTAAATTCCAAATCATAAAAGGGTCAAATTCTGCAGCAGGATGGTGCTCCATCTCATACATTCATGTCTACAACAAAGTTCCTCCTGGCAAAAAAGATCAAAGTGCTCAAGGACTGGCCAGTCCAGTCACCAGACATGAACATCATTGAGCATGCATGGGGTAGGATGAAAGAGGAAGCTTGGAGACAAAACCATAGAATCTAGATGAACTCTGGGAGGCATGTAAGACTGCATTCTTTGCTATTCATGATGACTTTGTTAATAAATTGTATGAATCATTGTTGAACTGCATGGACACAGTCCTTCAAGCTCATGGAAGTCACACAAAATATTAAATATGACTCTCATAGCACCACAACTTCATTCACCAATGTTATGCAATATATATTTGTATTTTAAGTTAGTTTTTTGTTTGAATATCACATTACTTTCTGTGGGCGACAAAACTTTTGTCTTGCCAAAATCTGACCATTCTGTGTTCACCAAATGATCAATATTTCAGCATTGATGCCAATTAATTTTCTTAACCTAAACCACATTTGGGAGGGTTTTAGCTTTCAAAAGAGTAAGTTCTACAACCAATGGATGAATGTAACGTCAGGTAATAAGCTTTTATTTCCATAACATGGATAAGCGACATAAATATTGTCAGGGATTGTATACATATCATGATGTGGATCATATATACCAGAATAAAGACCATATTTACAGGGATGAACCACAATATAGGACATATCTACCAGGATGGGCGACATATATACCAGGAAGGGCAACAAATATACTATGTATGGAAGACATTGCTACGTTATTGGGGACGGAGGCAACTCATATGTCCTTACAGGTTTTTGAATGCTGCAACGGCCCATACATCTGATCAACATGCAGGGGTGGGGGGCAGGTACATATTTTGCCCATTGGACTCTTGTTACACCATTGATAAGCACATCTTACTCCAGTGCACTCTTCACTACTCCTTATGGGGTGGCACAGTGGCTCAGTAGTCTTGCAATCTCTGCATTCCTGGGTTCAACTCCCACCAAAGACGATATCTGTAAGGAGTTTGTCTGTTGTCCCAGTGTCGGCATGAGTTTACTCTGAGTCCTTTGATTTCTTCCAACACTCCAAAGACTAATAGGGAATGTAGATTGTGAGCCCCAATGGGGTCAGTGATGTTGATGATGTAAATGAATAAATATTATTATTATTATTATTATTATTATTTTCTTTAAAGAAAAGTGGGCAGTGTGAGGTCTACATTTTCCCTAATTATTTCTCTTTAAGTTATCAAAGAAAATTGTTGAAAAATGCCAAACAAATTTATTTCAGTTCAAAGCTGACGTAGATTTGACTTTCTGGTGCTGCGACGTTCACCAAATGTATTCAACGGTGCGCAGAAAATGTCATATAAATTATCCTCCAAGTTTATAGTAAAACTTTTAAAGAGTTTTCATAAGAACTTTTTGCCCAAACCCTACTTCTTACCTCTCTGTCAGAGTGTCTGGGCTCTAGAGTTCCTCCAAGATGCCCATTCTTCATTGGATTCTTAGGTTGATATCACAGGCTGTATTACAGAAGCATTTTATCGAATGAAGTATAGCCAAACATCCTAATTCTCCTTTGTTCGACATGACTGAATTAAGAATGCCATAAAACCCTCTGGAAAGAAGTAGAACCGCTGGTGATCCAGGCATTATGACTAATTCCAGTTTTCGTGGTGCACCTCAGTGCCACCTGAAGACCATTTCACTAATGTTCTGGAATTTGCACTTGAAATATTTCCTGTATAATGTGACACTGGAGCAAAAATTATTTATGTGGTTTTTACTTATTTTACCACAACTGTGTGAGAGTGTGTAAACGTTCTTGGCATGCCGGATAATATTTAGATTTTTCAGATTGGACCTAAATCCTTCTGATTGTATACCACCATCAATATTATTTTTGAGCAGTGTCGCTTTATCATATTCAGTTTTCAATATACGGTAACTGACAAATACAAATACATTGGTAGTATAAATATATCGAAAGATGATCACAAATAATACTATGTGACACACCTATGAAGAGGTATGTGAATGGTCAATCCCACCCATCACTTCCTGACCATCCTTAAAGGGGAACTTCAGTGAGAGAAAACATTTTAGTACAGTTCCTGCCCCGCTACATGATGAAGCAGAGCTGTACACTGCAGTTCTAGGATCTATAATTCTCTTATAAATTGATAAAATCATTCCTGCTCTTAAGCTCTGACCCCGACTTCAGGGGACCTAGAATCTTCAGCCCGACACAACTTCATGTAAGAGCAAAAAGCAGGAGGTGTGTCAGGGGTGTGAATGCTGGGAGCTGCAGGCTTATATTCCAGTGAGGAGTGATGATGATGATCCACTGAAAGTTGAAGGGATAGGAAGATATCATGTTCCTATGGGGAAGAGGAGACCATGCAGAGATGAATCAATCAATGTAAAGATTTGCCTCTTCCCCCAGCCTCACAATAACAGTACACATTATGCATCATCATGCAGCAGAGAATCACAGCATGTATTTGTATCTGCTTGGTGACATGATTGCTATTTCAAGCCTGGACCCCTTTGTCATATAGGATGGTATGTCAGGGAAAGGATTATAGTGTGAGCATGTGGCTGGTGGCCATGCCCCCTGCCATCCCCTCTCCCCATGCAGAAATGTAAGTGGGATAGAATATAGGATGATCCTGTAGCTCCCAGAATCCATGCCTCCGACATACCTCCACTTCTCAGCAACAGCATGAGACAGTCAAGCTGAAGATTCTAGGTCCCATGAGGTGGGGGTCAGAGTGTAGAACAGGTATGATTTTATCAATTCATAAGAGATCTAAAGATCCTAGAACTGCAGTGTACAGCTCTGCTTCATCATGTAGCAGGGCAGGAACTGTACTAAAAAGTTTTTTCTCATTGGAGTTCCCATTTAAATCCAGCCCATATGATATAAAGGCTTGTGGAACAATAAGTCCCAGCAAACATCCTGGATTTAGATTACATCAGACCTCTGTCTGTGTGACACATGCCTGTCATGTACAGTATTGGTGGTATGCCTCACAACTACCACAAGGTGTCTACATAATAGTCCTGAGCTATGCACAAATAACAACAGCCAAAATGTCCTCCAATAACAGCATTATACAATCCTTAAATAATAGAGACAATATATGTCCAAATAAAAACACTATATGGTGACTTTGGAACATTATAAAATCTCCAAATAATAGAGCCAAAATATGCATACAGCCAAAACACAACAGCACTTGATGTTTGGACTTGGGGATGGACCCCCACTCCACTTTTTAACAACCATACATATAGTAAATCATACACTCTAATAAATACACGCCACACATTATTTTGGATGTCAAATGGCCACAGCTTTATTTAAATCACAGGATTACCAATCCCAGTAGGAGTCAGGTGGAGTGCTATTACATTGGGATTCACAAGTACTGTGATATCCCCAGCTGTCTGACATCCAGCATCCGGCCAGACAGCCATAAAGGGGGCGGCACGTATTGGCTGCTATTCGAGCAGAGCCAGTAAGCTTTCAGGGCACCAATGCCCTATTATCCTCACTTCCGTGCTTAACCACTGTGCCCGCCCCAGATGACGTTACCATTACCACATCCTTCAGGCTGGCCACCAAAGCCAAGCCTGCTCACCACCATGAGGTTTTACATCCTCTATTAGTTCAAATTAGTCCACCTTAACTTGTCTGCAACTTCCACCTGACTCCGACCCCGCAAGCCGTGACAGGTTATAAATTCCTACACATGTGACACCATTTGGTAATTTTTCGTTTTTACATGTTTTCCAATTACACCTTATAAAAGATGCCCCTGCACAAGCATAAAGGGGTCAAAATTTAGCACCTTTGACTCACAAAGAGTCATCCTACAGCTCTCAGGAGAGGAAAAACCCCCTGTGGAGGAAACCTCTAGGGAACCATGGCTGAAGGATTGCCCTTCCCTTGGGCTTAAAAGGTTAATGCCAAAATTAACTTTCGTAGAAATTGTATAATTAACATGGTATAATACAAACCAATGCTCATACCACAAATAAATAAGATATTAATAACCATACAAGTAATGGGTAAATATAACAATCCAGATTAGTGACTATCACAGGGCGGGAGGGTGGGTAATGTTTCTTCAAAGAAGTCTCTTGAAAGAATGCCGTCCTTCTCAAAGTAGTGACCCCACCCCTCACCAATGAGTCACCAGGCACACCCATACCTCACTCTCATACATTACTCCTTCCTCTTAAAGCAAGATCTCTTGATAACATCTACACAGACCCTGCCATACAACCAGGCTACAGGAGTTCTGGGTCCACCCCTCGCCACCATCATGTACCCCTTTTGCCTAGGGCTCCGGGGTGTCTTGATGTTTGGACTTGGGGATGGACCCCCACTCCACTTTTTAACAACCATACATATAGTAAATCATACACTCTAATAAATACACGCCACACATTATTTTGGATGTCAAATGGCCACAGCTTTATTTAAATCACAGGATTACCAATCCCAGTAGGAGTCAGGTGGAGTGCTATTACATTGGGATTCACAAGTACTGTGATATCCCAGCTGTCTGACATCCAGCATCCGGCCAGACAGCCATAAAGGGGGCGGCACGTATTGGCTGCTATTCGAGCAGAGCCAGTAAACTTTCAGGGCACCAATGCCCTATTATCCTCACTTCCGTGCTTAACCACTGTGCCGCCCCAGATGACGTTACCATTACCACATCCTTCAGCGGCCACCAAAGCCAAGCCTGCTCACCACCATGAGGTTTTACATCCTCTATTAGTTAAAATTAGTCCACCTTAACTTGTCTGCAACTTCCACCTGACTCCGACCCCGCCACAAAAGAGGCCACTTGACACCTCAATGGACTCGCCCCCACCAACCGTGCCTAGTAAAGCCATCACCAAATCCCCAAGCACAAGACATTAAGTTATATCCGTGCACACCCACAAACCTACATACATTTTTATACACATACAACGACACATACACAAGCAAGTCCATATAAGCATGTCCATATGCACACACATATATACCCACATATATACATACCTAAACATACACACTCATATACCCGTGGGCTTACCTGTATTCATACATAAAAACAACACTTCAGCGATGTCATAAAAAACACTTACAACTAAAAGCAAATGACAAATATATGACAAGAATAGCCCATAAAATAGAATGATATAGGAATGATCTAAGAAAGAGTAAGTGTGCAAACTTATAAACTTCTATGTCATAGAACATCCCTAATAATAAGTAATAACATTCCTAACATCTGGGTATAATGTGATTAACCTATAGGGAAAAACTCTATGAAAGTATTAATAAGCCTCCCACACCCCTTTATTTATTTTAATTGTATTGTCACTTGATAAATATTTCACCCCTCCCTTTTTTTTTTTTCTTTGGCACCTGGAATAGGCATATGTTGTGCTAACTCCTTTAATTACTGTCCCGGTATCCGCTTATATCAAGTGCCCGTACAACATGCAAACAATACTTTTTACCTGGAAAAAGGTGAGGAGGGTCCCAGGAGCTACAAAAAACCTGGCGAAAAACGTCACCAAGTGAATAACCATCCTGTATTACCCCCAGCCACAGCTACCAGCTCAGGGGCACATGTATTGCCGGAAAAACGACCACCATCACGGACTCCTAGAGACCCTCCCCATGAAGAGTCCTAAACCTGGCAGGCACTCCCAAATCATGAGCCAAAATGAGAGTCACATCCACCAAATGTCCAAACCCAACCGCAACATGACCAGTCCATCCCAGATGCTGAACCCGTTTTTTTTTTTTTTTTTTTGGAGCGGAAGTCATTTGTAGCTAAAATTGTCACACCTAAAATTCCTGTTTAACATGACACATATCGCCCCCAGCCATACTACACAGCTCACGGGCACCAAACCACTTCCAGTGGCAAAATAACCACCATGGCTCCCAGGGTATACCCCTGTCCAGAGCCATACCATTGGACACTACCCCAAGTTCCACCAAAAATCCTAGTGCCATAACAATCATCTCAAAATATATCCAGGTGGGATACCTTCTTATGAATTCCCCAATACCACAATATTTTTTATTTTTTTTTATTTTTTTATTTTTTTTTTTTAATATCAACTTCCAGGTCTCCCCTTTTAAGAAATAGAAGTTGATTACAATGATAATCAGAATCCAAACCTCATGATTCTCAAAACTCATGACAGCAATAGACAGAGGGTCCCTGAAGCTACAGATATTATGTTGAACAACACAACTACCTCTTTTTCTCCCCCCCAGCTACTGAGTCCAGCTTGATGGTTCTCCTCCCCAGTTGCTGAGTGCAGCCTGGTGGAGCCAAATTATTCTTGTAGGTATGCAAACTGAATTACCATGTCCCCAGGGCCCATACCATAAAATCGGGGTGGGGGTACAATGAAAAAGTAGTCATATAAGATATATGTATGGATACACACTTTATATATATATATATTTTTTTTTTTAATTTAATATCAGAGGTGGGAGGGGGGGGGTTTAACATCCTGATGATCACTCCTTCACCCTAGGAGACCATATCAGATAGTTATTCCGTCATACCCGGGAGTAGTCCTGTGATGGACCCCACCTCTAAACCAGGAGTCAATACCTGTGACGGTAACACTCCAAAAACCTGGGCGTCACATGTTCCCCTTCCCATACCAGGGTAATACGCCCGAGATAGTTACTCCTATTTACCCAATAATAAGTAGCTTCAAGGACCCGTTGAAAAAGAAAATTACATTTTTTTTTTTTTTTTATAAATCCATGTTCAAAAGAAACAGATCATAAATTGTCTGATCTGATCCCTGGGATAATTGAGGGTAAAGACTCTGTGTACCTATGTATGAGTTAAGAGTGTCAAATCATAGCAGACAACCGTTAATGGTAGAAACTTTGGTCCGTTGGGTGCAGCCAGCGATGGGTGATGCTGTCCTGTGTGGTGTAACCATAAATGAGAGGCTGCCTGCTCCTCTGAATACAGACAGGACTTATTTTCTAGGCACCGCTGCACATAAATGGTAAGAATGAGAACATGTAGCTGTAATGTTAGCAGCCTGCCGCTATAGGTGAACATGCAAAAGACTGTGGAGTCTGTACCCCAGGCCGTCACTCCAGTTACATCCCAACCCTGAGAGTCAGGGCTGAACTGTGCCTGTGATTTCTTCTGCAGAGCTGATAATTCCATAACAGCGGCTGTTTAGTCACATACGTAGCATGAAAAAACCCCATACTACCATAATCTAAACTAAAATGTGGAGGGAGATCCTTGAAGCTAAAAATTTGGCATGTAAAAAATTCCTTCCTAACATAACATACCTTGCCTCCAGCCGTACTACCCAGCTTCAAGGGCACCAAGCCACTACCAGTGGCAAATACTCACCACAGCTCCCAGGGACCACCCCTGTCCAGAGCCAAAATGCCAGATCACCTGTATATTCCATCAGGGAGGGGGACAGTGCACCGGACTCTCCCCTCCCCACACCCATGGCACCAACTTCAAGGATCCCCCTCTGTATCCCAGGAGTCCATAATAACTGAAATGGAGAGAAGGGTTCTTGCAATAAAAAGATCTTGCAAGTAAAAAGTCCAACTTAAAATAACGTATGTTGCTCCCTCCAGCCGTATTACCCAGCTTCAAGGGCACCAAGCCACTACCAGTGGCAAATACTCACCACAGCTCCCAGGGACCACCCCTGTCCAGAGCCAAAATGCCAGATCACCTGTATATCCCATCAGTGAGGGGGGACCGTGCACCGGACTCCCCCCCCACACCACTTTCACCAACTCCAAGTTACCCCCCTCAGTACCCCAGGAATCTATAATAACTGGAATGGGGAGAGGGGTTCTTGAAGGAAAAAAGATCCGGCAAGTAAACATTCCTATGTAAAGTAACATATGTTGCCCCCCAGCCGTGCTACCCAGCTTCAAGGGGCACCAAGCCACTGCCTGTGGCAAGTAACCACCACGGCTCCCAGGGACCACCCCTGTCCAGAGCCAAAATGCCAGATCACCTGTATATTCCCTCAGTGAGGGGGACCGTGCACCGGACTCCCCCCCACACCAATGTCACCAACTCTAAGGGCCCCCGATCTGCTGCAGCATCACACTGGACAGTGTCCACTCACAGACCTGCCTGTGCTGAGCTGGGACCACACATGTCATTGTTTAATGTATGAGAAAAGCATATAGTCATCTCCAAATAGTCCATGATGACCTCTCCGTATATAGCTGAAGTGGAGATCCATTATAAGTCACACATATACAGTATACTGTTGATGACAGATCTCAGTACACAGCCTGATCTGTGTAAAGCTGAAGTGGAGATCCATTATAAGTCACACATATACAATATACTGTTGATGACAGATCTCCGTACACAGCCTGATCTGTGTAAAGCTGAAGTGGAGATCTATTATAAGTCACACATATACTGTATACTGATGATGACAGATCTCCATACACAGCCTGATCTGTGTAAAGCTGAAGTGGAGATCCATTATAAGTCACACATATACTGTATACTGATGAGAGCCAGGATCTGTGTCCATGAGAAATCACTTGCATAGACAGCTTTTCTTCCACAGCAGGATCCATCCATAGCAGAGATAGGGGTCACCTCCAGATCACAGGTATATACCGAGGAGGGATAACAGCAGCTGTGTGCAAGAAAAATATGTGTCACTCTGATCTGTATACGTAAGTATATGGCACCTGCAATTCTACACACAGATCACACACACAGTGAGGAGTGGAAACCTGAACCTTCATGATCCCCCTACACCTTGGTACAGTCCACAGCCAGAGGCTGAGATCACAGCCAGGGCTCCAGACTCCTCACAGGGAGGAGGGGGGAGGAGGGGGGAGGGGAACACACAAACACACCAGAGTCTCAGGAGAATAATACACTGATATGAGTGCAGAATCCAGTCAGACATCCTCCAGCCGCCTTCCCCGACATCTGCAGACTCTTAACATGCAGGAATCCCTGCTCTGTCCTTATACCCAGCTCATATAGAGCCTATGCCAGGCATCGGAAGCCATATTCTGTCCTTATACCAAGCTCACATACAGCCCATGCCAGGCATAAGAAGCCATGCTCTGTCCCCCCACTATAACACAGTGATGCAGGGACCTGTACACAGACATCCTTAATCTAAATCAGCTCCTGAAGTCATGAAGACTGTGTAGAATCCCCCAGACATGTGATATCTCAGCTCTGCCTGCTGTGAGGAACAGGACAGCAGCCACAGTGTGAGGAGAATGTGGCTGCATGGATTCCTGAGGTAATACTGACTCTATATCTGGTGGAGGAGCTGATACTACACTGGTATATGATGTCTGTGGTGAATGAGGTCAGATAATCTATAATGTGAAGTAATAACCCCAGGATAATACTTCCCTGAGTCTGCAGAGGGGATCCTTAATGTTTCTTCAAAGAAGTCTCTTGAAAGAATGCCGTCCTTCTCAAAGTAGTGACCCCACCCCTCACCAATGAGTCACCAGGCACACCCATACCTCACTCTCATACATTACTCCTTCCTCTTAAAGGGAACCTGTCACCTAATCTATGGCCCCTAAACTATCACTACCTGCCCCTACAGACCCTAACTAGCTCCCTAACCATCCCTGGCTGACATAATATGGCTTTATATAAGGTGAAATAAACACTTTATAAACTTACATGATCAGTGCCAGTGGGGCGTTCCTGACAGTAGGGCGGGGTCCCCAGAGCCGCGCTCCCCCCGCCTCGCTCCCTTCCTAATGCCCTAATGGGCGGCATTATCGATTTGAAGAGCGGGGAAGCCCATTGGAATCTTCCCGCCCCGCTCTTCATGACGCGGCCGGAGACCGCGTCATTTCCGGGTCCGCGCATGCGTAGTGCGCCGGGTGAAGCTGACCGGAATCGCAGCGTCGCTAGGCAACGACCGGCGTCTTCGGAAGGTGAGTATCGGCGGCCCCCCCCCCTCCCAAACCAGCCCATATATATGTGTGTGTAATCCACATGTACATATGGATTACACACACACATATATACATTCACTTTGATTAGGCACATTTCATATGTGCATCTATATATATATATAGATGCACATATGAAATGTGCCTAATCAAAGTGAATGTATATATGTGTGTGTGTAATCCATATGTACATGTGGCTTCACCCGGCGCACTACGCATGCGCGGACCCAGAAATGACGCGGTCTCCGGCCGCGTCATGAAGAGCGGGGCGGGAAGATTCCAATGGGCTTCCCCGCTCTTCAAATCGATAATGCCGCCCATTAGGGCGTTAGGAAGGGAGCGAGGCGGGGGGAGCGCGGCTCTGGGGACCCCGCCCTACTGTCAGGAACGCCCCACTGGCACTGATCATGTAAGTTTATAAAGTGTTTATTTCACCTTATATAAAGCCATATTACGTCAGCCAGGGATGGTTAGGGAGCTAGTTAGGGTCTGTAGGGGCAGGTAGTGATAGTTTAGGGGCCATAGATTAGGTGACAGGTTCCCTTTAAAGCAAGATCTCTTGATAACATCTACACAGACCCTGCCATACTACCAGGCTACAGGAGTTCTGGGTTCACCCCTCGCCACCATCATGTACCCCTTTTGCCTAGGGCTCCGGGGTGTCTTTATGCTAAATAAAATAGAGCCAAAATGTAATGAAATTATAAAATTGTACTACTCCCAAATAATAGAGCTAAAATGTGCTTACTACATAGCATCAAACAATGTCTAAATGATAGAGCTAACATTTGCTCATAAAACAGCATCAAATGATGGGGTGAAAAGGTAAATAAAGTCTATCTCAAAGCAACTGCACTTGCACCTAACCGGTTCCTGTACAGACTAGGTTTCCTAGCTGTATACACATTAGCGGCTCCTGCACAGGCTGGGATATCCTTAGCCCCAACACTTGGAGACCCATAGACCTACCTGCCTGAATGCCGGAAAAAGGTAAAGTAGCTACTGCAAGTTAGGATAACCTCCTACAACCTGACTAATACAGGGGAGTTTGTTAATTAAGTGAGACAGCCAAAGAGCAAAAACCTAGCAAGTTTCTGTCTGCCAGGAAAACTTCTTAGCAGTGGAGGATGGAACTCCTGAGCAGGATCCATATAAAATAAAGTCAGCAAAAAAGGAAAGCATCAGGAAGGTATAAATAGCCACATCCGAAATGTGATAGGACAGAGTAATAGATCAAATAAACAACACCTGATGACCCCAAACAAATAGGATAGAAGCAAAGGTAGAAGACAATAAGCACCTGGACAGGAGATGACTATACTGTGGCTCAGTGGATCAAATCTTGAGGCATAATAGCAACACTGTACTTTGTCCAAATAATTGGACAACTACTACATATGATGAAGCCTCCTGGACGATGGTGGCTTCATGGCAGTTTTTCCTTTTACTCTGTTACATATATTCATGAAATATCCAAATGTCAGCTGTCTTTCACTCCCCGGACAGTTGCACTTTTGTGCTCTTAGCTGTTCAGCTTTTTGATTGAAGCGGTAGATTTACATTTCTGCTCACATTTGCAGAGAGTTCTTTTGCTTTACATTCATAGAGAATACAACAGGCGTAACACCGCTCTGCCCTGTGTTCACACTCAGGTGATATTATATACTGTATATACTGTACATCTATAATATGTAATAATTTTGGATTTGCTAAAAATTCTCATATGCACAAAATAAGTTTATTATAAAGCAATTCAAGATTCAAGCAACATATTTGGAGTTGACTAACAAGACAATGCATGCCTATAATTGTTTTTGCTTCAGCAGACGTTTGGCCTGGCGTGTTCAGTGGTGCTCCTGAATGTAATTACAGTGATATATCACTGTCAAACTATTGTCTCTCGGATAGGTGCTCATACTGTGCTCGGGAAGGCTGTCTAACTGTCATCGAATATGGTGCTCAGACGTCAGCCTCTACACAGGGCAACCAAGAAAATCAATCTTGCAGCACATACTAGGTGATTGAACTCTTGGCTCTTTAGCAAGTATGTATACAGTTCTTCTTACATAACGAGTAGACTTTGCAACCTGTTATAATGCACAAATCATTCATTTATATTTTATTAAAGATGGAAAAGATTCATCTTTATTTATTTTCTGGTTGACACAAAGTCATAGGTCAACTGAAGCAACAAACTACAGCTACTTTTTAAAGGGGTTAACATATCGATGACCTGTTTTAAAGAGAAGTTATCAATATCCAAACAGTGGGGGTCTGAAAACTAGGCATTCTGTTATGACTAAGCCCCTCCACTCACACGGGGATGAACAAACCAGGGGAGATGCATGGTTAACCACTGGTCCCTATACAGACTAGGAATACCCTAAACCTGACCCTGTTTTGTGCTGCCTGACCGCAGAGATTAAGGGAAAAAGGAGAAAAAAGACCTCTGTATATAAGATAAGATAAGATAAACTTTATTGATCCCGGAGGAAATTACAGTATTACAGCAGCAGAACAAAGATCAAGAACATTTCACACTTTACAAAATAAGTCTATATGGACAGCAGATGTGGGTAGACATATGAAGCGCACAACCAGACAGGAGTATATGCTGGTGATTTTTATTTGTGATCAAACATGGTGAGGGCTACGCAGAGACCCAGGTTATAAACAATTAAAACCAATTTGGTCCGGACCATCACAAAGTGCTGTATATATTTTGTCAATGCACCAAAATACACAATTAGTATTACATCAGGAAAGAAACGGTACCCGAAGTTACGCCACTGGGGGACAGCCCAACGCGTGTTGCCCGGAGGCTTCGTTGTGTTACCACTAGTGATGAGCGAGCATGCTTGGCGCTACTCGTTACTCGCACGAGTATCCCTGTACTCGTTATGTACGGCGAGCGCCTTAGATTGTTAATAGACAATATTTTTCAAGCGTTAGGATGCACTTTATTATGAGATGCACCCCCTTATAGACATTAGAAAATTCAAAGAATACCTAATGACGTAAGTAAGCAGAGTGGTCAATATCACCAGGAGTCAATGAAATGATACAAATCTAATATATAAAGCTGAATGTGTGTGTGTATGTATGTGTGTATGTATGTCCGGGATTGGCATCTACACCGTCGCAACTACAGCCACAAAATTTTGCACAGTCACACGTCTGGACCCCGAGAGCGTCATAGGCTATGTTGTGAGGCGAAATTGTAACCCTGCGCGTTCCAGTTCACCAAACAATTTTGCCCCTATCTACATAATGGAGAAAAAGTTAATGAAAAATCGACAGCTGTCAGATATAGCTACAAAATTTTGCACAATCACACGTCTTGATCCCTAGAGCGTCATAGGCTATGTTTGTGAGGCGAAATTTTAACCCTGCGCGTTCCAATTCACCAAACAATTTTGCCCCCATCTACATAATGGGGAAAAAGTGACAGTTACCAGTTGACAGTTGTGAATGAGAGGGGCTTAATGATAGCGCCAAAGACTAACAGCAAATACCAGCATATAGTCACTAAGGTGGGGCCCCAACATGAGATATTCACCACGTACGGGGACATGTATACACAACACACGCACACAAAGAGTAAAAGCAAGTGTATATTCGCTAAGGTGCAGCCCCCATATTGGATACTCACCACGCATCCGAACAAACACACACATCACAAAGAGACACACACAACACAGAGACACACACACACCCACGGGGACACACACCCTATAGCGACACATGCACTCACCCCACATGGACACACACAGACACACACACCACACAGACCCCCCCACAGGGACACACACACATAGCCACCCTATAGGGACACATGCACTCACCCCACAAAACACACACACACACCACAAAGAGACACACACACGCCACACAGACCCCCCCCCCACAGGGACACACACACATACACACCCAATAGGGACACATGCACTCACCCCACAGGGACGCACACACACCACAGAGAGACACACACAACACAGAGACACACATACCCCACACAGACCCCCCCCACAGGGACACACACACATACACACCCTATAGGGACACATGCACTCACCCCACAGGGACACACACACACACCACAAAGAGACACACACAACACAGATACACACACACTACACAGACCCCTCCCACAGGGACACACACATACACACCCTATAGGGACACATGCACTCACCCCACAGGGACACACACACACTACAAAGAGACACACACAACACAGATACACACACACCACACAGACCCCCCCACAGGGACATACACACCCTATAGGGACACATGCACTCACCCCACAGGGACACACACCCCAGGACACACACACACCACACAGACAGACACAGATGTGCACAAATCACCTCACACAACTCGCCTCATACGTGTGCTATCTTTAATTTCCAAACATAAACATGTGATTAAAAACAGCCAATGTGCAACACATGTGCCATATAGGGAATTAAGGCAGATGTCAGTCACATGAGCTGTCTATTATGTGTATGTGTGAGGTAACATATACTGCCTGGCCAGGGGGAGGGTTTACTGTTGGCTGGAGATTTATTAGGCTGCCTATAGCAATCAATCACAGCTCAGCTTCTATTTTCCTACAGGTCATTAATATGACATATTCAAATTCTATTTTGTTATAGCTAACATCAGTTATTTATTAACCCGGGCGTAGCCGGGTACTACAGCTAGTAAATTTATAAAGAGGTTATAACCAGATTTACAGTCAGCTCCTGAAAATGTTTCTCTGCAGCTTTCACAAATGCACACAACTCTGCAAATGATAAAACACTGATGTATGTACTGTAAATGTATACAAAACTCTGCTGCATACACAGGTTTGTTGCATACACACTCATAACGTAGCTGCACACACATACATACACACACTTCAGCTGCATGAACACATTACTATCTCAGATGCACACACACAGCTTTGTTGCATATACATAAAGATAAGGCTGTGGTCACACATAGAAATCCGTTTTTGGAAGTGATTTTCATCACCAATCCGTTTTTTTCTGGGTGCTTTTTGAGCCTCCTGCACTCCTGAACGTTTTTGGACTTTTCATTAAAAAAAACGCATGCGCGAACGCATGCGCAAACGCAAGTGCGTATATGCCATGCGTTCGCGCATGCGTTTCCCATAGGGCCCCATGTTAAAAAAAAACGCATGAAAACGCATGCGTTTTTTAACTGATGCCAAAAACGTTGCTAGCAACGTTTTTGACTCAAAAACGGACAGGGCAATGTTTGGAGCTCCAGAGAAAAACGGACAGGGTGTTTATTACATCCAATCCGTTTTCTGTCAGTTTTTGGACTTAGAAAAAAAAAATGAGAAAACTGAAGCCAAAAACGGACTGAGGGCTTATGTGGAACCCCAGCCTAACTCAGATGCAAGCACACAAACACTGCTGCAAACATACAGCCATAACTCAGCAGCACACACATCTCTGTGCATACAAACATACTTACAGCTCAGCTGCGCACACAAACAGCTCTGCTGCATACATAGACTTCTAAACAGGGGCGTAACATAGACTTATAAACAGGGGTGTTACCAGGGTCACAGGGGTCGCAAGTGCGACTGGGCCCAGAGTTACAGGGGCCCAGCGCCAGCCAACCCCTGCGACTCAAGCGACTGCTTCACATGGATGTGCGTCCCGAGAACAAGCATCCATGTCACTGCGCGGCACTCTGTCTGGCCAGTTCACAGCTGCCGGAGGACTGGTAGGCACTGTCTGTTCCTTTTAAATTCCTGCAGCCGCTGCGTGCAGCACTGTGATAAGGTCATCACAGACAGGACGCTGCTGCCGGCAGGAGCGATAAGGCTAGGGTCACATGAACGTTTTCGGCTCCCTCAGGGGGTAGCGCTAAAAACGTAGACTTTGGCAGCAATAACGCAATGCTAACGCCATAGTAGCACCGCATTAACAATGCTAATGTTAACCTATGGGGAGGCGGACCTTACCGCGGCTCCAACGTTGCCATCTCGGTGAAATCTCGCGTTATTTCCTAATGCTAGCAAAGACGCTTCCGAAAGCATATATGTACCATGCGTTAACGCATGCGTTTCCCATTGAGTCCGATGTTAAAAAAAAGCTGCATATTGCTCTTTTTGGGTGCACTTGCGAAAATGCATAGCGTCAAACTCATTGCACTTTTGCAATGCGTTTTTTGCATCGGAGTCTATGGGTGCGTTAACGCATGCGTTTTTCAACATTTGAACATGAAAATAACACATGCATTTAGCAAACGCTTGACGCTAGTCTGACCTAACCTCACTTTACTTCCCAGTTTCCTCAAGTCATGTAACTTTCGATTTGGTAGCAATGAAATATTCCTGCAAAATCAAGCACATAGGCTCAAATTTGATGTGATCCGCTCTTCTCTAGCTCAAGGACAACAACCTGTTGGCATAAACTGCCTTCCGATAGAACATTCTTAGATTCAAACATTTTCTATTAAGGCAAATTAATTTCCCGCTTACAGCAAAACCTTTGAACATTTCCTTTTAAAACTTTACGTACAGCTAGCAAACTAAGGGGTTAAAAACCTCGTAAATCCTTGAACGCCAACGCCGCCAGCAAATGAGCGTGGAAGGTCCCTTCACAGCCCTTAATATCTTTTTCCATTCCTAAAGAGCCATTTAAATCAATGAAGGTGTAAAAATGATCACTGGCCCATAATGTAGATGTTTCAGGTTTTTCTCCCTGCCATGCCAAGCGGCTGACGATGCTGCCAGTCTGCATTGTACGTGCCCTACTTTCTCCACACTGGCTCTCCTCCAAAGTCATTTCTTTCGAGTAGGCAGAACACCAAGCTTCTACTTTCTCTCTGTCTCGTTCCTTTCATTCAGTCCTGGTTAGTTTAAGGAAGGTCACAATTCTATGAAGCTATGTAAAGCCCTATTTATTTTTAGATTTTCTTCTTATTTTTGCCAGAATTTACAATTACGGTGTTTTACGTGTCTCTCTAATGATAGAAGACATGGCTCAGGAATATATCAGCCCGATATACTGGAGAGCGGCCAGAGGAATTGGCTGTGGATTTCATGGTCTTTGTATGACGGGGAAAAGGCTGATCCTGAAGTTAACGCGATTTATAAGGGGCATCTGCACATTCATTATGAAGCTGAAAGTTCTTAGGAAAAATAACAGATGGCCATTAAAATGGTAAAAAATAGGAAAGTAGTGAGGAATGAATATTTAAAAATGGGCAGAGGGAAGTAATTGGCAGTGAAAATGTTGGATATAAAATAGCATGTAAGTAATAGGAAAGGTATAATGGGGACTATGGGGAGTGAAGATTAATAAATATAGGCAGACTTTGGTGCAATAGTGTATTGTTTTGCATCGGAATGTGCAACCCATATTTCTTAATTAAACTATGCTAAGCATGGTCTAACAATAAATAAATAATGATAATAGTAATAGTACATATACTGTGATGGGGTTACTCCCTCTACTTGTTTCACAAGATAATGACCGGAACACTTTAAATTTAAAAGTCCAATTGGTTTATTCAACTTCACGTTGGCTGCTCTCCAGGAACAAAACATGAGCCTTCCTTCAAATTCACAGGGATACACAGTCCGTTTAACTCACGGGTATGCCCACTCAGGTTTAGTACACCTATCCACAGAAGTATCCCAGTGGAGGTGTCTCAGCCTTCACTCAGTGACCCCAGTCAGTATATACAACTCCTTCTGAAGGTATGGCAGCCTCCAAACACTGACCATGTGCCAAAGAAACAGACACTATTATAAATGAGACACACACATGGGTAGATGTATGTGGATAGCCAGACCCACCCATCTCTCTATCTGTAAAACCAGTCCCTTAATGCCTTAACAAGTCTCATTGCACTACAGGTTCCAGAGTAGACATCCAGGTTTACATCACAGAGGACAACCACCTTTATGATACATACGAGCCATTAGCAATGCACCCGGTCACCATCTTATTATAAATACACACACACATATATATACAGTATATATAAATATATATATATATATATACATATATATATATATGCACACACACTGTATATATATGCACACTCACCTAAAGATCCACTGCCCTTTTCTCTGTAATAGTATTAGAGTCGCCCACCAGTCTCCTTTGTTTCTCTTCTCTTTTGCATGGTGCATTACCATGATAGCAACAGGAGAGCAGTAGGAAAGAACAGATTTCTTTTTTAACCACTCTGGGCCCAGTGTAAAGGAAATCTGTCAGCAGACAGCAGTGTGATGTATGGACAAGTACCTTAATTCAAGCACTATATTACTTACTGGGTGCAGCAGTTGTGATAGAATCACAGTTTTCTCTGTGGCAGATCTATCAGAACTCACAATGATGAGTCCTGTATAAACCCGCCCATATCACTGATTTACAGCTCTTTGTGTACACTGTATATTGACAGAAATCTGCTTAGCAGTGATGAGGTGTGATTGGACTGCGAGGCATGAAGGCAGATTGCCATGCAGTGATAATCTCTTGCTAATAAATCAGTCCAGTAAGTAAAACATCCTTGTAATCATGTATTTTTCTCCTACATTATGGTGATCTCAGATAACATAGCAATCACCCGGTTATAGTTTCCCTTAAACAAAATTAGGATGGCCATTCTTTTTAAAGTAGCATCAGTACTGGAACCCATACAAAATGCTGTGGAATATTTTGGCACTATATTATCAACACGTATAAATAATAAGACGTACGATTCACATTGTTATGGTGCTGTACAGTCAATACAAGATGCAGAGCTGCAGTACAAAAGATGGCAGTAAAACTAATTCTGTAAAGGCAGAGGAGTAGCTTTGGTAAGGAGCAAATGAACTGTGCGTCTTGGGTGTTGTGAGCCATGATAATGACAACAAGCCACTTGGCTTTGTTTGGGGATTTGGGCAGCACATTGGGAACTCTGGACAACATATTGGTCCTTTTGTGGGCAAAGTTGGTTTTAAAGAACATGGGACCATAGACAAAAAATAAATTATTACTTTCAAAGGAATAATGTTAACTAAATTTGTTGAAAAATTAGAGCGGACACCAAAGATTAAATAATATGTTCACTCCTCCTAGAGATTACTTATAGGGACTATTTTCTTTAAGTCTCTGTTATACACATACTTAATCCAACACAGATAAGGGGAAAGAAATATCTCACAGTTGCCGCATCTACACCCTACTGGTTCCTGTACAGACTAATATCCCTAACTGTGCTACACCCTTATGGTTCCCGCACAGACTGTAATATCAATAGCTGCACAACTAGAAAGTCACAACTTGTACCTAGATTGCAAAGTATTCACTGAGCTCAGGGAGACCAATCCAAGAAAACACTGCGGGCAGCTGGCTAAAGCGCTCAAACACAGTGAATTCCTAGGCACATTGCCCCCTGGGAAATATGTATATGCAAATAGAATCTGTGGAGCCTCGGTTAGGAGTCTCAAACACTGGACTAACCGAGGCTCCACAGACTCTATTTGCATATTCATATTTCCCAGGGGGCAATGCGCCTAGGAATTCACTGTGTTTGAGCACTTTAGCCAGCTGCCCGCAGTGTTTTCTTGGATTGGTCTCCC
Source organism: Allobates femoralis (assembly GCA_033576535.1). Lineage (NCBI taxonomy): Eukaryota > Metazoa > Chordata > Amphibia > Anura > Aromobatidae > Allobates > Allobates femoralis. Next base: position 10,377,341 of record JARQOC010000009.1, read on the forward strand.
TGAGATCAGTGAATACTTTGCAATCTTGGTCTACTAGGCCTTGCTCCCACCTAGCCAGAATCCTACTCCACACTGATGAGGGGCAACACCCCGAAACAGCTGTATGTGGATGGATACCTGGCCTCGGTATTCCCTTGTCATATCTGTAAACTTGTAAAAGAGTTGGATATTGACTTAAAGGGCCATTTCATTTGGTGGTTATGGTAGTCTCCGCAAGGAGCCACCCCTTGGCTGGGTCCTTCCCTGGAGGGATATATGGCTAGTCCTGTGTTTGAGACTCCTAACCGAGGCTCCACAGACTCTATTTACAACTTGTACCTGACTGACATAAAGGACATCGGTTTGGTCACATACCTCCTGAGGACCAGGATATAACACTCTACAAACCAAGATAGTGAAAATGTGGAGAGATATACAGGTATCAAAAATGAGGAAACATAAAACACATGCACAAAGGAGAAATTATAAATGCGAGAAGGGGTTACCTCCTACAAACCTAAGAACAAACAAAGGAAAGGTGTAAGTAAGACAAATGAGAAAGCACAGAGCAAATGCAACACTGGTCTGTCTATAAAGCAAAATACCAAGCAGCAGGGGTGGAATTCCATAGCCAAACCTCAGATGGAAATACTATATTCAGGGGAAAGCTGGTGTCAGGAGAGTTTAAATAGCTCCAACTGGGATGTGATAGGACAGAGACAATGAGGAACTGAGAACAGGTGATAACGGCACACCATAGGAAGAAGAGCAAATATTAAAGTAAACAGACAACCAGCATTTGCTCATCAAGGAAGGAAACTGACCATGCACCACAAGGTCACAGGATCAAATCCCAAGGCATGGCAGGCTTTTCTTGAATTTTGGCACCTAGGCAGTTACCCGATTTGTCACCCCTCCATCTCAAAACTGGCACTGTAGTAAAGACTTTTGTTAACTCTGTGAAGCGAGGTCATGACATTGCAGGAACTCTTGCTTTCACTTACTCTTACACATTAAACATTTCTGCAAAGTACAAGCTATGACAAGGCCAGGTTCTTGTCATTGTGGATCAGAGGTGAACATGTTACATCTGCTTGGAGAAACATCACACCTCACTGTTGGACTGGCTTTCACTGAAAAATGTTAAATGTGCTCCAGAAAGGTTATTCTCTAATAATAACATATTGGCCTTGATACATTCTACATCTGGATTGCATTACATGCATTTCTATAAAGTACATTAGTCAGAATGTGCTTTTTATATAAAGAGAAGGTGCCAAACACATGTAAGTTATACTATAAGCCATAAGTGAAAGATATGAGTGGCCAAAATAAGGTGACTATTTACATTCTTCACTTGGAATCTATGCTTGACATCGAAGATGATATTTGTGCATCACCAGACTTGGCTGACGGAGGCGTAACTGGTCTCGATTGTCTTGGCCTCTAGAGATTGCAGTAAGTGTCCACATTTATGAATGGTAGCTTCTTAGTATGTACTGTAGATACATTGGGTGATGTGTTTTTGGTTTCTCCATGTATGAAATCTATGCAATGTTGCTATTCTTGTTTTTGGTTTCTCCAGATTTGCCCAACCATGCCAATTCTTAATTTTGGTTAAAGACTTAAATTTCTCAAGAAGCTTAAATTCAATATATCAGAGCATGCTGATAAACCCATTACCAAGATGCAATTTACACCACAACACATAGAGAAATGAAACATAAATCTCTCGTGGCAGAGTATTACAAAATTATGAATTTGTTACAAGTTAAATAAAAGGTAATAGAAGACAGATCAATAGCAAAATAATTGATGGACTGGAACTCATATAACAACCATTGACTGGCCAACATACAAACCATTGGTGGCTAACATATAAACACATATGGCATAGACATCTCCAGACAGATTATCACAAATTCATTTTTTCTTCTCAAGGTTTTATGGCACTCATCTATGGATACATTAAAGCAAAAGGAAAAGTAAAGAAGGATACCGCTATATAGGATTGCATTATTTGGACACTGTTGGTCATCATGTTGTTGGGTTATGTGAGGTCTAGTCAGTGATTTCTTGTTTTGCAACACCCCATAGTGTGACGAGGCTAACCAATGGTGGAAGATAGAGATGGGCGAGTCCGAAAAGACTCGGAATCGCAAGACCCCAACGAGTCCGAGTCAAGGACTCGGGACTCGTTGCGAGTCCAGCGAGTCCAATGTTAATGAATAGGGACCCGAGTAATAGCGAATAATGACATTTACAACTCGCTGATGTGTCTCTGAAAGTGTGCGAGTCCAAACTCGCTGGTTTTTCTCTTATTTTGAGGCTTGTAGCCGATGATGCGAGGGAAGGGATTCTCCAGCACACACCATGGTTTAAGGAAACAGGAAGCGAGTCGCGCTGACAGGCGCACACACAGAGCGATCCATTCATCAGTGCAATCATGGCAGCAGGACGTGGCATGGTGAACACGCTGCGTCTTATTGCACTTGTGGAGGCTCGTCCATTTCTATGGCTCCCTACAGATCCTGAGTATGGGGATACGACCCTAATTAATACAGCCTGGAGAGAGATCGCCCAAGAGATGTTCCCTGCGTTCCATCGGAGTGACCATGAGGAACAGAGCAATCTAAGTAAGTTAAATGAGTTCACACGTTATATATTGCATTTACTGTATATATACTCGTGTATAAGCCGACCCGTGTATAAGCCGACCCCCCTATTTTTGCCCCGAAAAACTATGAAAACATATTCACCGCCATCCTGGTATACAGCGGCTATCACTGGTAGACAGCCCCCCAGCAGAGTATACACCTCCCCCTGCAGAGTATACAGGCCCCCAGCTGGGTATACATGCCCCCATATTGTCGTATACAGGCAGGGGCGGACTGGCCCAGGTGCCACGGGTCATGCGGCTGCAGGAGCATGAATAATCCGCATGTCCCTGAAGCAGCAGGCGGAAATGGAAGCTCCTGGCCGCGCGATGACGTCATCAGCACGCGGCTGCGTCCGGGAGTGAGCGTCTGTGAGTGGCGTGCGGCTGCGACTGTTAGCGAGCGGCTGTGAGGAGCGCGAGGCTGCGGCTGGGAGCGAGCCATAGGATAATGCGGGAGCTGCGGTGACTGTGAGGCGGCCGCCAGTCATCACCCCCCCCACCCCCCGTCCTCACCTGTGTCGGGCCAGTGAGGGAGGGTTGCGACCCAAACTGTAGGGTGCCAGTCAGTCCCTGTATACAGGGCCCTCAGTGTGTGTACAGGCCCCCCCAGCAGTGGGTATACAGGGCCCCCAGCAGTGGGTAGACAGTGGCCCAGTGGGTTTACAGGGCCCCCAGCAGTGGGAATACAGGGCCCCCATAGCAGGGTATACAGGACCCTGAATGTGTTATCATGCTCCACCGCATAGTTGCCTATATTTGGATGGGCTCACAACAGTACAATGAGTTTAATGTCTGATCCTCCTGGCTCTTTCGGCCAAGGGGTTGGGTGTATATAAATACCACTAATGACCAGAGTCTGGTGCCCGCACTATTACATTCTCTATGCGTTGACATGTGTCCTGCCTCATTTGTGATTGTGGCCACGTGAGCTCAATGTCCGTAATGCTGTTGATGATGTTCCACACTGTCGTGTCACTGTGCCTTGTATACACATTACACACACAAAATGAATAAAATGTTATTGTTGATTTGTACACATACTTTTGTTGTTTCAAATATTACACATCTCTAAACCCGGTTTCAAATCATTTCACAGTTGACCATCTTAAAAAACGGTGGAGGAGCTGCCGGGACCAGCATAAGAAGCAGTACCGGCAGTACTCAGAGAGACAACCGGGAGCCGCTCCATTGCTCAACCACTACCACTTTTATGACCGGCTGTCCTTCCTTCACCCGGTGGCCCGTATGCCAAGGTATGTGTCTGCAGCACTGTTGTGTACATTTAGTATTATTTATAAATATATACATTAGTTTCCATTTTGGCTCTGTGGGTAGCAGAGTATACAGGCGGGTCTGAGGTAGCAGAGTATACAGGCGGGTCTGTGGGTAGCAGAGTATACAGGCGGGTCTGAGGTAGCAGAGTATAAAGACGGCTCTGTGGGTAGCAGAGTATACGCAAGTACAGGCGGGTCTGTGGGTAGCAGAGTATACAGGCGGGTCTGTGGGTAGCAGAGTATACAGGCGGGTCTGTGGGTAGCAGAGTATACAGGCGGGTCTGAGGTAGCAGAGTATACAGGCGGGTCTGTGGTAGCAGAGTATACAGGCGGGTCTGTGGGTAGCAGAGTATACAGGGGTCTGGAGCGGTATCCCGGGGTAGCAGTTGGGTAGCAGAGTATACAGGCGGGTCTGAGGTAGCAGAGTATACAGGCGGGTCTGTGGGTAGCAGAGTATACAGGCGGGTCTGAGGTAGCAGAGTATACAGGCGGGTCTGTGGTAGCAGAGTATACAGGCGGGTCTGTGGGTAGCAGAGTATACAGGCGGGTCTGAGGTAGCAGAGTATACAGGCGGGTCTGAGGTAGCAGAGTATACAGGCGGGTCTGTGGGTAGCAGAGTATACAGGCGGGTCTGAGGTAGCAGAGTATACAGGCGGGTCTGAGGTAGCAGAGTATAAAGACGGCTCTGTGGGTAGCAGAGTATACAGGCGGGTCTGTGGGTAGCAGAGTATACAGGCGGCTCAGTGGGTAGCAGAGTATATAGGTGATGAGAATAGGGTTAATAGATGGTGCTACAGTGTTGGGGCGTGCTAGAGGGAGCAGAGATCCGATTACTGCCATCATTTCTGACCTTATTAAAGATAGCGGCCGCAGCTAAATGACATCATGGCAAAGGTAAACATGGGGTGTGGTTAGCTGCAGGAGGTTAGTGAGAGGTGTGGGTTGTTTGGCAGAGGGCGTGGTGTGGGCGTGGTGAGCGCGGCTCCAGCGTCAGATACGCTGCGAGCGCGGAACCGCGGCACATCTCCAGGAGCAGAGGACGTGTCCGGTACGTCCGTAGCCCCCGGCCTCCCCGTTGTCCGCACACACAGCCCCGCTGTGACCTCTGCAGTGTCACAGGCCCCGGCGGGCGTCTGTCATCTCCTCCTGACACTGACCTCCTCCTGATTTGATTGTCTGTGTTGTCCCCCCCCGCTGTCAGCATCAGTGATCTGCTAAGACCTGTGGGTGCACAGACGGGGGAAGTACAAATGCCAGCATGCCGGGGCGGATTGGGCGCTGTGAGGGGCGCAGGTCTTGCTGTGAGCGGAGGGCGCGAGGCCGCTAGAGAAAACGCTATAGCGGCTGTGTGAGTTAAGCGTCTGCGGCTCGCGAAGGCGCATACGCGTCTCCGCTCGCAGTGACGCTAAGGAGTTTGGGATTAGGCTACAGTGCCGGAATTTCAAACTCCCGATTATATAAATAGATTATATATATATATAATTGTATACCTTTCAACCCCTTCCCTGCTTTATATAGATGATATAAGCTAAAAGTTTTGTGAATTAAGTATGTCAAGTAAAAAGTGAAGTCAGGGGGACTTTTTTTTTTTCATGTGAACCATTGGTGTTATTGATCGTCTAGATTAGATGGGATGGGGGGGGGTGGGTGTTAATCAGGGGTGAAAAATTATGTATTAGTATGGAATTAGCAAAGAAAGTCACGTATTCCTTTATGTTATGTACAGTTGGTTATTCTTTCATAATAATAACAAATATCTGATTAATAATACACAGATACACAGAGTCTAAAAAGCGTGCAACTTAATGTTTGACCTATGTTTTTGTTTCCAAATGCAATGCATTCACCAAATTTTTTTTTACTTTACCCACAGAGAAGCTTACTACAGAGGGCGGCGTGCTGTGAACCCTCCACCGCCAAACAGAAGGCGGCGTGGAGAAAACCCACCACCACCACCACGGCCGGCGCCACCACCACCGCCGCCGCCACCAGCACCAACACCACCACCACCGCCGCCACCAGCACCAGCACCACCACCACCGCCGCCACCAGCAGCAGCAACACCACCACCGCCGCCACCAGAACCAACACCACCACCGCCGCCACCAGCACCAACACCACCACCGCCGCCACCAGCACCAACCCCAGCTTTGGGCATGTCCGGCCGCAAGAGGAGGAACCTGGATGCCCACCTCACACCAGCCATGGTCTGATCCCGGGGTCACCTAATAGACGGCGTGCACAAAGTAATGCTGACTTTGCCCACAGTCTGATACCATTCCTGGACGAAATTCCATTTCACAGGCTACTGCGGGCAAGGTCAGCATTACAGATTGTGCTTGACGCCAGTCGCCCACCAAACCACCCAGGTGAGGTTTTCAATTATTTGGAGGGGTGGCAACTCAGACACTACAACCTACAAGACAGGCCCACACCCCGGGACAGCCATGTGCCACCCCAGAGGCCTGTACCTACCTTTCCACAATGGCCACCTAACAGGGACCTACCATTTTTCCCCACACCGGCCCAGAGGATCCACCCTCAAGGGTTGCCGGAGGCCATTCATGGGGCCCTTGACCTCTTGCAGGACCAGGGTGACGGTGTCACTTTACTGGCAAGGCCGGAGGATGCGGCAACCTACCAGCAGCTGTAGACCCCTTTTTTTTTTTTTTTTATTTTGTGTTCATGTGCATTGCACAATTTCTTTGTTATTATTTCTTATATTTTCCTGTTTACAAAGTTGTACCAAAAAAAAAAAAAAAAAAAAAAAAAAATTCTGACATTTTTACCATTATGGCGGAATAATACCCAGTTTACAAAAACTGCTTTGTGTCTGTCTTTTTTCAGGGAAAGGATGTGTAGGTTGTTTTGTGGGTGGGCTTAAAGTCATCATCATTATAATTATTATTTATTTATATAGCACCGATAGGTTCCATGGCGCTTTACATGAGGATAAGGTACACAAGGAGAAGTACAATAAACATAGACAATAAGGTCATAGAGGTACAACAGGAGAGGACCCTGTACGCGTGGGCTCACATTCAACGAGGGGTGGGTGGGGATACAATAGGGTGGGGAAGGTGTCGGTCGTGGGCGTGTAGCGGGTGTCATGGCAGGTTGTAGCCTGTCGGAAGAGGTGAGTCTTTAGGTGTTTCTGAAGTTCCAGGGTAGGCGAGTGAGTGATGAGGTGGGGCAGCGAGTTACAGAGCATGGTTGATGCCCGGGAGAAATCCTGTATGCGGTTGTGGGAAGAGGAGATGAGGGGGGAGTGTCGGAGAAGTTCTTTGGATGAACGCAGGTAGCGTGAGGGATGGTATCGGGAGATCATGTCGGAGATGTATGGTGGGGATAGGTTGTGTAAGGCTTTGAATGTCATGATCAGTGTTTTAAAGTGAGCTCTCTGTGGGGCGGGGACCCAGTGAAGGGCTTGGCAGAGGGTGTAGACAGGTGAGTAGCGTGAGGACAGATGGATTAGTCGGGCAGCAGAGTTTAGTATAGATTGGAGAGGTGCAAGAGAGTTGGCAGGGAGGCCTGTGCGAAGGAGGTTCCAGTAGTCAAGGCGGGAGATGATGAGGGCATTAATGAGTGTTTTAGCTGTGTCAGGGTTGAGTAACGAGCAAATTCTTGAAATATTTTTGAGTTGGAGTGACAGGGACTTGGTTAGGAACTAGAGGTGGGGCTTGAAGGAGAGGGATGAGTCAAGGATTACCCCGAGACATTTGGCGTGGAGGACAGGGGAGAGAGAGCATCATTAGCAAGTACTTTACGGACCGCATGGAGCATGAAGTCACCTTGGTTACTAAGTGTAAAATCATGACTCCACAGACAAATGTTGCTGACAAATAAACAGTGCCTGTGTTTGGGGGGTTACTTAATGCCTCGCTATGGCAACAAGACTAGGAACACACATGTGAGAGGCTGGGACATCTACTTGCTACACATCGCGTCTACGCGTTTTCTACAGAGCGTACAGTGGGACCTTTCTCCAGGCTCCAGCAGGATGATAGTCCAAGCAATGCCCACGATGCAAGCATAGGCTTGTTGCCTAAAAAAATTAGCTGAAGGGGCTTCATATACATTTTTTTCAGAAAGCAGGGTGCTTGGCCCATACAATAGAATTGCTTGTACTAGGAGCATAGTACATGCAATGCCCACGATGGAGGCATAGGCTTGGTGCCTGGAAAAATTAGCCCAAGGGGCTGTTTTGCATTTTGGGTATAAATGCAGGCCTAAGGGCCATGTTCAGCTTGTTAGGCTGGTGCTGGGGTGTTTCTAAAAAATTAGCCTCTAAGGGGCCTGTTTTGCATTTTGGGTATAAATGCAGGCCTAAGGGCCATGTTCAGCTTGTTAGGCTGGGTGTTTCCAAAAATTAGCCCAAGGGGCTGTTTGCCATTTTTCGTGTAAATGCAGGCCTAAGGGCCATGATCAGCTCTTAGGCTGGGTGTTTCCAAAAATTAGCCCAAGGGGCTGTTTGCATTTTGAGTTAAATGCAGGCCTAAGGGCCATGATTCAGCCTTTTTAGGCTGGGTGTTTCCAAAAATTAGCCCAAGGGGCTGTTTTGCATTTTGGGTATAAATGCAGGCCTAAGGGCCATGTTCAGCTTGTTAGGCTGGGTGTTTCCAAAAATTAGCCCAAGGGCTGTTTGCCATTTTGTGGTAAAATGCAGGCCTAAGGGCCATTTCAAAAAGCTTGTTAAAATAGCCAGGGGCTGTCTTGCCATTTTTCGTGTAAAGCATAGGCCATAAGCTTGTTAGCCTGGGTGCTCAAAAAATTAGCCCAAGGGCTGTATCCCATTTTTGGTATAAATGTAGGCCTAAGGGCCATAAAAAGCTTGTTAGCCAGGGTGTCTCCCAAAGCATGATAAGCTTGTTAGCCTGGGTGGCTCCAAAAATTAGCCCAAAGGGCTTAATAAAGTCTATTTATAAATAAAGCAGGGCGCTTGGCCCATTGCATATTATTGCTTGGACTAGGAGCATAGAAGAAGCAAGGCCAACTATGCAGTCCTAGGCTTGGTGCCTCAAAAAATTAGCCCAAAGGGCTTAATAAAGTATTTTTTTACATAAAGCAGGCGCTTTGCCCATAGCATATTATTGCTTGGACTGGGTGCCGAATCAAATCAACAGAGCTACGGGACTTGTCATTAATTCCTGTCAAAAATGGGCATATTGTTAACAGCGCAATATCCCAATCATATAAATTATGATTAGGTTAATCTAGGATTGTGTACTGTCGTCAGGAGGGCTTAGGAACTGTGATGATATCCAATCCTTGTTGAATTTAATTAGAGTGAGCCTGTCGGCATTTTCTGTGGTGAGGCGGGACCTTCTATCAGTGACTATACCCCCAGCGGCACTGAAAACACGCTCTGATGTCACACTAGCAGCTGGGCATGCCAGCACCTCCAAGGCATACAATGACAGCTCAGTCCAAGTGTGCAGCTTGGAAACCCAGTAATTAAAGGGTACAGAAGGGTCGGTTAGGAAGCTGGTACTGTCACTGAGATACTGCTGCACCATGTTGGACAATTGTTGTCTCCTACTCAAGGTCACCGTAGTCAAATTACGTTCTTGATTGGAAGGTCTGTTGAACATCGCCCAGTTGGCGGACATCTTACCCCCACCTCTTCTTGTCATTGATGGCGTTTGTGTCCCAACCAAAGGCTGCTGTTGGAAAGAGCTGGTTCTCTTCGATGTATAGCGGATTCAGACGGTGATATTGCCAGCAAAATATCAAGAAGAACCCTCTTTACATGATCCATCGTTAAGCCCCTGGATGAGTGCGACAGCAGCGACTGAAATTTGTCTTTGTACCGTGGGTCCAAAAACGTTGACAACCAGTAGAGGTCGCTGTCATAGATGTGTATGACGCGTGGATCTTTGGAGACACATTGACACATTACTTCAGCCATGTGTGCTAAGCTGCAAAGACTCATCTCCTCGGTTACAACAGAATGAAGATCACTACGCGTCGTGGCCTCTAAATCGGTGTCCGCCTCCTCCTCTTCAGCCCACCCATGCTGTACCGACATAAACGTAGGGTTGGGAGTCCCATCAGGGTTCACATCAGTACCAGAGAAAAATAAATCTTCTTCATCATCACCCTCATCAACATCTTCCTGAACCAATGTAGCCTGCTGATATTGGCTAGGGTGGCTAGGATCAGCGATGTTCAATTCTGGCTCCATAGCCATCCGCTGTGCTCTCAAAGCATCTGTTTTGAGATTCAATAGGGATTCTTGGAGCAGGCAGAGCATGGGGATGGTGAGACTTATAATCGACTGATCCCCACTGACGAGTTTGGTACAGTATTCGAAGTTATCCAGCAACTCGCAAAGGTCAGCGATCCAGACCCACTCGAAAGTACCGATGTGTGTGGTATGACTTCCAGGTTGACGGGCATGTTGCAGCTGAAATTCCGCTATTGCCTTCTGCTGCTCATTAAACCTTGCCAGCATATGGAAGGTGGAGTTCCATCGCGTAGGCATGTCGCAAATTAGCCTGTGTTTCGGCAAGTTAAATTGGATTTGAAGGGCAGAAAGACTTGCAGCTGCTGTGGACGAATGTCTAAAGTGGGCGCAAATTCGCCTCACCTTATCCAGTAGCTCAGATAACTCTGGGTATATTTTGAGGAATTTCTGAACTACCAGGTTCAGGACATGCGCCATGCAAGGCACATGTACAAGTTTACCGTGCTTTATTGCCGCCACAAGGTTTGCACCATTATCGCTCACAACTAGACCTGGTTGTAGTTCCAGTGGGGCCAGCCACTCATCGGTCTGTTGCTTGAGACCTTTCCACAACTCTGTTGCAGTGTGACGTGTGTCACCTAGGCAGATAAGCTTCAGAAGAGCCTGTTGTCGCCTTGCAGAAGCAGTACTGCAAAGCTCCCAACTCGGACGTGATGGTGCTTGAGGCTCAGCAGTGGACAAGGAAGTGGCAGAAGCAGATTGGGCACTGGACATATATGAGGAGGCAGACACCCGGAATGATGTTGGGCCCGCTATTCGTGGAGTTGGAAGTATGTCAGATGGTACAGTTTTAGAAGTTGGGACACTCTCCACCAGGTTGATCCAGTGAGCCGTTAGTGAAATGTATCTGCCCTGTCCACAACTACTTGTCCACGTGTCCGTAGTTAGGTGGACTTTGGCGGTGACAGCATTTGTTAAAGCACGTTTTAAGTTGTTAACCACGTGCTGGTGTAAGGCGGGAACGGCACTACGTGAGAAAAAGTACCGGCTGGGTACAGAGTATCGTGGTGCTGCCTCAGCCATCAACTCCCGAAAAGACTCTGTACCCACAAGCCTAAACGGCAGCATTTCCACAGCTAACAACTTGGCTATTTTCGCTGTCACTTTTTGGGAATATGGGTGTGTCGGTTGGAACTTCCGCTGTCTTTCATACAGCTGTGGCACAGACAACTGCACGTTTGGACCAGACTGACAAGAGGATTGACTACTGTCATGTCTGTCTTGTAAAGCACCTTGGGAGGAGTACGCTTGAGCAGGAGCTGAAGCCTGAACACTTGCTGGTGAAGGATGTATCTGAGGTGGCCTGGAAGTGTTTGGATCAGAAGGCACTGATTTTGAACCCTGATAGGGTGCCCACTGAATTGGGTGCTTAAGAGACATATGCTTGCGCATACTGCTGGTGCTCTGGTTTCCTTTTACCGTGCCTCTGCTAAGCCTTGCCTGGCACATCTTACAGATAACCATATTTGGTAATGTTGGGCTATCCTTAAAAAATTTCCACACACTGGCTGTTCGTCCTTTATTTTTAATTGGAGGAAGAGGAGGATGACTCTGTTCAACACCAACTGTGGACACATTTTGGGCAACTGTGTTTGCAGTTTGTGCAACAGTTGGCACAGTTTGTGCCACAGTTGACGCTATTTGGGCAACTGTTCTCACAGTTTGTGTTCTGGAGACAGTACGCCTTTGTGATTTTGCCAGTGGTACATAGCCACTTTCGTCCTCCTGGCTGCTCTCTTGGCTATGCAATTCAGCAATCCAGGTAGGATCTGTGGTGTCATCATCCACCCCTTCCAGTTCAAAGGATTCTGGATAAACTGACTGAGCAGGCTGGCCAGATGAGATGTGTGTCTCATCATCCTCATCATCATCCACCTCCTGAGATACTGTTTGCATTTCGTGAAAGTGTCTTTCCTCAGGACGCGCTACTTCCAAACTTTGGCCATGAGTAGACATTTCGTCTACTTCAAGTATCTCGTCAGGCAGTGACAAAGAAACCCCTTGATAAGAACCGAATAAGTCATCCGAGTGACCAAGGTCCATATTCAAATTTTCCTCTGGCTGCCGATGGGTTGAGGCAATATGACGACTTTGAGGATTGGATGGCGCTGCATTGTCTGTAGCGACACTAGAATGTCTTGCCACGGATGATTGCGTACTGCAAGAACCAGTGGTCGAGGGCGTCTGAGCCATCCAAGATGTTATCTTGTCATGCTCATCCGGCCTCAACACACGTTTTCTTTGAGTACTGGGATTTCTAGGTAGAAAAAAGGACGTTCTATCAATCCTAGGCTGTGTACTTGTACCAGTGCCTTCTTGGGCAAGACTGCTGCGGCCACGAGCTCGTCCCTGTCCCTTTGCAACATCCTTTTTGGTAATTGTTTTTTTTTTGAGACATTGTAGATGAATGCACAGTCACCAAGTTGGAGTTAGGTGTTGCTGTATGCGTCACTTGCTGGCGGGGTAAGTGTGCGCGCGCACACTTGGCAGTGAAGCCGCACACTACACTCCCTAAAAAAATTGGTTTGAAGTGCGCACAGCCACCGAGATGTGGTTAGGTTAGCTGAATGCGTCACTTGCTGGCGGGGTAAGTGTGCGCTCTCACACTTGGCAGTGAAGCCGCACACTACACTCCCTAAAAAAATTAGTTTCAAGTGCGCACAGCCACCGAGATGTGGTTAGGTTAGCTGAATGCGTCACTTGCTGGCGGGGTAAGTGTGCGCTGTCACACTTGGCAGTGAAGCCGCACACTACACTCCCTAAAAAAATTAGTTTCAAGTGCGCACAGCCACCGAGATGTGGTTAGGTTAGCTGAATGCGTCACTTGCTGGCGGGGTAAGTGTGCGCTGTCACACTTGGCAGTGAAGCCGCACACTACACTCCCTAAAAAAATTAGTTTCAAGTGCGCACAGCCACCGAGATGTGGTTAGGTTAGCTGAATGCGTCACTTGCTGGCGGGGTAAGTGTGCGCTCTCACACTTGGCAGTGAAACCGCACACTACACTCCCTAAAAAAATTGGTTTGAAGTGCGCACAGCCACCGAGATGTGGTTAGGTTAGCTGAATGCGTCACTTGCTGGCGGGGTAAGTGTGCGCTGTCACACTTGGCAGTGAAGCCGCACACTACACTCCCTAAAAAAATTAGTTTCAAGTGCGCACAGCCACCGAGATGTGGTTAGGTTAGCTGAATGCGTCACTTGCTGGCGGGGTAAGTGTGCGCTGTCACACTTGGCAGTGAAGCCGCACACTACATTCCCTAAAAAAATTAGTTTCAAGTGCGCACAGCCACCGAGATGTGGTTAGGTTAGCTGAATGCGTCACTTGCTGGCGGGGTAAGTGTGCGCTCTCACACTTGGCAGTGAAACCGCACACTACACTCCCTAAAAAAATTGGTTTGAAGTGCGCACAGCCACCGAGATGTGGTTAGGTTAGCTGAATGCGTCACTTGCTGGCGGGGTAAGTGTGCGCTGTCACACTTGGCAGTGAAGCCGCACACTACACTCCCTAAAAAAATTAGTTTCAAGTGCGCACAGCCACCGAGATGTGGTTAGGTTAGCTGAATGCGTCACTTGCTGGCGGGGTAAGTGTGCGCTCTCACACTTGGCAGTGAAACCGCACACTACACTCCCTAAAAAAATTGGTTTGAAGTGCGCACAGCCACCGAGATGTGGTTAGGTTAGCTGAATGCGTCACTTGCTGGCGGGGTAAGTGTGCGCTGTCACACTTGGCAGTGAAGCCGCACACTACACTCCCTAAAAAAATTAGTTTCAAGTGCGCACAGCCACCGAGATGTGGTTAGGTTAGCTGAATGCGTCACTTGCTGGCGGGGTAAGTGTGCGCTCTCACACTTGGCAGTGAAACCGCACACTACACTCCCTAAAAAAATTGGTTTGAAGTGCGCACAGCCACCGAGATGTGGTTAGGTTAGCTGAATGCGTCACTTGCTGGCGGGGTAAGTGTGCGCTGTCACACTTGGCAGTGAAGCCGCACACTACACTCCCTAAAAAAATTAGTTTCAAGTGCGCACAGCCACCGAGATGTGGTTAGGTTAGCTGAATGCGTCACTTGCTGGCGGGGTAAGTGTGCGCTGTCACACTTGGCAGTGAAGCCGCACACTACACTCCCTAAAAAAATTAGTTTCAAGTGCGCACAGCCACCGAGATGTGGTTAGGTTAGCTGAATGCGTCACTTGCTGGCGGGGTAAGTGTGCGCTCTCACACTTGGCAGTGAAACCGCACACTACACTCCCTAAAAAAATTGGTTTGAAGTGCGCACAGCCACCGAGATGTGGTTAGGTTAGCTGAATGCGTCACTTGCTGGCGGGGTAAGTGTGCGCTGTCACACTTGGCAGTGAAGCCGCACACTACACTCCCTAAAAAAATTAGTTTCAAGTGCGCACAGCCACCGAGATGTGGTTAGGTTAGCTGAATGCGTCACTTGCTGGCGGGGTAAGTGTGCGCTGTCACACTTGGCAGTGAAGCCGCACACTACACTCCCTAAAAAAATTAGTTTCAAGTGCGCACAGCCACCGAGATGTGGTTAGGTTAGCTGAATGCGTCACTTGCTGGCGGGGTAAGTGTGCGCACTCACACTTGGCAGTGAAGCCGCACACTACACTCCCTAAAAAAATTGGTTTGAAGTGCGCACAGCCACCGAGATGTGGTTAGGTTAGCTGAATGCGTCACTTGCTGGCGGGGTAAGTGTGCGCTCTCACACTTGGCAGTGAAACCGCACACTACACTCCCTAAAAAAATTGGTTTGAAGTGCGCACAGCCACCGAGATGTGTTAGGTTAGCTGAATGCGTCACTTGCTGGCGGGTAAGTTGCGCTCTCACACTTGCAGTGAAACCGCACACTACACTCCCTAAAAAAATTGGTTTGAAGTGCGCACAGCACCGAGTGTGGTTAGGTTAGCTGAATGCGTCACTTGCTGGCGGGTAAGTGTGCGCTTCACACTTGGCAGTGAACCGCACACTACACTCCCTAAAAAATTGTTTAAGTGCGCACAGCCACCGAGATGTGGTTAGGTTAGCTGAATGCGTCACTTGCTGCGGGTAAGTGTGCGCTTCACACTTGGCAGTGAAGCGCACCTACACTCCCTAAAAAAATTGTTTAAGTGCCACAGCCACCGAGATGTGGTTAGGTAGCTGAATGCGTCACTTGCTGGCGGGTAAGTGTGCGCTCTCACACTGCAGTGAACCGCACACTACACTCCCTAAAAAAATTGTTTAAGTGCGCACAGCCACCGAGATGTGGTAGGTTAGCTGAATGCGTCACTTGCTGGCGGGTAAGTGTGCGCTTCACACTTGGCAGTGAACCGCACACTACACTCCCTAAAAAAATTGGTTTAAGTGCGCACAGCCACCGAGATGTGGTAGGTTAGCTGAATGCTCACTTGCTGGCGGGGTAAGTGTGCGCTGTCACACTTGGCAGTGAAGCCGCACACTACACTCCCTAAAAAAATTAGTTTCAAGTGCGCACAGCCACCGAGATGTGGTTAGTTAGCTGAATGCGTCACTTGCTGGCGGGTAAGTGTGCGCTTCACACTTGGCAGTGAACCGCACACTACACTCCCTAAAAAAATTAGTTTAAGTGCGCACAGCCACCGAGATGTGGTTAGGTTAGCTGAATGCGTCACTTCTGGCGGGTAAGTGTGCGCTTCACACTTGGCAGTGAAACCGCACACTACACTCCTAAAAAAATTGTTTAAGTGCGCACAGCCACCGAGATGTGTTAGGTTAGCTGAATGCTCACTTGCTGGCGGTAAGTGTGCGCTTCACACTTGGAGTGAAGCCGCACCTCACCCTAAAAAAATTGTTTCAATGCGCACAGCCACCGAGATGTGGTTAGGTTACTGAATGCGTCACTTGCTGGCGGTAAGTGTGCGCTTCACACTTGGCAGTGAAGCCCACACTACACTCCTAAAAAAATTAGTTTCAAGTGCGCACAGCCACCGAGATGGTTAGGTTAGCTGAATGCGTCACTTGCTGGCGGGTAAGTGTCGCTCTCACACTTGGCAGTGAACCGCACACTACACTCCCTAAAAAAATTGGTTTAAGTGCGCACAGCCACCGAGATGTGTTAGGTTAGCTGAATGCGTCACTTGCTGGCGGGGTAAGTGTCGCTGTCACACTTGCAGTGAAGCGCACACTACACTCCCTAAAAAAATTAGTTTCAAGTGCGCACAGCCACCGAGATGTGGTTAGGTTAGCTGAATGCGTCACTTGCTGGCGGGTAAGTGTGCGCTGTCACACTTGGCATGAAGCCGCACACTACCTCCCTAAAAAAAATTAGTTTCAAGTGCGCACAGCCACCGAGATTGGTAGTTAGCTGAATGCGTCACTTGCTGGCGGGTAAGTGTGCGCCTCACACTTGCAGTGAACCGCACACTACACTCCCTAAAAAATTGGTTTGAAGTGCGCACAGCCACCGAATGGGTTAGGTTAGCTGAATGCGTCACTTGCTGGCGGGTAAGTGTGCGCTTCACACTGGCAGTGAACCGCACACTACACTCCCTAAAAAAATTGTTTAAGTGCGCACAGCCACCGAGATGTGGTTAGTTAGCTGAATGCGTCACTTGCTGGCGGGTAAGTGTGCGCTGTCACACTGCAGTGAAGCCGCACACTAATCCCTAAAAAAATTAGTTTCAAGTGCGCACAGCCACGAGAGTGGTTAGGTTAGCTGAATGCGTCACTTGCTGGCGGGGTAAGTGTGCGCTCTCACACTTGGCAGTGAAACCGCACACTACACTCCCTAAAAAAATTGGTTTGAAGTGCGCACAGCCACCGAGATGTGGTTAGGTTAGCTGAATGCGTCACTTGCTGGCGGGGTAAGTGTGCGCTGTCACACTTGGCAGTGAAGCCGCACACTACACTCCCTAAAAAAATTAGTTTCAAGTGCGCACAGCCACCGAGATGTGGTTAGGTTAGCTGAATGCGTCACTTGCTGGCGGGGTAAGTGTGCGCTGTCACACTTGGCAGTGAAGCCGCACACTACACTCCCTAAAAAAATTGTTTCAAGTGCGCACAGCCACCGAGATGTGGTTAGGTTAGCTGAATGCGTCACTTGCTGGCGGGGTAAGTGTGCGCTCTCACACTTGGCAGTGAAGCCGCACACTACACTCCCTAAAAAAATTGGTTTGAAGTGCGCACAGCCACCGAGATGTGGTTAGGTTAGCTGAATGCGTCACTTGCTGGCGGGGTAAGTGTGCGCTCTCACACTTGGCAGTGAAACCGCACACTACACTCCCTAAAAAAATTGGTTTGAAGTGCGCACAGCCACCGAGATGTGGTTAGGTTAGCTGAATGCGTCACTTGCTGGCGGGGTAAGTGTGCGCTGTCACACTTGGCAGTGAAGCCGCACACTACACTCCCTAAAAAAATTAGTTTCAAGTGCGCACAGCCACCGAGATGTGGTTAGGTTAGCTGAATGCGTCACTTGCTGGCGGGGTAAGTGTGCGCTCTCACACTTGGCAGTGAAGCCGCACACTACACTCCCTAAAAAAATTGGTTTGAAGTGCGCACAGCCACCGAGATGTGGTTAGGTTAGCTGAATGCGTCACTTGCTGGCGGGGTAAGTGTGCGCTGTCACACTTGGCAGTGAAGCCGCACACTACACTCCCTAAAAAAATTAGTTTCAAGTGCGCACAGCCACCGAGATGTGGTTAGGTTAGCTGAATGCGTCACTTGCTGGCGGGTAAGTGTGCGCACTCACACTTGGCAGTGAAGCCGCACACTACACTCCCTAAAAAAATTGGTTTGAAGTGCGCACAGCCACCGAGATGTGGTTAGGTTAGCTGAATGCGTCACTTGCTGGCGGGGTAAGTGTGCGCTCTCACACTTGGCAGTGAAACCGCACACTACACTCCCTAAAAAAATTGGTTTGAAGTGCGCACAGCCACCGAGATGTGGTTAGGTTAGCTGAATGCGTCACTTGCTGGCGGGGTAAGTGTGCGCTGTCACACTTGGCAGTGAAGCCGCACACTACACTCCCTAAAAAAAATTAGTTTCAAGTGCGCACAGCCACCGAGATGTGGTTAGGTTAGCTGAATGCGTCACTTGCTGGCGGGGTAAGTGTGCGCTCTCACACTTGGCAGTGAAACCGCACACTACACTCCCTAAAAAAATTGGTTTGAAGTGCGCACAGCCACCGAGATGTGGTTAGGTTAGCTGAATGCGTCACTTGCTGGCGGGGTAAGTGTGCGCTGTCACACTTGGCAGTGAAGCCGCACACTACACTCTCCTAAAAAAATTAGTTTCAAGTGCGCACAGCCACCGAGATGTGGTTAGGTTAGCTGAATGCGTCACTTGCTGGCGGGGTAAGTGTGCGCTGTCACACTTGGCAGTGAAGCCGCACACTACACTCCCTAAAAAAATTAGTTTCAAGTGCGCACAGCCACCGAGATGTGGTTAGGTTAGCTGAATGCGTCACTTGCTGGCGGGGTAAGTGTGCGCTCTCACACTTGGCAGTGAAACCGCACACTACACTCCCTAAAAAAATTGGTTTGAAGTGCGCACAGCCACCGAGATGTGGTTAGGTTAGCTGAATGCGTCACTTGCTGGCGGGGTAAGTGTGCGCTGTCACACTTGGCAGTGAAGCCGCACACTACACTCCCTAAAAAAATTAGTTTCAAGTGCGCACAGCCACCGAGATGTGGTTAGGTTAGCTGAATGCGTCACTTGCTGGCGGGGTAAGTGTGCGCTGTCACACTTGGCAGTGAAGCCGCACACTACACTCCCTAAAAAAATTAGTTTCAAGTGCGCACAGCCACCGAGATGTGGTTAGGTTAGCTGAATGCGTCACTTGCTGGCGGGGTAAGTGTGCGCACTCACACTTGGCAGTGAAGCCGCACACTACACTCCCTAAGGTGGAGTACGTGCTAGCAGCAACGCACTGGTCTGCCACAGAAAAAATAACGCTCTATGGCTTATTAGGAACAAAAATCGATCTGGTGCAAAAACAAAAATGAAACAGCACCTCAGCTAAGCCTCTGACTGCAGCTGTTAGCAAAGCTGAGTGAGTAAGCTAAGCTATGAGGTCCGTCCTGTGTGCACTAAGGCTTCTCCTTCCTTCCCTCCCTGCCTGCCTGCCTGCCTACACAGCACTACTCCGTCCTCCTCCTAGCTCTCAGAAGAGCTTTTTGGGTTAATATAAGGAATCTTCCCTACACTGACAATCCCTGATCTGCTCCAGCATATATCTCTCTCTCCCTATACTAGGTCAGATCGTCTCAGGAATGTGCCCAAAATGGCGGGGACAAGCCTTATATACTGCCTTGCCTGTCATAGATGACATAGGCATGACGATGGACAGCAGCCAATCATAGTCCTGACACAACCAACTTTGCTATGCCATTACTGACTATGATTGGCTATCTTCACAAGTTTTCTGACCTAACACGCACGCTGTGCTGACTCGCAACATAACAGATTCTGTATTCCACAGTCCGAATCCCAAATACAGTATACAGGACTCGGATTCGTAGACTCGTAGGACTCGGAATCGTAGACTCGCTCAGACTCGCTGCTGACAGCGGGTATCTGTGACGAGTCAAGCTTATTGCCATTGAATTCCATTGGACTCGTCACTGTGCGAGTCCAAGCTGGGAGATTCGCCGAGTAACGAGTCCTGCGAGTACCTTCAGAATCGCCGAGTCCCGAGTCCTAGCGAGTAGACTCGCCCATCCCTAGTGGAAGAGTCCTGAAAAATGACTACAGTCAAAGGAAGCAGGACAGGTGAGGGCCAGGGTGATGTTCCTGGGTTTGGAGAGTCCTCAGAGTCTAAGAAGCATCTTTAATTGGTAGTTAGTGATGAGTGAGCTCTACCATGATCGGGTGCTTGGTACTCAAAATGAGCGTTTGGACTCTCGGATGGGCATGACTCGAGTATTGAGGATAATGGAAGTCAATGTGAAACGAGTCTTTTTCTGGAAGATCTTCCCTTTGACTTCCATAATATTGAGTACACGAGTCGCGCCCAACCAAGTGTCCGACCTGCTCATTTCAAATACCGAGCACCCGATCATGGTGGAGCTCACTCATCGCTATTGGTAGTGAATACATTCAATGCAAATCAAATTTCCCCATTAAATTAAAGAAAATCTGCCAAATTCTAATTTATTTAGATTTGCACCTCTCTAATTTTAACCTGATATATATGAGACTGGAGAAGCTACATTGAAAAGTGTCACGTTGCATGAAGTGTCTTAGGTAATATAATTTGGCAATATGATAGTGCCAGCATTTGTCCAATTACAATAGTGGTCATAATTACTAATGATGACTAAACTGATTTGATGCAATTTGACATTGTGTAAAATATTTAGGAATCTGTTGAAAATGGTGAATTTCAACAATTTAAAAAATGAATTATGAAAAATACCCATTGCTATTTTACACATTGTTGGACATTGGATCAGCCAGTGAAGGATCGCATAACCTTAGGTGCGGCTAGACAATCTCTCCGATACTGCTTATAGTTATTACATTACGTCGTGTAGCACAGCAAATCAGGAGAGATAATCATAGTCTGTATAAAAGCAGAGGCAGGAATGCAGCAGTCATTTTGTAATGAATCTACAAAGTAATAGTACATCACAGCTCACAGCCAAGTCATAGAAATGTGGAGAAAAAGTTGTAAAACACTGAAGAAACTGTATAGATAGTGTGTGACAGCACAGCAGAAAAGGTGATTATTTTATGACAACAGTCTGTTGATTACCACCGGTTATTACTGTTTACCCATAGCCATGTAGGTTGAGATCATTTTTCTATTTTTTGTTGTTAAAAAGATTAAGAGGAGTTAGGTTTAGTACTTGGAGACTTCAGAGTGTTACATCACTTTTCAGAGTAATTGGAGGCTTTCAGGATTTTGGATTAGCAGCAAATATGGTATTTTTTACTTATCTTAACAGCCTTCAGCTTGACCTCGAGCCATGGTAACTTGATGGATTAACAGTCTGTACGAAGATCCATCTTATGTAGTCTAGATGAGTCCCCCGGGTCTTCTCCAAGCCTAGACAGGTCTACATGGGTCTTCTCCAAGCCTAGATAAGTCCTCCATGGTCTTCTCCAAGCCTAGATAGGTCCACCAGTGTCATCTCCAAGCCTAGATAGGTCCACCAGTGTCATCTCCAAGCCTAGATAGGTCCACCAGTGTCATCTCCAAGCCACGATAGATCCACCATAGTCTTCTCCAAGTCTAGATATGTCCACCAGAGCTTTCTCCAAGCCTAGATAGGTCTACCAGGGTCTTCTCCAAGCCTAGATATATCCACCAGGGTCTTTTCCCCAATTTTCCTGATTGTTTTAAGCCATAAGGTTGCTGTGCTTCCTCTTCACCTTGTTCCCTCTATTTTTCCAACCATGATGTCCTCCTCCAGTGATTGCTCTCTTCGTATGATGTGTAGACAAGTCGTATCTCGGTGATCATTGCTTCCAGTGACATGTCTGGCTTGATTTATTCCAAAATTGATTAGTTTGTTCTTCTTGCCATCCATGGATTGATATCATCCTTCTCCAGCCCCACATTTTAAAGATGCTGATTCTTCTTTTGTCTTGTTCCTTTATCATCCAGATTTTACATCCATATTTTATTACAGAAAAGACCAGACTATGTACGAGCCGTGTCTTCATCACCAATGAAGCAGCAAATTAGTTTGTGGCAAATCAAATTTTTGGTCAAAAATTCATCAAAGTGGCTGACTTTGAATTTCAAAAGATTCCCCCGATCTACAATGATGACAACATTTCGCCCCTGACTTTAGACTATGATAAGCATCATATGATTTATAAGCCCGTTGTATTATATTTTTGTATCTGTCTTCCATCCGCGGAGCAGAGAAATATGATGGAATATTACAAATAAAAGATAATAGCAGGAATGACAATAATAATATTGTGTGGGATGTATTCATGACGCTTTCCAAATGATTAGACTCCAATAAAGCTCAATTTTGGCAAATGTTTTCTATTCTCTGTGATAATAGATTTTCAATGAAGAATGACAGGATGTATGGAAGATGCGCTATTGTTACCTGCACCGACTGTACCTACGGGATTCACAAGAGACGTCAGGAAAATAATGAAGATTGTCGGGTTGTCATATCTTTATTTCATCATTCATCTGGAAATTGGATTTTTAATCTGTTCATTGGCCGGTGCGGGCATGGTGATCGTAGGGGTGTCAATGTGGTGAGCCATGATATTTTGACACAAAATGTGCCATTTTTGCGATTTCTATGAAACTATTGCCACTTTACAAAAAAGTTGGCCTAATTTGGTGTTATCAGGCAACCAATTTACTATAATTCATGTCAGAAATTTGCATAAATAACAGCACGTAGAACCTAGATAGGCAAAATTCATTTAGGGCCGCTTCACACTGCGGCGTGATCCGGTCCGGTTCTGTCCGGGAGGCCCCTGACAGCCACGGACCGGATCTGCACACAGGATTGGGGGGCTAATATGCCCTCTGGTCTGGTGTGCAGTGCACGCAGTTCCCGCTGCTGAAAAGTCAGGACCGCGGGCGTCGCAGTCCTGACCTGTCAGCTGCTGCAGCTGCGTGCGCTGCACACCAGACCAGAGGGCATATTAGCCCCCCAATCCTGTGTGCAGATCCGGTCCGCGGCTGTCTGCGTCATCCCGGACAGCCCTGGACCGGATCACGCCGCAGTGTGAAGCCTGCATTAGAGGTCCCTACAGCCAAATTAATTTCTTGCATTGTCCACATATTTTGTTCTACTCATTGGTTTTCACCACAAGTTTAGACTTGTGCCCCTGATTTGTTATTGCATTTGCACATTTATTCTTGTTTTTTTTGGTGTTTTTCACCTGTTCTTCTTCTATGCCTTTCAAACTGAGCCATTGTTAAAATCTATTTGTTTGCATTTTATTGGTTATAGTTATCATTGCGGGCAGGGTTTGAATGTTTCAACTGATTCATCATTTACAACTTTTTAAAAAGTTGCACATTTTTTGTGTATTAGTTCTATAGTCCTTCCCTAAGGGGAAGTTGTAGGAATGTTCTGTGTGAGAACTTGTGACATTATAACAAACTGTTTAACAAAAGCCTCTCAACAAATATTTCATGTAATAGCGGCTGCAGATGTTTTTTTGTCTCTTTAGATTTGACCTTTCCATTGCGGAGACATTAGAAATCAAATATTTGCTAACTGATGAGTTTACTTTAATTAAATCCAAGTGGGTTTTCTTAGATTGTTTTCTCTGGAGGCGTGTACTTCTTCTGCCTGTATGATGCTGACCAATCATAAGTAAGAAGCAACATAGAAGTGCAAAAGAACCTATGATTTTGTCTATAGGGTCAAATGAGTCAACCCAGCTGGAGAGTGCAGCCTAAATGAGCACTGAAAACATTCATCACTGCACAGAAGTGTGGAAATATTAACTGGAGATAATATAGAATTGTGTCTGAAATTATTTTTTTCCTGGTATGTTTATTTTACATAACAAAAACTTTGGATTTTAACAGAGGTGTGTAGACTTTTATCTATCTACCTATCTATCTATCTATCTATCTATCTATCTAGAGACCAAATGATGACTGCAGCACTCCACTAGTGATGTATATTGCCTTTAATGGCCTTCAGGCATCTATGTGGTGGACATTTCGGTCCTCAGACCTGCTATCTATCTATCTATCTATCTATCTATCTATCTATCTATCTATCTATCTATCTATCTATCACAGAAAAAAAGCTGCACAGCACTCAAGATATAGTGTGAACTGGTGCAAGCTGCGATGCTGGAACAAATAACCAGAAAAAAATTCACTGCAGCACTCAGCTGCTACCAAAAATATACACATGCTAATAAGCGGTTTATATGTGAGGAAAAAATTTAAAAATGTAAGTTTTTAAAAAAAAAACCTCAATATTCTTATCTTTATATTTACTGGGGGTCTTGGTACATATATTGGCCAATATCTATTTGCTCATGAACCACTCCATGGTGACCCCAGATCTGAGGTGGACAGGGATGTCAGCGTAAGAGTCATCAGATACACTCCCTGATGAAGGAGCATAGCAAGCTCCGAAACGCGTTGGATGGATCCAAATAAAGGTATAGAGTGAACTTCTGATTCAGTCTTTTGTGGCCGTGCGGACCGACGATACATTGTCCCTGGAAAACTCTGGAATCTGACCACATAGCACGTGGAGGTGTGGGTCCAGCAGCAGCCGCTATTACATGCTTTCAATACTGGTTGTGTGTCACACAACTAAACCAGGTGAGCAGTTATCATTACGGCTCTTTAGCCGCTGATTGTTAAAAAGATAAGACCCTATCTGCACTTGCTTCCTTCTTTTAGTATATTTGAGATTGAGATGGTGTCCACCCACTTAGAAGTGGGATAGGGAGGACAAGGAGTACAGGGATGTCAGCGTAGGACTCATCAGATCTGGGGTTACCGTGGAGTGGTTGATGAGCAAACAGATATTGGCCAATATATGTACCAAGAACCCCAGCAAATAAAAAGATAAGAATATTGAGTATTTTAAAAAAACTTACTGTATATACTCGTGTATAAGCCGACCGGTGTATAAGCCGACCCCCCTACTTTTGCCCCCAAAACCTGGGAAAACCTATTGACTCGTGTATAAACCGAGGGTGGACCCCAGCACAGGTATACAGCCCCCAGCAGTGTGGTATACAGCCCCCAGCAGTGTGGTATACAGCCCCCAGCAGTGTGGTATACAGCAGCCCCAGAGGTATATACAGCAGCCCCAGTGGTAGTATACAGCAGCAGCCCCAGTGGTATATACAGCAGCAGCCCCAGTGGTTAGTATACAGCAGCCCCAGTGGTAGTATACAGCAGCCCCAGAGGTATATACAGCCCCAGTGGTAGTATACAGCAGACCCAGTGGTAGTATACAGCAGCCCCAGTGGTAGTATACAGCAGCCCCAGAGGTATATACAGCCCCAGTGGTAGTATACAGCAGCCCCAGTGGTAGTATACAGCAGCCCCAGTGGTAGTATACAGCAGCCCCAGAGGTAGTATACAGCAGCCCCAGAGGTATATACAGCCCCAGATGTATATACAGCAGCCCTAATGGTGTATACAGCAGCCCCAGAGGTATATACAGCAGCCCTTAGGTAGTATACAGCAGCCCCAGTGGTGTATACAGCAGCAGCAGCAGCCCCAGGGGTGTATACAGCAGCAGCCCCAAAGCTGTATACAGCAGCAGCCCCAGGGCTGTATGCAGCAGCAGCCCCAGGGCTGTATACAGCAGCAGCCCCAAAGCTGTATACAGCAGCAGCCCCAGGGCTGTATACAGCAGCAGCCCCAGGGCTGTATACAGCAGCAGCCCCAGGGCTGTATACAGCAGCAGCCCCGGAGGTATACAGGCCCCCCCATCAAGCTCCAGGGCCCCCCCCCTTGCGCGGCAGCCTGTAAAGTAAAATCATACTTATCAGTGTCCTGTCGCCCTGTCCCGTCGCTGCCATCACGATCCCGGGCTTCAATCCGCGTCTTCCGGCTTCCTGTGGTCGCGGGCAATGACGTCATTGCCCGCAACCACAGGAACACGGAAGACGCGGAATGAAGCCCGGGATTGTGATGACAGCGGCGGGACAGAGCGACAGGACACTGATAAGTATGATTTTACTTTACAGGCTGCCGCGCAAGGGGGGGGGTCCTGGAGCTTGATGGGGGGGCCTGTATACCTCCGGGGCTGCTGCTGTATATACCATATATACTAGCGTGTAAGCCGAGGGGGGACTTTTCAGCCCAAATTTTGGGCTGAAAAACTCGGCTTATACGCGAGTATATACGGTATGTTTTTTGAAATTTTTTCCTCATATATAAACCGCTTATTAGCATGTGTACATTTTTGTCAGTAGCTGAGTGCTGCAGTGAATTTTTTTCTGGTAGTTTGTTCCAGCATCGCAGCTTGCACCAGTTCACACTATATCTTGAGTGCTGTGCAGTTTTTTTTCTGTTTATGTCTAATATATGGAGTTGCTGGCTCCAGAGCTGCACTTAGCACCCTCATTACCCCCAGGTGGTCTAGGATTGAGATAGTGTCCACCCACTTAGAAGTGGGATAGGGAGGACAAGGAGTACAGGGATGTCAGCGTAGGACTCATCAGATCTGGGGTTACCGTGGAGTGGTTGATGAGCAAACAGATATTGGCCAATATATGTACCAAGAACCCCAGCAAATAAAAAGATAAGAATATTGAGTATTTTAAAAAAACTTACTGTATATACTCGTGTATAAGCCGACCGGTGTATAAGCCGACCCCCATACTTTTGCCCCCAAAACCTGGGAAAAACCTATTGACTCGTGTATAAACCGAGGGTGGACCCCAGCACAGGTATACAGCCCCCAGCAGTGTGGTATACAGCCCCCAGCAGTGTGGTATACAGCCCCCAGCAGTGTGGTATACAGCAGCCCCAGAGGTATATACAGCAGCCCCAGTGGTAGTATACAGCAGCAGCCCCAGTGGTATATACAGCAGCAGCCCCAGTGGTTAGTATACAGCAGCCCCAGTGGTAGTATACAGCAGCCCCAGAGGTATATACAGCCCCAGTGGTAGTATACAGCAGACCCAGTGGTAGTATACAGCAGCCCCAGTGGTAGTATACAAACAGCCCCAGAGGTATATACAGCCCCAGTGGTAGTATACAGCAGCCCCAGTGGTAGTATACAGCAGCCCCAGTGGTAGTATACAGCAGCCCCAGAGGTAGTATACAGCAGCCCCAGAGGTATATACAGCCCCAGATGTATATACAGCAGCCCTAATGGTGTATACAGCAGCCCCAGAGGTATATACAGCAGCCCTTAGGTAGTATACAGCAGCCCCAGTGGTGTATACAGCAGCAGCAGCAGCCCCAGGGGTGTATACAGCAGCAGCCCCAAAGCTGTATACAGCAGCAGCCCCAGGGCTGTATGCAGCAGCAGCCCAGGGCTGTATACAGCAGCAGCCCCAAAGCTGTATACAGCAGCAGCCCCAGGGCTGTATACAGCAGCAGCCCCAGGGCTGTATACAGCAGCAGCCCCAGGGCTGTATACAGCAGCAGCCCCGGAGGTATACAGGCCCCCCATCAAGCTCCAGGGCCCCCCCCCTTGCGCGGCAGCCTGTAAAGTAAAATCATACTTATCAGTGTCCTGTCGCCCTGTCCCGTCGCTGCCATCACGATCCCGGGCTTCAATCCGCGTCTTCCGGCTTCCTGTGGTCGCGGGCAATGACGTCATTGCCCGCAACCACAGGAACACGGAAGACGCGGAATGAAGCCCGGGATTGTGATGACAGCGGCGGGACAGAGCGACAGGACACTGATAAGTATGATTTTACTTTACAGGCTGCCGCGCAAGGGGGGGGGTCCTGGAGCTTGATGGGGGGGCCTGTATACCTCCGGGGCTGCTGCTGTATATACCATATATATACTAGCGTGTAAGCCGAGGGGGGACTTTTCAGCCCAAATTTTGGGCTGAAAAACTCGGCTTATACGCGAGTATATACGGTATGTTTTTGAAATTTTTTCCTCATATATAAACCGCTTATTAGCATGTGTACATTTTTGTCAGTAGCTGAGTGCTGCAGTGAATTTTTTTCTGGTAGTTTGTTCCAGCATCGCAGCTTGCACCAGTTCACACTATATCTTGAGTGCTGTGCAGTTTTTTTCTGTTTATGTCTAATATATGGAGTTGCTGGCTCCAGAGCTGCACTTAGCACCCTCATTACCCCCAGGTGGTCTAGGATTGAGATAGTGTCCACCCACTTAGAAGTGGGATAGGGAGGACAAGGAGGACAGGGATGTCAGCGTAGGACTCATCAGATCTGGGGTTACCGTGGAGTGGTTGATGAGCAAACAGATATTGGCCAATATATGTACCAAGAACCCCAGCAAATAAAAAGATAAGAATATTGAGTATTTTAAAAAAACTTACTGTATATACTCGTGTATAAGCCGACCGGTGTATAAGCCGACCCCCCTACTTTTGCCCCCAAAACCTGGGAAAACCTATTGACTCGTGTATAAACCGAGGGTGGACCCCAGCACAGGTATACAGCCCCCAGCAGTGTGGTATACAGCCCCCAGCAGTGTGGTATACAGCCCCCAGCAGTGTGGTATACAGCAGCCCCAGAGGTATATACAGCAGCCCCAGTGGTAGTATACAGCAGCAGCCCCAGTGGTATATACAGCAGCAGCCCCAGTGGTTAGTATACAGCAGCCCCAGTGGTAGTATACAGCAGCCCCAGAGGTATATACAGCCCCAGTGGTAGTATACAGCAGACCCAGTGGTAGTATACAGCAGCCCCAGTGGTAGTATACAGCAGCCCCAGAGGTATATACAGCCCCAGTGGTAGTATACAGCAGCCCCAGTGGTAGTATACAGCAGCCCCAGTGGTAGTATACAGCAGCCCCAGAGGTAGTATACAGCAGCCCCAAGGTATATACAGCCCCAGATGTATATACAGCAGCCCTAATGGTGTATACAGCAGCCCCAGAGGTATATACAGCAGCCCTTAGGTAGTATACAGCAGCCCCAGTGGTGTATACAGCAGCAGCAGCAGCCCCAGGGGTGTATACAGCAGCAGCCCCAAAGCTGTATACAGCAGCAGCCCCAGGGCTGTATACAGCAGCAGCCCCAGGGCTGTATACAGCAGCAGCCCCGGAGGTATACAGGCCCCCCCATCAAGCTCCAGGGCCCCCCCCCTTGCGCGGCAGCCTGTAAAGTAAAATCATACTTATCAGTGTCCTGTCGCCCTGTCCCGTCGCTGCCATCACGATCCCGGGCTTCAATCCGCGTCTTCCGGCTTCCTGTGGTCGCGGGCAATGACGTCATTGCCCGCAACCACAGGAACACGGAAGACGCGGAATGAAGCCCGGGATTGTGATGACAGCGGCGGGACAGAGCGACAGGACACTGATAAGTATGATTTTACTTTACAGGCTGCCGCGCAAGGGGGGGGGTCCTGGAGCTTGATGGGGGGGCCTGTATACCTCCGGGGCTGCTGCTGTATATACCATATATACTAGCGTGTAAGCCGAGGGGGGACTTTTCAGCCCAAATTTTGGGCTGAAAAACTCGGCTTATACGCGAGTATATACGGTATGTTTTTGAAATTTTTTCCTCATATATAAACCGCTTATTAGCATGTGTACATTTTTGTCAGTAGCTGAGTGCTGCAGTGAATTTTTTTCTGGTAGTTTGTTCCAGCATCGCAGCTTGCACCAGTTCACACTATATCTTGAGTGCTGTGCAGTTTTTTTCTGTTTATGTCTAATATATGGAGTTGCTGGCTCCAGAGCTGCACTTAGCACCCTCATTACCCCCAGGTGGTCTAGGATTGAGATAGTGTCCACCCACTTAGAAGTGGGATAGGGAGGACAAGGAGGACAGGGATGTCAGCGTAGGACTCATCAGATCTGGGGTCACCTTGGAGTGGTTGATGAGCAAAGAGATATTTATGTATCAAGAACCCCAGCAAATAAAAAGATAAGATTGAGTTTTTTGAAAAAAAAATTTTTTCCTCATATATAAGCCACTTATTAGCATGTGTACATTTTTGGTAGTAACTGAGTGCTGCAGTGAATTTTTGTCTATCTATCTATCTATCTATCTATCTATCTATCTATCTATCTATCTATCTATCTATCTATCTATCTATCTATCTCTATCAATCTATCTATCTATCTATCTATCTATCTATCTATCTATCTATCATCTATCTATCTATCTATCTATCTATCTATCTATCTATCTATCATCTATCTATCTATCTATCTATCTATCTATCTATCTATCTATCTATCTATCTATCATCTATCTATCCATAGTACAGGTCAGTTTGAATCTCTCCTTCCATCTTTCTTTATTTCCCTCTTTT
Source organism: Allobates femoralis (assembly GCA_033576535.1). NCBI lineage: Eukaryota > Metazoa > Chordata > Amphibia > Anura > Aromobatidae > Allobates > Allobates femoralis. The sequence continues at coordinate 10,407,355 of JARQOC010000009.1, forward strand.
CTTCTTTTTATCCTCTTCTTTTTTCCTCTGTATTGCTCTCTTTTTCTCTTCCTCCCCTTTTCCTTTCATTCTTTTTTCTTTCTTTCCCTCTTTTTCTTTCTTTCTTTTTTTCTTTCGTGTTTTTTTTTTTTCTTTTTCTTTCTTTCTTTCTTTCTTTCTTTCTTTCGTTTTTTTTTTTTCTTTCTTTCTTTCTTTTCTTTCTTTCTTTTCTTTCTTTCTTTCTTTCTCTTTCTTTCTTTCTTTCTTTTCTTCTTTCTTTCTTTTTCTTTCTTTCTTTCTTTCTTTCTTTCTTTCTTTTCTTTCTTTCTTTCTTTCTTTCTTTTCTTCTTCTCTTTCTTTCTTCTTTCTTTCTCTTTTTTTCTTTCCATCTTTCTTTGGCTAGGGTCACATTGGCGTTTTTTGTTTTAAATCCTGATCCGGTTTTGAGCTTTAAAAAAGCTCAAAACCGGACCAGGAAACGCTCCTGATGGAAGCCGATGCAAAACACCGGATGGCTTCACAAGCCATCCGGTGGCCGGATCCGGCACTGCTGCCTGCGTTTAAAATCATGCAGGCAGCAGTTTTCGCAGCGTTTCTGGGACCGCACTGCGGTCACCGGATGGCTCAGGATGTGTAATCCTGAGCCATCCGGTAACTGCAGAGTGTGCGGATCCCGGCTATTGACGGGACCCGCAACCGTAATAAAGAGTGAAATTGCTGACCTAAATGACTGATAGAGGTCTGTAGGGGGCTTAGACCCCCCTACAGACCGGGCTCCCACTTCCATAGTATTCTTCACCAATTTCGCACCGGGCACGGGCTCCTCGGAGCTGCGTGCATGTCAACCAAGGTGCCCCCCCCCCCCATCACTATACAGGGGTGCATAGACCCCTCTAATACAATTATGCTTACATTGATGTGTTTTACACAAAGAATAATCACAATTGCATTGTTAATTATATATTTACATGTGTCCGGAGCCAGAGTCCAGTGATTTCCAGGGGCGGGGCTGTGTGCAGCAGCCTCCGCCCGCTCCTTCTTGATGGCCGCCCCCTCTGGCCGTAATCCAGTCTTGTGAGGGCGGGCACGTCGTTAAAGGGGCGTGGCTAACTATGTGCCGCGGTTAGCCACGCCCCTTTAACGACGAGGCCGCCCTCACAAGACTGGATTACGGCCAGAGGGGGCGGCCATCAAGAAGGAGCGGGCGGAGGCTGCTGCACACAGCCCCGCCCCTGGAAATCACTGGACTCTGGCTCCGGACACATGTAAATATATAATTAACAATGCAATTGTGATTATTCTTTGTGTAAAACACATCAATGTAAGCATAATTGTATTAGAGGGGTCTATGCACCCCTGTATAGTGATGGGGGGGGGGGCACCTTGGTTGACATGCACGCAGCTCCGAGGAGCCCGTGCCCGGTGCGAAATTGGTGAAGAATACTATGGAAGTGGGAGCCCGGTCTGTAGGGGGGTCTAAGCCCCCCTACAGACCTCTATCAGTCATTTAGGTCAGCAATTTCACTCTTTATTACGGTTGCGGGTCCCGTCAATAGCCGGGATCCGCACACTCTGCAGTTACCGGATGGCTCAGGATTACACATCCTGAGCCATCCGGTGACCGCAGTGCGGTATTCTGCACACAGTTTTCAAAAAAACTGTGTGCGACCGGCATTGCATTCACCGCATCCGGATCCGGATGCGGTGAATGCAATCTAGGTTTTCAATGTGACCCTACCCTTTCTCTTTTATTTTTTTGTTAATGACATTATGGCAGTAGTTTCAGGCTTTTTTCTTCCCATCACATTACACAGATTATGTTACCCTATGATTCTCGGTGCTCATTACTAACAAGCAGGAAGACTTTGCTGCCTCTTATTTTGATCTTCTGCATATTCTCATCCACGATCCCAGTAATGAGCTCTAATGTAGCGGCGGACCTTCACTTCGACCATAGAACAAGCCGTTGTAAGTGATCCCATGACGTAACACTGCTGCTGGCTTGGCTCTTGTAATGGTACATGGACTGCTGATTGCTTTCCTTTCTTAAAATCAATTGTTTTCCATGTGTCTAATGGTGTATGGAGTTATGGCTTGACTATGGCGTACAATACAGAGACCTTCCTCCCAGACCGCTAATTACAGAAGCTGCACTGTGATAACAGAACTTGCCAAGGTCATAAAGAGAACTTGTTTAACAAGACCTTGCGATCTATATACTGCGGTACTGACACACGGGAAATCTGTTCCCTCATTTTCCTTTCTCAGGCTTGTCAGGTCTTTTATGTCTCTTTATGTTCCATGTACAACATTTATAACAAAAGTAGATAAAGCTCCAGGAAGGCTGGGTTTATATGCTACACTTTTGTCAAGATCCGATTATTATGGTGAGCAAGGACAGTGGTGCTATATATTTGGATGTAGCCAAATTTTAATATAAAAGGACTGATTATTTTAGAGTTAATGGGACCCTGGACAATAACAAATGTTGGATCTTGCTGCTCAACATTTATAGGCAGTTCTTATATGCAGTATGTAGCCCATATGTTTACACCTAAAAATGTCAAATGAAACATAAAATACTATGGACATTAAAAGGGAATTATATGATTATTGCTGGGGGTCCATCTATTGGGATCCCCACTAAATCTGAAATCAAGAGACTCAAAAATCCCACTGAGCGGTAGTGCACACAATCAATGACTAAGTCCCTTTTCACATCTAATGCTGGGTTGTGTTTGCCTTCATTTGCTTTTCTATGCGTTTTTACCGTCAAAAACGCATACATTTTTGGCCCCATAGGGTTCAATAGAAACGCATGCAAAAATGCATGTCCTTTGCAGCAAACTCAAAATCTCATGCGTTTTTGCAAATGCAGCCCAAAACGTGTTCTGCAACATTTGGGCTGCATTTGCAAAAATGCATGTGTGGCTATGTTCACACACAATTTGCGTTTTTTTTAGCACTCTTAAAAGCACTTGCGTTTTTTTAAGAGTGCTAAAAAATGTCCCTTGTGTGTCTGAAAGGATTTGCCACGTTTTTGGACTTAGGCTGTGGTCCCAGTTTTTTTAGTGCCTTTTAAAAACGCATGCTTTTTTACATGCGTTTTTCATGTCAGCATGAGTTTTTTAAGGTCTCTGATGACTCCCTGCGTTTTTGGCTGCGTTTTTGAATCTGCACATAAAAATAGTGCTTGTAGTATTTTTTTGAGCGTTTTGAAAAACGCATGCGTTTTTCAGGAAACGCATGCGTTTTTTTAACATGGGCTCCTATGGGAAACGCATGCGTTTTTGAATGGCACTAAAAGGTACTAACTGTACATGCGTTTTTGCATGCGTTTTCCATAGGAACCCATGTTATAAAAACGCATGCGTTTTCTACAAAAACGCATGCGTTTTTGGATATGCTCCAAAAACGCATGGGACAGTCACACATGCTTTTTGGCTATTAGGGCATGCGTTTTTTAACATGGGGGCCTATGGGTGCGTTTTTTACATGCGTTTTTGAAAACGCAGGTCTCCAAAAATGCATGTGAAAAATGGTACTGTGACCCCAGCCTTAGGCTGTGGTTCCACATAGAAATCCGTTTTTGGAAGTGATTTTCATCACCAATCCGTTTTTTTCTGGGTGCTTTTTGAGCCTCCTGCACTCCTGAACGTTTTTGGACTTTTCATTAAAAAAACGCATGCGCGAACGCATGCGCAAACGCAAGTGCGCATATGCCATGCGTTCGCGCATGCGTTTCCCATAGGGCCCCATGTTAAAAAAAACGCATGAAAACGCATGCGTTTTTTAACTGATGCCAAAAACGTTGCATGCAACGTTTTTGACTCAGAAACGGACAGGGCAATGTTTGGAGCTCCAGAGAAAAACGGACAGGGTGTTTATTACATCCAATCCGTTTTTCTGTCAGTTTTTGGACTTAGAAAAAAAAAAAGAGAAAACTGAAGCCAAAAACGGACTGAGGGCTTATGTGTAACCCCAGCCTTAGATGTGCAATAGGCCTTACTTATTGGGACTTATGAAACAGCATGCGTACAAAAGCTCCATTCACATTTTGGATTTGGGGGCTTCTGTTCTCCAACAATAAATCAAGACAGACATGTCTCGAAAAGGTTGGATCATCAAGCTACGAATTACCTACTTTGGATTCATCATACGGAGAGAGCAAGCACTGGAGAAGGACATCATGGTCAGAAGAATAAAAGGGGCACGTTGAAGAGGAAGACCAGCAACCCAATGGCTTGATACAATCAAAATAATTTGGGAAAGATCTTGGTGGACCTATCTAGGTTTGGAGAAGACTCTGGTGGACCTATCTAGGCTGCAACAGAGGGTTCATTCATCAAGTCGCCATGGCTCGAGATTGAGTTGAAGGCCGTTAAACAAAATAAATAATGATCCCAACATTCACATCCCCGGCAATAATACACTACACACCTATCCGATAGAAAGATAATGTATTTAGTTGGAAAACCCCTGTTAAGTTCCTATATAATTAGAGATGAGTGAATATTTTGAAGTTCGGATTCGGTTTGGTTTGCCAAACGGGCATATATTCGCTGATAAATGATTTCTCTCTGTGTGGTGTACTATTTACTATTTACTTAGATTTTCTTCATGGCCAGGTTTCACATTGGCCTGACATTAGGAACCTCAGGCTTAAAGCCAGCTGCAAATTCAAATCTGGCATTAACCCCTTTATTACCCAGTTTGCCACCAGCACCAGGGCAGCTGGAAGACTCAGAAAGTCAGAAAGAGTCACAAAGCGCTCCTATGAATGCACCATTTTCTGGGTGGCTGTGGGCTGTAACTTAAAGCAAGGGGGCCCAGAATGGTTGAGCTTCCCACACTGAGGATTCCAGTCCCCTGCTGACTATTGGTACCTGGCTGGCAACCAAAAATACAGCAAAGCTAGACACTTTTTTTTAGATTATTTCAAGAAATAACTAAAAAAAAGGGCTCTCCTGTATTTTGATTATCAGCCAGGTAAACGAGGCAGCTGAGGGTTGGTGGCAGCCCGTAGCTGTCTGCTGTACCTTTGCTGGTGACTTACCATCAATTCCATAGACAAAAACCAATACTGCACTTGCAGGACGCAGTCAGACCCCACTTGTGTAGCAAGCCCAGGTGCAGGCTGATAAATCACCTCAACCTACAAACGAGGTGGGAAGCGACTTGCCATGCACACTATGGGCCTGCATAGGGCACCATTCACACTGATACATATGGTACAGAATGTCTGAAAGCTACCCAAAAGCTCTGCTGCCTGAGCAATGGGCCGCACAGTACAATGTTTCTGCACCACTAGATGAATGGCGCCCCCTAGGGGCCCAACTACACCCTGAAATGAATAAAAAAGTGCAGAAAAGTTTTTTGTATGATGAACAAAAAACGTTTATAAATGGGACTTTGGTTCATGTGTTGGCCAAGACACTTAAGCTCATGATCCACGTCACGGATTCCCATGCGCATGAGTCCTATCAAAATTGTACAAAGACTACTAGAAAAAGCTGCATCAAAAGATTTACCATCAATGCCATAGACAAAAACCAATACTTAACCTGCGAATCTAAAAAACATCATTGTCAGAAGCGCCCTGTCCTCTCCAACAGCAACAGGAACCTTTCCCTGCAACCAGAACAGGTGCAAAACCTCCATCTATAATGATAACAGACAAGATAAGGATTCCAGGGACAGATCAGGACTACAAGATCCCAGGTAACTTAAGTTGCACCACAAGAAATGTGGTGTATTTAATTATATGTACCAATGTCCAACAGGTGGCATGTACATAGGGGAGAACGGGCAAAAATTCAGGGCAAGAATGAATTCTCATCGCCACACAATAAAAGAAAAGTGTATGAATCTACCTGTAGCAAAACATTTTTCCAGCCCAGACCACAGTAAAACCGATATGAGGCTGCTCATCTTAAAAAGCAACTTCAAATCTCAGAGAGAGAAGAATTTGGGAATACAAACTGATAGCGACCTTTGACACATTCAAAACAGGATTAAATATTTCACATGGATTAATGGGATTTTATATAAAATGAGTGGGCATTTGGGGACATCACAGATTCATGCATTTTTATATAAATTGAAAGGACACTTGGGGAGATCACATCTCTAGGAGACTTCTTTTTCAGGACTATAAACTTTTGACTTTTCTTATGTGAACTCTCTCGCTTTGATTTATTGCGCTCCACAACTCACTTAAGTATTTTTAGGTTTCCACAGGCAACTAACCATATAATAATACAATTTGTTCCGCTTATCTTAGAAATTTGGTTTCTCTTTTCCCAGCTCCTTTACCCCTCCCTAACCTGACTCTGCTTTATGTCACCTGTCGTATTTACCACAGCTTATAACAGTTTTTTTTTTCTTTTGCTTATGTATATACTGTATGTGTATGTGTCTTCAGAATTTGTGTCATTACCAGCCTGACGAAGGGGCCTTAGTGTCCTGAAAGCTTGCTATTCATTACCATCTTCTCAGTTCGCCATTAAAAGGTATCAACCACTGAGAACTCTCAGATTGCAATATTTTTCTATCTACTGGCTAACAGGGTACACACATTTTTTACCTTTGCGAAGAGGTTAATTCCATGGACCTGGAAAGAAGAATAGAAAAGACAGAGGCACTGATGGGAGGACTGTGTGGTAGGAGAGGTGAAAGTATCATTCACTTTACTTTAATCCCATCCTAGAACATCTGATTAAAAATTTGATGCAAATCTAATTTCCTGGCTGATTCCGAGCAAATCCTTCGCATTTCATCAGATTCACTCATCTCTCATTTGTAACAGAACTTGGCTTTTGTTGGTTTTCCATTGTTTTCTATGTGAGTAAAAAGTTATTAGCAGTCTCCGGGGCGCTTTTTTTGGAGTGTGATGCCTTCTTCTGGGCATTTGCAGTACAAATGTAGGTATGGACCTCTTAGTATCACACTGCAAAAAAGCGCTTCGGAGACCACTAATAACTTTTTCCTCCTATGTACATACATAGTGGTTGGAAAAGCTCTGAACCTAACATCACCGCAAGGACCTGCGGTGACGCGATCATCTCTCCACCCCTTGCTGATCACGTGACCGGACCCCGTGAGCCAGAGCCAGGAAATGCTGGGTAACCAGAGAGAGCGGCGTCCACCAGCCGGTCCCCTGCCCGAGGCCGGTCTTCCTCACCTCCAGGCGATTACCGGAGTTGAGCAGGGGTGCACAACCCCTAGAGGTGAGTGAGCACTCAACACCCTAACTAGCCACCTACTAGACCACCAGATTCAACTCATGGACACTTTCTATTCTTTTTCTCGATTCATTATTTTCTATGTGACATCATGATGATGATCTCAACTCTCCACTAGAGATGAGCCACCACCCCGGTGTTCGAATTTGATTCGATTCGTCGAATCGACAGGGTGTTCGACGAATGTTTGTCGAATGCTCGACGAACACCGTCGAACACCCCGGAAAACGAACAAACCGGGCTTGTGGGGCTTTTTTCACTTCCACAATGTATATACATACATTGTGGAAATGAAAAAAAGTGAAAGAAAGTGTTAAAAATAAAAACATAATCAATGCTCACCTGTCCGCGGTCCACCGAAGCCTCCGGCAAGGTCCTGTGGCCTTATAGGACCTGTGGTGACGTCATGTTCTCGCGGGAACTCCGGTCACGTGACCGGAGTTCCCGCGAGAACATGACGTCACCACAGGTCCTATAAGCACAGGACCTTGCTGGAAAGCTTAAAATAGATATTTTTATGTTTCGGACACTTTATTTTACTTAAAGAAAGGGTCCGAAACATAAAAATATCTATTTTAAGCTTTCCAGCAAGGTCCTGTGCTTCTAGGACCTGTGGTGACGTCATGTTCTCGCGGAACTCCGGTCATGTGACCGGAGTTCCCGCGAGAACATGACGTCACCACAGGTCCTAGAAGCCACAGGACCTTGCCGGGGGCTTCGGTGGACCGCGGACAGGTGAGCATACATTATTTTTTTATTTTTAACACTTTCTTTCTTCTAGGGAATGTTTATTTTGGCTGAAAATGCGGCAGATGCGGTTTTCTGACCGCATCTGCCGCATTTTCGAACCAAAATTGAACATGTTCGAAATTCGCCGAATTTGAACCAAATTGTTCGTATTCGGCGAATGACTCAAATAGCGCCAAAATCAACTCGAATTTGAGATTGGCAAACTATTCGAATCGAACATCGCTCATCTCTACTCTCCACTCATGACAAATCTATCTCTGCTATATCAGTACATTACAACAGAGATTCAATAATTGCAGGTTTTTGGTTTTCAAATGGGTTTACTGCATTCACAATATCCTCTGTATGGTATTTACAACGCTTTACCCTACATGTGAAACATAGTAAAATCTAAGTGCTTCATTTAATGAGGTTAATAAACTGCAGGGAGACCGCGCTCTCTCACTGGTTTAATACAAAGCATTTTTGAGGCCAGGGCTCGAATTCTGCTGTTAATTACATCGGTTCAGGAAAATTCAGTCTTATCTTCAGGAGAATCTGTACTTCACTGCCCTTAATGCCGATGGAAAGATCCTGACACGGCAAATTAGAAGCCTCGGGTTTATATAAGACCATTAAATGCATGGAGACTTTCATTTCTATGATTCCTGCAAGTCACTTTTTATTTAACTTGTGTTTCAAGTAAAATTTAGGAATGCAATAGAATCTTGTGTTAATTTATTACTTTGCAAGAATTTGAATTTGGCAAGTTGACTCAGGAAATTTAAGGTGAATCGAATGTAATTCATTATACGATTCATAACTACAGTGACCAGAGTAAGCACCAATTGTTGTAGTTACATTAAATACATTGAATGGATGCCATAGTGTGAACCTTTTTGTTACCTTGGCATCTGAGAGCTTGCTAAAGGGCCACATTGTTGGCATCTTGGTCGTCCTGTGAAGTTCAGCCAAAGACTTGGCTTCAAAGGAGACAGCAATGTCACAATATAGTGCAATACTGTGGCATTGCAGTAGAAGTATAAATAATCAAATGAGCACAGGTTCAAGTGCCTTAGAGGGACTAAAAAAATAAGATAAAAAATAATTTAAAAAACATATAAAATAGGAAGAAAATATAAACTATTACATCCCACTAATTTTTGCTCTTTAAGGAAGTTTCCCACTACTAATGTGATCCCCGTTATTTTGTCCTAACTTATCCTAACTAACACTTTCCAAATATACTTCCGCTATCTACCCTGCTCCTGTAAGTTTATCTCTCTGAGGATCATACATACCTTAATTGTTCTAGTAGTGTTAATCCTTCAGGTCTGCAGACCGTAATCAGACCAACTGAGCACGGCTTGTCACTGGTGGGGGTTGACAGAAAGTGAGTTGTGAGCTGGGCATGCGTTCTCAGACTCCTGTAACTCACAGAGAGTCAGCCCTGCCCCCCACCAGTGATGTGTCCTGCTCAGCTGGTCCGATTCCGGTCTGCAGCTCAGAAAGATAATAGCTACTAGAACAATTAAGGTATTTACGAGCCTCAGAGAGATAAGCTTACAGTAGCAGGGTAGACAGCAGAAGAATATTTGGAAAGTGTTACTTAGGACAAATGAAAGGGGATCACATTAGTAGTGGAAAATCTCTTTGAAGAATAAATAATTAAAAAAATGTAAAAAAACAAACACATATGGTAACATCATAACGGAAAGAGTCCAGTCTGTTTAAATAATAAAGAAATATCTAATTTATATAATTGCGAGTTTGGCTCCTCCTGGATGTCCGCCTATGTCACTTCCGCTCAGCCTCGTACACCCTAATGGGTTTAAGAATATGGATCCTAGTGCTGCCCACCACCACCGCCCAGCACCACCACACACCACCAGCACTCCCCCCTGCCCGGTCTCCGCCCCCCCACCCAGTCTCCACCCTCCGCACTTCTCAGATTCACCTGCGTGCACCTTGGTGTCTGCTGGACCTGTGGTGATGTCAGAGTCATGTGACTGATCACATGTCTCTGACATCACTATAGGTCTCTGACCATCCCAAACTGCGCCAGCGCCATACAGAGGTGGGAGGGAGAGCGGAGGAAGAGACAGCCAGAGAGGACATGTAAAACAAGGGTACAGGAGCGCAATGTGTGAAACCTGGTGGTCTAAGGGGCTAATGGATGCACGCCAATTGGCCACTCACCCTGGGGATTGTGCAGTTGTGCACAACACCGGTGTATGCCTGGAAGCAGAGGAGCTCCCGGTCAGAAGCAGCACGAGATGCATGTCCTGTAGTCCTGCCTAAGTCCATGTGATTCCAGTCAGATGTGACATCACCACAGGTCCTTCAGCTGTTATTGTTGTTAAGGTGCTTCATAGGTCCTCAAGGAAGAGGAATTAATGCCGTGTCCCAAAACAGCTCCACCAGTGATCCCCAAAGGGATTATAACATAAAACAAAGGGAAAATGGAAACTGGAGTTTATGAGCGCTAAGGCACAAAGCAAAGGGAACGTATTAGCAGATATTCAAACCTTTTATTATTAGCTCCTTGTATGGGCCACAACGCATTTCAATAGCACGCAGGCTATCTTTATTAGGTGATACCTGAGAGAACAGGTAGACACACAGGGAAGAGACAGCCAGAGAGGACAAACAGACACACAGGGAAGAGACAGCCAGAGAGGACAGACAAACACACAGGGGAGAGACAGCCAGAGAGGACAGACAGACATACAGGGAAGAGACAGCCAGAGAGGACAGACAGACACACAGGGAAGAGACAGCTAGAGATGACAGACAGACACTCAGGGAAGAGACAGCCAGAAAGGACAGACAGACACACAGGGAAGAGACAGCCAGAGATGACAGACAGACACACAGGAAAGAGACAGCCAGAGAGGACAGACAGACACACAGGGAAGAGACAGCCAGAGAGGACAGACAGACACACAGGGAAGAGACAGCCAGAGATGACAGACAGACACACAGAAAAGAGACAGCCAGAGAGGACAGACAGGCAGACAGGGAAGAGACAGCCAGAGGAGACAGACAGACACAAAGGGGAGAGACAGCCAGAGAGGACAAACAGACACTGAGGGGGCCAGTCAGCCAGAGGGGACAGATAGACACACAGGGGAGAGACAGACAAAGAGAGAGACTGCCACAGAGGAAAAGAGACAGCCACAGAAAAGAAAGAAATAGCCACAAAAAGAGCTAGACAGCCACAGAGCGATAGAGACTGCAACAGAGGGGAAGACACAGTCACAGAAAGAGAGAGACAGCCACAGAAAGTGAGAGACAACCACAGAATAGAGAGAGCCACAAAAAGGAGAGACTGCCACAGAAGGGAGAGACTGCTACAGAAGGGAGACAGACTGCCACAGAGGGAAAGAGACAGCCACAGAGGAGAGAGAGAAAGCCACAGAGGAGAGAGAGAAAGCCACAGAAGAAGGAGACAGCCACAGAAAAGAGAGACAGCCACAGAGTGGACAGACTGCCACTGAGGGGAGAGAGACAGCCACAGTGGAGACAGACAGTCACAGAGGGGAATCAAAACGTGAAAGTCTGGCTACCATGCAGTAGGTGCCTGGGGAAAAAAAACTTAAGATTTTGTTTGAATCCGTATCATTTTATTTGTTCAGCAATTTTTTGTGAAGCATGTAGTTAGAAAATACAACGGACATGATGCGTTCCCCTGTGCCCCTGTGCGTGGTGCAAATCGCACTCCCCGCAGCCCGCTGAGTAGCTGGTAACCAGGGAGCACACTGGGTTACTAGGGGCCGCGTTCGCCGCTATGCAGCCTACGTGAAGGCTGCGTGCTGGCTGCATAATGAGAAAAATATTCTAAGTTTTCTGCAAACAACGCAGGGAACTTAGGCTGGGTTCACATTAGCATTCCCCTCTGCAGCGTTCTGCGGAGGGGAGCCGCAATGTAAGCGCAGCACCGCAAGTCCCTATCTTTAGAATGGGAGCGCACGGTGCTGCGTATGACCGTGCGCACCCATTCACTCCCATATGTGATCTGTACGCAGGCGGACGCCTGCGCACAAATCACTCAGTCTCGTCCGCACCAGAAATGCAACATGTCACGTTCGTGGTGCGGACGAGACGGGGTGATATGTGCGCAGGCGTCCGCCTGCACACAGATCACATATGGGAGTGAATGTGTGCGCACGGTCATACGCAGCACCGTGCACTCCCATTATAAAGATAGGGGCTTGCAGTGCTGCGCTCACATTGTGGCTCCCCTCCGCAGAACGCTGCGTAGGGGAAAGCAAATGTGAAGGCACCCTTAGAATATTGGAAGAGTGACCCTAGCCTAACTTTGATATATTTGTAATCATTCTGACCCTGAAGATCAAATTTCCAAATTATTTTTACCACAGAATAAATTCTGTTGATATTCATGGCAGAGGATTATCTTTTGCCATATGCATCAACAGAGCAGTATTTACAGTTTGACATCACTAACATGTCAGCAGCAGATATCAAAACAGCTCAGAAAGCAACCCAAAAATTCTCTGAAATTCACAATTAATGAAACAAAAATTATTTTATCAAGGAAAATACATGATCAGGACCAGAATAATAAATATTAAAATTTTACTGATAAACATCAGACAAGATGAAAACAATTAATGGGTGAAAATCACCCAATAGACAATGTGGGTAAATAATCAGAGAACCAACATTGTAATCTCAGGATAATAAAAGAGGCAACCAAACGAATTATGCCTGCAAAAATACAAAAAGAGGAGGACACACACATACACACACATATATATATATATATATATATATATATATACGGTAGTAAAATAAATGTTTTATGTGTTAAAAAAGGGGATCTGTTTTATAATCCTGGAGTGCATTTTATAATCTGCATATATTTTACCAGGCATGGTGGTGTAGGGTCACAGGAGGCAGGGTTGCCGCTGATAATGTCGACGTCAGGGGCATGTGTGGAGCAATACTAAAGACCCAAGAGGAGTAGGGGGTGTGGGTGCCGTTGATGGCAAGGCAGTGTTTTTGATGTATATAAAGTAAATGCTTGTGGATGTGTCGCACCCACAGGGACCGGGGTGATCGGGACCGAGTTCAAATGTCTCTGGGGTGTCAAGGTGCCGATGCCCAGTCCCATTGTCTCAGATGCGGCAATCAAAAAGGGCATTTACATGGAGATACGTGACGCCACTCGTGGGATGTGGTCAGGGTGACCATCGCTGCACTATTCCTGCTGGGGACGGTGATGAGGGCAGCGTAGATGGTGAGCCCTCAATGGGTAGGGCTGGTTATCCCCAGGACCGGTGTAGGGAGTGGGCCTGATGAGGGATTGTGCGACGGGCACTCCACTCCTCTGCTGCAGCGTCTCCAGCCAGCGCTCACGAATTTCAGCCTGTGGCTCCACAGGTGTAGGTTTAGGAGTCTTAGCAATTAACAATGATAGTCTCACAACATGCTGAGCTGACCGGGTACTTTACTTTCTATTGTTCTTAAAGCAAGTTACAGCACAGTTCACAGTCACAGTTCTTACACTTTACCGGGGACCCAGGCTCTACTGCAGCTCAGACAGTTCCTCTGCGTCGCTTCCCTCAAGATACCTTTAAGGCCCTGCTTGTCTCTCTCTGTCCTCGCTCACGGGTTCTGTCTGGCCGTCACGGGCTCTTTAGTGATGCTTCCCTCTGCTTTAGGCTCACTAGCCCTAGTACGATGGCTGTGTTCCTACTCCGTGGCGGTAGATAGGTCGCGGTCATAGAGTCCCTGTACCACGCCAGGATGTCTCTTGATTAGGGTCGTGAAGTGTTCCCCGTCACATCTACAGAGCCAACTCTCTGGTTGTCCTGGTCTAGCCTTCCAGTGACCCATGTGTAATTTGGGCTCACCAGGCTCCTTCTGTCTCTCTGGTTGTCAGCTCTGGGTCCTCCGGCCAGCTATATTAGTTACGGCTGCCGTTGTTCTGCCTTTATGGTCAGTGTCTAGCTGTGGGGTGTATCGACTTGTGGCACTTCTTCCGTCGCCTTTTTCTCTAGAGCGAGTCCTCTCCTGGGTATACTGCCTCCAGGGAACTGCTGCCTCCAGGGAACCTCTCCTTCTGGGAATCAACTCCCCCAACTTAGTGTTCCAGTGTTTTTAATACTGTTCCTCCACCCACTTGTCGGGTTCTATCTATCTCTCCACCCACACTTCTTTAAACTCCCGCCACCACTTACCCTATATTGAGTGATTGGCTTAGGGTCGGAGTGTGTCGGTGTGTGGGTGTTTTAAGTCAACTGTCTTACCTCATCTGGCTGCAGTTCACTCTGTGGCCGCCCTGGTCGCAGGGGCACCACAGATGCAGCACAAACACAGATTGAGATCTCAGAGAGCCAAGATTTCAATCTGATAAGGTGCTGTCTCCGCAGCCATATCCCAAAGTCCATCACGTCGGAAGCTGCGAACGCGCAGATTGAGATTTCTGCTCTCTGAGATCTTAATCTGTGCATGAGGTGCATCTGCAGCCACTTTCCTTAGTACACTGCGTGGACACCCACGGTGCCTGCATCGTGTCACCATGAAACCTCCACCACCCATCCATAGGCCTACAGCATTGCCCCACACATGCCTACTGATGGCTGCTTGATCAGCGGTGACCCTGACTCCAGTGCCCGCGCTCCACTGTGCCCCCTGGTAAGATATATCTGTATTATATTTTTTCCCAATTTGGGGGGAATAAAGAATGCATCTTAAAAACTGATTAATACGGTAATTGTTATCCTAGTTTATTTTATACCACAAAAAATAAGCTGATTAAACCAGTGCATAATGTAAATCCTCTTGACAATGAACACATTACTAGCATGTTGATTGTTCCTGTGTCCTTCTGCAGCCAGGTATCCATCTCAGTGATAACGGCCTCCCATTGACATCATCCATCCAGGTCTAGAGTCATTGACCATGATCATAATGACTAAGAACATATCATGTATCCATTAGGATTTGAGGTCAGAAAAAAAAAAAAACCAGTCCTGCAAGGACGGCTGATAAATGGATTTACACATGATGGACGCCGACATTTGTACATGTAACTGAATATCTACCAATATACGTCTGTTGTATACACCCAGGTGGTCAATAATGACATGGTAAAAATGTGCTGTAGACCATAATGAGAGATCAGCTGCGGCTAATGTGGAACACGAGATTTATAGGGATATTGATGCGGGAGAGTGATTCCTCCTATCTGCACCTCCAGCTCGCTGCCTGCAGCCTCCTATTAATCTGCAATCAAGGAATTCATTAAGGAAGGCATCTCACCTAGACTAACGGGATTAGTAAATTAGCGACTAGTGAAAGTCTGAAGATTTATCAATACATTGCTCAAAGGTAAATGCTACTGTTACATATTTGATGAAAATTATGTTGCAGAATTTCTGAAGCATCATCCATAGATGTTCTGGATTTGCCGCAGTATTTACCCTTTCCAATGCAAAAGTTGAAGTTCCCATAGAAGTTATAAGCACCAAACTTAATGCTTTTGTTCTTTACTCCTCTTCTTCCAAGAGAACAATTTTTTTGTGCATTAACCGTTCACATGATGCATATTTTGGCTCATATTTGGGGCAACAAATCTGCAGCAGCGTGTTTTCCCAGCAAAGTTTATGGGATTTGTGGTGTCCTGTCCATGTGTTGCGAATTCGCTGCATATTTGCTTGCAGGTAAATCTATAGCATGCAAATTCATGCTGTGGATTTTACTGCATTTGTCACCCATTGACCCTAATGTTAACTCAAAATACGCAGCAGGTACGCGACAGTGTTCGCACTATGTGTATGTGCCAGTTGTTTTGAGCCTATGTTGCATTACAATCCGCAGGTAGTGATAGTGTTGAAGGTTGGAGTAGGATTTCGCATCTTTTTTTTTTGACCAAAGTGTCCAATCTTTATTGAAACAGACACAAAGCACATTCAAATACGTATCAGATCCGCACCAAAAACACATCAAAAATGCACCGTGCGGACAGGGATGGTTTTGGTGCACTTTTCTGATAGTAGGTGTAGATTTTGGAAGTCCAATATCTGCACCACCAACTCGGCGTGCAAATACAGCCTGAGGGTTCGCTTATTGTGCGTTAAGTTGTCCTCTTGAAGGATGACATTAATTATACCACATAGTGTACAGGAAAACTGAGATTAAACAAAAAACTCCAAGTGAGGAAACATTTAAAAAAAAAAAAACGCAACATCATTCTTTTTTGGGAATTATTTTCACGGCGTAAATTGTTTGGGATAAATGTCTGGACCTCATGATTCTCTTCGTCAGGACGATTATGCAGATACCAATGTATGAGAATAGGTTCAAGCTCACCCGACTGTTCTTTGCTCAGTCACCGTCCTAGTCTAGTATCAAGGTTAAGAGATAAAAATTGGAATCTGCCTCAACAGAAATGGATTTTCTTTTTCTTTTATTTTTCAATAAAGATGACTCATGACTAAAAGCCCTGTCATACACAACGACGCCCCAGCAATCCCGACAGCGATAACGACCTGCCGGGATCGCTGGAGCGTCATCCCCTGGTCGCTGGGGAGCTGTCAAACAGGCAGATCTCCCCAGCGATCAGGGACCTGGGAGCCACCTCCCGCCTCCCGCATCACTGAAGGCGATGTTACCCGCGTCCTCCTTGCTTAACGCTGCCTATAAGCAGGGAGGACGCTGGTAACTATGATAAACAGCAGGTATCCAAGCAATGCCCGGCCCCCGTTGGGCCGTTGGCAGTGGTGTAACTTCAGGCCCAGGGGCCCCGATGCGAAAGCTCTAACGGAGCCCCCAATTATTGCACATCTTTAATAGTATTAGTCTTTTTCCATAGGCCAAAGGGAGATTTGGGGCCCCCCTAGGCTGCAGGACCCGGGTGCGATCGCAACCCCTGCACCTATTGTAGTTACGCTCCTGGCCGTCGGGCCGATGTGGACTAGAATTGTTACTGTTTAAATGTAAAGTGTGAAGCCCAGTGCCTCCCGCAAGGGAAGAAGACAAAGTAATTGCATTGTTTTTGTTATGTTTATGTTTAGTCGTAACCCGGTTAATATGTTATAAAAAAGTTAAGCTCAAACCCGGTTTGATTGTGACACTGGTGGATGAGTGTATTTAACCAAGGGGGTGTCAGGCGCCCCTCTGCCACAGGGAGGTACTGCACCCCAAACAGAAGGTGTAGTGCCTCTGTAGACGTGGATGAGGAGGAAAATACAGAGTCTGCACCCAAAACACGCTCATAGGACACCTTAGCACAGGGGACTGGTATTCAGTAGGTCCCAGGGGATGGAGCCTAGAAGAGCAGGAAGACGTGAGTGACAGTTACTGACAGTAGTCAGTCAGACGGTGACAGAAGAGGAGAACAGATGGATGCAGGGGATCCTGCGGTCGTGACAGGAGGGCACCTCTAAGGAGAGATGTGACCCAGACAACGAAGGGGGACACTCCAGGACTGGTTGGAGACAGCTGGAGAGTCCAGGGCAACACCGGTAAACTGGAACCGAGGTGGTTTGTTAACGGTTTATCCCAAACCGCAGAGTGGCAGGCGGTGGGCCTAAAGTAGGAGCCACAGCACCATAAGACTAAATCCCACCTCTGTCCCAAAGTGGGTCCAAGACACTAACAAGGGAAAGGACTAAATACCGGTGATGGGAGGGATTGTCTTTTCACCGCTCTTGTCCGTACCGGAAAGGAGTCAGAAATACCTTTTTGTAACAGACCTGGGAACGGTGATCTTTAGTGTGGTTGACAAGAGAGCTAAAGCAAAATACAGACCAAGAAATTTATTGTAGAGACACCTCTGACAGACTCTGTAAAAGCCTCCAAAATCCTACAATCCCCGGTGAGCACGACTGTACCGTGTATCCTTATCATCTGGTACTAGTAAAGAACTGTTGAGCTGATCTGGTGTCCGGCCTTCTTTAATCCGTCGCCCGGGAGGCTCCTGCAGCACCACAGAGCCAAGGACTACGATTCCTCTCATCCACCCGGCTGCTCTGAGGTAAAAGCTTCACCTGTGGGGAGCTGTACTACCAAAGCTGCTTCACCATCACCTCATTGGCCGGCTGCAGTGCTGGTAACCACATTACCAGGTACCACAGGTGGTGTCACGTTCCCCTATCCCAAAGTTCCCCCATCATCATCACCCCCATCAACCATTGAGTGCCCAGGGCACGGAACCGGGATCCCCACCAAAGCCACCGTCCCGGTATCTGAGTAACCCCTTCCCTGCCGGCCCGACTCACATATATTGAGTATTTGGCGAGTTTTTTACCTCAGTATTTATAGCCAAAAGGGAGTGGAACAATTAGAGGAAAAGTATAATAGAAACTCGTCACCACTTTTGTATTTATCACCCATTACTGGTTTTGGCTACAAATCCTGAGGTAAAAAACTCACCAAATACTCAGTGTATGCACATAGCCTAAGACACAATGGACTGAAGAGTTGGACCACATGCATATATTGAGTATTTGGTGAATTTTTTACATCAGTATTTGTAGCCAAAACCAGGAGTGGGTGATAAATACAGAAGTGGTGATGTGCTTCTATTATATTTTCCTCTGATTTTTCCATTCCTGGTTTTGTCTTAGAAATCCTAAGGTAAAAACTTACCAAATACTCCACATATGAACATGATGTCATGGTCCTTCTGACATCTGCTTTATTCTCATTTCTGAAAAAAAAAAATAACCAGTCAAATTTTCATCAGTTTTGGAATAGATTTTCGGTCTTTGGTCTGTGTGTCTTTTACCATCAAATTTTGTTTAATTTTGTTTAATTTTGTTTAATTTTTCTAATGTGCCATCCAGGAGGCCACAAAAGGGAACTGCAGCCAGGCAGGTAGGACAATTGTTGCACAACAACACCCTCACAGCCCACACAACCCACGTGTAGGAGAAGGTAGCATCCAGCCCTAAGATTGGATACTCTAGGCAAATGAGGGGTGGTGGATTTAGAGGAGTGGGTTGGGCACACACGTAGTCAGGTGACTTGACAGTAGAAATAGTGAAGGGGAGGAGGAAGGAGTTCAGTAGGCCATAGTGAGCTGAACAGCAAAGACCAAGAGCAGGCCAAAAGACAGTGGAAGGTTCAGCTAAGCTGAGCAGGAGAAAGGCTCACACGTCCTGTGAGTGTAAGGTGTAAGGAGCGCAGAATCTGTACCGAGCCAGGGTGAGCCGGAGGAGAGAGAAAGCACGTCCGAAGCCGATACCACCAGGAGTGTGAGGAGAGAGAGAGAGGGATGGTGATACCCGGGCCCTAGACTTACAGCTGAAGCGACTGACTGCGTAAACAGCCCAGAAAGGACACAGAGATTAAGGGAGCCCCGGAGAGGGAGAGTGTGCCCGTGTACTTGAACTTGAACTGACTTGTGAACTTTCTGGAGAACTGAGAGTAAACACGGTACCCCCTGTCCCCGTGGGCCCGACAAGTGAGCTATCCGAGCTTCTCATAGACCTGTTAATTTGAATTTGTGAGTTGCATCCACAACTTGGGTCCAAAATCGGACATGTCTGCTTTTTTGTTTTTCAGTGGACATATGAACAGCAGTTTATTCCAGCAATCATCATCAGGAAAGCACAAATTACCAGTATTGATTAATTGGGAGCAAATTTTATAGTCCGGTAGGTTTTCCTATAAATGCTCATCTTGATCATCATGATTATGGCTCGCTCACATGAGCATATAACGAGGGCGATCTGATGTTTTGTTGGATAGCCCTCGGGCCAATGTTATACTACGGGACAGTCCTGACCAGCGCTTTTTTTTTTACTTATGCTGGCATGAAAAAAAAAATTGCAACATACTGCGAATGGCAGCATATATTGGACGGCGCACACACATACAAGTCTATGGGTGTGTGCAAAACAGAGAACTGAACTCAGATGTCATCTGATATATGCCAAGACAGACAATGCAGAAGATGGAGAAATGACTCTCCATGTTCTCCTCACTTGTGCTCGATTATCATATGTGAGGGAATCGAATCACAGTGAGTGATACACGGCGCACACTCACAGCAGAGTTTGAGTCGAGTCTCATTAGGGATGGGCGAATCTACTCGTTACTACTCGGTACTCGCCGAGTAGTAAGGGATTCGCCCGACTCGTTACACTGCGAGTAATCTCAGGGATTACTCGCAGTCAGTAACGAGTCCGCAGGGAGCGAAGGAAGAGAGGGGGGAGAAATGCTCCTTACCTCTCTTCCGGCTTCTGCTATGTGCTGTGTGCTGGGCTCCGGGACTTGCGGGCTGCGGCAGCTCCAGGGTCCTAGAGCCCGCCTACACAGAGATGTAGCAGAGCTGAGAGAGTTCTCAGCCTGCTCACTCCCTGTGCATAGATATGTATATGTATGCACAGGGATGTGGCAGTGAAGATGTCGTTTTTGGACTACGTCGGACGGAAGAGGATTTTTGGAGTAAAGATGGAGTCTCTAATGTCTTTTTTGGTTTATTTTTAATAAAAAATTTTTCTCTGTGTTGTGTTTTTTTTTTTATATTGATTACTGGAAATTCATGGCGGTCATGTCTAATATTGGCGTGACCGCCATAAATTTCGGGCTTAGGGCCAGCTGATAATACAAAGCTGGCCCTAACCTCTTTATTACCCAGTGTGCCAATGCCACCAGGGCCGTTGGAAGAGCGGGGTTCAGCGCCAGAAGATGGCGCTTCAATGAACGCGCCATCTTCTGGGGTGGCTGCGGGCTGCAATTTGCAGCGGGGGGTGCCCAGAAAGCTTGGGCATCCCTGCGCTGCGGATTCCAGCCCCCAGCTGCTTAGCTGTACCTGGCTAGACATAGAAATTGCGCGGAGCCCCACGCATTTTTTTTTTTATTATTTCATGAAATTCATGAAATAATAAAAAAAAGGGCTCGCCTATATTCTTGTGTCCGGCCAGGTACAAATAGGCACCTGGGGGTTGGGGGCAGCCCGTCGCTGCCTGCTGGATCCGGCTGGTTACAAAAATACGGCGAAGCCCACGTAATTTTTTTTTTTGAAAAATCTATAAAACAATCCTAAAAAAGGATTGCATCTTTACTAACCCCTCGACCATGGTGGAGGGGTTAATAAAGATGCAGTCCCTTTTATTTATATTGTTTTATGGATTTTTCAGAAAAATTTCACGTGGGCTTCGCCGTATTTCTGGAACCAGCCAGATCCAGCAGGCAGCGACGGGCTGCCCCCAACCCCCAGGTGCCTATTTGTACCTGGCCAGACACAAGAATATAGGCGAGCCCCCTTTTTTTATTATTTCATGAATTTCATGAAATAATAAAAAAAAAAATGCGTGGGGCTCCGCGCAATTTCTATGTCTAGCCAGGTACAGCTAAGCAGCTGGGGGCTGGAATCCGCAGCGCAGGGAGGCCCAAGCTGTCTGGGCACCCCCCGCTGCAAATTGCAGCCCGCAGCCGCCCCAGAAGATGGCGCGTTCATTGAAGCGCCATCCTCTGGCGCTGAACCCCGCTCTTCCAGTGGCCCTGGTGGCAATGGCTCACTGGGTAATTAAGGGGTTAGGGCCAGCTTTGTATTATCAGCTGGCCCTAAGCCCGAAATTTATGGCGGTCACGCCAATATTAGACATGACCGCCATGAATTTCCAGTAATCAATATAAAAAAAAGACACAGAGAAAATTTTTTATTAAAAATAAAACAAAAAAGCCATTAGGGACTCCATCTTTATTTTAAAAATCCTCTTCCGTCCGACGTAGTCCAAAATGCAATCTCAGCTCTGCTACTTCCCTGTCTGTGCTTAGACAGACAGGGTTGCAGCAGAGCTGAGAACTGACTAAACAGTCAGGATTCAGCTCAGGGCATTAGGACCTGAGCTGAACTCTGCTGTCAGCCAGACTCGCTCTGCTCCGGAGATTCCCGAACAGTGACGCAAGTTAATTTATTCACTGCTCTTGTCACCATTCGGGAATCTCCGGAAACAGAAGCAGAGAGACTCGGGGTGCGAGTCTGCGGCTGAGGCGGCAGCGGCGGCGGAGGCAGGGGTAAGTAGCCGGCCGGGCCGGTGCACCCCCCCTCTCCCCCCTCACCCCCCCTGACCCCCCTTCCCCCCTCCCCCCTCCCCCCCTTCAATCTTTTTTTTTTTTTTTTATTATTCTTTAAAAGCCAGTGGCTTTTTGCCGCTGGCTTTAAAAGAATAACATGGGGATTTGCAGGTTTTTCCTCTGCTGCCAGACCCCTTATAGGGTCTGGCAGCAGAGGAATCGCTGCAGTACTCGCCTCCCCATTCATTTACATTGGACTCGCTAGACTCGCAACGAGTAGCGAGTCCTGGACTCAGACTCGTTACAGTCTAGCGAGTCCGAGTAATTTAGGATTCGCCTATCTCTAAGTCTCATTAACATATTTATCCTGACTATGATAAAATCTACATCCATGTGAGCATACCCTTATTCTGGGGTCACATCAGCATGTAAAAAAAATTGGTCCCATTCTCCTCCAGAAAACAAGGACTTTTTTCCTTATGTGTCATCCAAGTGCAATGTTTTTTTTTTTTTACTCAACAGCTATTAATGTTTTACAGAGCCATTTACAGTTACAGTTATACACCAGCAAGAGCAAACCCTTTTAAAGATGTTGCCGGAAAACAAGCAAAACGTTCACTCATTAACACTGGTATTAAAAACAACTTTGTAGCAAAACATCACTCCATGTAAACAGTGGACATGTAGCATTTATGGGGGTAGAACAACAGTACTTATGTGTCATGACAGAGCAAGGAGATGCCCTGCATGTGACAGAAAAGAAGGGAAGAACCTGTAAAAGGGGGGCCCTAATGATAGAGAAAGGTCTGACCCCTATACACTCACCTGACACTGAATTCTTCATTCCCTATCATCCCTAGATGGGTCCTTCCCCCATTTCTCCCACCCCATGTGTGATCAACTGTCTAAGCTGTGGCTGACCACCCTGGCTAGTGGATAGGGCACCAAGATGCTAGTCTTACTACTACAATAAGACAATGTGGGGAGAGAGTCAAAGGATTAGGAATAAAGCAACATTCTGAACTCTACAGCTTCCACAAGAACAACTTCTCCTGGGAGGTCAAAATAGAGGAACTATAACCGACACATGTAGTAAGTTTAAAAAATTAAAGGAAGTGGTAGCATTGGGCAGCAGCTGAGATTAGTGCTATTTGGAATCTCAGCAGGACTACAAAAGGACTCTTAATCTTTTCAACACCAAATGAAAATAAATCTGCTCCACTCATGTTAATCACTGAACAGATTCCGAAGAGGACCTGTGATCTGCTAATCACCAAGACCTTCAAAAGGTACCCTTACACATTTCAGTCGAGACGATCTCACCAACGATCTCATGGGCACGTTTTCGTTAGGACATCGTTTAGAGATCGTTGGTGAGATGTCACATGTCTAGATATCGTGGACGACGTACCAACGATGTAGCGAGCAGCTATCGTTCGCACAACCCAGCGAACGATACTTGTTCACTGTTGTGAATAGGCAAAGTCGTTAACGACATAGTTATCGCGGCGTCACACACAACGTTGCAGCAGGTTGGCTGATCGAGGATCATTTGATTTGAGAACATGTTCTCAAATCTGCGATCAACGATCCAACGATTTATCGTAGTCGTATCTCGGTGTTACAAGCAACGACGTACTAACGATGCCGTTTCAACGACTCCAAACCCGTAACGTTTGAGCGATATCGTTCATGATCTCGTACTGTGTAACATGGCCTTAACCCAGATACCACAAAGGTCTCAGATGTGACACAATCGTGACATAATGTTCTTCCTATCCCCACACAGATTGTGTCGGCTCATGTGCACAGGACCATAAACCAGTGCAGATGAACTTGTAAATCATCGATCAGGGCTTGCTTATGGGTTGAAATAAGGCCATGGAAATGCAAACATGGGCAAATATTGTAATGCCCCATAAAGGTGATAACAAACTCAGGTCTGTACCTTATAGGGAGTAGTTGAGACAATACAGAGACTCGATATTCTGCTTTATGCTTCAGTGCAGTATTGTAATAAAGGATTATTATACAAATGGAAGTCCAGAGCCATCGAGAGGGAACATGATTGGCGCAGCGGATCTATTTCTGATGGCATCCAGTTAATTCCGCATAAGCCCTGACTGTTTCCTCCTTGTTTGATACTAGTCTCTCAGTCACAATGAAATATTGTAAGAACCTTCATTTCCCTACAGGTTTAGCAGCTTACTGTGGAATCATAAAGACAGATGCTTATTCAGAAGCAGAACCCTTTTTGACATACTAGATCATTTCTGCATCAATTTGCCGACTTTTTTTTCCAGCTGCTTTGCTCACTCTCGAGTGGAAAATGTTAAATGGGAAACGTCATGGTGAAAGCATAAGGGTCTCCTCCTCGTCAAAAATTTCCTATTACCTGGGAGAAAAGGGGGAGAAAAAGAGACAAAATGATTTTTTACTCGTCACGCACTGTTGGGAAATGAAAATAAATCAGCTCGCAATATGCTGTCTTCAACCAAAAAGGCTTTTTGGCTTAAGTGCTGCATGCTCTCATACGGTGCTCAGAAGAACAGTGTATGGATTCTTCGGCTTATTCACAAAAAATATATTTGTTAACTGATGGATTGCCCAGCAGTCTACACAGCCCGGTATGGACTCCACCAGCCAGAATAATCATCATACAGACCACTTTACTATTGTATAATGGAAAGTGTGGGTGTGGGCTTGAAATATTTAGTGTAAAAACTGAACCTAGCCAGGGTGTAAAATCAGGGTGCAGAGGTACCAGTGGCAAAAAATGGGGTCATTTTTTGAATGACTCATGGGGCTCATTATTGTGTCCAGGCCAGTATTATTGGAGGATCCCTAAATGGATAATTCAAACCCAATAATGCCCCAGATTGTGGGTTACATTAGTGTCTCATCAGTGGCGGACCGTGATCCCGGAGGGCCCTGCTGCAGCCATAGTGAGGAGCGGGGGGGGCTAGTGGTCATCGGAGAGGAGCGGGGGGTGGAGGGTTGGGGTGCTAGTGGTCGTAGGCGAGGAGCGGGAGGGGGTGTTTGTAGATGCGGCTCTCCTACCTGCACTGAGCCGCCAAATGCAGTGGAGCCGGGGCGGAAGAAAGGAGGAGATGCAGGCTTGGGGGGCCAACTAGCCGGTCGGGGCCCTGGTGCAGCTGAACCAGCTGCATCACGGTAGGTCCGCCCCTGTGTCTCATAGTTTTAATGGCTTTTTATGTGTGTGTGTTTGATGCATTAATTAGAAGGCGCTTGCACTTTCCGCACAAGGTATGCAACATACGTTAGTACACAGGGCGTTAAACTCCTTATTTAGCCTGTTGTTGGGCAGAATAGCTTGGTGGGCGGAGTCTGGGGATTTATAACTACCGGTCAGGCGGAGTCCTAGGTTAGATAACTGCCGCTACCTCGGAATTGACTCAGAGTTTAGTGAGACCTCAGAGAGCACAGACTTATAGCCAAGACTTGTAGGGGAACCCAAACCTACTCCTGCGGGCTGCATGGAATGGACTAACCCAAAATCACGGGAAGGGGCTCTGAGGACTTTCATTGTTTAGGCAGATGGAATGCCCTGACCTACACAGGAGCCCACCTGAATGTAAAGCTCTGTACCAGGAGGAGTATGGGTCTGGAAGGGTGGTTTCCTGCACAGAGGATGGGCCCATAGGAGCACCTACCAACAATAAAGGTTAAAGGGACCTATGCAGTGGGATCTGTTGGAGAATGCCAGTCCAGAGTGATAGAGGAAGCAACTCTATTGTGTTAGTTTGGACACCAGTATGGCTCTAACTGTTCTTGCTGTCATCACATCTCACCTGTACTTGTTGCCTAAATACATTGCTATATACATGTATGTGAGGTCTACCCTCTCAGCATGTTGTACCATTTGTAGTTTCAGTATCAAGTAAGAGCCGCACACAGGATTCTTTTTTGCAGCCTTTATTCTTCCTTAAGGGGTCTTACATAGTGGAGGGTGCAGGAGGGAGGACGGGGAGCAGCCTATACTACGGCCGTTTCACATCGTCAGTAATGCTTCTACGGGACCATTTGTGGCTGTGTACCTTCTGGCTGGGAACAACCATGTTACTTTAAAGAGTCTCCTGACTCTCCTATCTCTCTCTATTACATCAACACCTTGGGGAAACCTAACACCATCATATAAAGGGAACGGTAAACTGCCATGTTAACCCCCGCAAGTCCTCAGCCACATGCCTTTTATACCTGTCCCTGGGGTCACAATTACTGGTCCAACCACCACCATTACTGACACCTGAAAAGATTTGACCCTCTGGCCAGTAGATTGAGTATTGCATCAGTAAATTAAATCAACTCGAGGTTCTACAAAAATGTTGCAACATTTGGTATTTTCACACCAGTTTTGACCAACTCAGCCAAAATAAGCAGAGGGGGGGTTTGACGACGCAACTCGTGTAATTCATGTTTAGCTGTGATTCAGCTTGCACCAGAAATATTAGTCCAGATTGGAGAATAAATTGTGGCAAGGAGTAAACCACTTTTTAGAATCAGGAGCATCTAACTCGAGAACACCTAAAGCTGGCCTCCTCATGTTGATGAATCAAGGCCAAAGAATGGAGCTGGATAACACAGTGCTATACAATGTGTAGTGGCCATTGCAGGTACTGCAAATCAGCTCCAATCAACGTTTACATCATTTCAATCTAATCACAGCTGTGGCCAATGATTGTCCATGGCAGACTCTCTATGATCCTGAATGTTTAAAGGCATTATCCAGTTTTGGAAAACCTCTGTCCCCTGGCCATTCTTTGCACAGGGGCCCCATGCAGTGTGTGTCTACCATGCAGCTGGGACCAATAACTCACGAATGGAATTTTTTATGTATCATGCAGACTGGCTCAGTATGCAAATGAAGTAAAGTTGCACTAAGTCCATGCATATCGCCACCTAGTGGCTATCCTCTACAATCATAGGTACTTCTACCACTCTCTCATAGTCCAATAGATTTTTCCCACGATACTGTACATGCATTATAGTTGTATGTATACTTTTTGTCCTTCGGGTTAATATCCTGCCCTTAGCCCCACTGCTTTTTTGTATAACTCAGTGAGCATTGTGAAGACATGTACTTTACACCATTTTCCTCTGCGGCTAATTTCTATTATTTCTCTCTTTGCAGGTATAGCTGTAGTAACACAACAAAGCCCAATGTATCTAATTACAGTGCTGCTGACAGCCAAATTCTCCGCTGAGATACACTGATACACTGAACGTCTATAAGGTAGAACCGAGAAATAGACCATTGCACCTGCCAAAAAGTAAAGCCCCGAAGCTGTAAATAAGCCCTTACGCAGCGTTCTCCTGCCCATAGCAGCAGGTTTGGCATCCACATTGTGCTGCGGATAGATTTAATGGTCGCAATGATCGTGTCGGCAGGAGATCTGGAACAATGGACATAAATATTTATGTGTATTCATCTATATCGCACTGTTAGCATGGACATGACATGTCGGCTCATGTGATGTGGAAAGGTGGATGTTTTCCACTGCATTAAATTAGCAGAAAAGGAAATACAAATCTTGTAATGTGCAACATCTTATTGCAATATTAGATGACACTGGGTCTGGAAGAAGCAACAACTCCAGCTTCGTAGTGTTTGCTTCTTCGAGAACAAGATGTTCCAGATATGATCAATGCAGGAATCCAATGTGGCAATTTACGATATGTGTTATCTGTAGGACCATATTGATCATGTGACAGTTATGTGACCCTCTTGATCTACATTCCCTCAATAAGTATGTGAGGGGTGGAGATTATGCCTGCAGTGTCAGCATCTGTCCACCAGGGGTCTATGTTAAGACTGGCAAGAAAACTCTTTGATAGGGTTGGTGATACTAGCAGACCCCTGGAGACAAGCAATGCCTGAGGACATGTGAGAAAGATCTCTGTGATATTCTTGAAAGCCTTGTGCCCTTAAGTTTTGGGACTGTCCTATTTGCCAGTGTATAAAAAACTAGGTTTTCTGGGTAGAGTGATTATATGTATACTACCTTGTGATAGATACTGTATAGTATATAATTTAGTAATATCACCAAAGTGTAATTGCACCAGTAAGATGACCTATATAACATCAATAACCTACTAACCAAATCAAATCAATTAGTACATAGGGATGGGCGAATCTACTCGCTAGGACTCGTTACTCGGCGAGTAGTAAGGGACTCGCAGGACTCGGTACTCGGCGAGTTTCCCAGTGATGACTCGCACGAGTCCAATGCAAATCAATATCAATCCTAGTTTTGTCAGAAACGCTGACAAAACTAGGATTGCCATTGTTTGCATTAGACTCGTGCGAGTCATCACTGGCTACTGTGCCAGTGATAGCAGGGAAACTCGCAAAGTAACTGCTGTTTCTTTGCGAGCCGAGTCCAGCTGTCTTCTCTGTGCAGCTCCAGGGTCCTAGAGCCCGCCTGCTCACAGAGATGTAGCAGTGCTGAGATTATTCTCAGTCTGCTCATTCCCTGTGCATGTAGCAGAGAGGACATCGCGTTTTGGACTACGTCGGACGGAAGAGGATTTTTTTAATTAAAGATGGAGTCCCTAATGGCTTTTTTTTTAATTTCAAATAAAAAATTTTCTCTGTGTTTTTTTAACCCTTTATTGGAGATTCTTAGTGGCTGGGTCAAACATGGCCTGACATTAAGAATCTCGGGCTTAATACCAGCTTGTATAACAAAGCTGGTATTAACCCCTTTATTACCCAGCGTGCTACCGCCACCAGGGCCGCTGGAAGAGCGGGGTTCAGCGCCAGAGGATGGCGCTTCAATGAACGCGCCATCTTCTGGGGCGGCTGCGGGCTGCAATTTGCAGCGGGGGGTGCCCAGAAAGCTTGGGCATCCCTGCGCTGCGGATTCCAGCCCTCAGCTGCTTAGCTGTACCTGGCTAGACATAGAAATTGTGCGGAGTCCCACGCATTTTTTAAAAATTATTTAATGAATTTCAGAGTCAGAGTCTCAGAGTCAGAGTCAGAATCTCAGAATTTCATGAAATAATTTAAAAAAAATGCGTGGGGCTCCGCGCAATTTCTATGTCTAGCCAGGTACAGCTAAGCAGCTGGGGGCTGGAATCCGCAGCGCAGGGATGCCCAAGCTTTCTGGGCACCCCCCGCTGCAAATTGCAGCCCGCAGCCGCCCCAGAAGATGGCGCGTTCATTGAAGCGCCATCCTCTGGCGCTGAACCCCGCTCTTCCAGCGGCCCTGGTGGCGGTAGCACGCTGAGTAATAAAGGGGTTAATACCAGCTTTGTATTATCAGCTGGCCCTAAGCCCGAAATTTATGGTGGTCACGCCAATATTAGACATGACCGCCATGAATTTCTATTAAATTGTTTTAAAAAAAACACAACACAAAGAAAATTTTTTATTAGAAATAAAAAAAAAGCCATTAGGGACTCCATCTTTAATTAAAAAAATCCTCTTCCGTCCGACGCAGTCCAAAACGCGATGTCCTCTCTGCTACATCCCCTGTGTATAGATATAGATCTCTATGCACAGGGAATGAGCAGACTGAGAACAATCTCAGCTCTGCTACATCATCTCTGTGCACAGACATTCATGTCTGTACACAGGGATTGAGCAGACTGAGAACAATCTCAGCACTGCTACATCAGGCAGCAGGCAGGCTCTAGGACCCTGGAGCTGGCAGCCAGCACAGAGGAGACAGGACTCTTATCTGTGCGAGTCAGCGATTACAGTTACAAAGTAAACGAGCAATGCAAATAAATGACAAAACTAGGATTGCTTCAGGCTGAAGCTTCCGAGACACATCTGCGAGTTGTAAATCTCACACTACTCGCTATTACTCGCTTCCCCATTCATTAACATTGGACTCGCTAGACTCGCAACGAGTAGCGAGTCCTGGGCTCGGACTCGCTAGAGTCAAGCGATTCCGAGTAATTTAGGATTCGCCCATCACTATTAGTACATCAAGAACTCTATGTTCATAGATTACATATTAGAAACAAATAGTGTTTTAAGTTACCCATGGTGATTGTAGTAAAATGCCAGCATGCGTTTCACTTATGATGCTTCCTCAGGGAATATGGAAGCATCATACAACTCATACAACATAGAGAGTAATAAGTTATAACAAGCATCCACTTCAAGAGATGTACGTTAAATTATGATTACTTTTATAGTGTTCATATATGTCAGGAAGTAAAAACATGTAATTCTCGGTCTGACCCGATTACAGAGGTGGTGCAAGAGAGCAGGTGTCAGCGAGTCTTATATAATCACCAGAAGTAAGGAAGTCTAATCTGACCCCCTGGCTAAGAGATCCGACACAGACCCTTATTCCAGAGGTATACTTGATGGTGGCGGAGTCTGGACTGCCAGCGTAGCCCTGACTCATGAGTAACCCTGATTAACTCCCTCTCTCTCCCATCAGAGATAAGAGCCAGGACTGGAGAAAGAATCCCACACAAAAGAGACAAACAGGGGAAACCAAAGCACAAACTTGCAGCACGTCCAAACTAGGGAAATCCATAATGGCATACAGGGAGAAACGAGGTACAGATTGGAGACACACACACAACAAAGAGAAATCCACTGCAGAACAGAACACTGGATAACAGCAACAAGTCCGGTATCACTGAAGCAATGCAAGAGCTATACTTGGCATGGGAGACAGTGCCACCCTAACTTAAAGAACGGAGGTGGCTCTGATACGGAGACAGCCCCATGTGACTCCAGCAGCAAATCACCAGCCAGCTGGGAGTTAACTCCTGCCCTACCGATGACCAGTAACCACAAAAACAGCCAATGCCCAAAGACTGAGTGTGACAAATTTGCCACCTAACCTGGCATCTCTATAACACCCCCTCTACACTCTGGCCAGTCAGGGAACTGACTAAGGATAAAGGAGGCACCGCAGCTGCCCTGTCAGTGCTGGTATATTAAGGCGCCCCTCAGTGAGTGTGGTATATGCCTTCCATTCCCAGGCCAGAAGTACCTATAGCAACCATCACCCCATCACTGACAGAGGCCCTGAATAACACAAGCACCAATTGCTGCCACCAATTTCTCCTTTGATATAAGCCCAGTCTGTAAACAGGCTTATAGCAGGTCAGAAACCAACCCATGCATCATAACGTTAAATGAGCACACGGATGTGGGAGTGTCATGATCGAGATAAGAGAACAACTCAAGATTAAATTATATAATTAATTACCATATGGGTGTTTCACAGCTTCTGGAATACCCACAGCTGCAGTAAAGGAAAAATGCACAGTCACTCAGTACTGCAACAAGAAGAAGTAACAAAACTGAACGTACAAGAGAGACTTTTTCTTTTACAATACAGTAAGCAATGAAAACTTTACATAACATCGCCATCTATTGTCAGATCAGCATAAAGATATGTTTCACACAAATGAAGTCCACAACTGTTGCATATACCAACACCCTTTCTCAACAGTAAGGACTTATTTAGTCAAACCCAATTTCTTCATTAGTCTCTGATGTTTTTCAGCATTCAATGCCTTTGTGAAAATGCCTGTGTCATATCTTCAGTTGGATAATATTCTAATTTCAGGATTTCTTGTTCTTGATGATCCCTCAAGAAATGATACTTCACATCAATGTGCTTGGTTCTTGGGTTAACTCTTTCCATCTGAGCAAGAACAAGACATCTTTGGTTGTCCTCATTTAATTTTGTTGGTTCCAATTGTGGTTGTCCTAGATATGTTAGCAATTGTCTTAACCATAGAACTTCTTGACTCGCATGTGCTGCTGCAATATATTATGCTTCTGTTGATGACAGCATTACTATTGATTGTTTTTTACTAGTCCAACTAATAGGTCCGCCTGAGAGAAAGAAAAGATAGTCACTGGTAGATTTTCGGTCAGTTGGACCTCCAGCCAAATCTGCATCAATGTATCCTGTTAAAATGCATTTATCAATTGTAGGCAGTTTCAGTTTAACATTGCTGGTTCCTTTCAAACAACGTATTACTCTCTTCATGGCATTCCAGTCTGCTTTATTTGGCTTGGACACTTTTCTATTCAGAATTCCAACTGCTGCTGCGATGTCTGGCCTTGTAACAGTCACTAGATACAGTAATTTTCCTATTGCCATTCTGTACTCTTCATTATTTGGTAACACGTTTTTCTCACTATTTATCTCTTTTTTAGATAATTAGTTTCCATTGGAGATTTTGCTGGGTTTGCATCCTTCAATCCAAATGTTTCGGTTAAGTCTTGAATCATGTGATTTTGATTAAATAGGAAACTTACATCTTCTTCTCTTTCTATCTGTATTCCTAGGTACTGTTTCACATTTCCCAAGTCTTTGATCTCGAAATGTTGATTCAGGATTTTTAGTATGTCCTCTTTATCCCTTTCTTTTTCAAAACAAACTAAAATGTCATCAACATATATGAGTACATAGATCCATCTGTCCATTAGTCTTTTTGTGTACAGGAAAGGATCAGCTTTGCTTCTTTGAAATTTTTCATTTGTGAGCACTTCCATGATTTTATCATTCCACGCTTTAGCAGCTTGTTTAAAACCGTATATACTTTTCTGTAATTTGCAAACCATGTTTGGGTTACTTTCATCTTTGAATCCTGGATGTTGTAAATATCTTCTGTTAAACTTCCATTCAAAAATTCTGTCTTTACATCCAGATCTTTCAGTTCCATTTGTTTCATTGCTGCAACTGTAAAAAAAAGTTCTTATTATAGTATATTTGACAAAAGGTGCAAATGTTTCATCATAGTCTTCTCTATATTTTTGAGAATAACCTTTATCTACGAGTCTTGCTCGGTATTGTTCAGCTGTGCTATCTGTTTGGTACTTCACTTTAAAAACCCATTTACATTCTATAGCTTTTCTTTCTTATGGTAATTCTGCTACACCGTGTGCAGAATTATTAGGCAAGTTGTAATTTAGAGTATTAACTAAACACCTATGTTCTCAATCAACCCAAAAGACTCATAAATATCAAAGCAAAATATTTTTGGAAGTTGGAGTGGAGTTATTTAGATTTGACTATCTTAGGGCCCTTTCACACTGGGGTTTTTTGAAAAATGCGGCAGTCGCGGTAAAAAACCTGCACTGACGCATTTTCAGCCTAACGGACGCACTTGCGGCTCACTTGTGGCAGGCCCCATGCATTGTCTATGGGGCTTGCAGTAAGTGTGCGGCAGGTGCGGCAAGTGCGGTTTCGGCATTTGCAGTAGTTGCAGCTGCGAAAAAAACGCGGTCAGCCGCAACTGTCGCACCTGCCACACACTTAGACAATGCATGGGGCTTACCGCAAGTGTGCCACAAGTGCAGCTGTTAGGCGGAAAATGCGGCAGATGCGTTTTTTTTACCGCGACTGCCGCATTTTTCAAAAAACCCCAGCCGCGGCTTTTTTCGCGGCCGCACTTGCCGCAAGTGCAAAACCGCACTTGCCGCACCTGCCGCAAGTCCCCCTATACTTTCTAAGGGGATTACCGCAACCGCGCCGCAAGTGCAGCGGTTATGCGGCAATCGCGGCAGATGCGGTTTTTTCACCGCATCTGCCGCGATTTCAAATAAACGCAGATGTGAAAGGGCCCTTAGTTATGCAAATAAAAGATAAGTGGAAATACACACAGATTTACAGGCAAATGTGATCAGTGACCGGTTCCTTGATGCTGGTGATGGCCACACAAAGGCAGTGTCGGGCTACCAGGTTCGCTTGGATATACTCTGTAACATAATGTAATAGGGTCCACCTCAAAGTAATACTAAAACTCAGCAGAGGTCGGGCATTCTTATTCTGTAAGTTGCCGGACCCTCTCCTGCCCATGTACTGTCCTTCAGTTCCCATCCAATGTGTTGTGATATGAAATACTCAAAAGCTACTATGGGTCATAATTTTGCACTGGGAGGTCCGGGAAGAACGGCTTGGGTACCATAGGACCCGGTGGGCTCTGCACTATGATCGAAGACCAAACACAGGTTCTCTAGATAGCTTCTACTCCCCGTTCTATATATCTGCTCATGTGGAGTGCTAGAATAAATCTGGAGAGATAGCTAGCTGTGTGAAGCAGGTTATCATGATTCCAACGATGTGAGTTGTAGATTGCTAGCACATATAGTAGATTCACAATTTGGAAAAATGATTCTGGAGCCGGTAAGTCTGGGTCTCAGGACAGAATTCCCATTCAGCCTGCAGGATTCCTGCTCCCATTTCCTCTAACAGGTGAGGTGAGAGATACCTTTTCCTCCTCTTGATAAACTCCAGGGGGCACTGCTCACAATGCAACTAATTTCCTTCTTATAATGAGAAATGTCACTTATACTCAGGGACAGTGGAGGGAAGCATCTTTAAACTTAATTAAAAGCAAAACTTTCTGGTTGGGCCCTTTGTTTGGGAAACGTAACATCCTGGATCTAGGACCGTTTAAACAATGGTAGGCCAAGGGGGACAGATGTAAGAATACACTATAGGGATTTTGTTTAAGGAATATTGCTTGATAGGTCAGAATATATCCCTTATTCCTTACATTGAGCAACTAAGAGGCACAAGAAAGTTTGTCAGATTCCATAGTGTGAACAGAGCCTGAAGTCGTCATGGCACCGAGTGAGTGTAGTGCAGAACACCGCATGACAATGTATAAAGATTTGTAAGTACTATGTCCCGAGTTTGATTGCTGTAATTTTGTCAAATGTGGATCATTACTGGACACATTTCCCTGTTTTAAATTTTTCACTAAATAAATTTACTATTTTATTCTAGCTGTTATGAAACTAGATTCTTCATTAAAAAAAGTAAGAGATTCTGACATGTTGCAGACACCATATTTTATGCAGTTTAGGCACCATAAAAAGCACAATGGACATGAGATTTCTATAAATCTCATCCACTTTGTAGAAACTGGAAGACGTTACTTTTTTGATGCACCGTCAAAAAACTCATCTGGGACAATTAACCTTAGATAATGATGGTTGTGATTTAGCATTGGAAATGTAATTGGTAGGGATGAGCAAATCTTTTAAAATTCAAAGATGCCACATTTGCTGAATTTTCCCAGAAAACTTGATTAACAGCAAATCAATGTCACTCGAATCAAAAGTGCACCGAAGCCTCCGCTTAGCCTGAAAAATTAGTATAACGCTATTTTCCTAATCTTTGACGACTTATCGCTAGAGAGCGCAGGGAGAGAAAAGAGAAGTGCTCCATGTGCCGTAAAAGCCGTGAGTGAATGGTCACTAGTGTGAGTGTGGTTAAGTTCACCTGGAAGAGTTGTGTATTTCTATAAACAACAATTTTATCAGCATATCAGTCCTCCCTGTGCTCAGGCTGCCCCGACTGCTGGCCCACGGTATACAGCATTAGACTGGGTACAAAGAGGAGAGGTTTGGAGGAATGGAAGTCTTGAATGCTCACACGAGGAGGGAAACCCAACAAAATAATAAGAAGAAGATATTTAATGGTAAGCTACATGCTTTGAGGATAGCCTGTCTTCTTCATCAGGCAATACATTCACATATATTTATATTTGTATATTGTCTGATGAGGAAGACAAACCGTCCTTAAAGCGTATAGCTCACCATTAAATACCTCTTTATTATTATCCCTTTGTGAGCACCTGGGCAAGACCGCTATTTATCCAATTCTATCTTCTTAATCACTAGTGAGTGTAAAGGCCCCGTCACACTGGGCGATATCGCCGGCAACTCAGGGGCGTGGCTAAGTTTAGGCAACCACACAACTGAGTTGCCACGTGTGACAGGGCGATATTAAGACGATAACTTGCCTGAGCAACATCGCCAGGTTTCCCAACAATGTTGGGAAACCTGGCGATGTTGCTCTGGCGATCTAGCCATATCGCCTTGTGTGACGCGACAACCGCAATG
Source organism: Allobates femoralis (assembly GCA_033576535.1). NCBI lineage: Eukaryota > Metazoa > Chordata > Amphibia > Anura > Aromobatidae > Allobates > Allobates femoralis. The sequence continues at coordinate 10,443,169 of JARQOC010000009.1, forward strand.
TTGCTGGCGATCCTGCCTATTAGGAACATTGCGGTTTATCACTCAATGGGTTGCTGACAACCCAGCGAGGGATAGCCGCAGCAAGTTGACGGCGAGGTTGCCGGCAACATTGCTTTGTGTGACACCTCGCTGGCGATGTTGGGAGTGACGTGCACTCCCGCGAATCACCGCCGGCATTGACAGCGATGTTGCCCCATGTGACGGGGCCTTTAGACTCGCCTACGATGTGGGGCCAAGGATGGCCGGCACAGAATTAAAGACCGGCTCCAGCTGCCATGGTGGACTGGACTGGTGAGTCACATTAGGGTGGCACAAATCAAATTGTTCATCTCTAGTTCCGGTTGAATGTGCAATAAAAAGCCATGGAAAATGATATAAAGGTGGATCTCAGCTGGTACAAGAAAATGTCCATTGTATGAACACAGTTATTTTGGCTATAAACAACACCATCATTAACTTCCTTTAAGGCGTCTTTTAGACGCATGAACTTGTTTATGGTCATTCTCATAACAGTCTGTGGCTTCGACAGGACTCGGTGAAATTTATCCCCACTTAATATCATTTTTATGGTGTACTTAATCACCGTGGAGGGGAGAAATTGAGATACTACCAAAGCCTTTATTTCATTTGCTTAATGGTCCAGGAAAGAAAGTTCCTTTATAATAATTTATTTTCTGTATCGGTTTCATATTTCAAGGTAGCGAGAGCAACATCAGTCTCTATAAAGACCGGGAACGGAAGCAAACAAATAATTTCCAAATGCAATGTCACCAGCGAAGTGGCAAAGAAAAGAAGGGGCAGATGCCAATGTCTGAGATTCATTGACGATATCAACTCTCTGCACAAGTCACCGTTCATTATTGATGTAATTAAATCCAGGATAAACTATGAGAAATGAGAGCCGCAATCTAAATTTACCCATTTATTTTCAGCATGCCGCATTGTTCATAATTACTGTAATGAACGGCACCCAGTGTGATGTTTCACAGTCTGATGCCGACATATTGATTATAATTAAGCAGTCATTAAAGAATGACAGACGCCATCAATGTCTTCGGCAGCAAGTCAGACTTCAAGGGAGCTCTTCGGAGGCCACGTCCACCATCGTGACCAACAGATAAGATACAAGAAATCCTTGGATACATACAGTACCTGCATTGTGAAGTTTGGAAATGAAACTATTAAGAGAGGGTGAGCCTGTTGATTGTCAAACAGTTGTATATTTCGGGGACTCATCACCCTATGGGTTTGATGAGTGGTGGCAGCGTGTTGTGTAACTGGCGTTGGTGTGGACTGTGTCGGGGTGTGATTTATCCTCACTTTATAACCTATGACAGAGGTTGAGTGCTGGACTGAGAAATTGTTGCCTATAGTGAGAACTTGGATTTTTATCTTTCATGTGTATTAGACTCCATTTCCGGCTTTGCTACCCATGTGGTATTAATCTGCTGCTGTTAGCCAAAAAATGAATATGTAAGATTTTACAACCCGGCCCGTCTTTCTAGATTATTTAAAACCCAGGAGCCCTAATAATAACGGGGATATTTTATCACAGCAGAAAAGGAATTTTTGCACAAGTCAAGTACAAAATGCCCGTTGTATTTCCACATGGTCTGAAGCCGCGTAACGAGGCACTGATAGCTCGAAAATCCCCTAAAAGTCATTCTTGGATTCCTGACAGCAAAAACATAAAATATGTTTTTTAATGTCGTTGAAATTCCCCACAGTTCATGGCAGGCGTCTCTCGGATGCACAATATGTCTTTATGTTAAGGAATATTACATCTGGATTCAATGCTGCAATCTCCTCTCTGCCTTCGGAAAAATGATGTTTCCTCGGTTTATTTTTTTATGAAGAAATCTTTTAGCGTGTCTTTTTTCTCCCTCCGCTGGTGCTGATGTATGGAATAGAATGTAAAGAGTAAATCATCATGAATATTGTATGGTCTACAAAGGACGCGGCATTCTGCTGTAACACCCACGGACAGACTGAGCATGCAAGGCGAGGGATTGACAGAAAAGCAACATACCGGCCCATCCATTAGCGAAGAATAGAAAGCACTGACCTTACACAGAAGCGCAAAAATCCAAAGCTGCTTATTGCATGTATTTTTCATGTTAAGGGAGGAACATGTCATTTTATCTAATGCTATGGGACAAATTGTGCATTAATGCATCACATTGCATGGCTGTAGCACATGTACATGTGTAACCCCATAAGAATCGACTATTATTACAAATATGATTATATTAGACCTGTTGTACGTCAAAAATGGTCTGATTAGTTTTTTTCATAAATACATATTTCTATGTTAAAAAATAATCCATAAATCTTGCAGTTTTCCCTCTGGCCCCAATGTTTAATTTTAAATATACACTTTTTGTTTAGTATAGATCACTTTTCAGCTGTCATCATAGTCTTAGGCCACATTACAATACCATATGTGATGTCACAGCTCACCTCCTTCTCCTCCTGTACAGTGACTGATAACACCTCTATATACTGCAGATAACACAGGATCCACCATTCACAATAGGTGATATCACAGCTCACCTCTTCCTCCTGTACAATGACTGATAACACCTCTATATACAGTAGATAACACAGGATCCACCATTCACAATAGGTGATATCACAGCTCACCTCCTCCTGTACAATGACTGATAACACCTCTATATACAGTAGATAACACAGGATCCACCATTCACACTAGGCGATATAACAGCTCACCTCCTCCTCCTGTACAATCACTGATAACACCTCTATATACAGTAGATAACACAGGATCCACCATTCACAATAGGTGATATCACAGCTCACCTCCTCCTCCTGTACAATAACTGATAACACTGCTATACACAGTAGATAAGACAGGATCCACCAATCACAATAAGTGATGTCACAGCTCACCTCCTCCTCCTGTACAATGACTGATAACGCCTCTACATACAGTAGATAACATAGGATCCACCATTCACAATAGGTGATGTCACGGCTCACCTCCTCCTCCTGTACAATCACTGATAACAGCTCCATATACAGTAGATAACACAGGATCCACCATTCACAATAGGTGATATCACAGCTCACCTCCTCCTGTACAATGACTGATAACACCTCTATATACAGTAGATAACACAGGATCCAGCATTAACAATAGGTAATATCACAGTCCGTCGGCCCTTCGTGCCCCCTCCCTGCACCCTGCTTTTCCACGTACGTCTGGAATAAAGGACTATCCTGTCTACTCCGGTGAGTGCCGCTCCTTTCTTTCTGCTTTATATACATTAGATAACACAGGATCCACCATTCACAATAGATGATATCACAGCTCACTTCCTCCTGTACAATGACTGATAACACCTCTATATACAGTAGATAACACAGGATCCACCATTCACAATAGGTGATATCACAGCTCACCTCCTCCTCCTGTACAATGACTGATAACATATCTTTATACAGTAGATAACACAGGATCCACCATTCACAATAGGTGATGTCACAGCTCACCTCCTCCTGTACAATGACTGATAACACCTCTATATACAGTAGATAACACAGGATCCACCATTCACAATAGGTGATGTCACAGCTCACCTCCTCCTGTATAATCACTGATAACAGCTCTATATACAGTAGATAACACAGGATCCATCATTCACAATAGGTGATGTCACGGCTCACCTCCTCCTCCTGTACAATGACTGATAACATATCTTTATACAGTAGATAACACAGGATCCACCATTCACAATAGGTTATGTCACAGCTCACCTCCTCCTGTACAATGACTGATAACACCTCTATATACAGTAGATAACACAGGATCCACCATTCACAATAGGTGATGTCACAGCTCACCTCCTCCTGTATAATCACTGATAACAGCTCTATATACAGTAGATAACACAGGATCCATCATTCACAATAGGTGATGTCACGGCTCACCTCCTCCTCCTGTACAATGACTGATAACACTTCTATATACAGTAGATAACACAGGATCCACCATTCACAATAGGTGATATCACAGCTCACCTCCTCCTGTACAATGACTGATAACACTTCTATATACAGTTGATAACACAGGATCCACCATTCACAATAGGTGATATCACAGCTCACCTCCTCCTCCTGTACAATGACTGATAACACCTTTATATACAGTAGATAACACAGGATCCACCATTCACAATAGGTGATATCACAGCTCACCTCCTCCTGTACAATGACTGATAACACCTCTATATACAGTAGATAACACAGGATCCAGCATTAACAATAGGTAATATCACAGCACACCTCCTCCTCCTGTACAATGACTGATAACACCTCTGTATACAGTAGATAACACAGGATCCACCATTCACAATAGATGATATCACAGCTCACCTCCTCCTCCTGTACAATGACTGATAACACCTCTATATACAGTAGATAACACAGGATCCACCATTCACAATAGGTGATATCACAGCTCACCTCCTCCTGTACAATGACTGATAACACCTCTATATACAGTAGATAACACAGGATCCACCATTCACAATAGGTGATATAACAGCTCACCTCCTCCTGTACAATGACTGATAACACCTCTATATACAGTAGATAACACAGAATCCACCATTCACAACAGGTGATGTCACGGCTCACATACTCTGTCTCTTGTACAATGATAACACCTCTATATAGCTTAGATAAAGGAAAAGTCAAGAAGCTCCTATCACATACAGAATTTATGTTCATTAACTAAAGTAAAAGCCCTATCATCAGAAATTAAAGACTGACAAATAAAACGAGTATTTAACACTCTCTGAAGTCTTCAGTCTGTGGTATTGTTGTATTGAAATGGAGCAGTTGCCACTCCACAGACCACAGCTGATTGCCGGTGGAGCCGAAGCTTATTATTGGGGTGCCCTACATCGTACTATAAGAAAAAAGTAATAAACAGCAGGGTCGGAATAAGATTCCAGATGATCTTTAAGTTATCAACATACTTTAAGTCAATTTGAGCCTTATGATTGAATTTCTTCTTTCTGAGTTTCTGGAAAAAGTCACTTGATTTTCGGGGTACATGGAGTAGCACCAGTCTGGGAGGTCAATGTGCTATTTTCTTCTTGTACGAGGGATACTGGGGGTATTCAAAAGTGATTGTCCTGTCCTGGACAACCCCTTTAACCCAACCTCTGACCTGACCATGGCATTTATCTCAAGCTGAGGAATTATGTATTCATCCCCATGGAGGAGGACCAAGGAGGACCGAGTTGCGTTGAGCACCCTGCATCTGTTCACATCTGTGAGCTCAGGCTGAGTAAACACTGGTGGTCTTACAGATATGTCTATGTCTCTCCGTCTTCTCACTGTTGAGCAGATTGATTCAGGCTTCTGCATACAGTCTGCAAAGCAGATGATAGATATACCAGCTCTCCACTTATTCTTATGTGGTTACAATTATATATTCATTATAGCAGAGACATTATTTCCAGACCAGAGTACTAAGCCATGCTCAGCGGTTTCTCTATAAATGGTTTATAATGTCCCAGTGGTGGAAAAGAAAAATTACCTATTAGAATATTCCCGGTGCCTTTAAAATTTCACAATATACAATACGTCTAGTTACTCGTAGATTTTATCGCCTACATACTCAATCCTCTACATAGAAAGAAGAAAATGATGTCCATTGTGGTATTCGGATACCTTAATGTGGCTCTCTAAGGGCTGATGGTATTTACTTTCCTCATCCTTGTCACAATGTCTTCTTGAAAGTTCAAACTCTCTACACACCTAGCCTCGTTCAGCTCCTTAGTGACCATCTTACCTGCTGATGATGATGATCTTTTGCCCACCAAGTCTGATCAATTTCTTCTCAGAGTCCCTCCACTCTGCTGCTGTATTTACACCATACTAGCTTGATTGACAGCTCCTCAGAGCCCCTCTTCCTTGCTGAATTTCCATCCACCTAGCCTGATTGATAGCTCCTCTGTTCCTCCTCTATTCCTGTTTGCTTATAATGGAGAGGTCTAATCCAGGACCTCCCTCTAGGGTCTGACAATGGTGATAACATGGAAACTACAAATGGTACAATAATGATTTTATATGTTTTTAAAAGTTCTGCCCAGGCACTATTCAAGGGTAATATTAGTAGTATCATACTGAAAAATGACATTGACAGTGTCCCTTTAATCACTCCTCACATATCATGGTCGACAAGTCCTCAGTGTCCCCCCTGCCTTTTGCTGTTGTATCTCTACCCAAGTTGCCTGATTGACATCTCCTAGGTTCCATAAAGAAAGAAGAAGGCGGCACTCATTGGACCGGTGAAGACAGGTTTCTTTATTCCAGTCGCGGTATTACATCAGGTGCAGGGTGCGGGGTGCAGGGATGACGGAGCCTGTTTCGAGTAGTGCTTACTCTTCAACAGATCCTGATCTCCTAGGTTCCACTTATTTCTGCTACTACTTAGTCACTACTCATATATCATGGTTGACAGCTCCTCAACGTCCCTCCAAACAACTGCTTTTGCTGCATGGGGCTATGGTTGGCCATGACTTCATAGTTTCCAACTGTACAGATCTTCCTTTGATAACTCCTATATACAGATTTGCAAAAGAGGTTGGGACTTATAGCAAAATAAGGCTGGGGTCACACATAGAAATCTGTTTTTGGAAGTGATTTCCATGACCAATACGTTTTTTTTTTGGGTGCTTTTTGAGCCTCCTACACCCCTAAACGTTTTTGGACTTTGACCAAAATTCTCAAAAAAACGGATCCGTTTTTCCATAGGGCCCATGTTAAAACATTTTTTTTTTGGAAAAAACGGACCCCAAAAACAGTTTTTGGCTCAAAAACGGACATAGCAATGTTTTTAAGTGCAGAAAAAAACGGACTAAGTGCTTATTACATCTAATCCGTTTTTCTATCACTTTTTGGACTTAGAAAAAAAAATGCCAAAAATGAAGCCAAAAATGGACCAAGGGCTTATGTGTGATGCTAGCCTTAGACCCAAAAGTTGGCATTTTCAGGATGTTAATAGATGTCGGAGGATGGAGATGAGGTGAATTTGGCTTTTTAAATGGTGGTAAGAAGGTGAATTTCTCCTGCAGTGACCAATAAAAGGGCAATGTAATGTTATATAGGAGCTATTCAGTGGCTGCCTCTTTACTACTGATATAACATTCCCCATCATTATACAGAAAAATATTTTATTGCAGAAAACTGAAAATCGAAACCTAACAAGACAAGTTCAATGGCTTGTGCTGTGCTAAGTGTCAAGATAGAGTTTTCTGCATCGTTATTGTTAACTTGATACATTTATACAATTCAGGACACTTTACCATGGTACCTATAAAACCCAGTAAGTCAAGGGAAATAGGTTTTCATCATGAAACAATTAAAAAAAACCTTTTTTTTGTCATGCTATAGAGATAGAGTTTTGGTCAATGAATGAGCAAGGCTACATGAGAGTGATTGGAGGACAGGGGGAGTATATTTTTTTCTTTGTTCCCTCTGCATGTTTTTATGCAAAATGCTCTTTACTAAGGAACTTTTATAATAATAATAATAACTTAACATTATATATAATTTTAATTATATTATTTAGATATGTTAAATACACAAAAACATAATGGTATAACTAACTGGAAAACTGCTTGATAAGCAGATAATAACTGCTAATGTTTGAATTTTATGGCTGTATAGGCAGTGTGAAAATCACAGGCAGCACTTAGTTGTTTTAGTTTTTCAAGAGGCTTACAAGTTGCAGCAAATTGAATTTTTATAGAAGGTTTTTGTTGAATATGTCATCCAACACTTGAATAGTTCACATATGGTGCAGGAATGATTCTAATATATTCTGATAGATTTGTACTTGTTTTATGCAATATTGTAACATTATATATAATTTCAATTATATTATTTAGATATATTGAATATGCAACAGGAAATGGTAAGTATGCAATTGGTATAACTAATTGGAAGACTGCTTAATAAGCAGATAATAACTGCCAACATTGGCTGTGTAGGCATTGTGAAACCTAATGGCAGCACTCAGTCATTCAAATGGCTTGCAAGTCACAGCAAATTTAATTCTGATAAAAGGTTTTTGTTGACTATGTCATCCAATGCTCGCATAGTTCATATGTGGTGCAGGAATGATTCTAATATATTCTCATAGCTTTGTAGTTGTTTTACATAATGTAACATATATTATTTAAATTATATTATTTGGATATATTGAATACACAAAAGGAAATGCTAAATATGCAATGGGTATAACTAACAGGAAGACTGCTTACTAAGCAGTTAATATCTACCAAAGTCTGAATGTTATGACTATATAGGCAGTGTGAATACCGACGGTAACATTCAGTCATTTAAGAGGCTTACAAGTCACAGCAAATTTAATTCTTATGAAAGGTTTTAGATGAAAATGACATCCAACACTTGAATAATTTGTGGTCAGTGAAGGAATAGTCCTGTTATATTCTGTTACATTTGTGGTTATTTTACAATACTCAAATATTAACTATTATGTTATAGCTATCATCCAAGAAGAGAACATTTCTACCTAAAAAAACTATTGCTCTCTTGGTCACATGGTAGATTTGTTTTTTTTTCATGAAACAAATATATTACATGCTATTTCTTCTTCAGAATTTCTTATTACTCCTGATATTTAACTTTAAAACCTTTAATTAGGGGCGTAACGATCACGGTTGCAGAAGTCACAACTGGGCCCGGGGGTAAAGAGGACCTCCGGCACCATTGTGCATTTTAGATGAATTTGCGTCTTTGGATAAACAATCAACTCAATTGTATTGCTGCCCAGAGACCTGTCAGGACCCTGCACAGCAATACAAGTCAAGAAGAGGCTGCACATTGCTTTCAGACTGAAGCCAGTTGCTTTAGAAGAGGATGTCAAGGGAGAGTGGAGGGAAAGTGAGACATATACAGAAAGATGGGAGACATATATACCAGGATGGGGAATGTAGGGACATATGCATCAGGATAAGGAACATATATACCAGAATGGGCCCAGGAAAGGGAACATATAGACCATGATGGACCCAGGATGGGGAGCATTAATACCAGGAAGGGCAACATATATACCAGGATGGGGGACATATATACCAGGATGGGCTCAGGATGGGGAACATATATACCAGATATGGGGTGATATATACCAGGATGAGCTCAGGATGGGGAACATATATACCAGGATGGGCTCGGGATGGGGGACATATATACCAGGATGGGCTAAGGATGGGGGACATACCGTATATACCAAAAATGGGGTGATATATCCCAGGATGGGCTCAGGATGGGGAACATATATACCAAGATGGGCTCAGGATGGGGAACATATATACCAAAAATGGGGTGATATATACCCGGATGGGCTGAGGATGGGGAACATATATAAAAATACATAAAATTACCAGGAATGGGGTGTTATATACCAGGATGGGGAACATATATACTAGGATGGGGAACATATATACCAGGATCGGACCAGAATGGGGGTGATATATACCAGGATGAGGAACATATGTACCAGGATGGGACCAGAATGTCGAACATATATATTAGGATGACAGAAGGATGGGGAACATGTATACCAGGATGAGCTACATATATATCAGGATAATAGATATACCAGTACAGAGGATATATACACCAGGACGGAGGACATATACACCAGCATGGGGAACATATGTACCAGGATGGGGGACACATATATCACGAAGGAGTACATATACACCAGCACAGGTAATATATATCCCAGGAAGGGTGACGTTAATATTGGATGGAGGATGGGGGCAACTCATATATATTTATATGATTTAAAACCCTACAAGGACCCATACATGTGACCATTGTGTGTGGGGGGGCGTCCAATTTTGCCCAGGCTCCCATTTGACTCTAGTTACGCAACTGCATTTAATCAGTAATTTCTCATTTGTGCAAAAAATTGACATATTGCATATTTTTTCACTTCATAACTGGAATTATCACCATGCATTTGGGTAAAATCAACAAAAATACTTAGGTCAGCAGAATTCTTATTCCAGTTGTAGACCTGCGCTATATTACATTTTTATTTTTTGTGTCTTGCATCTCCTTCTCCTTTCCCCTATGCGGCTCTTTGGTTCCCCCAAGCAGTGGGATGTGGATGTGATAGCTTGCACTGAACTGTAGTTACATCTCTGATATTATATGGGGAACCGATCAGAGACGCCCTGCAGGGTAACACTCCGCTCATATCTAATACAGGAGCAGGAACGAGTCAAACACCGGGGCCGGGAGTGAATCTGGCGGAGTGAATATTCCATGTAATGAGAACGGAAATGTTAAACACTTTCCAGATTTAATATTAGAGGTTACTTTATGTTAATGTATGAAGAGGATTTATGTCCCGGTTCTGTAAAGATGTGGATTTATATCACACTTATCCCGACTATTTATGATTATAGACATCTCGTTCTGCTTCGTATAGTGATGCCACTAATGGAAAACTGTCTCATTCAAAAGCAAATCGTTTCTGGTATAAAAGCCTGAAATGAAAATACAAACAGAAAACTATTAGCATTTATTACAGAATATTTTAATATCCCATTTAATTCAGAAGATGCAAATGATACATTTTTATATTGTAAGTATTTATATGCTAGATTAGGAAACTTCAGTCCTTAAAGGGAATCTGTCAGCAGTTTTTTGCTACCTTGTCTTAGAGCAGCATGATAAAGAAGCAGAGACCTTGATTCCAGTGATGTGTCACTTACTGGACCACTTGATGCAGTTTGGATAAAATCCCTATTTTATTTACTGCACATCTACCATTTCTTTGAATGCTGAGCTCTGTATAACCCCACCCACACCACTGATTGGTAGTTTTCTGTGTACACTGTGTATAGTGAAAGCTTCCAATCATATAGAGCTCATACATATGAAGGACTACTTTGCATCAGATTTGCTTTTCATTGAACATTATTAATGTTAAAGCAGTGATTTTATCAAAACTACAGAAAACAGCCCATTAATTGACACATTGCTGGAATCAGAGTCTCTCTTTCTACATTATGCTGTTCTTAGGTTAGGAAGCCAAAACCTTTTCTTTCAATGGTTTCTCCTCTTTCAGAAAACGCTCCTCCATAGGCTGCAGTAGCTATAAAATAACAAGCCGAGTGTTACCGTATTTTTCAGACTATAAGACGCAGCAGATAATAAGATGCACCCAGGTTTTAAAGGAGGAAAATAGGAAAGAAAAATTGAAGTAAAAAATTGTCATCATGAGACACTGTTATAGAAGGGAGGATCTGCTGCTGAAACTGTTATGGCTGTAATGTAATGTATTCTGTACTAGTGTTCCCATCCTGACATGGTATACTGTATATGTCCCCATACTGGAATATGTCCCCTTTTCTGTATATGGTCCCCTATCCTGATATATAGCCTCATTGTTGATATATAGTCCAAGTCCTGGAATGTGTCCCCCATACGGTATATGCCCCCATCCTGGAATATGTCCCCTATCTTTTATATGCCCTCATCCTGTATATGCCCTCATCCTGTATATGCTGACCATCTTGAATATGGTCCCCCATCTGGTATATAATACCCCCTTCCTGTATATGCCCCTATTTTGAATATGCTACCATCCTGGAATATGTCCCCCATCTGGTATATGGTCCCCCTTCCTGTATATGCCCCCATCTTGGTATATCGCCCCATCCTGGTATATGGCTTCATTCTGGTATTTGCTCCCATCCAGGTATTTGGCCCCAAAATGTATGAGTATGATCATCAACAATATTCACTATTCCCCATGCCAATGATAATGCGTAGGAGGCAGTGAATATCCAGACATACAATCGCTTGCGGCTGTTGCATCTGCGGCCGGTGATCACAGCCTCGGCTATTTAACCTAATTTAATATTAAACTCTCCCTCTGCTCACCTCTCAGCACTGTCTTCAATGCTGAGGTGATAGGCAGGGAGAGTACAATGAATATTACATTAGCCTAATGAGCGGACCCACGTCATCACGTGCCACAGCTGTAGCCTGCTCCAGCCTCCTGCAGCCTCCTCCAGCCTCCGGTCAGTGCTCCAAAGCCACCCTGCCATAGCACAGCAAACATGTCTATATGGACTATAAGACACACCCCTTAATGGCCCTCCAAAGTTGATGGAAAAAAATGCATCTTAGGCTACGTTCACACATTGCGTATTTTGCTGCGCTTTTTTAAGCGCGCTTTTCAAAATACGCAATGTGCCTTTTGTCTGCCTGCAAAGAGAATGGGAAATTCACTTTGCAGTGCAGACATTGCGTAAAAATACGCACTGCGTTTTCCGGGAGAAAACGCAGCTCCGTAAACAATTGATATGTCAATTGTTTACGCAGCTGCTCCTGCGTATTCTCCCAGAGGGGAGGAAGAATCCTGCTTCCTCCTCCCCTCTGTGACAGCTGTGGCCCCCATTAGATTTCACAGTGTATTAATATACACTGTGAAATCTAAATTAAACAGAGGCAAATGTATGTAAAATAAAAAAGAATCGATACTTCACCTGTCCGACGCCTTTTCCCGGTGTCTGGTCTCCGATTCCAAGTGAGAGGTGTACTGACAAGACCTGTGGTGACGTCAGAGGGGCGTTCCCGGGCACTCGCGGTCATGTGATACATATCACATGACCGCGAACAGCCAATCAGCGCTGGGAACGCCCCGGGAACGCTCCCCCTCTGACGTCACCACAGGTCTTCTCAGTACACCTCTCACTTGGAACCGGAGAGCGGCAGAAGGCACCAGACAGTGGGAGAAGGCACCGGACAGGTGAAGTATTCATTCTTTTTTGTTTTACATACATTTGCCTCTGTTTAATTTAGATTTCACAGTGTATAATAATACACTGTGAAATCTAATGGGGCTGTCACAGAGGGGAGGAGGAAGCAGGATTCTTCCTCCCCTCTGTGACATCACTGCGCTTTCTGGAGTAAAGAAAGCGCAGTGTGTGAAAGACCCTGCGTATTTTGTTGCGCTTTTTCGCGCGGCCGAAAAAACGCGGCAAAAAGCGCGCGCAAAAAAGCGCAGCAAAATACGCAAATGTGTGAACGCAGCCTTACAATAACTTCTTTTTATTACGCTTTTGTCCAATATTGCCAAACAAATAGTTGTTAAAATTAAATAAAAGTAGAATCCTTATACTGCTAAGGGCTTCTTCTACACAAAAGTCGATCCCAGTTTCATTAGTGTTTTTAATAAGAGTTTGAACAGCTTTTCCCTGTAATTGGGGGTAATATTCTAACCCCAGTTACAGATGAAATTATCAATAATTAAAATGTACATGACAATGAAATGTTGTAAAGTTCCCACCCACAATTCAGTCTCAGTTTCATCAGTGTTTCTGATTAGAGTTTGGTCAGAGATTCATCACTTTTCTTGGATAATAAAAGAAAAAAAAAACAAAAAACTGATAGATGTTTATCAAGACTTTTCAATCAGTTTGTATAATATGGGACCATGGATCTATAGACTTTCATTTGTGAGTTTGATACAACGTTCGGATAAATAGCGGACAAGCCTTCCTTGTGTTTGTGTAGAGCACTTGGACATGTGAACTAAATGATAATAGTAGGAAAGAGCACTATCCATAAAAACCCGGATAGCACTTGCAGGAAAAAACTGATTCTCAATGAGCTATAGTTTGTAAAAAAGAAAAAAAACAAATTTTGCAAAGTATTTGACAATTAGAAGACTCAGAAAAAAAAATCAACAAAGAGGTTTAAAGCTCCCTGCCCCTGGTCATATACTCACTTTCTGGTGCCTTTACGTATAATCAGCGCCAACTAATTCCTGTGGTGCCATCTTGTGCCCATAACTTCTGACTGGCCGGAAGTCAGAAGCTACATCACAAGAGCTCAATGCATCTCTATGAAAGACAGAAGGAGGTTACAATGAGGCCAGAACGAAGCCAGAATGAGGCAAAACAAGGCCAGTAGAAGGCAGAACAAAGCCAGAGAGTTGCCAGAATATCGGCAGAACAAGTCCAGAACAAGGGCAGAATGAGACCAAAATGAGGGCAGAATGAGACCAGAATGAGGGCAGAATGAGACTAGAGCGAAGGCAGAACGAGGCCAGAATGAGGGCAGAACGAGACCAGAATGAGGGCAGAATGAGGCCAGAATGAGGGCAGAATGAGGCCAGAATGAGGGCAGAACGAGGCCAGAATGAGAGCAGAATGAGGCCAGAATGAGGCCAGAATGAGGCCAGAATGAGGGCAGAACGAGGCCAGAATGAGGGCAGAATGAGACCAGAATGAGGGCAGAATGAGACTAGAGCGAAGGCAGAACGAGGCCAGAATGAGGGCAGAACGAGACCAGAATGAGGCAGAATGAGACTAGAGCGAAGGCAGAACGAGGCCAGAATGAGGGCAGAATGAGGCCAGAATGAGGGCAGAACGAGGCCAGAATGAGGGCAGAACGAGGCCAGAATGAGGGCAGATTGAGGCCAGAATAAAGCCAGAATTAGGCCTGAATGAGGGCAGAATAAAGCCAAAATGATGCAGAACAAAGGCATAACGAGGGCAGAACAAGGTCAGAAAACGGCCAGAATGAGGCAGAATGAGAATAGAATGAGGGCAGAACGAGGCTAGAACAAGGGCAGAATGAGACCATTACGAGGCAGAACAATGCCAGAGCGAGGCATGAATGCGGGCAGAATGAGGCAGAACAAGGTCAGAACTAGGCCAGAATGAGACAGAATCAGGCCAGAATGAGGCAGAATGAGACTCTCAAAGACTTGTATTGAGTTGTGACCTCTAGCACGTCTCTCCATGAAACACTGGAGCTGTCGGCGGATCACAATTCACCAGAGACCGACCAGAGCTATGCTGGAAAAAGATGAAGTCACCAGAAGGAGCATATCAGACAGTGGTCGGGGGACTTTGATTTTATAGCCCTACTCCAGCTGTGCAATAAAAAAAAACCACTGTAGTGGTGGTTTAATAAATGGCACAAGACGGCATCAACTGGCGGGTTGTCAGGATGTTTTCTTATTATTTCCATTTTACTCAATGGTATCATAGCACATTATTTCTGCCATACATGAAACCTTGCAATGCACCACTGGTTTTGTTCTTGTTATGGTCCAGGTCTCCCATAGGTCTTTTTGTTTTTTACTATACAACATCTAATACCCTCTTAATTCAATAGATCATTATTCCAGACCTGCCTAATAAGTAGAGTGTAAGTAATTGGAAATAGTGTTCCTCTCATGTAATCCTATTTCCCTTTCTTTATCTTCTCATTTAGTGTACTTATTTTCATGCTTTACTTACTTCGCTCATTTAAATATGGTTAAGTAGTCGTCAAAATCTGAGCCGATAATATGTCATGAATATGGAAGATGTTCCATTGTGACAATGCTCATTTTCTTTCATTACCGCTAGACATAAACGGCTATAGTTCCCCGGGATGTTCTGAATATAGCTCTATTCTCTAGGCAACATTTTACTTACTGCAAAGAAAAACTCAAAGTGCGAGAATCAAAAATCAAACAAGAAAGTGAAGTTCTCTAAGTTCTCTATCTATTTACCAGGTTCTTAAAAAATATACATATCGGGTCAGAACTGATAAAGCACAGAGTTTGTGTATTGTTTTGTTTGTGTTTGGCACAGGTAATGGGATAACGAACCCATTCCATAAGAAACAAACTTTAGGAATTTGCTGAACTTTGCAAATTTGAACAATTTTCATTTTAAGAAAAAATATACAAAAAGCTGAAGGTTACTGTCATGCTGGACTAGGGGATGTCCATCACACGGCGAAACAAAGGTACAAAAAGAGGATGGTAAAGGAGGAAGGCCATGACAGTAGGGAGTGGGAGATGGGACACCTCGTACCACGTGCCTGTGAGTGTCCCTAGCTGTCCTGTCATCCCTATATGGGTCCTTCCCCATGCCATCATCATATGCCTCATCCCTGGCTGTCACCTCAACTACCCATGGCTAGTATGTAGGCCAGTGCATACGCTAGTAACACCTCTGATCCAGTAACTTTAGTCCAATGGGCCCCAGTGCGAAATGGAGACCAGGGTCCACCCCCTTACGCTCACACTTTGGCAGATGTATGGGCCCCATGTAACGTTTTACATCATATAAAGACTCACAAATTGACCCTCTCCCCCTTCATTATGTATTAATGTCCCTTTTCATGCTATATATGGGCCTCCTGTTGGAATATGGCCCTTATCCTGGTATGTATGGCCCCCATTCTGGTTTATATGGTCCTCCTCCTGCCCCCATTCCTCCTGCCCCCATTGTCCTCCAATTATTATAATGCACACCATTATCCTTCATATAGTATAATGCAGCCTCTTAGCCCTCCATACAGTATAATACAGTCTTATAGCCATCCGTACAGTATAATGCAGCCTCATGGCCCTCCATACAGTATAATTTAGCCTCACACCCCTCCATATAGTATAATGCAGCATCATAGTCCTCCATTATAGTGTAATGCAGCCTCATAGTGCTCCATTATAGCATAATGCAGACTCAGCTATGCAGCCTCGTAGCTCTTCATATAATATAATGCACCCCCCACACCATCCATAAACCTCTGGCCACAATGTACCCACTTATCAAAAAAAATAAATCTCTACTTTCCTCTCCTGGTTCCCCCGCAGGTCTGGTCTCCACACAAAAACTTAAAACTCAGAAGGAGGCGGCAGTGCAGGCATGCTTTCCACTGTGGAAAGCATAAAGCAGGAAGTTTTTTGCATAAGAGAGCGAGGCACCAGTGCTGCAAGCTTAAACAGCACAGCCGGATACACAGTGTTCCAGGGACCAGTGTTGCTCAGTCAGCAAGAAGCATGATTTAAATGAGATAAAAGACGACACTCACCGGATCTCCTTGATGTGCTCTTTATTCACAAAATGTGAGGGTACATAGTGCAGGGAGGGGTTGGCAGGGTGGACAACGGCTCCGTTTCGCGCGTATAGCGCTTCTGCGGGACCAGTCTAGACCATGTTCAGAGATGGTCCTCTGCTCCAGGACAAGATCTCTCCGGTCGGTAGTCGTACCAGGTTCGGATTCAGGCGCACCGCACTACCTGGTGCCCCTAAGATCTCCCTCTGTCCCAACGGTTTCTCTGCCATCCTGCACTTCTCACTCCCCAACGGAGCTCTCCAATCTGACTGCCTTCTAACTCTCTGTACCTCCCACCCACTTACTTTTCAACCCTTCTGAGCTCCTCCCATGGGACTGGGTCCTTCCTTCTGCGGGTCCACCCACGGTCCCCTGCTCTAAAGGTGTGTGTGAATGAGTGTTGTGAGGGTCCTTTATTCAACATCCCAATTCCCTAGTCACAGGGATACTACACACTCTTTTATGGGTGCAGTACCCCTACGTGGCGTCCCGACAAGTGGGGCGCCACAAGAGGCTAAAACTGGGATCTAAGAGATAACATTTCTTCTTATGGAAGTACATAGACCAGCAGGGAACCTGGAAACCTCAGGCGTTAGGTAAGCTTGTTTGTACATTCTTGATGATTCACATCCTCTTTCTTTATCAGTACAGAACTAGGAGAGATGGAGGTAAACTGAGTGCTGTAATTGTCAGTGCAAATGTCAAATCAACCCAACCAGATTTAACATCTACAATTTAACGAAATTGAAGGGGGCAAATACTTTTTCTTATCCCTGTACATAAGTTATCATTATTTGTCCCAGCATTCTCATCAACAAAACAAGTATGACTAAACATCTCATTTGTTGGGATTAGAAGTTTTAAGTCCAACAATGGAGCAGATATCATTACCATGTTTTCTCTTGCCCCAAACGCTGCTATATGATTTGGTTCCCTGGCAGAATTTTAAGAAATCTTACTGATCTTCAGCGATGTAGTTATCTCCGCAGGAAGCTAAAGCCCTGCTGAGTATGAAGATTTTTTGGACATGTTTTCAAAATATAATTTCTGTTTTTGCATTGATGGAATAAAATAGTGAAAGATCCGGAGGAGAGAGCTCTAATAATTCCACTCTAGGAAAAGAAATGTGAAAGGAAATAAATATTCGGCAAAAGCATCATACTCCTCTCGGAGACATTGTGCAGTCAGTGGAACACGTGCGAGAGAGCACCGTCCAAGAAAGGCTTTCTTCCAAGGATTCCAATATGGTCTTCATTGAAGTAATGACAAGAATAGTTCCTTCTACATGGCAGACACAGAAAACATCCCTTATAATAGTTTGTTCTCCATTATTCTCTAATGTAGCAGATTCCCTACATTTATAGCCATCTGGCTGAAATAGAGAAGCAAATGTGAAACTATGAAAATGGTTCCTGCTGCTAGATATCCCAACAATCAACGTGAATTTGTGGAGAACACTTGCAGGAAGTGTTGATTCTCCCTACAGTGTTTCCACAGGGAAATTATAGATTACAAAGTTCCATTGTAGGTGCTTATGAGGAAGTGGACATGAAACGTGCGTTGGGGTGGAAGGAGGGGACGGACACACCAGCTGATCATCCTAATAAGTAGTTCTAATTAGTAGTCTCATGTAACTGGACAAGATTGGTAATACTATCTCTGCTCTGCCTAGACTATGGAGCTACTATAGTAAGACTGTACACAATACAGGTAACTAGATTGGATAGAAAACACAGTAGCTCATTCCCTCATTTCATTAGTCTTTAAGGCTTGAATAGTGTTGTATTATAGTATAATTAAGTAGTCTTTAGGATGATACTTTTGTATTATAATTTTTTGCTTCTAGTATTTATACTTTTGCATATACCGTATTTTCCGGCGTGTAAGATGACTTATTAACCCCTGAAAATCTTCTCAAAAGTCGGGGCTCGTCTTATACGCCGGGTTCAGGGCACCACCTACTAGAAAAGAGACAGAACACATGTTGGATAAGGTCCCTTTCACATCACGTTTTTTGGGGATCCATGGCTATCCGTTGTAAAACAGATAGCCACGGATCCGATTTGGCCTCCATGTATCCCTATGGGCATGGATGGGCACGGATTGGTCCTTAATGGGCATCTGTATATTCCAATTTTATCAGGGATCCGATTGTGTCCTCTTTTTTCTGGTACTCAGAATCGAAGACTGCTCTGATATTGGCTGCCTTCAGAAAATCGGACACAATCGGACAGAATAGGCTCCGACGTTGTCAGATTCAAATAACATGGTGGTCTATGGGCGCGATAGATCTGGGAAAAAAAACAGGATTGTTTCCCGGATCCAGTTTTAGTGTACTGAGCATGCTCAGTACACTACAACTGCTCTGTGTGGCGCCCCACATGTGCAGGCATCACAGAGGGGTATTGCACCCGTCAAAGAGGTGTAATTGCCCCAGCTGCAGGTGGGGATATATTCGCCCCTGGGGAGACAAAGGAGGTCTTTTTCAGCAGAATATGCAAATGGAGTCCGTGGAGCCTCGATTAAGAGTCGAGGGGCAATACCCCGAAACAGCTGTCTGTGGATGGACACCTGGCTCTGTTAATTCCCTTGTCATATGCTTAACTCGTAACTGAGTGGGATATTGACTAAAAGGGCCACTTAATATGGTGGTTATGGTGGTCTCCACAAGGATTCCACCACAGGGCGAGGTATTTCCCTGGAATATCTGGCTAGTCCCATGTTTGAGACTCTTAATCGAGGCTCCAAGGACTCCATTTGCATATTCAAATTCCCAGGGGAACCTCCCACCGCTCAGCTAATGTGGGAGTGCTGGGAATAGGTCCCACCCACCATCCTAGGGATGCAGCTCATCGGGACCTCTCACAAATGATCAGACTGTGCAGCAGTGTGCCTCCCTATGGGGGGTGTAAAATAAAGAGTTAATTAATAAAGTTTTTACAAACATTGAAAAAAAAAATCATAAAAGCTAAAATCACCCCCCTTTTCCCCTATTCAAAATAAAAGTATTAAAAAAATTTAAAAAATACACATATTTGGTATCACTACATTCAGAAATGCCCGATCTATCAAGTTATAAAATCAATTAATGAAAGCCGTAAACTGTGTAACGGTAAAAAAGGTCCAAACGCCAAAATTACGTTTTTTGGTCGCAGCAACATTGCTATAAAATGCAATAATATAATGAGGAAAAGCTGGCACCTTTATCCGATGAAAAATGTTTTACTTTATTTTGTAAATCACAACATAAAGATTCAAATGCATCTAGGTGGCTAAGACATGCCCCGTCAGATGCGTTGCGATTAAAAAATCTTTATCAATGACCTTAATCAATTACTTTATCAATGATCAATTTTTCAATCGAAACGCGTCCGACGGGGCATGTCTTTAAAGTAAATTGGAAACTTACTCAAATACGTTCTGTGCCGCCATGTCCCTGTTGCCCCAATGCACGTGTCGATAATCCTTCATCTGGAGTACAACTACTTCTCATGTAGGGTGGTGGTGATAATGCTGTGGAAAGGGCCCCAAGGGATTCTCCAGTTTCCCTGTTGGACAATCTAAACCTTACATCAGCCACTTTAATAACAAACCTGTCACCTGAGTCGGCCTATAAAGCCTGAGGGCATGAAGTCAGAAGTAAACCCAAAGGAACAGAGGGAACTTGTTGAAAGAAGAAGATTCAGCACCCAGCACTGGAACCAGTAGAAGTAACACTCTCAATCCGCGAGACCACGAGGGAATTCTATTCCCCCCAGGGGAAGTTTATCATGGAGTGTCTCCTAGCTCACCAGACTGTTTTGTCACATATGACTTCCCACTATAATGTCCGTATACCCTAGTAGGGCAAACAATTCAGATCTGTTCTGAGATTAACCCCTTTATATCAGATTTCCTTATGGAGTAATTAAAATAGTGAATACAAAATGTGTCCACAGACTTAGAAAAACGCTTCAAAAATCTTATATTATTGCATTGGAAGGACATGACTGATGCCTGTCACCCGGGTGTTACTTTTCCTGGAATATTGCAGTTACTTAGCAACCCAACGTGTTTTCATACACGGGACACATTTATCATTATTAGGACGGAATAATCCATCTTTATATTAACTAGCCGCAATTAATTACTGCTTAACTGTATCCTAGCTACAACATCATATATTGCAAAGTTCATCTACACAGGTAAAACGTCTTCATTCATTAGTGGCTATCAGCAATGCGGGATTTATAGGGGCGCTTCAGAAAATGAACCTATAGCCCCGCCACCAACAGAAATGTCACCGCAACCTATAGAAAGCCGCTTTTCTGCTTGACTATGAGAAACAGAAAAATATCCTGCACAGAAATTAATCAGGCAACACGTCCGGCTTGTCCTGTTTTGCGGGCAGGCGCTGTCACTTGGGATTCACGCACTGGCATCTATGTCTCGGGCGTCTGTGTGTTTTTCATACATCATTTGTTATCTATACTAGCGGTAGTCCAGACATCCTTATTTGTTCTGCCGCCTGTGACAGCATCTTTCATCGGCAGGCTTGCAGGCTGTCATATTCGCTGGCACATTACAGTAAAGCGTCGTAGTACTGCACAGCATCAATTAACTAAAGACCAGAAATATTAAAACATACCAGAGACACGGACATATGCAGCTGTGGCATCCCTGCTGGGGATTGCCACAGGATCCACTGGTGCAAGGAGGGATTTCACTTTGGTACACACAGCACACAATACCTTCCACCCCAGTCCTGGAGGGGGAGCTCTACTGGCTGCCTTAAGCCAGATCCCCTCTAAAAGATCCAGGCCTGAGGGGAGGAGTCAGTTAGGAGTTAGTCTGCTCTGAGCAGTGAAGAGAGCAGTTAGTCCAGTGAAGGAGCCTAGAGTAGGTGCTGGAAAGACCCGGTTGCTGGGAAAAGCAAGGCCCAGAACCAAGGGACACTGACCCGCTGTGGACACTTCAGAGAGAGGGATGGAGGCCAGAGGGGGAAAAAGGATAAAAGACAAGGAACTGTATATAGGATCCCTTCAGCTCACCCGGACTCCGGAGTCCGACCCTGCAGGAGAAACACTGAAGCAGGAAAAGCCCGGAGGAACCAGGAGGAGCTATTCCCCTGAGGTACTAACTCAATAGAGACACTCAAATCTGACCAAGCACAGGACCAGGGGCCCAAGAGGAGTATAGGGACCCCACAGAAGGCCCTCATTGTCGGTTAAGGAGTAAACCCCTGAGAGGGAAGAAAGCGTCGAGTTCAGTTATAGGCAGAACTTACCCCAAAACACCGTACACAGTAGCAGAGGAGGCCTCACAACTCTCAAGGTAAAAATCCCAAATTGCACCAAGAACCTGGTACCCCTCTTGGACTGTACCTGTTACCGGACACCAGTATAAAGGTACTGAAACAAATACTATTGTGTGTGTGAGTCTGCTTCCCCGCCGCTGCCCACAGCATCCCTCGCAAGATGCTACTACAACTCCCCTCATCTATCCCCGCTGCCCTGAGGTAAAGCTCCACTTGTGGGGAGCTGTAACACCCAAGCTGCATCACATCACCTAAGCGGCCGGCTGCAGCGCTGGTATCTAACTTACCAGGTACCACAGGTGGTGTCACGTTACCATTCCCCATCCATCGTCATATACTCCTAATCCCCGCCACTGAGGGTCCAGGGCACGAAACCGGGGACCGACCAGCTGTGATCCCCCATCCAAGTAGTCATCAGTCCCGGTATCCGAGTACCCCCTACCCTGTCGACTGCCTCATAGCCATAGTACAACTCATCACACATCCCTGTTTACACACGGACCATGTGGCCATATGATGTACATGTGATCCACATAAAGCCATGTCTGTTTTTCGCCGGCAGCACAGATGCCACGGATGTGGTCTGTGTGGCATCCGTGTGACACGTACCGAAAAAAATGCATGTCATTGAAAAAAATGTTTTATAAATATTAAAAGTAGTGAGAATTATACTTACCAGTCCCCCACTGCTTGTTTCCGGTCCTGCTCATTAACCTTATGAATATTCACTGCACTGATTCCACAACAGCCAGTCACAGATGTCCACTATCTGTGACAGCATCTGTGATTGACTTTTGCATTCAGACTGTGCCCCCACAATCTGTACCGGTGTCTGTGATTGGTTGCCATTTACAAAAGTGTATGGCAACCAACCTGTCACCATGTGTGTAAAATTAAATAATGGAAAAAATTTGCGTAGGGATCCCGCATATTTTTGATTCTCAGTGCAGATAAAGTGTACAACTATGGACTGCCACTCGCACAGCTGTCTGGTTTTACTTTGGCTGGCAATCAAAAATACAAGGGAGCCCATTTTAATTTTTTCAAATTATTTAAATAAATCATTTAAAAATAAATGCTTGGGCTCTGCCTTATTTTTGATTGACAAAGTAAAACCACGCAGCTAGGGGCTGGTATTCTTAAACTGGAAAGGGTACATAGTAATTTTCCCCCTTCCCCCCAGAGTTTTGAATATCAGCCTGCAGCAGCTCCAGATTTTTGGCGCATTCATTAGATGCATCAAATCCTGGTGCTCTACCCGGCTCTTCCCGATGCCCTGGTGTGGTAGCATTGTGTTGATAGAAGGGTTTAATGATTGCTGAGTATTGACAGCTGTCATTATGCCCTATATTGGTAATGTCCGGCCTCTATGAGACCTGCCTATTACCAATCCGATGAGTAAATAGTGAAAAAACACAGACACAGAAAAATCTCTTTTTGGAAAATTAGCACAGTTAAAAAGCATTTGAAATAAAACACCCAAATAACTCTCATTGACCCCTTTATTAGCTCCCGAACATACCCTCCAATGGTAATCTACAGCTATGTGTCATGTAGCACCATCAGTCCTGCTAAATCGGAGCTCATGCTGAAGATAAAGCATCCTATCATTGTGACCTCCGATATATAATCACTGCACAGAGAGTGTTAGAGTTGTGCCGTGAGTGAGGTCACCTGAGGACACAGTTGAAATGTTTAACATGGATCCAGGTACCATGGTAACCATGACACCTGTGTCCTCAGATGACCTCAGTCACAAGAAATGCTCTCACTGTCACTGCATGAAGAGAAGGGTCAGCAGCATGGTGGGGACTTTCCTTACTCTGCTCCTGAGCACTCAACCCCCCGCTCTGGGGTCTGAGTTGCTGCAGTTCCTCTAGTGATGGGCGAATCCTAAATTACTCGGAATCGCTTGACTCTAGCGAGTCCGAGCACAGGACTCGCTACTCGTTGCGAGTCTAGCGAGTCCAATGTTAATGAATGGGGAAGCGAGTAATAGCGAGTAGTGTGAGATTTACAAATCGCAGATGTGTCTCGGAAGCTTCAGCCTGAAGCAATCCTAGTTTTGTCATTTATTTGCATTGCTCGTTTACTTTGTAAGTAATCGCTGACTCGCACAGATAAGATCCTGTCTCCTCTGTGCTGGCTGCCAGCTCCAGGGTCCTAGAGCCCGCCTGCTGCCTGATGTAGCAGTGCTGAGATTGTTCTCAGTCTGCTCATTCCCTGTGTACAGACATGAATGTCTGTGCACAGAGATGATGTAGCAGAGCTGAGATTGTTCTCAGTCTGCTCATTCCCTGTGCATAGAGATCTATATCTATGCACAGGGGATGTAGCAGAGAGGACATCGCGTTTTGGACTGCGTCGGACGGAAGAGGATTTTTTTAATTAAAGATGGAGTCCCTAATGGCTTTTTTTTTTATTTCTAATAAAAAATTTTCTTTGTGTTGTGTTTTTTTTAAAACAATTTAATAGAAATTCATGGCGGTCATGTCTAATATTGGCGTGACCGCCATAAATTTCGGGCTTAGGGCCAGCTGATAATACAAAGCTGGCCCTAACCTCTTTATTACCCAGCGTGCCACCGCTACCAGGGCCGCTGGAAGAGCGGGGTTCAGCGCCAGAGGATGGCGCTTCAATGAACGCGCCATCTTCTGGGGCGGCTGCGGGCTGCAATTTGCAGCGGGGGGTGCCCAGAAAGCTTGGGCATCCCTGCGCTGCGGATTCCAGCCCCCAGCTGCTTAGCTGTACCTGGCTAGACATAGAAATTGCGCGGAGCCCCACGCATTTTTTTTAAATTATTTCATGAAATTCTGAGATTCTGACTCTGAGACTCTGACTCTAAAATTCATTAAATAATTTTAAAAAAATGCGTGGGGCTCCGCGCAATTTCTATGTCTAGCCAGGTACAGCTAAGCAGCTGGGGGCTGGAATCTGCAGCGCAGGGATGCCCAAGCTTTCTGGGCACCCCCCGCTGCAAATTGCAGCCCGCAGCCGCCCCAGAAGATGGCGCGTTCATTGAAGCGCCATCCTCTGGCGCTGAACCCCGCTCTTCCAGCGGCCCTGGTGGCGGTAGCACGCTGGGTAATAAAGGGGTTAATACCAGCTTTGTTATACAAGCTAGTATTAAGCCCGAGATTCTTAATGTCAGGCCACGTTTGACCCAGCCGCTAAGAATCTCCAAAAAAGGGTTAAAAAAACACAGAGAAAAATTTTTATTTGAAATAAAAAAAAAGCCATTAGGGACTCCATCTTTAATTAAAAAAATCCTCTTCCGTCCGACGTAGTCCAAAACGCTATGTCCTCTCTGCTACATGCACAGGGAATGAGCAGACTGAGAATAATCTCAGCACTGCTACATCATCTCTGTGAGCAGGCGGGCTCTAGGACCCTGGAGCTGCACAGAGAAGACAGCTGGACTCGGCTCGCAATGTAACAGCAGTTACTTTGTGAGTTTCCCTGCTATCACTGGCACAGTAGCCAGTGATTACTCGCACGAGTCTAATGCTAGACAATGACAATCCTAGTTTTGTCAGCGTTTCTGACAAAACTAGGATTGATATTGATTTGCATTGGACTCGTGCGAGTAATCACTGGGAAACTCGCAGAGTACCGAGTCCTGCGAGTCCCTTACTACTCGCCGAGTAACGAGTCCTAGCGAGTAGATTCGCCCATCCCTAAGTTCCTCTCATTTTTCAATAATATCACTCACAGAGGATGGGGGAAGAAATGAAGATGAATATTTTAAGCATTTAATTTGTTGTCAATTATGCAAGGCATATACGGCTAATAATAAGAAAATATACAATTTTAAATGTAGAAATACATATATTATTAAAATAAATAAGAAAATTCTGCAATGCGTTTTTGATGCATTTTTGGTGCGTTTTTGCTGATGCTGCAGAGTAATAAAAAAGCAGCATGTGCACAAAACGTCAGGATTCTCATTGACTTTGCTATCTTAAGGATAGGCATGCAGATTTGTGACAAAACTGCACCAAAAAGCGCAATGTGTGCACAGGGACTATAACTAATTCTGCCATATATTTTTGTTTCTAAATGAAATATGTAGGGTTTTAGTATTGATAGAGTATCAAATAAGTATGTGTTTATTATGTTCTTTGCATTCTGAACAAATACAAGATATTTAATAAGAATATAAATGGAAAATAATAATAGTATAAACAGTATATATACTCTTATATAATATAAATAAATACAACTAAAACACATCTCAGCAGAGATAGCAGGCCCTATTTTAATGAGTGCATCCATTGTGTTTGCAGACAGTGCCCGACCTCCACCACTAGAACTCCTGCACCCTCTTGTGGCCAATTATAATGTCCCACAAAATCCCCACAAATAGATCCTCTGCTCCTCCGGAGGCGGCACTCATCAGCTACAGGAGGGAACAGGTTATGTCATATAGTTGTGATGATGGAGAATTAAAAAACACAGGGATGAAAAACAGTGAAAAAGAAAAAAGAGAAATGTGACAAAGAAGGAACATTAAGCCTATAATTACTGTATACTCTTATATTCTGTGATCCCTGGCTGTAATGTCTGTATACTCTTATATTCTGTGATCCCCGACTGTAATGTCTGTATTCTCTTATATTCTGTGATCCCCGGCTGTAATGTCTGTATACTCTTATATTCTGTGATCCCCGGCTGTAATGTCTGTATACTCTTATATTCTGTGATCCCCGGCTGTAATGTCTGTATACTCTTATATTCTGCGATCCCTGGAAGTAATGTCTGTATACTCTTATATTCTGTGATCCCCGGCTGTAATGTCTGTATACTCTTATATTCTGTGATCCCTGGCTGTAATGTCTGTATACTCTTATATTCTGTGATCCCTGGCTGTAATGTCTGTATACTCTTATATTCTGTGATCCCTGGCTGTAATGTCTGTTTACTCTTATATTCTGTGATCCCCAGCTGTAATGTCTGTATACTCTTATATTCTGTGATCCCTGGCTGTAATGTCTGTATGCCCTTATATTCTGGGATCCCCGGCTGTAATGTCTGTATACTCTTATATTCTGTGATCCCCAGCTGTAATATCTGTATACTCTTATATTCTGTGATCCCCAGCTGTAATGTCTGTATACTCTTATATTCTGTGATCCCCAGCTGTAATGTCTGTAATCTCTTATATTCTGTGATCCCCGGCTGTAATGTCTGTATACTCTTATACTCTGTTATCCTGTGCTGTAATGTCTGTATACTCTTATATTCTGTGATCCCCGGCTCTAATGTCTGTATACTCTTATATTCTGTGATCCCCGGCTGTAATGTCTGTATACTCTTATATTCTGTGATCCCCGGCTGTAATGTCTGTATACTCTTATATTCTGTGACCCTGGCTGTAATATCTGTATAAATAATTATTTGATCCCTTGCTGATTTTGTAAGTATTAATATGATACATCTTGACTATTTACCAGACTTTTATATTGCAGCGTATACAGTTTTTTTATTGTACACACAAGATTATTTGCAATCTGTATCACAAGAATCCCTAACACGATGTTGTTGCATTTCACTTTCTTTTGATGTTGTAAACTCCAACAGAATATGTATTGTATGCTAATGAGCTATTTTGTTACACTTACCATAATAATTTCACTACCAGATTTCCTTTGTATTAGAATGGACACATTATACTTACAACATACCGCACTATGGTGCAGGAAATATATTGGTTGGTAATAATAAACAGTCATTTGGAACTTCCTATATCTGTGTTTAAGGCCAAAACCACTTATCAGGAATCTGTCAGCATACTTTTGGTATTTAATCTGAGAGCAGCATGATGTAGAGAAAGAGAGCCTGATTCTTGGGATGCATCACTTGCTCAGAATTCTGCTGTAATTTCAATATAATCAGTGTTTTATCAGCAGGAGATTATAACTGCAAGACTACATGACTGGAGCCAAGCAGTATAACTCCGCCCCCATCACTAATTGGCTGATAATGTACAGTGTACTCAGTGAGTTGCCAATCAGGGTGTGGGTGGGGTTATGCACAGCTCAGCATTCTGAGTACTACTGCATTTACAGCAGACAAAACAGGGATTTTATTAAATCTACACCAAGCACCAAACAAGTGGCGGCGTAACTATAGTAGATGCAGGGGTGCAAGCACATCTGAAGCCTGGTGGGCCCAAAAAATCCCTTTAACCCATATGAAAAAGCCAACTGTTAAAGTTCCATAATAATTGTGGGCCCTGTTAGAGATTTTGCATTGGGGTCCATGAGATTGAAGTTACGCCATTTCCAGTAAGTGATTTGTTTCATTTTCCTGCCATGTTATGTGCAAAAAAAGACAACATTATATGCTTTGGGCCAACAGTTATGGGATATTTCTAATGGGGATAGAAGGGAACCCTGCAGTCAATATACAGGCTTCCTAGCTTATATGGTGCTCGTGGTGGAGTTATGATGTATGTTACTCCTCTTGAGGCTCCCATACTCATTAGCCCATTGTTTGCCAAATGTCAGTCCTCATGACCCCCAACCAATTACGGTATGTTTTCCTGATTTCCTTAGCGTTGAACAGGTGATAGAGTCATTATGAAGTCATCAATGCAATACTAATGAAAAGATTAAAACATGGCCTGTTGGGGGCCACGAGGACTGGAGTTTGGGAAACTGCATTAGACTGACATTGGCCAAACACGTCGATATCCCTAAAAGTCTAATGTGTATTAAGACCTCCTGACCCTCCCCAACAAAGGAGAATAGAATCTGGCATATTAAGGACTGCTGATCCTTCTTTTCTATTCTTGGTGAGATAAGTCGCCACTGGAGAAACCTGACAGCAGTGAAGAACAGGTCCAGAGGATGCAATGCACAGAGGAGGACGATGCACTGGTGACTTTCAAACACAAATTATTAAGAAATTGCTGGAGGAAAAGGATCTTTAAAAGAATAGTCAGTAAGCAATACTCGTAACGAGTAGGTCCTAATACCCGGGTACTCGTTACGAGTAGCGAGTCCAATGTCAGTCAATGGGAAATGCAAGTACTTTCACAGTGTATCTATATACACTGAGAAAGTGAAATAAAAGTTAATAAAAGGTGTTAAAAATAAAAAAATAACATACTCACCTATCTGACGGCTGTCCCAGGACCCAAAAAGAACACATCCGATGGCCTAACTTTTATTTCACTTTCACTGTGTATATAGATACACTGTGAAAGTGAATGTACTACTCACTACTCCTAACAAGTAATCGCAAGGAAACTCGCGGAGTAGCGAGGTGCCCGAATACCGTACTATCTGGCGAGTACCGAATAGTTACAAGTATACTCACTCATCCCTAATCACAAAATAATCTATTGACACAGAAAGTATACAGGAAAATTACTTACCAGATAACTCTGAGTATATACAGCCAAACTGTATGTGCTACACTATAGCACGATCGGTAAGTACAGGTTACCCTATGGTCAGTCATATTATGCGGTACAATTCTATGCTAAAGTAACAGTAGACAATTTATGGATTAAAGTTCAATTGTAAGGCTCACTTCACATCCTTAGATAGCGCATAGCCCAGCATGAAGCAACAGCCTGGCTCATTCGGATTGGTCACGGTTACTGCTTTTTGCTTGAGCATGCCATCTAGGGCTGGAGGTCTTTACTGGCAACATTGGGTCTTCTATAGCTAACAATGCGGCCTGGGACTGGAAGTCTTGACTGGCGATGTCTTGCCTTCTCTGCTTAACTATGAAGTTAGGTCTCCAGATGTGGACCAGCATCATTGAGCGCTGAATCATGAAGTCTGTGCTAAGCGGATCTCTCTTGCAGGTTGAGCAGTTTATGTCTTCTTATACAACGGCACGGGAGCGCGTACTTTTTTGACAGGAATCCAAGATCGCATAGGAGCTGTCACACAGGGAGATATCGGCAGGCTACTCAACTGCGATGTCTACGCCCCCTCGTACGAGCGACCCAGGGAACGACCATTTAACATGGGAGTGAATAGGAGAAGTTGTGCTCCAAATCGTTGTTGGGCTGTCACACAGCACGATCTGGTCAGATCGTCCATCCAATATCGGGCAGTTGGAGAGCCTGCTCATTTCTCCCCCGATATCGTTTTGGCATCGTTCTTGCATCGAATTGCACATTTTCACCACACAACGCACGAACGATATTGGCGCCAACGCACGAACCACGTGACTTTTTATCAAAGTTGGAAGACGATATCGTGACGTGTAAAGTGGCCATTAGTGTATCGATGCGCCGAGTTGCTTCTTGAGCAAGGTGAGAAACGTTCTGTACTCTTGGTTGCATGTCTGTTTCTATCTTCGGTTTGGCGCTAACTCCACCCCTCCTCTGACCTACTGAACTTTTACATTTCCTTTCTGCGCCATGAGTACCACCTGACCCAGTGCCTATAGAAGTCTCTTCTGAGCAAACAGCTGTGCTTCTCATTGGTTCCAGGTGCTTACTCTGGCCAGCAGGTGACAATGTTCTCCCACTAACATCATTAGATATATTATAGATACTAACAGTTGTTTAAACTTCCTTAGGCTACCTTCACATTTGCGTTTGTGTCTGCATGCTGATGGCATGCAGACACAAACGCAGTTAAACGCAGGGTCTAATGATGTGTCCGCAGCGGACACATCACTGTGCAGCCCGGGCAGCCAATCGGCGTTGTCTGGGGGCGGGCCGGAGGCGGAGATCAGCGGCGGAGATCTCCTCCTCCCCGCCACCGGTAAGCTCAGGGACGTGTCAGCGGGTTAAATAGCTGATTTGACAGCTGTTTGAATCTCCTGCTCCGACACCGAGAGATGTCGGCACGGGAAGATTCAAACAGCTGTCACATCAGCTGTTTCTCCCTGCCAACACTGCTATGAGATTACCGGCGGCGGGGAGGAGGAGATCATCAGTGGCTCAGCTGATCTCACCGTGGCCGTCGGTGATCTCCTGTGACATCACCGGCGGCCACGGGAGAGATTTCAATGGGTCTGCAGCGTTCTCCTGCGCTGTCAAGCGCAGAACACTGCGGACCCATTGACGCCAATGCATTTTTTGTGCACTTGGGGAAGCTTGCTGATTTTCCAAGGTCCCAGAGCGCACAAAAAATGCAACATACTGCGTCCTGGGTGCGGACGGGAGACCCTGGAGGGAGCAGATATCGTCCGCATCCGCACCCGAACGCAGCAAACGCAGGCACTATGCGTTCCTATGTTAAACATAGGAACGCAGTGCGCATGCGTTTGACTGCGTATGGGAATGCAGCATATGCTGCGTCCACATATGCAAAAGTGAAGGCACCCTTAAAGCAGCTCTCTAATAGAGATAACAGAAGTGCTGAGCAGGTGGAGCGCTCCCATTTATGGAGGAGTTTGGAGACATAGATGCCATCTAAACTATCATCTACACACTATCATCATTCACCAACCACTATCTGTTGTGTATGGGGCCCTTTAAACTGACATTACATAGGTGCCCTCCATGATATCTGGACAACATCCCATACCCCGCTAATTGTTTATCTCACTTTGTGTTAATTAAAAAATGTTTCATTTAATTTACATAATACAATTCACCGAGATATAATCATAAGATGTATAATTACTTTATTATGGGACACAATGTTTGCTAAATAATTTGTGTAGATAACAATTGTTCATTTTCTCTTTTTGACCTCGATGAAGGAGACCTTGGCATCCTCATGAAAACAATAAGCAGAACACAGGCAAGAGATAAGGCGATCTTTAGTTTTGTGTCCATCTGCCCATAGGTAGCGTATCTGTGCTTTCACATCTTCCACAATTCAATCACTACATATTTTTAATTAGCAGAACACATTTGGCTAATTAAACTGTTAAGTCTCCCTTTCATGTCTGAATATTGATTAACCAGCAGATTATCAAGGAATACAAAAATTGGCTTGCTCGCCAGCTCGGAGCTTCAATACTGTGACTGAGCACCTGAGTAATAACGACATCTCACCTATTTACTGAACCAAATTTTTATCGATAATTCATGTTTTTACCTGTTACCAAGATGACTATTACGCAGCTTTCACATCAGCGTTTTTGTACAATCGCGGCAGATCCCGCAGTTTTACTGCATCTGCTGCGCAACCGCTCACTTGCGGCAAGCCCCCTTCATCCCCTATGGGACTTTGCGGTCAGGTGCCACAAGTGCGGTTTTGCCAGACCCCCTTTAGTAACCTAAAAAAAGACAGGGTTTAATTTTTGATGGCTTCATTTCAAGAGGTTTCAGGGATCAATCATTGGTGGGACAACCTTTAGGATAGGCCATGAAGATGGAATTCTTGGAAGTCAAACTCCCGCAATCAGCATAAGGATGGAGACACACTGAGCGAGACGCATGCCAGATACTCGCTCGAGTCTTGTATGCCTCACCCGGCTTGGCTGATGGCTCTCTAGACAGGAACGTGTCAGCTGCTTGTATTTCTATGCAGTTGATGTGCTCATGTCCACAGAGTCGTCGGTCATGCAGGGTGAGTCATGCAAGACTCGTTCCAGTATCTCGCGTGCGTCTCGCTCAGTGTGTCTCCGGCCTTAAAAAGGGCAGCAGTTGCCTTGTTCTAATACAGAGCTTCCATGGCTGAGTGGCTGTATTTTGTCCTGCACCACAGTTGAGTTTCCATTATTAAGGGTTAACTGCATTACCAGACACAGCCACATGCCCAAACCTGGCGTTGTTTCAGATTCTATGCGTAAGGGAGCACAGCTTTAATTGTTTGCTCGGCATGGGAGTGTGGCACCCCACTGGTCAGTGCACCACAGTAGGAGTACTGCACTCAAGACAACATTTGTAGTATCCCACTCATTGGAGAGTGTGATGTAAAACTGAGTCTCTCATCCCAGCATTCCTACACTTAGGTTAGGGGACATTTTGGCTAACCCATTCCAAGGGAACCAGTCCTGGTGGGAGGAGCTATGTTGTAATGAAAAGAGCGGGAAGGACAGACAGGAGTTAGTTGTTGTCAGGAAAGAGAGTGTGAAGCAAGTCCTAGAGGGAAGTCGCAGCTAGGGTGCCTGAAAAAGAACGGTGTAGATTCTTGGACAAAGTGCTTTGGTGTCTGCGCTGCTGCTCCGAGACCAAAGAAACACAGACAAAGAAATGTCTGGTACAGCTACAGCCTTTATTTTCCGACGCGTTTCGGAGCCTACTCCCGAGGTCCTTCCTCAGGATGTTCCCTAAGGAAGGAGCTCGGGAGTAGGCTCCGAAACGCGTCGGAAAATAAAGGCTGTAGCTGTACCAGACATTCCCGTGTCTGTGTTTCTTTGGTCTCGGAGCAGCAGCGCGGACACCGAAGCACTTTGTCCAAGAATCTACATCACGATCACGGTCACCGTTGAGAGTGCGGTCCCTGCAGCAGCTGCTAGTACACTATTCTACCAGTTGTGGGTTTCACAACTGCTAAAGGTGAGCAATTCCACATCGACAAGTGAAAGTGTGTTATTGAGATAAGACCCTATATGCGCATTCTTTCTTTCACTGAAAAGGAACGGTGACCCAGAGAGAAGGGGGAAACCCAGTGCCAGGCCTTCTGATTACACAGTCTGGGGGAATCCTAGTCCCAAACCGGAGATCCGGCTCCGAGTCACGGTACAGGCAAGTCCAACCCTGAGCTGCCAACACCGGTGGGTCACAGGTCTGTTAAACAGCCCTCAACCTTGTCCACAAAACCCAGCCCCACCAGGAGTTCCAAACTGGGTTGAACCCCTTAGAGAAGAAGGGTATTCTCATTACACCCAACGGACCTGGTAGGAAGCGGGTTTGTGCAAGGCAGCGCACGGAAAGTAAGGAGCGTGCAAGGAAGCACACAGAGAGACTGAAAGCAAAGTGGAAGGAACATCTAAGAGAGCCTCAGAGAGATATTGTACTCTATGGTGATGACCTGGCCAGCTCCCGATCCTGTGTAACTGTATACCTGACTTACCGTGAAGAGATACCAGTAAACATCAGTACAGAGTCATCCAGTCTCCTGTATTCATTCCTAAAAGAACTGTGACAACAAGTGTTCCAGGTCCTGCCCTGGGGACCCTGCTCCTCCTGCGGGGAGCTACAACATCTGGCTGCCTACCCACTTTCCCCAGAGGTCTGCAGGCAGCACTGGTGCCATCACCAGGTACCGCAGGTGGCGTCACGAGACTTTATCTTTCTTTTCCCTCAAAACAACCCCCCTTTTTAAGCAACCGTAATCAACGCTCGTGATCCGAGTTCCTAAGGCCTTGGGGTGGGTCAGGAGTTGGAAAAATTCATTACGCACCAATATTGGATCAACCAAAACACCACCGAGAGTGCAATGTAGAATCTGGATAAATCAGACTTACCAAAGGATCATGAATCTTGATAAAGTAATGGGTTAAATGGGGGAAACATTATCTGAAATTTGCAGCATTCTTGATCACAGCGTATAGAAATAATACACCATATTAAGAAGTACCAACACAATAAATATGGGAATAAACACGTCTTGATCTATAATCAGCTTGCGTCTTGCTGCCTTTAATACAAAGGAGCTTATTTCCTTTTTGTACACAGCTCTCCACCTGGAATCTAAGCCTGCCATTTACCTTACCTGCATGTTTAGTTCTGTAGAAACCTCTTCCCACACATTTCATGTGGACCCTGTAATCTAAAATGCTTATCTGATTAAAGATGGCATTTTTTCCATCTGCTAATTCCAGATCTTATGCTAGAAACTAACACTTTGGGAGCATTAAAAGCCCTAATGTATTGTTGTGGCGCGCCGCTAATGCGCAAAATGGTTCCCACCGCCCGGAAAGTTGCAGAGCTTGTAGTTTTAGTAATTGTTCAATATCATTGTTATGCAGATGTGAATACAGAACTCAATGTCATGTCAAATCCGGCATCTGCAGCGGAAAGACTCCATTCTGTACAATTAGGTTGTCTTTTTAATCGAATGCGGCTCATGACTCATAGACTTTTGAATTAATATGGAAATTAATTCTCCATATTTCTATGTACTTTGGTCGTAGTGCCGTCTGAAGTACCCAGGTCATTATTTCTACCTAATAACACCTCTTGCTCATTTGTAATGAAACATAAAACAATCTTTCTCCTATGTCTTTCCAGAGATTCGCGTTTTGTCTTCCGTTCCTTTGAGTGCAAATGAATCTTCTCAGAAGCTTGGCGCTCTCATTTTTTTCTTTTACAAATTACTGGACTTATTATATTTATTTATGGAGTCCGGAAATAGTTTTTAACACTAGAATGTGGAAAAATTAAGTTTTGATGTCATGGTGGTTTTGATTTTTTTCTGAATCAACATTGCAATCGAGTAGGCAGAAGTGGATGAACCTATGGAGGAAATCGGGTGTGGGAATCTAGTAGAATGTTATCAATGTTGGAGGAGTATAGCAATAACCTAAAAAGAGGAGAGAAAGCGCACATAGGGTCTTACCTGTGTATAGGACTAAACAGTATGGTGATATAACCACCAAGGCCAGCTTCTCACCGCAATTTTCAACTATCAGGTTGTGTTGGGTGATTTGCAGGATGCACCGGAAACAATCTGACCGCCACGGACGAGCAGAACCTTTGCCCTCCGATCCTGTTTTGTGCTGGAATTTCAGCAGCACGGGTGCAGTGGAGCTCTCCAGGTGCTGAATTTCAGCAGCGGCTCTGAAATGATGCGCTGTCCAGGTGCTGAATGAGTGCGGCTTGAATTTCAGAGTCTCCGCTCTTTCAGCACCAGGCATCTGTGAACCGGTTCATTTTTCTGCCGGATCCGGCGCCCATAGACTCCCATGTTATGGGTGCCAGATTGTCCTGGATCTGGGAGGATCCGGTTCTGTTTGTTGTTGCCACCAGCCACAAAAAAATGCTGCAAGCTCCGATTTTGTGTCCAGGGCAAAAAAACAAACACAGCCGGATCCAGCCAAAAAACAACAAAACCGGACGCCAAATAAGCACAATCCGGCTCCGTAGGGATACATGGGGGCAAAATCGGATCCAGGTCTGTCCGGTTCACACCGGACAGACCCGGACCCGCATAATCGCGGTGTAAAGCCAGCCTAACTTTGTAGGGTTGTGCCTGTCATAGCACCTTAAGAATGTATACAGCTGTAGCACTCTGCCCGAGTTGAGTAATCGACGTGTAGGATTAGAGGGAGGTTTACCATGCGCTGCTGTCCCATGATCACAAGGAAGTCAGGGTCCAAAATTGCTATAGATAAAACTATAATAAATAAATAAAGGTACAGTTATATCTATACCAATTTTGGACCTTGGCTTCCTTGTGATTTTGGGATGGCAGTGCATCAATGTTGGAGGAAAAGCTTGCATCAAAGGGTGAGAGTACATGTATAGGTCATGAAGGAGTTAATACCAGGGCTGATACCAGCTGTCAGTTCACAGCTAACGTCAACCCTATTAACTTATTATCTCGATTATCACCACAGTATGTCAATTAAGAAGAGCTGGGTAAAGGACCAGGATTTGCACATCAAATGTGATGCACCAATTCTGGGGTAATTGTAGGCTGATATACAGTATTTAGGCTAGAAAGAGACAAATAACCATGGCCCTTCCCAGCCTAATAATACCAACTATTAGCTGCCTGCTTTATCTTGTCTGGTTTTAAACAATAGGGTGAAGCCCGTGCGTTTTTTTAAAAATTATTTAAATAATAATAAAAAAAAAAACAGCATGGGATCCCCTTTATTTTTGATAATCAGCCAAGATAAAGCAAAAAGCTGAGGTCTACAGCCCGCAGCTGTCTGTTTTAACTGCACTGGCTATCAAAAATAGTCATTTTTAAAACTTTTATTGTTCACAGCAGCGTACAGTCATCTTCCGCATGCAATAAAGCTTGCTGATTGTCTACGCTACAGCCTTTCAACAAACTTTATTGAAATACGAACAGTGCCCAAACACTGAATTTGGACACAGACTTTTTTTTAGTCCATGTTCTATTCCAATCCCTGAACACCCGGTGTCTGGTACGAGCCCCGAACTTTACAGTTTGGGTTCATTCATCCGTAACCCTATATGTCGACTCTGCTATGAGTAGTGCAGTCAGGGCTGGGACCAAGTTTGGTGCAGTTCATGGTGTTTGACTTAATTGGTATTAGAGTCACATTTACAGTTAAAAAGCCAAAACCTCAACCTGCCTATACATTTATTGGTCCAACCAACTGAATTGCAGGTCTGAATAGATGCCAATACTGTAATTTATAGGATTTAGGTGACTGATACTCCAATCGACAGTCATCATGATTAACTTGGGGCTTTAATGGTGAATGGGTAAAATAAGAAATTAATTTTCTGTATTTTTGGAATTGATACTACCATATATGATCACTTTACAGCAAATAACGACAAATCACATTTCTCCAGTCACAATAAATAGCTGTCAGTATAACTTATTTCTATATGGTAAAATGCAGCTATTGGTTTCAATGATTCTTGCCCCCAGGGTGACCACAAATAGCTAAACTGCTGCAGGTAACATTGCTCCGTGTCCTGCTGATATCTTCTATTTCTTCTATCTTTGTTTCGACATTCAGACAAATATGCTTGAGGGTTTTTGGAAAGCGAGCAGAAAGCATCTCAGCTAGTCGTCAGTGTCTTGAACTGCTGGCTAATTAAACATGAGTATACCAAGGGAAAGTTCAGAGAACCAAGAGGCGCTGGTCCCCGCAGCTATGTCCTCTGCTTTAGCTGTCATTGGAGGAGATGGAGCTAAATCTGTAGAGAGAAAATACAATATAATAAGAACAATGCTATACACTATGATAACCTCTAGAGATACTTAGGATTTGTAATAGAAGTGTTACTCACCTCTCCTGAATCCAGTATTGGGTGCTGTGTCCTTCTCCTCTTGCTTTGTTTGTTCCTTAGCACTTCAGGTTACAATGACAAACTGGCATGTAACTTTGACATCATGTATTTTGGCTTTAAGTCTGGCTCAGGCGGCTGGTCACAGCCTGAGTATTCAGGTACTTGGCATTCGATACTGGCCAGTTGTGTTTTTGACCTTGTAACAGACCTACAGTAGTTCTACTACATCACTGAGTAACTATGTAATACCACCCCTATGACAGCTCTATACTGGGCTCTGTGACGAAATTAGCTAAACTATCATTGAGTGAACTCTGCTGTACCGCTGCCAGCTGTGCATCAGACTCTATGACAAACTCAGCTCTCCTATGTCACTAACACAACTTAAAGTACCACTACTGTGTTTTTTTTTCAGCACTGGAGTGGTGCTTTAAATGTATGCCTCAACTCACTATGCTCAAACTCACCCTTCGACATCATTTTTGGGGCCACTCTGGTCCCGTGGTACCATGTTGTGCTTGTAGCTTCCGACTGAATGGAAGTCAGAAATTACATAACAAGTGCTCACTGCTTTTCTATGAGAGCCAGAATGAGGCCAGAACGAGGCTCTCAGTGAGATGTAATAGTGACCTCTGGCGCACTCCATGAAACACTAGAGCTTCCCCTGTCTTATGCTCACCCTCCGGCAGCCTCACCATTTACTGCCAATGATCCCGATTTCCCAGAAGTTAGAATTTACATCACAAATACTGACTGCATCGCTATGAGAAACTCACCAAAAATATTCATGTAAAACATCCATTGCACCCAGCAGGAGGTTGCCAGCTCCACTAAGAGGTAACACAGTGAATCTGACAGCCTCCTGCTGGGTGCAATGGATGTTTTACATGTCTATTTTTCAGTGAGTGTTTTCTGAATTTATGTCCACTTTCGGTGATTTTTTCTGCATATTTGGTGCTTTACCACTAAACAAACATATGGTTAGGACTCATACGCATGAGGGCCCTTGACGGTGGGTTACGAGCTTACGTATTTTGGCCAAAATATCCTGTAACACCTCACATCACCATCTATAGTGTTTATTGCACCTTGTTATCTTTTGCAGTGTTTGGCTGAGTCCTCTGGGGCGCCGTTTGTCATTTGAGATGCATATACATGGTGCAGAGCAAACCGCCTGATTTAATAGCGTGGGCGTGACCAATAGG
Source organism: Allobates femoralis (assembly GCA_033576535.1). Lineage (NCBI taxonomy): Eukaryota > Metazoa > Chordata > Amphibia > Anura > Aromobatidae > Allobates > Allobates femoralis. Next base: position 10,482,407 of record JARQOC010000009.1, read on the forward strand.
CTGCAATCTGACACTATGCATTACATGTGTGTGGATGACTGACACTCAATGGTAAAAATACCACCAATCATCTCCCCCATTGCATGGCTGGTCGCAGGTGCCACAACCGACCCCAATGCTTGGCTGGTTGCAGGAGATTGAGCACCGGTATTCAGACACCTGTGTTACCTCTCAGTGGAGATGGCAGCCTCCTGCTAGGTTTTACATGACTATTTTTCGGTGAGTTTTTCTGAATTTATGTCCACTTTCGGTGATTTTTGGTGATCATGAGGCAAAAATGAGGCCAGAAAGAGGTTATCATAAGGATGTATTGAAAAGTGACCTCTGCCGCACTCTATGAAACACTGGAGCTGCTGGCAGGTCACTTTTTACCACTGACCAAATGGAGAGCCACTGGAAAAGGAGGAAGGTGGCCGAAAATGAGTATAACACTAGGGCAGTGCAATCTAAAAAAAAAAAAAACACTGTAGGGGTGAGTCAACTCTACTTCATTGAATTCCTGACTCCCATTTTTGCTTCTCCTCTTGCCATTCTACCATTACAGCTTCCATCGTTCGATCTGGAATGCCTTGTTGCATCAGCATCATCTCTCCATGCTTCATCACAACTGCTCTTCCACTTATTAGGAGGCACTAAAAATTGTATCCAAAGATGATAACAGATGAACATTATGATGTCACGGAAAAGCACATGTCATGACAGTGCCTGGGGCACCAAAAATGTCAGGTGAGGGAGGCAACAAAGACTGGACCAAAGAAGGTGACTAGATCAGAGAAGCAGTTGTGCAATGGGACGGTGAGAGCTATGAATGAGCTTATTTTACATTTTTTACCCCATTTCCAGCTGTTCTCAATCCAGCAAAATGATGGCTGGTCATTTGTGAGGGTACCTTTACATGTCGCAACATTGCATGCAATTTCACTTGCAACTTACTGGTTGCAGTGAAATCATGGACACTTTGTTCTATTTTGTTGCTGTGTACAAATGGAACAATGTGTCCATGATTTTACTGCAACCAGCAAGTTGCAAGTGAAATTGCATGCAATGTTGCGACGTGTAAAGGTACCCTTAGAGCCGCTTTACACATCGCAATATCGTTCCGATATTGCATACAACTTCACTGGAGCGCGCATGTTTTTGGCACTTGTCCAAAATCGCATAGGAGATGTAACACAGGGAGATATCGGCAGGCAACGCAACTACGATGTCCTACGCCCCTCTTGCACACTGCGTCTGAGCAACTCAGGGAACGACCAATTAACATAGGAGTGAATAGGGGAAATTGCACTCTAAATAGTAGTTGCGCTGTCACACAGCACGATCCTGCCAGATCGCCTAGCCAATATTGCACGGTTGAAGAGCATGCACAATCCACAAACGATATTGAAGTTGCATCGTTTTTGAGTTGCGTTGCCCATTTACATGACACAACTCACCAACGATAACAACTGCAACGCCCCTACCACATGACTTTTTATCGTAGTTGCGTTGCGATATCGTGACGTGTAAAGCAGCCTTTAGACTTTGATGATGCAAACTGGAAAAAAAAACATTTTGGGAAATCCCAGTTTTTTGCAAAAAGTCAAGGTGATCATTATTTGCTTTCAATCAATTTGCTCCTTGTTGTGCCAACGCAACCACTAAAATGTGCGTACCCATCATGGCGCACTAAGTGCACATCATACATATCCACCATGAAGGAAGAGATTAGGGAGCCTGGGAAATAGTGTTAAATAAATAATTCCTCCTATGGTTCACAAGGCACTAAGGAAACATCAATATGTTCTATGACTGTAATACAACCATAAATATAAACTAAATTGAATCTAAATTGCTATCATCTCTGCGGATGAAGCTGTATTTAATAACGGCCGGCTTAAAAGGACACCATATTATCATTTAAATGAACATCTGGTTTACATCTATACATTTTATAAGACTTCAAACAACACTAGCCATGGCCTCATTATACTTAAGACATAAACACATAAATGTGAGAAGATTGTAACCTTGATGGCCGTATTCACAGGACCAGGACATTTCTCAGGGTGATCTGCAAAATGATTTCATAGAAAAACTTACAGACTTTACAAAAGTTTTGAAAAACTAATTTGAATAGTTCCAATGGGGGCAGTTACAGGGTATGTGATACACAATATTATTTTTAAAAAGTTATTTATTTATCAATATGGCAAATTATGATACTATCCAAAAGAAGAGTGATGAGTGAACACTATTATGCTTGGGTGCTCTGTAGTCGTAACGAGCAGTTGGATGACTACAGCTTGCTTACCCAAGTATAATGGAAGACAATGGGAAACTTGAGCATTTTTCCTGATGACCCTCATCTTCCATTGTGCTTAGCAATCTAGTGGAGCCCATATCAGTGTCAAAATCCTCCCTACGAGTACTGAACAACAGTGCATGCTCATCACTAGTGAAAGCTTGCTGATCTAATGTGATCCAACTACTGGATTCAGAAATACCATTAACATAAAGGAATGATGGCCATGCATGCATGTCATCAGTGTGTTGATTGTCAATGGGACTGTTGGATGAGGCCCAACATTATTCCAACAGTACAGTACGCAATGAATGCGTGAAATTCTGATATGGGGTTTCAGAGCCCCATTCTCAAGTTAGTCATCAATTAGCAAGTTATCACCTATGCTACTGATAACTTGCAATGGGTCATGGTGAGAACTGTCCGGCAACACCAATAGATGTGGACGGGTGCCAGCTGAAAAAAAACATGATTACAAAAAGATATACAGTTGCACACTAGAACACTTTGAATGAATAAATAGACTATGACCATGTATTACAATAAATAAACTTAGCTTATTGTAATATTGAACAGATGAAACATGACATAGCATTTACACTAAGCTAGGTAATTTTCCCTTTTTCTCTGATATTCCTACTGCAGTAATGCATGGCCATATCTGTTATTTATTTAATTCTAAGTGTTATAGTGTGGCTCTGTATATCTTTTTGTAGTAATGTTTTTTTTCAGCTGGCACCTGTTCACATTTGTTGGTGTTGCCGGTCTGTTTTTTGATAAATTTGCAAAATTTTTTCGGTTGAAAACCTCCGCCCTTTAGCCATGGTGTATTCACCTTCCTCTATAGATAGGATCCCATCTGCCCACACATGAAGAGTTCTAATCGCACATAGAGGCATTTCATATCACGGTCACCATACATGAGATCACCTTGTTGTTGGTTATCGGGATCATATGCATTGGCCAAAACATCAGCTATGCATCTCCTTTATTCAAATATACCTACAGCAACAATGCTAAGCCATATTTTCTCTGTTCAATGATATAATAAGCTAAATGTATTTTTCCCTTTTTCTGTAATGTTCCTGCCACAGTAATAAATATTCTTGTGCTAAGGGGAAGAAATAGGGCAAATAGGGTCTTATCTGGGATATTAAGGGTATGGCGCGGTGTGGTTGAGCTCACATGGAAAGGTTGTGCAGGTTACAACACCTTGATAGACTCGGTAGGCTGCAGCACCTCCTGTTGAAAACGTTGCAATGGAAGGAGGGAATAGGAGCTACTGTGCGCTGCCCCGACAAAGAAATGGATCCAAAAGCTTTCCCCCAGTTCCTGTTAATTGAGTCTCAACGCGTTTCGTGACTAACCCTCTCTTCTTCAGGGGACATGGACATTACATGTACAGTCATATGAAAAAGTTTGGGCACCCCTCTTAATCTTACTCATTTTTTTTGTTTAAAATTCTTTTTTGCAACAGCTATTTCAGTGTGATATATGTAATAACTGATGGACACAGTAATATTTCAGGTTTGAAATTAGGTTTATTGTACTAACCAAAAATGTGAAATATGCATTATTTCAAAATTTGACAGGTGCAAAAGTATGGGCACCCTACTGATTTTCATGATTTGAATACTCCTAACTACTTTTTACTGACTTACTGAAGCATTAAATTGGTTTGGTAACCTCATTGAACTTTGTACTTTTGGATAACAGCCGGTGAGTGGAGAAGGCTGGTAACCAAGGTATACATCGGGTATCTAGGCAGCGCGCGCAGCCTAGTTACCCGCAGTTTACCCTGGATACCAGCTCCCAGCGTTTCCTGAGAGGCGCTGGGAGCTGGCTGATCGCATCTCCCGGTGTCATACGCAGCGATGCTGCGTGTCCACCAGGCGACCGTCGTCAGGTTTTAGAACAGGTTCTAAAACCTGATGACCATCAACCAGTGAGTTATCGCTGGTAGATGCGCCCTGTCATACGTCTCAATATCACTGCAACGTCACGTGCAGCAGCGATCATGCACGTGATATTGACGCGTGTGACATCCCCATAACATTTCTTTAGTGCAGATATGGTTGGATCAAGTTTGGTGGTGGTCTATGGTGAAGCCTCTTCTCTAGTGCACCCGTCCAGTAGAATTGTGTTTTAACCTGTTCCCGACACGTGATGTATGGAGAAAAATGGCTGATGGAGAAGTTTGGAAGCCAACCAGTCCATCAACCTCCTCCAATTGATAAACACCTTTCCGATGGGCAGTGTTTTTCTATCAATTGTCCCATAGATCAGGGCAGTCGTGCCCTATGTGAGCAAAGTTATAACCAGCCTCATCTCAGCTTGTGTACCATTATGACTTTCCTTCTCACCTTTCCAGGGTCCGTGTTTAATGGTAAAAAATGATAAGTAATACACGCATCTAAAAATAAACTTATTTTCCAACCACTAAAAGCAAAGGTTACACAAGTACATGAAGCCAAATACATAATTCATGACATTTAAACACCAAGGAGCAACATAAATTGAATTGTTTAGTTCTATATTGGTCCATGTGCTCTGTGCCAACCACTTTCTTATTGTATGTGTTCTGGCGGTGGCTGTAGGACACATTGCTCCCTGCAGAGCCGAGCCCAAGTACTTGCATCTGATTAGTTGGCAAAGGCTACTAGACAGCCGTGCAATAGAAGCAGCCTGCTCCCTCTCCGAGGACGTCAGTTCAGCTCGGTTGAAGCCGCAAAATCTTTAAGAGATAGTAAATGCATTGACTACAAAAAGTTGTTCATTCTTTAGACTGTGTAAATTCCACATTTCCTAGAGATTGGTGAATCTGCTGAAATTAGAACCTAGCAGATTAGCTCGAATTTGGCTAGGATATTTGAGACCCATCCAATTTATTAGCTGCAAATCTAATGCATTTATCATGATAAAAAATGTATATGTAATAAGGTTCTCTGACTCCAAATATAATACACAGACGGGCAAGGAAAGAGTTAAAGAAAATATTCTACCCACCATACCCATTACGTGTTTTTGCCTCCACAACCTTTCGCCTGTCTTCCACTTACTTCATAATGCACCCGGTCCAGTCTTCAAATCACATTTGCCAGCACCTTTAGTGCAAATAGACCTCAACACACGTTACTACATCAAGATTGCCCCATGTGGTCACGTTACCCTGGAGGTTTAGGAAGCCTTGCAGAAGGGTGAAGAGAAGATTGGACCGGATGACACATGGAGTGAGTGGAGGACCAGCAATGTGCGGCAATGGCAGGGATAGGCATACTTCCGGCAACATTCCCACTAGACTTTTTACACTTGCAGTGAGCTAGGCTCCATCGGCAATGAATATGCACTTGCATCTTAATGTCTAGTCTAGATTTGAAGATGTGACTGCGCATGCGCTGCCACCGCACCGTTTTGGTAGAGTTTTGAGGGCTCTGCAGACTGTTTTCTATATAATGGCACAGGCAGGGGCTGGTTGGCCCAAGGGGCAGGGGGGAAGATGCCACCCATGGCAGTGGTCAAGAAGCAGTTTTGGGGCTGCCCGGCTATCTGTAATGTTAGTCTGGGCTCATTGCTCATAGGCCACTGCTGTGTGCTTGCCCCCCAGGCTGAAATTTACCAGCCAGCCCCTGAGCACGGGAGATTGTGGTCTGCTCATGTGCCCCCACAAACACCATTTTATTGAAGACATCCAGATAGCAGAAGCACAATGCAAAATTCATTGCTCACCATGCCCACCCCTCAGCGCCAGAAAATGGGCATGGAGAGCAGTGAATAAAAAATTCTTTAAACAGCAGCCACATGTGTTCGCCCCAGTGCCGGCTCTTGCCTCCTGCAATCCTGCTCCTGCCTCATGTGCCCTGCCCCTATGCCAATTCTCCCCATCAGAGCCACAGCCAGGTGCATTCAGACCATACGATACTCCCCCGCTTTCCTCCAAAATTTGAGGGAAAAAAAGTGTGTTTTATCATCCAAAAACATACGGTAATTGCTGTCATTCATCTGCTATGCCAAAGCCAGCACCAGTGAATCTTAAAAGCCATATCCAGTCTGTCTGCCTGTGTGTCTGTAAGATTGTCCGGAAAACAATGCCACCAATAGGACATCATGTAAATTACAGTTAAACTGGAAAATTGCAGTTAAACTGGAATCTCTGAAGAAGCCAATATGTTTGGTTGATCAGTCAAAGAAACCAATGCCACCTATAGGAAAACTGTGACTTGAGGGCCACAAGCTGTCCAGGACACTGGCCAGAGAGCAGCCATTCACTATCGCCTGTACCTGGGTCATCTCCATCTCCCTTGGGGTGGACCCATCCCGCTGATGCACTTCCACCCATTTGCATTCCCATCTGGAAAAGAGGTTGGCACTGTAGCTCCTCAGCATACAGAGAGAAGAAGACGTCGCGCAGGGGTGAGTGAGACAGTGCACAAGGGGAGAGAGAGCGCTCAGGGGAGAGCCAGCACAAGGGGAGAGAGAGTGTACAAGGGTAACAGAGCACAGACAGGGGGAAGGGCAAACAGACAGGGGGAGAGACAGCACAAGGGGAGATAGACAAGGAGAGAGAGAGTACATATAGGAGAGAGTGAGTGCACAAGGGGAGAGAGACAGCACAAGTGAAGAGAGAGCGCACAGGGGGAGAGAGAGTGCACAGGGGGAGAGAGAGTGCACAGGGGGAGAGAGCACACAGGGAGAGACAGCATATGGGGAGAGAGAGCCTATGGGGGTTAGACAGCACAAGGGGAGAGAGAGCACATAGGGGGGAGAGACAGCACAAAGAGAGAGAGCACACAGATGAGACAGACAGCACAAAGGGAGAGAGAGCAAACAGGAGTGAGAGACAGCACCAGGAGAACGGACAGGAGGGAGAGAAAGCATAGGGGGAGAGAGAGCACACATGGTGAAGAGAGAGTGCTCAGGAGGAAGAGAGAGTGCATAGTAGGGAGAGACGGCACAAGGGAAGAGAGTGCACAGTTTGATAGTGAGCAGCAGCAGCGCCTGCCAACCCATGGCCACACCATGCAGCAGTGGGCCTCCCCGCCCTCCTCGGTAGTGCTGTGATTGGTAGCAGGATTACTGTAGTTGGATTTATACATAATTGCACATATTCTGGACTCACCCAATGTGATAGAATCAGGCCCCCGTCTGGTGTATGTATATTTGTACTTGGCTAGACAATCACCTTAAGAACGAGAAAGAGCGCCAATCATGTGATAGGCTGTGTTTGGTACTGCAGCCTGTTCACTTAGGGTCAAGTTACAATATCAACTAGACAATAAACAATTACCTTGGTTGGAAGTCATTGTCTATAACCACAAGATGCTGGCTCGCAGGTCAGGCTTCAGTTAAACCATTTTTAGTAAATTAATCAGCCAGTGTCAGGAAATAAACAGGAATAAAGATGGAGGAGAGATTTGGCGGATAATTTATATTGTGTTGGGTGGAAATTAGACAAGTGAGCAATCAAACAGCGCAGCTAGAACGTTGTATGAAAATGATAAGACATTGTTATCCAGGGCACGGATAATAGAAAGGTGCTTTATAAGTGCAGCGCTTCACACAGGCTCCCAAAGCAAATACCACAGACGGCTTTGAGAAGCCATAAAAGTAAAAAATGGATTTCAATAAAACACAGTGTAAAAACAAACTCATGGAGGAGAAAAAAAATCTGCAAGTAAGTGAAAAAGAAGGTAAATGAGATAAAGATCCAACATACGGCTCTCATTAGGTTCTCAACAGATTTACCTGTGGCAGCTGTAAGCAATCACATCCGTGTGCGGACTTTACCCTTTCACTACCGGGCTCAGTAAGCATAAAACAATAAAATTGTATAAAATAAAATCCTACATGATCAAGCAGAGCCGTACACTACAGCTCTATGATCTATAGATCTCTTATAAATCAATAAAATCATACCTGCTCCTCTGCTCTGGCCCCCACCTCATGGAACCTAAATTTCTGCACGCCCCCTGCCACACCCCCTCACTAAACAGAAATGAGCTGAAATACAGCTAAAAGCTTTCTTGATTAGAATAACCTTAATTAACTGAGAGATCAGATTACAGCTGCCTATTAAACTCTATGGAGAAGGATGGGGAAGGTGGAAGAAAGAGCAGAGTAAAAGAGAAAGACACAGAAACAAACAGATTTGTTTGTCTTTTTGTTAAGTGTTTTATTTCACATTAGTGCTGGATTCACAGCTATACTGCTCAATGCAGCTATATTATGTCCTCCATGTTGTTTCTGCTAATTCTGAGTGAGTCCTACACAGAGACAGAAGAACAAAAAATCTTAATTTTCCCGTGTTCAGGAGACATCATAAAAGGTATGCTTTACCAACTGAAAACTGTTTTGACTCAGTGACGTGGATCCTCCAAGCATAAGGTCCAGATGGGCACACAGGTATGGTGCAGCAGGCAGGTGAGGCATTTGGAAAATTGAAAGTAGAAACACTGGAAGCAACAGGCAGACAGGAGACCAAGAATCAGGTAGCTGAATCACTGGAATCCATAGGCAGACAGGAGATCGGGAATCAGGCAGCAGAAACACTGGATGATGAAAACAAACAGGACACTAGAAATCAGGTAGCAGAAGTGTGGCGCCCCACTGGTCTGTGCACCACAGTAGGGGTACTGCACCCAAAAAAAGAGTGTGCGGTATCCCAGTTATTGGAGGGGATAATGTCGAACTGAGGCTCTCATCCCTGCATCCCTACACCTAGAATAGGGGGACTAAAGGGTTAACCTGTTTGCCTGGGAGACCCAGCCTCGGTGGGAGGAGCATTAGGGTAGAAGGAGCGAGAACCACACAGACAGTGAAGTCAGTCGGAAGTAGTCTAGTCTGAGGAGAGAAGCAAGGAATGAGTCCTAGTTGGACATTGCAGGGAGGGCCCCCGAAAAGGAGTGGCGACCCAGACAGAAGGAGGAAACCCAGTGCCGGATCTTATCGACAGTCTGGCGGCATCCTTGTCCACAACAGGGTACTGGCTCCGAGTCACGGTGCAGGTGAGTATAACCCTGAGCCGTCAATACTGGTAGGTCGCAGGTGTGCTCAAGGCAACCCCGACCTTGTCCAGAACATGCAGCCCTGCCAAAAGCACTAAACTGGGTTGAGCCCCTTAGGGAAGAAGGGAACCTCATAGCACCCAACAGGTTTGATAGATAAGTGGGTTGTGCAGGACAGCGCAAGGAAAGTAATGAGGTGCAGGAACAAGCGACAGCAAAAGTAACTGAAGGAACACTCTGGGAGCCTCAAAGAGACTTTATTCTTCCCAGTGACTACCCGGCCAGCTACCCGCCAAAGACTGTGTAACTATGTTCCTGAACTACTAAGAACTGTTGCAGGTAAAGTACCCGTACAGAGTAAGCAAGCCTCCAGTGTCTTATTCTATTAAGCTAATTCACAGAGCTGTTACCACAACAACCAGCATAGCAGCTACACTGCCCCGTTGACCCCGCTCCACCTGTGGGGAGCCGGACTACCCAAGCCGCCCATCCATCATCCCCGGAGGTCTAAAGCAGTGCTGGTGAGATCACCAGAATCCACAGGTGGAGTCACAAGACTTTACTATTTCCCGTTTTTGTTTTCCCCTTTTCCAAGTGTACGGGTCCGGGCAGGCCACCAGTGACATCCCCCTTACAGTAAAGGCCCGGATACCGAGTTCCCATAGACCCCTGGGTGGATCATCTTTTTGGCGTCAGGAACAGGATCCCGTGCGCGGTGTTACCAGGTACTGTGTGCCTTATGAACTTTTACACTCGGCTTAAAGAGACTCAAAAATTGTCAGTATATGGCACAAAATAATTGTTTCCCGCCATTTCCAGCAAACCCCACCATGGCGGCCTAAAAGTGTGAGAGACAATGTGCTGGCCCAGGTGCGTGCCTCGGCCCCTTACCATGGGAGGGCCACACCAGAGGCGCAAAACTCTTTGCCCTCCCCAATTGCCACCAAACAACCAAGGGGGCGGGCCATAGACTAAACCACCCTTGCCGGAAAGAAAAATGGTGGCAGTGACACAACTACGCAACGGAGGTCCAGCAACCAGGAGCTGGAACCGGGTGCAAGAGACCGGCCCACGGTTGAGCACCCGGTTACGAGAGAGGATCCGCTGGTTTAACCACCGCTTGTCACCATCACAGAAGTCGGGGAAGAGCCAGATGACCCTGAGGAGCTGTCCAGCCAGCCAAGCTCTGAGGAGGAGGATGAGCGGAAAGGCGACATTGAGGAAGTTGGGGCATCCTGGCCCTGCATGGTGCAGAAAGAGCCTCAACCACACGGGCCGGCTAGACAGTTCGGTGTAGCTGCCATGACAGGTTTGCGGAACTGTACACCAACTCCAGCCCCGGAGAGCGACTTGTGCTGAAATGACTGGGTGAGCTACGAGAGACATGCAGGGTCCTGCAGATGTTACGCCCTGCGTGTGCATAACTGCAATAAGTAAACTGCAATATCCCCGTCATGTAAATAGTTGTTGATGCTGAAAAGACTGTATTTTTGTAGGACTCATAGACTCTTATGGCACTACTTCACTTTGCCTGAGCCTGGACTGAACCCATTAAGCCAGAGACTCTGATAATGTGCTTAGATGATAAAGAATGTTTTGCAATGTTTAAGAAAAGAGCCTACCATAAAAGGGAAGAAAAAGTAATACATATTCTTGTGTAAATAGAAATGTTTTATTGTTGTGTTAAAGCATATAAAAGCTCTGTACCGGATCCGTCAAATACACCCAATAATCTCCCACACTATGCATGCTCTGGAAAACCGATGAATACACCCAATAATCTCCCACACTACGCATGCTCTGGAAACCGATGAATACACCCAATAATCTCCCACACTACGCATGCTCCTTAGCCGGCAAATACACTCAATAATCCCCCACACTACGCATGCTCCGGAACCGGCGAATATACCCAATAATGCCACACACTATGCATACTCCACAGACGACCAGTCTACACAATACACCCCTAAGATGCGCAGGACTGGAAATCACACGCAAGCGTGGTGCATCATACCAGGAAGGAGCTGCCCACAGGTTTGAAATGCGGGACCATTCTTCTGAATTACATTACTATCCCCACCGGGGTGTAATAACCACGGATCGAGAAGACACATGGAGGCTGAGAGACTTCCCACCCGTCGCCCACAGGTCTAGACAATGGGAGGGGGAAATGTACCGTAAGTTATAAACAGCATTTTTACAACCATTATACAACACATTTAGCTCAGACAGGGCTGGTGAGGGATGTAGTAAGACGTTGCAGGGACAGGTAGTGATAGGTTTGGGTGCATAAATGACCTGACAAGTTCCCTTTAAGTATCCCTTGCTTTATCACTCCTTCCGATTTCCGAACCCAAGCCTTGAAATTCATAACCCGGCTCTCTATACATTTCTGTACGTGTGGGCCCAGTACTGTGTCAATGGATGACTGATTTCCTTAATTTCCCAAAGTGAATAGCAGCCCATTTCAGCATGAATACGATGCATAATGAACCTTGTTGTGAATGATTGTCAAGCCCGAGAACTGAGCAGGTCTCACGCAACCAGCGGAGATGGCAATATACGGTGATGTGAAATGACGGAGGAAAGCAAGACTCCTTTTCTTCTATTATGAGGGTAATGAATAGCTGCCTGCCTGACTCTGCCTGACTTTCTGTGCTTTGCTTAAAACCTGTATTAGCCGCTCATTTAATGGAAGCACAAGGCAGGCAAAAAATAATGTGTCCTTTAAAATTTTCCAGTAATGATAAACCAATCTCCATCACTGTCAGCGTAGACAAGGAGCAGCTGACAAGTAGATAATCACCGGCAACTATCAGCTACAAGCTTAACAAGAAGGTTTTTAACATACTACATGGAATGCAGTTAAGGTAATATTACTCGTCTGACACATCGAAAATGAATCTGTGATGTATACATTGAGCGCGGTACTCATGGGATTATTGCCGATAGACCGCCGCACCGAAGCCTTTTCATCATCTTCATTTCTAGTGTTCCATCTATTTATGAGATAACTATTACATGCAGTCAGGACATGCCCAGTTTACACCAAGTGGACTGGGTAATTATTCTCCAATGTGTACGGTAAACGCTTCACTGCTTTTCTTCCATTTCCTATACTATGTTTTTTAGGGAGATAAATTAACCCTTGAAGAAAGCAGCAAATTTTATTCTTTCCTCCCATGTTTCCAAGAGCCGATGTGACGCGGGCAAGAAGAAGTAGAGTAGTCAAACATTCGGGTCAGGTACCAGAAGAGCACGTCAAGACAGAGGGAGAAAAGAAAGACGTAGTAAGGTCATGGTCCGAGGTCAGTTACCTGGAGAGCAGGGGATCAGAACAGAGGGACAAGACAAAAGAATGGTCAAACACAGGTAAGGTCAGGCAGCAAAAGATCAATTCTCAGAACACAGATTACGAGACCAATTTAGCACCTCAGAGCTGAAACTAAGGGTCCCGTCACACTTGGCAACGTTCCAGCGATCCCGACAACGATACGACCTGGTAAAGATCGCTGGAACATCGCTACGTGGTCGCTGGTGAGATGTCAAACAGTCACATCTACTCAACGACGCAGCAAGGATACGCCGACCGGTATAACGACCTCAGCGGTCATTGGGACTCTGTCACACAGCAGCTAGTCTGACGACTCTGACCTACGTGGCTGAGTTCTGAGTCGCCAACAAGGTCGTTGTTAAGGCGTCAAATACACCAATGCATGCTGCCCAGCAGGAACCTGATGATCGAAAAATGGTCCAGGCTATTCCGACACGATCGACGAAGTCTTAGCAGGGGCCTGGTCGCTGCTACGTGTCAAGCATAGAAAGATCATTGGCGAGGTCGCTGTGGCGTCACAAAACCTATGACGCAACAGCGAGCTCGCTAGTGATCTTGCTATGTGTGACGGGGGCATAAGACTGACGGAGCTCTTGGAATTGCAGCAAAGCTAAAAGGCTAAGCAATTAAATGAGATGAGGAGCAACTACAGAATTTCAGCACAAGCTAGAAAGAGATTGGGTGACTGAGCTGTCAATAGAACACAAAGAGCCCCGCATATCCCTGCTCCAGATAGGATGACTAATCTGTCAGTTACGCAACCCAGCACATCCAAAATGCAGAGCAGAGAAATCATGACAGCCACAACGTTCCTATTCTTTCATTGACCGAGCTGTATAAGGGCTTGTGTTTTGCTTGACGACATTTAGTTTTAAATGACCCCATTCAGTTCCTCCTATTTTTGATGGTCTATTTTATACAATGATTATTATGTAGTAAGTATGGTTTTATAACACAATTTTCCAGGTCAGTATGACTAGGACTCATGCACAAGACTCATTTTCTTGTCCAAGTGCTTTGTTTGGTTTTCAGGAGCAGCACTCAGACCCATGTTATTCTATGGGGTGGGAAAATGTCCAATTATTTTGCTTGACCGAGTGATCTGAAGAAAAATGTGATGTCCTATTTTTATATAGTGTCAAATAATAATAATAATATAATATTTATTAATTTATATAGCACTATTAATTCCATAGCACTTTACATACATGAGTAATGCTGTCTCTCTTGGGAGCTCACAATCTAAATATCCTATCAGTATGTCTTTACAATGTGGGAGGAAACCGGAGTGCCTGAAGGAAACCCACACAAATACGGGGAGAACATACAAACTCCTTGCAGATGTTGTCCTTAGTGTCCTTGGTGGGAATTGAACCCAGGACCTCAAGACCCCAGCGCTGCAAAGGCTGCAGTGCTAACCACTTGAGCCACCGTGCCGCCCCAAATCAAAATCAGCAATGATAGGCCCGTGGAAAAAATCTGACTGCAGTCGATGACATCTGATTGAAGTCTGGTTTTCATGGACTGATATAATATAGGAGGTGAAGAAAATTTTTCTCTCTCCACCTCTGAAAAAAACTGATCAAATTTTGATCAGCATAATTGAGCCAGTTTTCTCGCATGGAGACAAAATGGTCATGTGGACCCAATTGCAGTCAATGGCTCCATTTCTTTCTATTTTTGGCAGCCCTAGTGGTCAAGGACAGAAAAAGTAAATATTGCTATCCTTGGTAATCTAAAGGATCTTATTTTTATTTTAATGGCCTTCAGCTCAATCTTTAGCCATGGTGACTTGATGGATGAATGTTCTGTAGGAAAATTGATCATGTCTAGATAGGTCCACTGGTGTCTTTTCCAAGCTTAGATAGGTCCACCAGGGTCTTCTCCAAGCCTAGATAGGTCCACCAGGGTCTTCACCAAGCCTAGATAGGCCCACCAGGGTCTTCACCAAGCCTAGATAGGTCCACCAGGGTCTTCTCCAAGCCTAGATAGGTCCACCAGGGTCTTATCCAAGCCTAGATAGGCCCACCAGGGTCTTCACCAAGCCTAGATAGGTCTACCAGGCTCTTTGCCAAGCCTAGATAGGTCCACCAGAGTCTTCTCCACCATTATCTTGACAATATCAAGCTATCGGGTTGGTCTTCCACTTCGCCTTGTTCCTTCTATTCTTTCGACCATGATGTCCTTGTCCACTGATTTCTCTCTTCTTTTGATGAAGTTGTAGCTTGGTGATCTTTTACTTCCAGTGACATGTCTGGCTTGATTTGTCCCAAAATTGATTTGTTTGTTCTTCTTGCCATCAATGGTATTGATAACATCCTTCTCCAGTTCCACATGTTAAAGACATTGATTCTTTTTCTGTCTTATTCCTCTATAGAGGCCTTCAGTTTTACAGAATATAATGCAAATCAGATTAGTACCAACATGACAAAGACAACAGGGCACCATTTACCTCTATGACCACTCATTGGCATCCTGCCGTCACAGAATAGGGGACCAAAGAGTATCCAAATAGAGCGCCATTTGGCCACGATAGTGTTACTTAAGTCAATCTGTCAGTAATTGACATTGATGTATAACGGTTAAGAAGAAAGACCCAAGCTAAGTACAATCACTACTCCTAGAGGCAGGTCCCAACAATAAAAAGGCATATGCACACAGAGTTTTTTGGAGGTAGTCAAAAAGTATGGCCCCAATTCATTGAGGTCTGCAAGGATAAACTGTGCTGCAACTGTCATATGCCAGCGCTAGAAATGATTCTTCAAAGGCTAGTCATATCGGTGTGCATAGCATGCCGATATGATTAGCGCTAGCTCCGGGAGGGTGACAGATGCGGCACAGGGGGTGTAGGGGGTGAGGCAAAGGAGGTGAAGCCATGGGGACCTGGGGCTCTCCTGGGGTTCTCCTGATTTCCCGGTGGGCTAGTCCGACCATGGCAGTCAACAAATGTAGTATATTTAAAACTTAATTTGCACCATTTTAGTGGTGTAGGGTGGTGCAGAGTATCATAAAGTAGTTGACCATTCTTAGTTACACCCTTGTACTGCCATTTTTCAAAAAGCAGGAGGGGCTGTCCAGGAATGGCCGAAAACTCAAAAATTGCAACATTTATTTTACACAACTATGAGTTTTAGAATTCCGGAAACAACACCGTGAAGAATCTGAACCTATGAGGTTTCTAGTACAAACCTCTGCAAGAAACTCTCCTTCTTTTCGGAGGTTTTGATTTTTTGTAGCTTTTTGATACAAGTAGCCCTGAAAGGCTGAACATACAGATGTATCTCAATGAATTAGAATATCATCAAAAAGTTACATTATTTCAGTAATTCAATACAAAAAGTGACACACATCTATTATGTAGAGTCATTACACACAGAGGGATCTATTTCAAGTGTTTATTTCTGTAAATGTTGATGATTATGGCTTACAGCCAATGAAACCCAGAGGTCATTATCTCAGAAAATAAAAGTAGGGAGGATATGCTTTTCACTTTTTGTATTGAATCGCTGAAATAAATGAACTTTTTGATGATATTCTAAGTCATTGAGATGCTCCTGTATAAACTGCAAAGTGGTTTTACAATATGTGAAAAAGGAAGAAAATGTTGCTTTTTTGAGTAATTTTTTAGATGTTTTTACCGTAAGAGTGAACCAATTAAAGATCTTCAAAATCTTCTGTTCCTATGCCCTTTTCATACCGAAGAAAGATGGATATATACAATATGGAGTTAACAGGATTAATGAAAACTATAATAATTATATTTGATTTGTATAAAGAATGTTTATATATTATAAGTTGTAAAGTTTTGCAACTTTCAAACATACTTTCTATATGGCGTCAGGATCTCAGTTCACTGCCAGCGAAGGGAAACAATCTTGTCCTGATAAAGTCAAGTTGACACTGAGCAAGACGTGTTAAAAGGGAGCTGTCATATCTCAACCCCTAAATACAAGACAATTCCTATAAGCTTCTTATCCGGTGATACAGGACGCCTTGTTCTCTACTTCAACCGGGTATGTCGACCTCGAATTTGTGTTGAGAATGTTGGAAACAGGAAATATTTCTATATATATATATATTTTTTTTTGTAATTGACTTCTTACAGAATTCAATTGAAAAGGGTATTAACCCCTAAGGGATCACCAATGTGACTTAAAACTGACCTGAGTTATAAGAGAATAACATAACTTGTAGCTGCTGTTGGCTGTACAGTACAGCTGACACCTTGCTGCGTCAGGGATGATCAGTGTTGATGCCGTCCATGGCCGTGTAACCCCTTAGATCAGGGTTAGGGAACTCTACGCCTTGAGAGCCGCACACTGTGCAGGTTTTAAGGATTTCCTTAGCATTTGACAGTTGGTAATTTAATCTTCTGCACAAGGGAAGATTGTAGTTGTCAAATGCTAAGAAAATCCTGAAAACCTGGACGGTGTGCGGCTTTCGAGGCCTGGAGTTCCTTACCCCTGCCTTAGCTCATTACTGTAATATCACGCTGAGACAGTGGCTGTCATGGAACGCTGCTTGCGTACGCAAATGGCGTAAGTACCCTGGACAGCTCACGCTCTTATGAGCTGAGCTGAGGATACGCTACGCCATTTGCACTAACTTGGGCAAATAGGAAACATTCTTTCATGTATTAAAAAAAAATCTTATCCCCTCTGTTTCCACAGGAGTCAGCCACTGACTGGTTAAACGTGCAAATCCCTATTTCTAAATTTACAAATGTGTTGGTTGCTTTTTCTAAAACTTTCATTCTTACTTCTTTATTAACCAATTGGAGTTTACCAAGACACAAGTTTCTCCCCAGGTTCTCATTCTAGTCATTCTTAAAGGTAATCTGTCAGCAGGTTTTTGCTATGTAAGCTGAGGACAGCATGCTGTAGGGGTTTAAAAACAAAAATCATCTATGCTTCTCTTATCAGTGTGTGCTAGTGTTTACCTAAACTAAAGGTTTTATAACCCCGTGATTACCATTACAAGACTACTTTGTCACGCGCAGGGCAGTCCAACACGCCCCCTCCTGTGACTGACAGCTCACAGTGGAGAGACTGGTGTGGGCGGAGGCAGCTCTCCCAGCTCTGCTGTGTTCCTGAATCTAAATTCTTTGTTTCAGAACAGCTTCAGCCAGTAATCTATGAGATACATCGTTGAATTTAGAGTCTCTTTTCCTGCATTATGTTGCTGTCAGATGAGGTAGCAAAAACCTGCTGACAGATTCCCTTTAAAGAATGTTATACATGTATTATTCTAGGATAACGAGCCATCTAAGACATAGAAGATTGGGCTGATCATGAGTTCTTATAATTATACACTACGAAGCCATAAAACCATGCACTTTCCTTATTGTGGTAGGACGGGCATCAATGCCTGGAGAGCGCAAACTTTGCTTTAGATCATAAACCTGTATGTTTTGTATCAATCTGCATTCCAGGGACTTATTTAAGTAAAACACGCTAAGTTCTTGAGCCTTCTGTTTGCCTTCCTTCACCACACGGATAGGTTTGTGGTCTGGAATGGCTGCTTGGAAGTTTAATATTATGTTTTAAAGCGGGTCAGCATTTTTATGGGAAGTCTCTCTCTCTTTGAAGTCCGATTTGGCAAGGAAATCGCTCTTTACCAGCATGTAGAGACACACATATTTAGACCTAAGTATTAGTGGTGTGGGTACGGCCTACACAAAGAGAATTCAAGGATGGAAATAGAAGAGTTTGGAAACAAGGTCAATGGAGTAGGAAAAGCTGCTATGAAAAGGATCAGACTATTGCTGATCACAGGTGTCTGATACAAACCATAGTAGGCTAGGTTAACACGTTATGTTTTTGCAGCATGTTGCTGCATTGCTTATGCAAATTAAATTGCTTTTTGCTGTACCCGTCATTTCTTTCAATGTTTTTGCAGCATTTTTTCACTATAAAAAACAAAGAGGAAATGCAAAAACTTTCCAAAAATGCAAACATGGGTTTTTGCTGCATTCTTAGGGCGGCTTCACACCACGGTGTGATAAGGTCCGGGGTGACCCTGACAGCCCCGGTCCCGATTATCACCCTGTGCAGCCCTATGGAGCTGGATGGCAGCTATCTGCCATCCGGTTTCAATCTCTCCGGGAGAATCCGGATGTGTTCGGATTTTTTTGCTTGCAACGTTTGTGTCCGGGGTGACAAATCTAGCCAAATTGGCTTCTCTTGGATCCTCCCGGATTCTCCCGGATCCTCCCGGATCCAAGGAAATCCGGCACTCCCTAACACGAGAGCCTATGGGGCCGGATTGCCCCGATCCTGGGGGATCCGGGAACCAGACACCTGCGGCTGCACGCTGATGTAATTTCAGGACTGCAGCTAGCTCCCCGTGACCCACGGTCCTCAACCATCAGCAGCGGCAGCTGTGTCCGGCTGCACACCAGACCGGAGGGCATATTAGCCCTCCGGATCTGAGTGCTGATCCGGTCCGGGGCTGTCAGGTTCATCCCTGACAGCCCTGGACCTGATCACACCGTGGTGTGAAGACGCCCTTACTACCCTTTTGGTGAATTAGACAAAAGGTCCCGTTACACAGTACGATGTTCCAGAGATCCAACCAACGATCGGGTCGCTGGGACATTGTTAGTGATCGCTGGTGAGCTGTCAAACAGGCAGATGCACCAGCGATCAGGACCAGCGAAAACGCTGGAATCCAAGGTAAACAGCACGGCGCTTCGTTACCTGATGTTTACCCTGGTTACCTGCTCCCAGTGCTTGCTGTACAGCACTGGGAGCTGTCACACGCATCGATGCTGGGCACCCAGCGAGAGACCAACGATAAATTTATGGTCCAGGTCGTTTCCCAACAATCAACGATGAACGACCTCATCGTTGGTCGTTGATAAATGTCACACACAACAATGTCATTTCGACATCGCTGCAATGTCACCAAACTGGTGATGTTGCAATGTTATCGTTACCGATATCGTAGCGTGTAACTGGGCCTTAACTCTTTTAAACTTGTACTGTAGACAAATAATCTACTAAAAAAATTGTCAGGATTGCATACATTTCAGCTAATGTCTAGAGATGAATGAACCCGTGAATGTTCAGGCCCACCGGGTATTGCCAGACTTTAAAATAAAGTCTGGTTCAGGATCGAGACTTTACCTGAACCCCATAAAAGTCAATGGGAACATGAACTTCAATGCTGTAAAATAGTGGTAGTAAGAGCTGGGGGGCTGCAAAAGGAAGCAAAGAGGGGATTGAAGCAAGACAATTATACATACTGTGTTTCCTAGGCAGATAAGATGGCTGTCAGACTGTTTCCAGGCCTGCTCATTGAAGCTTATGAATATTCACTGCTTCCCCAGCCCCCCTCTGTTACAGCATCTGTGATTGGTTGCAGTCAGACTGCTATACATACATCCCACCGTCTTCGCGCACTTCTGTGATTGCTTGTACTCAATCTACTGTTTCATGCTGCTCACACTGACTGTGTGGAGTGTATAAATAACTAAATAATTAAAATTACCTGCGGTCCTCAGTAGTTGTTAAACAGCCGAGATAAAGTCATCAGCAGGTGGCTGGTATAAGGCTAAGCAGGTGCCAATATACATTGCTCTTCCCACCCTGATAATATCAGCTCACCGCTGTCTGCTTTATCTGCGCCGGTTATCAAAATAGAGGAGACCCCACGTCTTAAATAAATAAATAATTGGAAAAAACCACATGGTGTTCCTCCCACTTTTGATAACAAGCTTTGATTAAGCAGACTGCGGGGGCTGATGCTATCAGGGTGGGATGGTCCATGGTTATTGGTCCATCCAAGCCAAAGAATATTAGCCCGCAGTGCCCCGGAATCGGCATATTCCTTTAGATCTGTCCATTCTGGCGCTTTACCCAGCTCTTCCCAATTGCCCTGGTGTGGTGGCAATCAGGGTACCATATGGGGTTAATTACAGCTGTGATTTGTCAAAAATCACAGCTGCCATTAAGCCCTGGATTAGTAATGCAGAGGTATCAATGAGACACCCCAAATACTAATCCTGTAAATCAAAGGAATAAACATAACATCAGAAAAATCCTTTATTTGAAATGAAAAACCAATTCACCAGTTTATTAACCCCAGAAACACCCGCACAGCTGTCACATAATCCACATTGATGTCCCACAACGATCCTCAACACTGCTACATCCGGAGGCTGCAAGGAGCAGAGACAATAGAACACGTGACCACTCACAGCGACCCGTGCTTTAATCTTTCTCACTTTTTGGCTTCTTTTGTCTACCCCTGTAACCTGTATTTGTGTGTTGGGGCACCCCCCCTCTTTTTTTCAGGAAGCCAGCTCTGTTCTGTGTTTCTAGTTGTGCAGCTAGGGACATTCTAGTCTGTACAGGAACCAGTACGATGTGTTTGCAGCTTCAGTGGTTTAGCTTTATTTCCCTCTGTACCTGTGTGTGAGTTGATATGTACATAACTGTAATCAAAGGTCTGAATGAGCTGCTGTCTCTTAACATCTTTCCACTCCGACTAAATTAATATTTTCTTGAATATGGGCTCCAGTCCACGGGCGGACCTACCGTGGTGCAGCTGGTTCAGCTGCACCAGGGCCCCGACCGACTAGGGGGCCCCTCACGCCTGCAAGGGGGCCCCAAGCCGACCCTCGTAACCCGATGTCAGAGGAGAGGAGGGTCAGGCAAGGGAACCCCCCCGCCCCACTGACGGTCACTAGCACCCCCCCCCCCCGCCTTCTCCTCACCGACGGCCAATAGCACCTCCCAAGGCTCCTCACCATGGCTGCACCAGGGCCCTCAGGGCTCAGGGTCCACCACTGCTCCAGTCTATGACATCTAGAGGGAATAACTTAAGATAGCTTAGCAAGCCACCTTGACCGAGCAACGAGCTATGCAAATAGCGTGGGTACATTAAGCTATCGCGTCTACAAGCCACCGTCATCACTTTGGCTGCTTTGGGTACAATTAGTTCAGTAAAACAGGTGAGCAACTGCAAAAATGATATGCAAAGATCTTCCAGCCAACGGACCCACTTACCATAAAGGTGGAACATTCGGCTGCCGTGCAGCTCTTTAAAAAGAAGCGATCAAGATATATATTTTCTTTAATCCTCTAGAAAATACATAACTTCATAGAGTCTTTTCCCACATATCTCTTAGTTATAGTCTGGGAACAGCTAGCGTTGCCACCTCTCGTTTGAGATGACGGCCACACAGCTTCTTGGCTCATATTTCAATCTCTCCTGTACTGTTTTACATTTAATTACCCAAGCCTCATTAGATACTGGCTCACCTATCCCATCTCTAAAAGCCAAAGACATTTTCAGTTCTGCTTCACATTGAGCATTAATTTCCACTAGCGCTTGCCCTATTAATCATGATAACAATCAGATTAGTACAATTATTTTAATGAGCTAATGAGATGTAAAGAGCAGATGATACACTTTTATCCCTTCCCTGGCTGGCGCCCTTTTAGAAATGTCACCCATGTCAATAAAGTGCAGGCAGTAAATGTGATCTTTCAGGTCAGTTTCGTGTGATATAAAGCTTTACATCTGACAATCCATGATTCCCTCAATCTCTGCACGGTTGAGCTAAAATAAATGAATCTTTTCATGTTACGCGTGAGGCATTATAGATGGGTGCATCAATTTGATGTATAAATGAAAATAAGGCGAGACGTATTACACAAGCATGGAAAGAGAGTAATTACAATAATTATGAAAAATGACCATCGCTAGTGATGGGGGAACCTGAACTGTAAAGTTTGAGTTCCGTACCGAACACCTAGTGTTCAGGTCTGGTTCCGAACACGGACTTGTCAGAGAAGTCTCTGCAACTGATCGGGTTCGGCTGTAAAAATAAGTAAAACGGTGATTAACACTAGAAGTCCCAGGAATTTCGAGCTCCCGCCTGAAGTCCCGAAAGAGGGTCAAATGACCCTTAGTCCAAACTGACAACTCTGATGGCTCCAATTAGCATCCTTTCATTTGTAAATGTGGCCTAAAATTCTTCAGGTAATTCGACCCGTCTCTGGGTTCCAAAGGTAGAAATATTAAATGACCCCTCTCTGGGACTTCTAGTGTTAAACAGGAGCTTTATACTTATTGAGTCTCCGGGGCTGCGATCCTGCTAAATAACTCCCTGACTAGTCAGTCACTAAACTGCAACAGCCAATCACAGATGCACACTCTGTGACAGCATCTGTGATTGGCTTTGGCACCTCGACCCATTGTGCTAACATCTGTCATGGGCAATAAACCTGCCATCATATGGGTCTAATAAAGGATTAATTAATAAAAATTACCTAGGGGTCTCCTATGTCTCTGATTATCAGTGCCAATCAAGCAGACAGCTACGAGATGACACCCCCAGCAGGCAGCCAATCAAAAATATAGAGGAGCCCATTATTGATTTTTTAATGATTTAAATACATAATTAAAAAAAATGTGTGGGCTTCACCCTATTTTTGATTGCTAGCCAAGGTAAAGCCTGGCAGCTGGGTGCTGATATTCTCAGCGTGGCTAGGCCCATAGTGATTGTGCCCCTGCCCCCCCAGGCTACAGAACAGCAGCCTGCAGCCACCCCAGAAATTGACATATCATTAGAATTGCCATTTACTGGCACTTTATTCCTGTTGTTAAGGCCTAAATTTGTAATGTTCAGGCATTTTTGAGACCAGCTCATTACCAATCCTATAAGGAAGTAGTTAAAAAAAACACAGACAGAAAAATCCTTTATTTGAAATAAAAAACACACAAACCCTTTTTCACCACTTTATTAACCCCAAACATACCCTTCGACAATAATCCACACTGATGTCCCTCAACAATTCCTGGCTTTGCTACATCCAGAGACTGCAGTGATGGAACAGGTGTCCTCTCTCTACAGTCTCCCATTAACTGAAATTCTCCTTTACAGGTTTTTAAACTATATTCCTATAGGACTGGTAATGGCTTCGTCTCATAGATGCTGATATTTCTAATCTACTCGGGTGGAGGTGAGATGGCAGTGGGGTCATTGCAGGCTGTAGCTTTCTTGAAAAGATGGGTTTTCAAGTTTGGTATGAAGCTTGTGAATGTAGTTGATAGTCGGACGTATTGGGGCAGAGAATTCTGGAGGACAGGGTATTCTTGTGAGAAGCCTTGGAAGTGGTTAGATGTGTTCCAAAAGTTACATACTATAGTGATGACATAGCAATGACATTTTAACATGCTGGGGACCTCCAGGAGGGGAAAAAACATTTAATTTCCTCACACTCATCTTGTCCTGGCCTCAGTTATTCATGTTTAAGACTAGACCAACTGTGCAACCACGGCTGCATAAAACCACAGAGGACTAAAACTTGTCTACATTTTCTCTGCTTTTCCAAATGATTTCCATTTTCAGACTGGAAAAAAGAACTTTCTGTGACAATACAATCAAAACCATCAACTGTTCCTGAAAATCAGAGTCACTTGTCAACTCCCACAGTATATCATATAAAGTGCAGGTCTGATTGAAAAGAGCGCACATTGCAGAACATTGTCATTACACTCTGTACGCCTTCGATTTAATATTATGTGAAATTCACGTCTTCAAAAGTTATGTAAATTATATATACAAAAAACAACAGTTCAAATATCATAAACCTCCTGACACTTAATGAGCTACACTTAAAGGGATAGATAGACTGGTGTGTTGCAGTTTTCCTCCATCCATTGGATAGGATATAATTTCCTGATCACTGGGGTCTGATCCCTGCTCCTCCGCAGATCCTGAGAATCGGGGCTCTGAAGAGTGTGAGTGAATAGAGTTGTGATTGATCTTGTACACCGCCACTGAATTCATTCTTATGGAAATGCTTAAAACCAGAAGAGCGAAATGCTGAGCTATTCTGGAACTGACGACCACTGCTCCATTCACATGTAGCCAATCAAGGCCCCAGGTATTGGGTTTGGTGGGGTCCCAGTGATTGGACCCCAACAATTAGGAAGTTTTCACCTATTCCAATTGTGAGAATACTCCATTAACTCCAATTTATGAAAATCCCGCAACACATGCATGATATACCCTATAGTTTACTCCACCAATGTAGAGCTAAAATCAGGCCAATAAAGTCCATGCTTAAATTGAACCTCTCAGCCCTCCAAGGCCTATTAAACTAAAAATGCCACCTTCAGCAGCTCCTATGCTGCATTTTGTGAAGGTGGCTCTTATCCCCATACCCCCCGGACACCTAAATAAAGACTTTATTAAATTTCCGACCCTCTATATAAATGCTGTACGTAAATGCTGTAGGTACGCTCCCTCCACTGGACCTGAGCACCTCGCTGGTCTTACTCCTCCTCTTTCCTCCGGGACCTTCTTCTTCTGTCTACTTAGTGACGTCGTCGGTGTCTGTGCAGATCCCTCAACTTCTTGAGCTCTGCCCGAGAACTGAGGTCACATGTTTTCTGAACCTTGCGCCTGCATATAACGCTGGACCTGAATGCCTCATTGGTGTTACTCCTCCTCCTTTCCTCCAAGACCCCTCTCTTCTTTCGTCCTTGTGACATCGTCAGTGCCTGTGCAGATCACTGAATTCTTAGGCATGTTCTGTGAGCTCTGCCCGAGAACTGAAGTCACATGGTTTTGGAACTTGCACCTGCATATAACTGAGGGCACCAGATCCCGCCCTGTGTGGTCTTATGCTGTATGCAGACTGCTGGGCTGGGAATCTGGCACCTGCACAAACAGCATGACTGCGCCGGTTTCCCCATCCCTCTGCCTAGTTCCTCCCTACTACCCACTGGAACAGGTCAGCGTCATTGGGTATCTCACAGACTGAGGGGAAAGAAAGAGGAGGTGCAGTCATGCTGTTTGCTCAGGCACCAGATTTCAAACCCCACAGTCTGCAAACAGCATAAGACCACACAGGGCGGGATCTGGTGCCTGTGTTATATGCAGGCGCAAGTTCCAAAACCATGTGACTTCAGTTCTCAGGCAGGGCTCACGGAGCATGTACAAGAACTGAGGGATCTGCATAGGCACCGACGACATCACAAGGAAGAAAGTAGAGGAGGGTCCCGGAGGAAAGGAAGAAGAGTAACACCAGTGAGGCGTTCAGGTCCAGCGGAGTAAGCTTACCTCCTGAACCTAAAGTAAGCATTACATACAGGGCAGGAAATGTAATAAAGTCTTTATTTGTGTCCTAGGGGTAGGGGAATAAGAGCCTCCTTCACAAAATGCAGCATAGGTGCTGCTGAAGGTGGCACTTTTAGCGTAATAGGCCCGGGGGGGGGGGGGGGAGTGACAGGTTCCCTTTAAGGACACAGAATGAATGGAGCTGGTTTAAGAAGAAGGAGAATTTCAGGCATAGGAAAATGGTAAGAAAGATATAGTGTGGAGCCCACTGGGACAGGGTACTCGGTGCTGGACCGGGGTATCACGGGAAATCACGGTGGTCTTGGTCCAGACCGTGTCCCAGGCCCACAAGTAATGGGTTTGGGGGTTATTTACAGGGAATATAGTCATGACGCCACCCGTGGTATGTGGTCAGGGTGACCACCGCTGCTGCAGAACCTGATGTATGGCAGCCAGTGATGTAACGGTTCCCCGGGGCAGTGGTGATAATAGTCTATGGATGATGCAGGGCAGAGGTAGCAGTAGAGATGTTTAGAGTTTGTGAGGGAGAGTAGGGCTCGAGCGCAAGGATCACACAGACTCACGGTTTTGTAGTTTTCCAAGCCTTTACTGCAGATGGTATTCAGTAGATATTGTCCACGGAGTCTGTACCGGGGCCAGGTTGCTCCCACCCTGGCCGGGTCCTTGGCTTCCTACTCCTGCGCTGTGTGTGTGGCCCTGCTGCCGCTTTAGCTAGGCTGTTGGCCCTGTCTCTCCTCACGGGTACCAAACTTGCCAGGCAACTTGAGTCTTATCTTTGTGTTTCTGACCCCGCCATGTTGCTTCGCTGTAGTACAGTGAAGATATATAATCTTCACTTATCCGGTGTTTTCTGTGCTGCTTGTGTTAGGCACAATTTTGGATCAGGTATCCAGTCTTTGCACTTCCTTGGGGTGAGTCTCAGGGGACTCGGTTTCCCTGGTGTGTTCCTCTCTGCTCTGACTCCTTTTCCTCAGACCCTGGCTTGGCCTGAAACTGGACAGTGGACCATGGGGTGAGCCTAATGCAGCCCTTTTACACCCAGGTCCTTCTTCCTCAATCCCCTCAGGAACTTAACTAACTGCCACTTCCTCTCCACACCAGAATATATAGGGAAGCAGCTTTTTCTCCCCCTTCTGGCCTGGAGGCGCTAGTGTAGTGTTGTGGGTTGTGTTGGGATTTAACCCTTAGTGATGTTACTGTGGCACATTAACCTCTGGGGTGCCACAATAGCAGGGAAGAAGGTGCAGGGATATGTAGGATTGTCATTGGAGTCATTGAAAAAACTGTGGAGAGAAATCATGGGGGAGACTGGAGAGGATGACAAAGTGATCGATGGTACTGAGAGACCAGAAGTCAGGAGAATGAGTAAGAAAGCAGGATCACCAGGAATTGTCCTGGGCTTCACCCTTTAACCTCTATGTACTAATGTGGACTTACACAGTGACAGCTACACTCTGAAATACCAAGACATGCAATTCTGAATGTAAAAGAATATAGTAATGCATTATGGATAAGCAGCTCTTCTCCACTCACTAGCTCAGAGACAACTGATCAAAATAATGTTCAGTAAGTAACCTATTTTATTTACAATGCACATTTGCTATTTACTTATTATAGGGTATTTGTTCATTTTTGCTTTTTTCCTTGGGTGTTGATAAGGACAAGAGAACAGGAATCCCTCGTTTCTGTGTATTGTGTATGGGAGACATAATAGCAGCTATTCCCTGCTCGCTAGCTCAGAGAAAACTGAAAAGCAGAGATAGGTAAGAGATCTGGTCAGCAAAGAGTAAACTGGCGATACAAGTAAAAATTTGCCCAAATTAGTTGTATTCCTTATGTACACACACAATAAGTTTGACTGAAAAGTCATCTGAAATGACAGGCGTGCTTTAAAGTGTAACTGCTGTTTACATTTTTATTTAATAACAATGTTGAGCAAGTGATTATAATAAACTTTCAAATATACTTCATAAGTGATATCAGGAAGAAAACCTTTCAAAAACCTTCCAGAAGATGTCCCCACTAGGCCATTTCTAAACCTGACATGTGCTAGTTGTCAATGAAATCCGTCTTCAGCTCCACACATGTATACGGCCATATAAGGGTGGTGATGCTGAGGCCTACACAGCATTCACACTACAGTTCATCAGAGACTCAAGTTACCTCAGGGAGGGACAGTGCTGAGCTCAGGCTTATCTGACTCCTCTACATTCACATCCCTATTCTCTGTGCAATCAGCTGGTAACACGGAGCAGAGCCGATGTCACTGGAGAGGAGTCAGATAACATCACAGTAGCTGTGTGCTGACAGCCTGAGCTCAGCACTGTCCTTGCCTGAGGTAACCTGAGACTCTGATCAGCTATAGAGTGAATACTGTGCAGTCCCACCCCCAGCTTATATGGCCGTATTCATGTGTGGAGTTGAAGATGGATTTCGCTGACAACCAGCATATGTTAGGCTTAGAAACAGCCTAGTAAGGACATCTTCAGGAAGGTTTTTGAAAGGTTTTCTTGTAGATTTCAATCATGAAGTATATTTGAAAGTTTATTAGAATCACTTGCTCTACACTACTATTAAATAAAAACCTAAACAGTGGTTACACTTTAAATACTGACCACTTTATCATGGACCATAAGGAAACCTTATGCATTGTGTATCATTTTTCATTCTATTAATTTACTATTGGTCTTCTACATTAGCGCTGTCATTTTTCATACACAGTGCAGTTCTTTATGCCGTAACTTTCAGACATTTGCTATCATTTTTTTGCAAAATGTGTCCTGCTTTTTGAAGGTAACCTTTACTGCTTCATGCATTTTTGAGCTCTATGTTTAGCATAAACACAGAGAATTTCTGCAAATATGCCCGCCTGTGATATATCACAAAGAGCTATCCGGTGCCACGTGAACCTGATACAAAGTGTACCCTCCTTTCTGTAAATGTCAGGATGATTTTGTGGTATTAAAGAGCTCCTGTACTTAGTGGTCACAATGACTTTTTATGTTTTAGCACTTTTCCATCCCATGCCAGTGATATAAAACTTTCCTGCCAGTTGAAAGCGTCATTGTCCTATTTTTAAAACGTCTCGTTCTTGTCATAAATTCAGCAGAGTGGCTGTCATCGCTGCCATTGCAGAAGGAGAGAGACATCTAAAATCTGCCTTATTGACACAGTTCCTGGCGGAAGCTTCGTCCTCTACTTACAAAGTGTCAAGATTGATTGAGCAATTTACTTTTTCGCAAATATGCAGAGCTGAAACATTTATGGCTGGATGTCCTTCCTTTTGGCTTACAAATAATCAATTGTCTTCTAAAATAAAGTACAATTATCTTATAGCATTGACAATGTTAACATGTCAACTAGTGTATAGATAATATAATCATATAGGAAATTACATGAATCATGCACACCTTTGAGTCATGGATCCTCAAAACCCTTGATCTGGATGAACAGTTCTTGAGCAACACGGACCAATGGTACAGGAGAATGGTTGAGCATGGATGACGGTATGTGAGGGTATGTGCACACGTGTTGGACGCAGTGCTTCCGGACCAGAAGGAAGCCGCAGGTGAACACAGGGTGAATGCAGCCGCCCTATGTCCACGAGCTGTGTTCGAGGCAGGACTGCTTGTCCCTGCATTCACCCACCGAGCTTGCTTCTGACTCCGCAGCAATAGATTAACATGCTGCAGAGAAGCGGTAGCGTGGCAACCCGCACCGCAGCTGAAATAATTCTGTGGAGGGGAGAAGCATAGTGAGCATGGGATTTGTAGAAATCCCATCCACTGTGCTGGTAATGCACAATGCAGCATTTTGGATGCAGTGCAAACATGCAAACCCTGACCATGTGCATATACCCTAAAGATGCAACAGGCTGTAGAGGTATTGACAAATGTATTGTAGCAGAGCTAGATGACATTTTACACCTTCTCTGGGACCTGTATTGGGGGTGCCACTGCTATGGACAGTAAGAGAAGCGTTGCCACTTTAAGAAATCCCTGCCTTGTTGGACAGTAAGAAACACGCTGCCACTTTAAGAGACAGAAACCCCCCAGGTGTGGGATGATGGTATGTCCTGTTTTTCCCCTTGGAGAGTGTGTTTTGAGAGCAGCCGATGAACTTGTGAAGAGAAACACACGTCTGTGTGTCTGAGAAAGGACAGGAGTTTTTCTTGTGAACTGAAAGTGAGACAAGCCTGGGATCCAGTGAGACACAGACAAGCCTGGGATCCAGTGAGACACAGACAAGCCTGGGATCCAGTGAGACACAGACAAGCCTGGGATCCAGTGAGACACAGACAAGCCTGGGATCCAGTGAGGGCCTGACACAAGGAGAAGATTTGCAGCCCCAGGACTGCATCCAAATCCCAGCATCACTGTGAGTTGAATATTGTGCACCTTTCAGGGTTTAGAATAGGCTTCAGTAGGTAGAACACGGCAGCCGTGTGGCCTGTGTATCGAGGCCAGAAAGGTTATTCGTAGAATAGCATTTTACCTTGCTTTTGTGCATTTACCTATGTGATTTTAACTTGTGATAGTTGGAGAACCGTATTATTGAGCGGACCAGCTAGAGAAAACGAAGACTTTGTTAAATCTCGTTTGCCTCTGTTTACCCCTGCTTGAACCTGCCTTCTTCACATCCTTACCCGCCTGTTAATAAATTCACCCTTGTGATTTGCACTCCCATCTTGTGTACCGTACATTATTCTGCACTGCGGTGGTCCTCTCAGCCACCGCTACAAGTGGCGCTGCGAGCAGGGTACGGTCACCAAGATGGAGGCAGCAGACAGCAACGGCGGGAATGCTAATATTAACGGGGGTAATGTGGGCAATGGTGGAACCCCTGCAAGGACACTCCCAATGGGCACTATATTTAGTGTACTACCAAAGTTTGACGGCAATAACATGGCACTGTGTGACTGGGTGTCCCGACTGCAGAGCACCCTGAAGGTTTATAACATCGGCCCAGAGCTTGAAGTAGACATCGCTTTGACTGCACTAGAGGGAGAAGCCCGTAGAAACGTCTGTCTACAACCAGAACCCACCCGTAGTACCCTGAAAGAGTTAGTTGGATTCCTGGAAGAGATCTATGGCGAGACTGCTAGTGTGGGACATCTTCGCGCCAATTTTTTTTCGAGGCTGCAGTGGGAAGAAGAAGGGATATCTCAGTATGCCACAGCACTACAAGAAGTGTTAGCAGAGGTGCAGAGAAAGGAGGCAGATGGACTCGGCGGCATAGGCTCCACAGACCGGATACTCTGGGAGCAGTTTATTCTAGGATTACACAGCATATCCTTGAGGCGAGCCCTGTCCGAACGGGTCTGAGCGAACCCGGCTCTTACATTTCGTCAGATCCTGACAGAAACAGTAGCCCGAAGTAAAGAAGAAAGCTACGCTTCTGGGGTGGTGTGCATCCAAGCCGCCAAGTCCAGCGTGGACCCAAACCGCCAAGAGGTGCTGGTTCAGGTGGTGCAGGATTTACAGAAATCCGTTCTCAATGTACAGGAGAAGCTGACCCAGATGGAGCAAAGAATGGGGGATCTGTCTATTGCACCTCCCTACCCAGCTGCACCGTCCTCCTTTCAACCTGGCCCATCGTACGCACGCAATAATTCCCCGGCGCTACCAATAGGAAACTGGAGGGTGCAAGCTTCCTCTCAGCAGCCACCAGAGGCACGAGGTATTCCTCAGCGAAGAGAAGACATCCGATGCTGGGGATGTGGAGGTCGGGGCATATTGCCAGAGGGTGCCGGAATAGCACTCAAGGCCAACAGAAGCCTCCGTTAAACTACCAACCCCCGCAGTAGTGCGGCACTCTGCGGGGGAGGCGAGAAGGGAGGCCGCTCCGTATCATGACGAACACCTGATCGCTGGGTGTCCCATCTTACGTGCTGAATTCGAGGGTGTCCCAGTGGATTGCTTGATAGATACTGGGTCACAAGTGACGACGATGCCAGAAGCATACTTCAATCAACATTTCCAGACACTGGCCAGGCCAGAGAAAGAGACATTGATCCGGGTGATTGCCGCTAATCAGCAACCGATCCCGGTCACAGGGGTGTGTGGATGAATGTTCGTATCTGTGGGCAAGAAGTGGGGAGAAAAGGGATCCTACTAGTCCCCGAGCCCGTCAAAGAAGATGTACCTGTAATACTGGGGATGAATGTCCTACGTGAATTAGATCAGATTATGTTCACCAAACGGGGACCCGGATACTGGAAGAAGGCTACTACACATAAGCCTACGCAAGAAGCACTTCAGCGACTGATCCGTGTCTGTGGGACGCAGAAGAGTGTGCCATCTCATCAGACGGTAGGGGTCATCAGGGCTCCTGGGAAGGTGCCTATAATCCTGCCTCCCGGACGAGAAAGTATATTACACCTCCCAGTGGGAACCTATCGCAATCTCGATGGGGTAGAAGTGATTGTGCAGCCTGTAGCAACCGGAAGAGTGGACCAAGAAGTTATGATAGCTCGTACGGTAGCTGTGGTCCAATAAGGACGCGTCCCTATCAGAGCCTTGAATGTGGGCCCCAGTGAGGTCACCTTGCCTCGAGGGACAGATCTGGCCCTGGTATACTTACATAAAGGTGAAGTGGTGAGCCAAAAAGATATATCCCTATCGCCGATAGAAGGTACGGGGTGGACCCTAGCAGTCTCTGCGAGGACTGAAGAGATGCCCTCCCCAGAGTGGAGTGGAAAGGTCATCCTCGATCAGATGGAAGTGGATGGGAAATCGCTGGGCCCCGAGCGTGTGCAAGCAGTAGAAGCTATGTTGTGGAAGAACCAGGCTGCATTCGCTCGCCACGCTGAAGATTTCGGCTGCACTGAAGCTATCATGCATGAGATACCGACCGGGGAAGCTCGTCCGATTCGAGAACGGTACCGACAGATCCCTCCCAAGATGTACCAAGAGGTGAAGACTTTACTGAAGCAAATGCTGGATTCGGGGATAGTGCAGGGCAGTCAGAGCCCTTGGGCAGCTCCGGTGGTACTCGTCAAGAAAAAGGATGGAACCATTCGGTTCTGTGTAGACTACAGAAAACTCAACGCCTGTACCGTTCGCGACTCGTACCCATTACCACGAATCGAAGAATCCTTGACGGCATTGGGGAAGGCCAAGTACTTCTCCACCTTGGATTTAGCAAGCGGGTACTGGCAAGTACCTGTGGCGGAAAAAGACAAAGCAAAGACCGCGTTTATTCTCCCGATGGGATTGTTTGAATTTAACCGGATGCCTTTCGGACTCTCCAATGCTCCGGGCACGTTCCAACGGCTGATGGAAAAGTGCTTGGGGGACTTAAATTTCGAAGCTACTCTGATCTATCTGGATGACATCATCGTGTTTTCGGCCTCGTTCAAAGAACACCTTGACCGGCTTGGACAGGTACTCGGAAGACTGCAGTCTCATAACCTGAAGGTGAAGCCGAAAAAGTGCCACCTCTTCAAGAGAGAGATCGAGTATCTGGGCCACACAGTTTCACAAGATGGAGTCCTGCCCTCTGCAGAAAAGGTGGCGGCCATCCAGAAGTGGCCAGTCCCTCAAACGGTGAGAGAACTCAAGGCATTTCTTGGACTCGCCGGGTATTACCGCCGGTTCGTCAAAAACTTTGCAAAGGTGGCGGGTCCTTTGAATGAGCTGCTGAGGGGGACCGCAGGAGTGTCAAAGAACCAGGGCATCCATTGGGCTCAGAGACAAGATGAGGCTTTTCAGGCTATGAAGAATGCCCTTACTTCAGCCCCGATCCTAGCCTATGCGGACTTCGACCGACCATTCCTGCTGTACACGGATGGTAGCCTTCATGGACTCGGTGCAGTATTGTCTCAGATACAGAATGGACATGAGAGAGTCATCGGCTACGCCAGTAGGTCCCTGCGGGACAACGAAAGAAACCCCCACAATTATAGCTCCTTTCGACTAGAGCTCCTGGCCCTAGTGTGGGCCATGACAGAGAAATTTGCTGGATTCCTGACAGGGACCAAGATCCAGGTCCGAACAGACAATAATCCTCTGGCCCACCTTGAGAATACTAAATTGGGAGCCTTGGAACAACGGTGGGTGGCTCGCCTTGCAAAGTTCGACTTTACCATCTGTTATCATCCCGCTACCGAAAACGCAAATGCGGATGGACTGTCAAGAGTGATGGTGGAGACCCCAGTGGGGGATCTCGATGAACAACTAGAGGAGGAAGAAACGCCAGACTTTAGCAAGTTTGAGCCCCCGGTGGTGGCGTCACAATTAAGTAGGGAGGCTTGCACACTGCCCCGGTCTCTGGGAAGAACCAATGAAGAATGGGGACGTGCTCAAGCTGCAGATGAAGGGCTACAACAGATGAAACACTGGGTAGCTGAGAAGCGGAAGCCCGACAAACAAGAAAGGGCTAACCTGGACGCCGAGATGAAGAGCGTCTTACACCAGTGGGATAGACTAGAAGTTCGAGAATCAGTGTTATATCGTAAGAGACAACAGCCAAAAGAAATAGAAGCAAGATGGCAGGTGGTCATCCCCGGAAAATTGGCTCAAGAGGTAGCTAAGGAAGCACACGAGTTTGGCGCTCACTTCGGACCTGCAAAGACCTACCAATGGTTACAGCGGTACGTGTACTGCTCCCGGTTGGAGTCTGTGGTAGAAGAGGTTTGCCGGCGATGTCGAGTATGCGACCTCATTAAAAGCACCGAACAGAGAGCACCTGTTCAGACCATACAGACCAAAGAACCACTAGAAATCTTGATGATTGATTATCTCCTCGTGGGACACTCAGCTCGGGGACTACAATACTGCTTGGTTATGACTGACCATTTCTCCAAGTTCGCTGTAGGCACCCCGACTAGAGATCAGACTGCAGAGTCGGCGGCACGGGCTATCTGCCAAGACTTTATCCGAGTGTATGGGTGCCCGAAGCGAATACACTCCGATCAAGGGGCATGATTTCAAGGTAAAGTGATAGAGGAACTATATCGTATGTATGGCATCGAGCGATCTCGGACTACACCTTACCACCCCCAAGGCAATGGAGCATGTGAACGCTTCAACCGAACCCTACTTCAGATGCTGCGGACATTGGAGGAAGATAAGAAAGCATGTTGGCCGGAGTACCTGACAGAATTGGTCTGGGCCTACAATAACCGAGTTCACTCCACTACGGGTTACACCCCATATCTGTTGCTGTTTGGAAGAGCTGGGCGAGAGATCATCGAGCTGAATTTGGAGCAGCCAGAGGATTTCATGGAACGAACTGTCACTTCGTGGGTGAAAGAACATCGACATCGATTACAAACGATCCGTCGGTTGGCCGGTCAACAGCTACAGAAGAAAGAACATACGAGCCCAAAACCGATTCAGGAAATACCGCTGCAACCTGGAGATCGAGTGCTAGTCAGAGAGAAGCGCCCCAAGGGCAACCTGAGTGAGAGATGGGAAGTACAACCCTACAGAGTAATTGGACGGGTATATGCTGATGGCCCAGTCTACAAGGTGCAAGTTGAGAATGGGGCGTCCGGCCCTAGAGTACTACACAGAAATATGTTGCGGCCATGCCGGTCCGAAGCTTTTCCTACGCCAATACCTCCTACAGTCTCTGCCCCGCTCCCTGAACTCACGTCACCTGTGTGTGAAGTCGACGATGACTGGTGGACAGTCCCCAACACAGTGGGGGACCCTCAGCCTTCCAGGAGCGGAGATCCCATGGATGAGCCCCTACCGCCACGTGAAGAAGAGGATAGTCAAGATTCCACTGTGGCTCCTGCAGCAAGTGTTCCTCCGGGAGCTAGCCAGGCCTGGCCTGATAGTCAAGATCTTAGAAGGTCTCAGAGGTCTACTGCAGGGGTTCCAACAATCCGATATGTTGAACAATGTACTCAGTCTGCTGTATTGCCATTTTTGTCTCCTCCACAGGTGCTGTGTTCACATTGACATCCCGTCATTACACTGTGGGCCTGATGTTGTGATGGCCGAGGACGACCATCATTAAGTAGGGAGGCATATTGGGGGTGCCACTGCTATGGACAGTAAGAGAAGCGTTGCCACTTTAAGAAATCCCTGCCTGTGTTGGACAGTAAGAAACACGCTGCCACTTTAAGAGACAGAAACCCCCCCAGGTGTGGGATGATGGTATGTCCTGTTTTTCCCCTTGGAGAGTGTGTTTTGAGAGCAGCCGATGAACTTGTGAAGAGAAACAGACCGTCTGTGTGTCTGAGAAAGGACAGGAGTTTTTCTTGTGAACTGAAAGTGAGACAAGCCTGGGATCCAGTGAGACACAGACAAGCCTGGGATCCAGTGAGACACAGACAAGCCTGGGATCCAGTGAGACACAGACAAGCCTGGGATCCAGTGAGACACAGACAAGCCTGGGATCCAGTGAGGGCCTGACACAAGGAGAAGATTTGCAGCCCCAGGACTGCATCCAAATCCCAGCATCACTGTGAGTTGAATATTGTGCACCTTTCAGGGTTTAGAATAGGCTTCAGTAGGTAGAACACGGCAGCCGTGTGGCCTGTGTATCGAGGCCAGAAAGGTTATTCGTAGAGTAGCATTTTACCTTGCTTTTGTGCATTTACCTATGTGATTTTAACTTGTGATAGTTGGAGAACCGTATTATTGAGCGGACCAGCTAGAGAAAACGAAGACTTTGTTAAATCTCTTTTGCCACTGTTTACCCCTGCTTGAACCTGCCTTCTTCACATCCTTACCTGCCTGTTAATAAATTCACCCTTGTGATTTGCACTCCCATCTTGTGTACCGTACATTATTCTGCACTGCGGTGGTCCTCTCAGCCACCGCTACACCTGCTCTTGTGATGTCTTGTTCTGTTGCCTGGTGCTGCAGTGTTCATTCTTCGGATGTCACTTGAGATAGAAGAGACATTGAAAATAGAAGCACTGCCAATTGCAGGCTGTGTCTGCCCATTTAGATTGGGATGGCTTGGACTGGCAGAGCCATCCAGTCTGGCAGTATTAGTGTGTTCTGTCCAACTGGAGTTACTAGCTCACAGTGATACGTCCCAGGGCTGTGGGGTACTCAGAACCGGGCTGAGTTGCTTCTGGGGAGTCACAGGGGTTAAGACCCGGCTCTGTGACTCTGGGTTCAGTGTAAAGGGAGTTCTTGGCTAGTATAGGGAAATTTATTTGTAACTCCAGCCGTGGCTTGTGGCTATGAGTGGCCACCGCTGCTGCAGAATCTCTGGGGATGATGGATGGGCAGCTGGGATGTATTGGCTCCCCACAGGTGGAGCGGATCCCCAGGGCAGTGGATGTTGAATGGGCTTAGGGTGCAGGATGGAGGGTGCAAAGTAACTGACAGACTCACGGTTTGTTGGTTCCTCAAGTCTTTTACTTGTGATACTGGCACAAGGACAGATGGTATTGCTGGAATCTGGCAACCTGGGAGCAACTCGGGGATCTCCTCGGCAAGTTCTGAGGCCTCCCTGCTGCACTTTCTTAGTTGGCCTCTGCGGCTGCTTAAGCTTAGCTGCATCTCTCTCTCTCCTGCAGTGTGCTGTATGACAGGCAGCTTGAGTCCTTCATTAGCCCCACTTCACGGGCGACTGCTCTTTGGCTCTCAATGCTGCTGTGCCTCCAGGCAGTTTGGTGTGGATGGGGGACTTGGAATTCCCCAACCTCCGGTATTGGCTGCCGGGACGTTAGGCTCCGGTGTCCGTTTCTTGAAGCTTAGTCCTCTGGGGTGAGCTCGACACCGCTCTACTCCCCAGGCTCTCCTCGACATCCT
Source organism: Allobates femoralis (assembly GCA_033576535.1). Lineage (NCBI taxonomy): Eukaryota > Metazoa > Chordata > Amphibia > Anura > Aromobatidae > Allobates > Allobates femoralis. The sequence goes on from JARQOC010000009.1 coordinate 10,519,851, forward strand.
CAGACCCTTGCCTACGGGTCACTCAAGCTAAGTCTAGCTCTCCTGGGAGGAGCTTAGCACTGCTCCAGTCCACAGGGTCTTCCTCAGTATTTCTCCGAACTTAACTGACTAACTCCGCCCAGACCAGAATTTATAAGGGAGCTCACCCCGGGTTTAGATCTCCCCCTTCAGGCCTGGAGGCAGAAAGGTGTTGTGTGCTTTGGGTTTTGCCTGGTGTGGATACCCTCTGTTGCTCTCAGGTATGATACTATCCCTGTGGGGGAGATAATGACATAGTGGCATCCGGACTCTGGAGTGCCACAACAGTGCCAGCCAATTGGAGAGCACCACATCCTACATAAGCTTCAAGTTTACTGATGGAAGCTGCCAGATATAGTCTTTTGTTCCTCTGGTTTATTCCTGTCTGGTTTGCTCTTTGTTGAATTAGAGTTCCATTTTAGTACCACACCCGACTTAAGCTTCCAGCTTATTACTGGAAGCTGCCAGAGATATGTCTGGGTCAGCCTCCTCTGAGTCTTGTGCTCCTCAGGATTAGCCCTGTTTGTATTGCTCCTTGTTGTGTTATTGTTCCTGCTTGTATTTTTGACTATTCTTTTGTATTCTGATTTTGTACCTTTTATGCCTTCTTAGTTCTGACCAGGATACCTGACCATTACTGTCAGCCTGCTCTACTGTACGGCATCTTATTCCATGGCCCCTGGTCTGTTATAATGTCGTCAGAGCTACAAAAATGCATGGCTACAGGTAGATCCATACATTTTTCTTTTATTGAGTGACAATGAGAATTCATTTTTGTTCTGAATTTTTGCCCGGTTTCCCCTATGTACATGCCACCTGTTGGACATTTGGTACATATAATTAAATACACCACATTGTTGGTGGTGCAACTAAAATTACCTGGGATCTTTAAGTGCTGATCTGTGCTAGGAATCTTTATCTTGTTCATTGTCATTATGGATGGACAGGTTTTGCACCCTTTCTGGTTGCAGGGAAAGGATCCTGTAGCTGCTGGAGAGGACAGGGCACTTCTGACAATGATACTTTTTAAATTCTGAGTTTGTCTAAAACACAAGAGTGGGGGATCCAGAAATATTGATTTTAGTCGGGCATCTTTATGTAGTAGTGGTTGTAGATTCCGTGCAGCTCCTTTTAGCACCTTCAGACTTGGATTATATGTCACTACGAGAGGGACCCGGATGTTTTCTTCTCTAGTTTTGTAATGGAGATGATTCCTTGATATTTTGGTAGCTCTTGTAATCTGGTTTTCATCCACTCATGTTAATAGCCAAGGGGACTCCAAAAGGTACCTGCAATCTGCTAATTGCTGAGACTTTATAATCTCAGAAATCACAGAGGTCTCATCCAAACACGACCCACTTGTTACACCAGGGGTAAGAAGAAGTGATGTTGTGTGGCACCTCTATGGATCCAGTCGCCTCAGAGGTACTGCACCCCAGCCAGAGGTGTAGTACCCCACTCTCGGGTAGGAAGGGGGCACTGACCGGTATCCAAATGCCCAGGCCAGGACTACACCACTCCAGGTTAGGGTTGGCGAAATTACTCCAGAGGGAGAGCACAGTCACTGGTCCTGTCTGTCTGGAGTGGAGGAACCAGGGTAATATGGATGGGTGGCGAGCAGAGTTTAGGGGAGCACCCAGGAGGGAGTGAAGTTAGGAAGGACACACATTAGTGATGTAGGACACGTGACAAGCAGTGTAAAAGTACAGTAGAAACAACTAGAAGACGGTTGGTGGGTGGCTGGCAAGAGCTGAAGGAGTCTGAGAGGGCCTGATTGTCTATCAGATAGGGGTAGCATCTGGAAAGAGACATCCAGGGAACTGGAGCCAGTGGGAGCTCATCCTGAGAGAGGCAAGACTGGACAGAGGAGCTGAGAGAAGGTGAAAGAGGGTGTTTTAGAAGATGGAAGGGGTCCCAGGGGACCAGGTAGTGAGCAATCCACCCGGGGCACCCATATCCACATCAACTGTGACCGCGTGGAGAGACCAGGCCACATAGTAGGGGTACCGGGCCCCAGACTAGTGGAGAAGACCAGGCTCAGCTAGCAACCCAGAGGCTGTGGTATCTCCAAGTGCCGCAGCCGAAACCGCACAAATTCACTGAAAAGATGTCTATGTAGGGTCAAGGGACTGGCATCATAGAAACCCTACCAAAGTCCCGCGGCCACTGGCCGGGTCACTGTGTGTGAGGGCAAAGCAAGCACAAAGAAGAGTCGTCCGTTAAAGGACAGTAGAAAGGGGTATTGATTGAGTGCCACCATGTTACCCAGGAGTTAGCTGGATCCCCTTTTCCACCTCCAAGGACTCAGCGCTCTGCGGGTTGTTGTAACGGTGACAATTGCTGTAACCAGGAGCGACAGAAGCTGTGAGTAAACATCTTGAGACTGCACCCCGCTGTGTCTTTGACTTTCTTGCTGCGTCCCTACACTGTAACATCAGCATCAACTCACCCAGTAACATCTGCTGCCCTTGGGGGTCAGCCCTACCCGTGGAGGGCTTACCAACCAAGCTGCCTTGTCACCAACCCCAGTGGAACTGTGTAGCAGCGGCAGCCACTACTAGCCACAACTGGTGTGTGGTGTTACGTGAACAAACATCCCCAAATCTGGTACCCCTATCCTCAGAGACTCCTTCCTTCACCACCATTCACCAAAGAAAACCCTAAAGCTTCCCTTTTAAAATTGACCACACCGGAGCCACAGACCGGGTCACGTCACCGTGACATCCTAGCAACATTCACAGACCCTGCTTCGAGTACCCACGGCTCCCACGGGGCGAGTCAGTTGCATTTGGTACTGCAACTGGGATGGATAAGTGACAACATAATTGTTTATCACAAATTCTGATTCAAGGCTATTGTAAATATACCATTGTGCAATTTTAGCTTTTTCTCATATATATTAACTTATAAATATTCACTAGGATTGGATGAAGCTGTGATATCATACAGTCACAGAGAAGACAGGTGTAGAATAAAAAACCCTGCAGATTGTGGCAGAGCTGTCATTTCAAACTTATCCTATAAATGAAAGAGGCGCTACTTAAATAATGAAAAAATTCCCGGTAATAAAATCGTCCTAAAAGCTTCCATTTAAACATTACACAGTTCTCATTTAGATAAAAGTCTTTGAAGTGTTGAGTACTTCAGATCAAGAGATGCTCTTTGTTGCCACTTCATGCTCTGGCTAAAAGATCCCATCTATTTCATTTTATCCACAGTAAAAGGGACATTTAAAATGTGAATTTAACCAAATATTCTCTTTGAAATATGATTTTTCTGCGGTTTACCTGTAAAACCTTTCTTTGAGCTTCCAAAAAAGGAAGCTTTCGAAACATTACTATACTGTGTATGAAATGGTGATGCTCACTGTGTATGTGTTAAAGCTAAAATGACTATTCCACCACTGTAGGGAACTTGTGTAATGAATTCTCTTGGAATATTAGCCATGTTCATGCATTTCATAAGGGAATTTGGTTTGTCGTAAAAGGGTATTTTCTATAATGAGGAAATAAATTTAAAAGGAACCTGTCACCTAGTTTATGCTGTTTTTCATATACTGTATTTCCTTAGCAATGCATGTGTTATGGCAATAAATAGTTAATAATTTATATAAGTTTATTGAAGCCATTCAGAAATCTTCCAGTGTGCAGACTAGAGGCCGGTTTGTAGAAAAATGGCCTTGCTCTTTTCCTCTAGTTAGTTCTCCCTCCTTCCTCCCCTCCTCAGGAAATTCTTCTGTCTCAAGATTATGTAGCAGTGCTGACGCTGTTCTTATCAGCATGGACCGAATGTACTGTACTAATCCAAGGCTAAATTGAAACTATCTAACACACAGAATATGAATTGAATGTTTTCAGAATAAAATTCAGATTCAGCATAATATGATGCAACACCCCTTTTAATATCCCTTTAAGGAGCCGTATATAACTGTTAACTCCTCCCTTAATAAAGGTCTTTGTCATTAAGCTCTACTTTGACATGGTTGTCAGCGTGGTTCTTACGGTGAGGTGCACACACTTAGACAAAGCATCAATTCGGCAGCAGACAATTCAGAGGACAGCCCACCCGAAAGGTGTGATGGGCATCCATTACACATGCCCATATTGCTATATTCATGGTCTGCATGCTTTAGCATTTCAGAGTGCAACTGTCTCTTTACTTGTTATATGTCATGTTCAGTATGCACCTGTTCAGATTGCATGTTAGTGAATGCTGAGTGCCATCAGTCTTTCTAATTAGATTATGGGTTATACTTTCTCACTGTGCACCCCTCCCTATTATCTTTAATTGATTTTTTTCTCTATTAGCAGGTTCCTAGTCACCCATACATATAGAGGTTTTTTTAAACCCAGAACGAGGCTTTAACTTAGTGTAGGGATCCAGTAGAGAGGTACGCCGTGACATGGCTACTAGGCAGATGTAGAAATTAACATTTTTATATGCTAAGTATCTACATTTTGTCATGTCTTTCCTTAGCAGTAATGCATGTCCATATTCCTACATTCATGGTTTGCATGCTTTAGCATTTCAGAGTGCAACTGTCTCTTTATTTGTATATGTCATGTTCAGTATGCACCTGTGCAGACTGCATGTTAGGGAGTGCTGTCAGTCTTCCTGTTTAGATTATTGGTTATACCTTCCCATTGTGCACCCCTCCCCTATTATCCTTAGGTGATTTTATCCTCTATTAGCAGGTTCCTATTCTCCATTCAGAGGGTTTTTTAAACCCAGAATGAGGCTTTAACTTATTGTAGGAACCCAGTAAAGAGATGCATGACATGGCTACTGGGCAGATGTAGAAATGGACATTTGTATGTGCTAAGTATCTACATTTTTTCATGTATTTCCTTAGCATATCTATATTCTTATATTCATACGCATGCTTTAGCATTTCAGAGTGCTCTTTATTTGTTATATGTCATGTTCAGTATGCACCTGTTCAGACTGCATGTTAAGGAGTGCCGTCAGTCTTCTTATTTAGATTATGAGTTATACCTTCTCATTGTGCACTGCTACCCTATTATCCTTAGATGATTTTATTCTCTATTAACAGGTTCCTATTCACCCACACCCACACAAAATGAGTTTTTTTTTTTAAAACCAAGAGTGAGGCTTTAACTTAGTATAGGAACCCTGTAAAGAAGTATGCCATGATGTGGCTACTGGGCAGATAAAGAACTAGCCATTTTATATGCTAAGTATCTACATTTGTTCATATATTTCCTTAGCTGTAATGCAGTTCTATGTTATTACATTCATGGTTTGCATGCTTTAGCATTTCAGAGTGCAGCTGTCTATGTATTTGTCATAATATGTCATGTCCGTATGCCCCTGTTCACATTGCATGTTAGGGAGGGACATCTATTTTCTTATCTAAATTATGGGGTCATGCATTCTGTCTGTGCTCCCCTCCCCTATTAGCCTTAGGCTTATTCTCTATTAGCAGGTTCCTATCTGCCCATACAAATGGAGGATTTTTTAAACCCAGAGAGAAGCATTAATTTAGTGAAGGAACAAGATAAAGAGGTACACTGGGATCGTGGCTAATGGGCAGATATAGAAATGGCTATTTTTATATGGTAAGTATCTCAATTTTTTTTCATACATTTCCATAGCAGTAATGCACTGGATATATTTTTTATTATGGTTTGCACGCTTTAGCAATTCAGAGTACAACTATGTATTTATTTGTCGTATTGTCATGTTCGTTCATGCACCTGGGTCAGAATGCATGTTATTTTTATCTATTACCTCAGGTCCGTTTGCATGGGTGTATCCATAATGCCTTGGAGATGTCACTTACATGTTTTAGCTCAGCCAATCAGTAAGGAATTGTAGCCTAAATAAAAGCTGACCCCGGGAATGCAGCAGCCATATAAGGTTTAGGATAGGAGGAGAACAATGGATGGAGAAGAGAAAGTCTACAAATTTGGACAAATGTTTAATAGCTGAACTGATAATCAGACACCTGGAATTGTATAAAACCATGACAGTAGGAATAAGTTTGTGTGAATTCCAGGCATACATGCTGCAGAACAATATACTGTACATCCTCAGACTGCATATAGCTGACTATGGTGGACTTAAAGGAACCTTTCAAAGTGAATAATGCTACTAGCCTTCGATATAGTGTTAATCTGCAAGTTAAAGCATTCTGAACCTGCCTGGTGCACACAGGGCTTTATTCAGCTTTCAGTCATATGGGCATGGATTCAGTCATCGCTCAGTTTATAGTAAGCAACGGCTGTATAGCACCACTGGGACTGACTGAGAGCTGGTGCTGCTCTGGAGCGGCTGTCAGTCTGTGTCGGGGGTGTGATTACGGGCGCTGCTCACTATACAAGAACGACGACTAGTAAACTTGGCTCACCTTTGTGAAGCTATCGTTGCCTTGAGGAGTAAAGTGCATTGCCTCCGGCAGTGGGGCTCTCTGTGTGGGCACCAGGCAGGTTCAGAGGCTATTAACTGCAGAATAGTTTTATAGTTTATAGTTTTTAAGGTTGAGGTGGACTTCATGTCATCTAGTTCAACCCAAACCTAACATGTTGATCAATATCCATATGTCCAGGTTAATATCATTTTGTCACATTACAACTTCCCTTTAAAATGCCTGAAATGGTGTCATCAGAGGTGATTACTCAGTTATCATAATAAACCAGCATGGACTAGCATAGGAAATGGGAGCAAAGCCCGACACTGGAACCAGGACAGGTAACAGTTACATTTGTTTGTTTGAAGGCTCTTTTAGGAGTTGGCCCCATGAAGAATTCCTGATCTCTAAACTTTCTCTTATTTTTAAGGGATTGACTGTAATACACACTACTCTCCTATATAAGTATGACTAGGGCCACCAAACAAAAGCAGAGCAAAAGGACCTACATCCAGGGCCGCACCGTCCATTGGATAGTGCGAGCCCTGAGTACCAAGCAGCAGCAGGCAGGGGGAGCGGCATTGGAGAAGGGGGCGGTGCCAGCAGCAGTGGCCGGCTTCCAGTGAGATGACGGGCGCCGCAGCGTCACCCGGTAAGAGGGCGGCAGCGCTCCACTAGTGAAGGCTACGGGGGCGGCGGGGCTGAGGTCTGATAGCACCCCCCCTATAGGGGCAGCGGGGCTGGAGTCTGCTAGCACACACCCAATCCACCCCCACCCCCCGGTCCTTACTTATAGCTATAGGGCAGCGGGGCTGGAGTCTACTAGCACCCCCAACGCTCCTCTATAGGGCTCAGGCGGCAGGGAGGCTTGATGCACCCTGCCTACATCAGAAGCAAGTCAAAATCCTATACTAAATAGGGGATTTGATCTGTAATTTATGCAAATGCTCAAATGGGTCTAGAAAATGTATTCTCCATGGAAAAAACTGGATATAATAACCAAAGGGTTGTTATATCTGTCCGCTGACTTACTAGTTAGAGCAGGGGTGGGGAACTCCAGTCCTCGAGGGCCGCAAACAGTTCAGGTTTTCACGATTTCCTTAGTATTGCACAGGGATTGGAATCCTCACCAGTGCAAGTGATTATGTTATCACCTGTGCAATACTAAGGAAATCCTGAAAACATGCACTGTTTGCGGCCCTCGAGGACTGGAGTTCCCCACCCCTGAGTTAGAGGATTGGTGCAGTTTCCTCTGACCTCAGGTGTAGGGAGGAGCTCCTGAGATCCTGGTGGGTGTCATCTGCATTTCCTATTCTAATTAATAGGATGCTCGCAGAATGTGTATCATCAGACTGGAAGAGATAGCCAGCACAAACTCTGTCAATTCATGAACTTTAGAGATATTTGTGTTTTTTCATAAAATCTATGTATTGTATTACACAGGATTTTGCATACTGTCAGTTGGCAGATTTTTCTCAGTGGATGTTTGCAGTCACAGTCATTCCCAATATTCATGGTACTTGCTTCATTATGTTTGCAAAGTTATGCCATGCTTTGTAACATCACTGTACCGACACAGTCTATAAATTCAGGATGGAAAACACAAAGGAGTCAACAGACCTTCCAGTGAAAATCAGTGGAAAAACTGACACCTTCCGATAAATGACTGTCATCTGTAAGCATGGAGCAACACGTTGTTATGCTTGGACACTCAATATTCATGGGCAAAATCACACACCATGTAGGAGCTAGGAAACTATTGTCTTAAAATATAAATCCATTTTGTACTTTGTGTTTTAGGTATTGTAATGTGAACATGCAAATTAAAAAAATAAGAATAAAAGGAGTTAAAATAATTCACCAGTGAGAGTACAATGTAAAATCACTTATGCTCAATGGAGTAACTAGAGTCTTATGGGCCCAGATGCGACGTTTGGACCCGGGGCCCTCGCACGCTCTCATGTTGGTCAATCCTTGTAGTGATCTAAATTGATAAAAACATATTGCCCCTTCTGGCTACATTGTGCATTAATGTCCACTATCCTACTATATGTGATCCCCATCCTGCTATATATGTCCCCATCCTGTGTTATATGGCTCCTATCCTGGCATGTATGGTCCCAATCTAATAAATATGGTCCATATGTCCTCATCCTGGTTTACATGGCCTCATCCTTGTATATAGGTTCCTATTCGGTTTACATGGCCCCACCCTTGTATATATGATCCCCATCCTGGTTTACATGTCCCCATCCTTGTATGTGTGATCCCCATTCTGGTTTACATGGCCCCATCCTTGAATATATGATCCCCATCCTGGTTTACATGTCCCCATCCTTGTATGTATAATCCCCATTCTGGTTTACATGATCCCATCCTTGTATGTATGATCCCCATCTGGTTTACATGGCCCCATCCTTGTATATATGATCCCCATCCTGGTTCACATGGCCTCATCATTGGATATATGATGCCCATCCTGGTTTACATGGCCCCATCCTTGGATATATGATCCCCATTCTGGTTTACATGGCCCATCCTTGTATATATGATCCCCATCCTGGTTTACATTGCCCCATCCTTGGCTATATGATCCATTCCTGGTATATATGTCCCTATCTTCATTTACATTGTTCACATCCTAGTATACATATATGTCCCCATTCTGTCCCTAACGCATAATTAAAACAAAAACATACTACTCACCTTTCCTTTGCTCCCACATTGCCCACTGTCCTCTGTATGCAGTGCACAGTGGCGGCAGCTGACATCAGAGTGCGCACCAATGCAGATGATGTCACTGTCATGCACTGTATATCCAACTTCAACTGCCGCCACTATCTGGCTGACAGCGTGTACAGCGCAAGGACCCAACAGACTCTGCGCCATGATGATTTTCAGCTGGATGCCCATTCTCAGATGTTCATTCAGCTGATGCAGGCGATGGAGTTGGTGGGTCCCCTGCAGCCCCAGGCCTGGTCACAAAAGCGACTCCTGCCACCGCGGTTGTTACGGCCCTGTACATACTAAATCCATAGACTCCAATATGGAAGCCTCTATCTTTTTATTTAGTGGTAATTCAGTCATGCACAAAGAAATGAATGAGAAAATAGCATGCTTTTAGGTATGTAAACTATTACTGAGCTTATCTGTAAGAATGGAGAACCATCCTCAGGGCTTCAATTCAATTAGTCATATGTATGGATGTACAAGTTAAACCATCTTTGTTATTTATTATCTTTATCAAACATTCCATGCAAATGTGAAATCATTTCTGCAGTCCTTTACTTCTTTCCTGCTCATTTCACCTTAAAGGAAATCTGTCAGCAGGCTTTTGCTACCTCGTGTACTAGCTACATAATCCTGGCAAAAATGCCCTGAATCCAACAATGTGTTATATAGATTACTGGATTAAGCCATTCTCACACAATCAAAGAATTTAGTTTCAGGAACACAACAGAGCTGGGAGAGCTGCCCCCACCCACACCAGGCTCTCTATAGAGAGTTTGCATTGACAGTGAGGTGTCAATCAGAGCAGGGGGCGTGTTGGACTGCAGTGCACAAGAAAACGTTCTGCAATGTTAATCACTAGATGATAAATCCTTTAGTTTATGCAAACAATAGCACAGAGCCTGATAAGACTGCTTTCACATCAGCGGTAAATGTAATTTGCGGCAGATCCAGTAGATGTTGTCACACCTGCTGGATCTGCCGCGTAACGGCCGACTTGCGGCACCCATCCGGCAAGCCCCATTCATTCTCTATGGGACTTGCGGTCAGGTGCAGCAAGTGCAGTTTTGCCGGATCAGGCACTTGCGGCACGGCAAAAAAATTATTGCTAGCAGTAGTTTAAAACCCATTCATAAACCTTAAACACAGTGTCCCCACTACTCTGTATGTGAAGCAGAGACATGTTTATTATCACTCAGATTCATCTTCACACTGAATATGGGCATGTAACCATATAAGGTAAAAAGAGGTGAGGCCTACACTGCTGGCTGCTACTGGTGAGGAAACAATGTATCAGATTAGCTCAGCATACAGCATAGTTGCTAAGCAATGTCAGGATTAGTGCAAACTCCTTTCCTTGGCACAAGCTTCTGATCTGGCATTTGGCTCCCCACAGCACAGTCACGATCTCTGTGAACCACTTCTCTGTCGGCTGACCATGGAGTTCACTATCAGCCTGCTCTCAGAAGCTGTAAAAATACACACAGAGTCCTGGCAGATGCTGGTCATGCCCACACAGCCATAAAATGCAGTTTTTAATAGAGCACAGAAAAATGTGAGAAAATAATCCATATTGCACAAAAAAAGCATCATCTTAGTTGCTATATGACCCATCATTTACAACCAGTGCAGTATTTGGTTATTTTTTTCAATTAAACAACATTTTAACTTAAACAGACAGTAATAATTTTTTTTTTTAGTTTATTTACGGGAGTGTTATGGATAAAAAAAATTAACAAACAGAGAGAATAGTTGTTCATCACACAACTAGAATATCCTGCAGTTAGTGAGCACCAGATCTTCTGGCAGAGAAGATCATTTATGGAACTGAACAGGTGCTGGCTGCACTATCAAAGCCCAGGTAAATTATTGTAACAAGAGAAGAAAAAGTGGCACTCGCCAACCTGTGCTAAAAACGCTTCTTCCTTTATTTCAAAGTTCACATAAAATCAGCTGACAGGCAGGTGGGCGACTGGGATGGGGCAAGTCATGAGAGAATCGCTTTTTCGCACTATTAGAGTGCTTCTACAATTATGAACAGTGCGAAAACAGCCATTGTCATCACTTTAGTACTTACTGTGATGTTAGTCATTACATGGACAAGCCGTAAGGCAGATTAGTCAAACATTTGCGGGTCTGATACCAAGAAAGTACATCATGCACTAAGGCAATAGACATAAGCATAATTGGGTCATAGTCTCGGGTCAGAATATCAGGAGGGTAGTGGATCAGAGCAAAAGAATAAGGGAAACGGATGGTCAGAGGAGGTCCAAGGTCTGGCAGCAATATATCAAAACACAGAGCACAGATGAATGTAGCCAACCTGCACCAATGAGCAAAACACTACAACTGGGACTTAAGGGCCCGTCACACTCTACAATGTCGTGAACGATATCGTTGAGACGTCATGGGTTTTGAGACATTCAAACGTCGTAATAATGTCGCAGCGAACACGACCATGATAATTTGGCTGTTGTTGATTGTTATCGAGGTTTATGCCCGGACCATAAATCAGTGTGATCTCCACCCAACCTGCAGAAAACGTTGTGTGAAAAATTGTAAGATGTCGTTTACGACTTCGCCTATTCAGAATGAAGGACGTGGGCGACCAAACGCCCGCAAGTACTGTTGTTTTGTGCGGATCGTTGCTGCGTCGTTTTCGGTTCATACATGTGCACTCACTAGCGTCATTGAACGTCGTTCCCAGCAATGTAGGTAAAGTCAGATCGTTGGTCGGTTCGCCGACACATTGAACGTGTAACCCGCCTTAATGCTACGGGATAGAAAAGAATCACAAAGACCGGGGAACACCAAAACACCCCAGCACTTTCCAAGCCTCAGATTTTAGACTGAGCTGTCAGCGAACACCAAGAGCCAGCACCCCTAGACCAAGGGGGATCACTGAGTTGCACTCCCCAAAACTGAAGCTCACCTGGCATGTTCCATACTACAGCAAACAGTCACTCTTTGTGTCATGACATTTGGCATTAAGGAGAACTGTCCCGGGTTTTTTAACACCTATCTGAGAGCGAATGTGTCAAGACGAGTCTTGATTCCGCACTGTACGTTTACTGGGCTGCTTGCTGTAGTTTTTATAAAATCACTGTTAATCAGCAGGAGATTTTCAAAAAGAGGACTTTTGGCCTATTGCCAGATAGTCAAGTATATTTATGACTCTGAATTTCCCCCCCCCTCCCATGTTTGGGCAGTTTCTCTGTGTACACTGTTTAGGGGCAAAAAGGGCCCCAACGTGATTGGGCGGGGTTATAGAGCTCCACATTCAAAAAAACTGCTAGATTGAGCAAAAAATCAGTGATTTTATCAATAGGGCAGTGTGGAGCCCATCGGTCCCGGCCCGGGGGGTACTGTGGGGATGTCCGGAGGTCGGGTCCGGCCCGGGTTCCGGGTTTCTCAAAGTAAAAGGGGATATATACGTAGATAAAGTTGGTTGTGACGCCACCCGGGTTTGTGGTCAAGAGGGACCACCACTGCAGCGTGCTGCCCCCGGGGGGGATGGAGAGGGGTGCTTCCTTCCTCCTTGTCACGGGTGGACCGGCCCGCCGGGTGGGGCCCGGGGACAGATCAAAAAAGGGTTGAAGCTTTGGGGGAACAGATTAAAGGGGGGTTTTTATTTATTCTTACCACCATAGTAGTTTCGTTAAGGCTTTCCGACGCTCGAAAACCCCCGGGGATGGGCCCTGTGTTTACCTCCTCACAGGTGGGGGCCGGGGGGTCCCCGGGGATGGGGTGCTCCAAATGTTGTGGGCACTGGGTTATTTTATTTCGGGCGGACAGTTCTGGAACACGGGGAAAAGAAAGTTCTGCAACGGGTCTTTTCTGTAACCAGCAGTACATCAACGTGGTTATAGTAACCCCCGGGGCCCCGCAGTGGGTGGGGCCCCTTTGAAACCGCGTGTTCCTCCATTCTAATAATTGGTTCCATTTTCCCAGGTTTACCAGGTGGGTCGGGGGGGCTGCTTCAAGCCCACCAGTGTCGTTTTTGGTTTTTTTGGGGAGCTCAATTACCTTATCCTGACAAAACCTGAGGCAAAACTTACAATCCCCCGTTTTTTTTTACTAGGATAGTTCTTCAACTCGTTCATAGCTAAATACTGATCAAGGTTTTAAACAGTTTTCCAGTGCAGTTAACCCCGGCCTTCTGTAAATCCTCATGCAGATAAGGCTGATATTGTAAAGAGGTACCCCCTCACTTTTCCATAACCTTCCAGGGCTGGTTTTTAAACTCCCTTATAATACTGCACGAAGTTGTATATAATGTACGGTCATGGACTCCTACTAAGGGGCCTTTTATTGGGTAAGCTGTGTTAATATCTTGTTTTGGGAAATCCAACTCTGAGTTTGATGTCCCTTTTACGTTAGCACAATGACGGAGCTGTAATTATTTTAATACAGTTCCCCTCAGACAATTAAGTTATTTTAGTAACCCATTCCTGTTACAAGGCAAAGTATCCATTGACTTGTGATCATCCAAACGGGCTTTCTCCTGATAAAGGTTTGGGACGTCTTGCAATGTTCCTCGGGGAAACCAAACTCTAGGCCGCTCACTATTTGGGGAGTAGTCAAAATAAAATGAGCCTTTAGGCGGAACTTTTCGTTTGATTTGCATCTAATAAGCCAAACCCATCCGGGATGGTGTTTTTCTGAGTCTGTCCCTCTTGGCTCAGTATGAGATAAGATCCGGCTGTGGAGGCATAAGGGTGGCCTACATAGGCCCCATGCCGACACCGCAGGTTATTTAGAAACAGAATGGAGGTAATTTGCCCACCCCGTGTGCAGGCCCCAGCTGCCGCCTGTTTATCTGGCAGACGCGGCTGCATTAGCTGCGAGGTCTGAACTGTCAGGAGGGTGGGCTAGAGACTTTAGACTATGTGACTGTCCTCTGAAGATCATGAACCCTCGCTCCCGCGACCACGTCTGATTTCAGCTGCGCTGCGCGCTCCCACGACCCGAAGGCATTTGCCCTCCAGTTCTGTGTGCTTTTCGTCACACATCTGGCTCAAGTGGGCAGCTCACGGATCGGATCCAGCCGATTGAATCGCTAGATCTCGAGGGAAAGGCTCTGTGGATATTACACACCACTGGCACACGTTAAACTGTAGGTGACATAAAGCCGGCAGTGACCTTGGCAGAATTGCAAAATACTGTCAGCGGAGAAGTAGTAAACTTTGTCCTCACAAGTAACATGACTCTTATGGCTTTTATAATTAAGGATTTACACAGGATAAAACCTCAGTCTGGCAGAACAATCCTGCAATCCTAACCAAGCACCCATCTAATCTTGGGAATAACACAGTGGGCTGTGAATCCACTTCTCTTATAATTTCCTTTTCACACAGCGCTCTGGAATCCCCTGACTGTCAAAAACCCATTTTTTTTTCACCACTTGGTCCACTAAACTTCTCCCTTACTCAATATGTAGTACCTTAGTATTGATTTTTTTAATGCTTGCCACCACTTTATTTCTAAACCCCCCCTTGTGCTATGTAGTTTTACGGGCCTTTCCCGGCACTGGTGCTGCCCTAGTGGTGATGGTTGCTGTGAAGAGTGTTTCACGTGAGCACAACCGGTCTTACGTCTCCCTGCTAGCAGTTCCCTTATGTGGCAACAGCTGATTCGGGGCGTCAGAGCGAACACTCATTGACTTGATATTTGGATTATACTCTGTCCTCTCCTCTTTTTGCCCTTTGGCCTCAACTTTACTAATAAAAAGGTGGGAAAACCTCTCAAATTACTTTTAAAGGGAACTAGGATTCTTATCCCTCGGGCCTTTCCCTTTGAATGATAACAAAATTTAAAAATTATCGCCCCTTTATTTTTTAAAATACCATAATAAAAATTTTGGGCCCTCGGAGGGCTCATAACGTATGGTTAAATGTGATCTTTGTGAGGGTGAAGAAAAATGACCTTGTTCCTGGGACAGTAATCGATCCGTCATCTGTATAATTACATTTTCTCTTTCCGATAGGTAAGTGAAGACTGCATATTGTTGTTAAAATATTTACATTGTTTAAAACACAGTTTCAGGGACACTCTGGGGGAGAGGACACATTAAGTTCCACCTTTAATGCTAAGGCTATTTGAAACCATCAAATACAGACCTGTCATTCTTACCTACTAAGGCGATTTTACTTGTTCCTTTGTGTGTTGGTACCTTGTTGGTCTGAATAGTACTCTAGTCCATGTTTTGTTAGTGCTGAGCCTGAGGGCCCTATGGGTATTGTAACACTCGTATCATCCCTGCAAAATCGAAGATATTTTTACTTGTAACCCTTCCATGGACCACAATTTTTATCATCCAACTCTGCTAATATTCTTGTTTGCCTTTTCTTTTGTTAACGTGATTTTTCATTCGTTTAATATTTCACATACTCTTGGGAGGCAATTTAGACTTAACTCTAGCCGCTGCTTATTGGATGGAGTTTAGGCAGTTTCCTAAAATCAATATCGGGGTTTCAACCTTGTTTGTACAATTTTGGTTAACCCTCCAGATTTTCAATTTGTTTAGATTGGGTTTGGTGCTTCTCTTTATCCATAAGTCTTTGAGGGTTCAGATTTTGCTGTTCAGACGGAGTTTAGCCCGGCTTTACACCTTACCTGGGCTCCTTATCGTCATTGGCTGGTTCACGGGTTTGAGGCAAGAGGGCAGCCGCGGAGCGGACAGAATGAGGGAGAGCTTTCTTTGCCCTCCGGTCCGGTTGGCAGGTTGGGATATCGTACAGGGGCCGCGGTTAACACTACCCGTTTGACTTCCCGTGGAGGGAAGGGCCCCAGCTTCAGCACCATACCAAGCTTTCCATCTGTAAAAACTGGAATGACAGCTTGTCCTTGCTAACAAGGCGTCATGAAGTTTTCAACATATTAGCGTGTTTGCAACATGACCAGTTGGAAACTCGCCACCATTCTGTTACATGATCCGCGTTAAAAGGCCTGGGTTTTTTGCCTCAAGTGGAACCAGCCACGAGACAATCGAACCAAGCTTTAAATGCACATTAGTCTTCTAATAATTCTGTCTTCAGCCCTATTTCTCTATGTGTAATATTGACTACACGATCTGGTCACCCTCAGTCAATGAGGGGACCTTGCGCAGTTTTTTTGGAAAAAATAGAAAAAATAAAACTTTTCTGTAGGAAATAATTTAACTTTTTCCTAAAAAATACCCAAAGTCCTCTTTAATAGTGTTGTCCCCCCACATTTGAGGAGGGTTATCCCAGACAGAACCCTCAGTCTGGCATTACAATCACTTTCAATCCAAAAGACACCAATACAATTCCCCATTAAACTAATAACAGAGGCATAAAAGTGCTTGTGATCCCTTCTGATGTTTAGTTTTGTGCGTTAGCTTCAATCATGATGTACAAAAGGTAAAAACCCTATTTAGGTATTTTCACCCATTGCGTTATCACAGTATTAAAGGCTCCGAAGGGGAAAGCTAAGGATCGGACAACGTTCCTTAAACACACGATTTTTAATCAACTTGCCTTCATTTTATTTGGTTCCTCTGACCTTGTGTCTGTAGCCTGTTTTGGGCCAAAAACAGGAAGCATCATACCCTATTGTGGGCGTGATCTGGGCAGGCGAGATTTCGTGCCCACTGCACTGTGGGCGTGCCCAGCGTCATGGGGTTACCTCTCACAGCTATATTTCGGGGCTACGTGAACCTGCTTCCTGACGGGTGCATAATCTAGAGCTTTGGACCTTCCACTAATTTGAAAAGTTGTATTCCCTCTCTGCGCATCTCCTCTTTATTGCATTGTGCACCAACTTTCATTAATATAAAATTGCAGAGCTCCACGTAACGCCATATTCCTTTTAGCCAGGTCTAAATCCAGGAGTACTACCACAGAAGGAACCCGCCACCCCTGGAAAGTTCCGGACGAAATACCTTTGTGGGGACATTGCAGTCGAAAATTATCAATTTCTAACCCGTTAGTAAATAAAAATGCGCGTGTGCACAGTGCCTAACCTCTTGCATCCTAGCGGAGGAAAGAGGTCAAACCCCTGAAGGGGTATGCTTTAAATAATTCTCACTATTGTGTTCTGGTGAAAACAAATATTCCTTTTTTAGGCTTGAAGTGACTCTATCCGCATGGCCCTCAGCTCTTGTCTCATTTCTCTCCCCCCCCGACACACGGTCAGATGAAGGGTTGCTACCCCCTTCGTTTTTACAATATATTATGATGCACCTGTAAAAACACAGTCAGGATTTGCGAAAAAACACATTGTTTGCAACCCTGGGTGCTTGCAAACGTTTGTGGGAACCACCAACTGGTTGCAAAAGTCCGGTGCCCCTTGAAGCAGAGATCTGGAGTTTAGTCATAGTAAGCCTTTTGCCAGATTGGAGTCAGGCTTTGGAAACTTTAGGCACTGATATGGATTGTTTCTTTACTGATTCCCCAGGCAAATTTGGATGGACATTCTGATCTGATAAAGCGGGTCGGTGCCCCACTTTGACAGGAGAGAGTCAAAATTCAAAGATGACAAAATGGCAGAGTAATTTGGCACTTACTCCAAAGCAGTGGGGAATCATCAAAGCCTCTTTCCCCCCTTTTCTTTGATTTTTGGAAACATGGAGATGTTGAGGCTTCCTTGCTGGGGCATGCCAAAATTTAACTGTTCAATATATGGTCAACTTTTTTCCACAGGGTGGGCTAGGCTCTCCGTGTCTATAAATATTGATATTTCATGTGCTTGATGCTCCTTTTGAAATGGCAAGGTACATCCAGATCGTGAGGCTTTGCGGGGAGCTGAGGCATGGTATTCACTGGGGGGTGTAGATAAAGAGTAGCATTCAAACAGGATATCTGGCTACTTGGCGGCTACCAGAAAGTCGAGGCAGGGCCCCTGGTTTGTTCCCATTTCCCGTTCGAAGTAAATATTTAACAAAAATATGAAAGGTTGCTGGTCTCCGTCCCCTGGCCCAAAACTAGGGAACATATAGGGACTTCGTAGGTTGTCCATAATCTCCAATAGAGGTGGATGGGGACCTTGAGCATTCAAACGAGGTGTGAAATGGAGGTTGGAAATCCAGTCCATTTGTAGCCACAGAAATTCATTGTCCATTTCCACTGAATACTTTTCATACTGATATGGGGCATTATTTCCACCAAGGCCAGCGCTTATACCGACGGGCAACGTTTGGTCACCCGCCCAGGACGGAGCCATCAGCAACTGGGTAGCTGCTACATTGCATGTTAAATAACGTTCATTCCGATTCCTTTATTACTTAGTCACCACTGATCTAATTATTTGTAAGATCTAAAAAACGTAAATTGATACCTATGGTTGTACCAAATTGGTTTAATAATATATAACTTTAATTCCATGAATATGGTTTTCATCTTTACCAGGGAAAAATTCCCACGTTCCGGTGTTTCTGTAAAGAAGCACTGGGTTTTTACTGAAAAGAAAGCCAGCACGGGGGGACCTCTGTATTAAAACCCGAGGGGCGGTGGCAAAACATTTCGATGGTTGGGGGTTATTCAGGGCCTCTGGGATACGATGGAGGGCGGTGGAGGGGGGGCTTTATAGATGGGGTTGTGCTGCAGCAGGGGGGGCCCATATACCGATACCTGTGAGCAGGTGCCTTAATAACCATGCACAGGCTGTGGCAGCGGGCGGCCTTTTTTAAAAACCTTCAGGCAGCTTCTCTTACTGACGGGCGTTGCCAGCAGGGAGGCCGATGATGGGAGCCTGCCAGGGTGCCTCTGATTCACCACAGTACCTTGTGCTGAGGGTGGTATGTTCAAAGTCGGTGTGTTTGCAGTCCTTTTATATTTTCCTTTTAATTTCACTTGCCCGATATTCAATCACTTGTTAGTACCAGATTCTTTCATATCTAGTTTTACAAATGATCCCCAAACGTGGGTTTTCAAAAATCCTTACGTGCTGAAAATTGGTCTTGTTCTTTCCTCTTTGACCCTTTCTTTTTTTTAAAATTCATTTCAGGGGTTATTTAATTCTTTAAAGTTGGATTGCCTATCACATTTAAGCGGTCATATATACTTATTTTTTTCATGTCCATTTGCTGGCTTATCCGGGAATAATGAAATTATTTGAATGGTGGGCAGTTCCCTCAGTTCAGGATACCTCTTGATTTAGTTATCATTCTCTTATCCATAAATTTTGTAGTTTTTTCCATTTCCGATTCTGTTTCAGGTTGTAATTTGATTCGACCTTTATTTATCCATTTTTAAGTGGTGCCCTTTACACGCGGCTTACATTTCTAAGGGTGGCTACAGGAACTTTAAGGTGCGTGAAATCATGGAAGAGGGTGACCACGTGGAGAAGGAAACAAGATAGTAACCGGTGTTCGATGATTCACTCAGAGGGGAGTAAGTTAGCCGTAGGGGGCAATAGCACAGAGCCCCGGGGGGGAAAGGACCCGAAGTCGCTTTGGGTAGGTTCGTAAGATTTCTGTCTTCAAAGGGCGGAAGTGGATGATCAGTGTTACCACCTTTGTGCTCAGTGGGTTTGCTCCTCTTTTTCAGCAGTGGTCACAAAACTGTGAAGGGTGACATGACCTTTATGGAGTCTCTTCCAAAAAGAAAAGCGTATGAAGGTATTTCTTAACATATATAATGCATTTTTTTTGGCAACATACCATTTTTTGTTGGAAGACTCGCAACACAAAACATTCTTGATTCACATGATGCAGACTCAATGTAAAAATGATGCACATTTGGGATTTTTAGACTCAGAGGTGAGACATTCATCAAAGCAGACGAGCTACAGTTATTCGGAAAGCAAGAATCTTTCAAGTGCACATTGTCTTCTGAATAATTTCTTGTCTTCAAGCCCTATTATCTACATAGCACGCTCAAGTAAAAAATATCAGACTCAGCAGCGAATGCTGTAGTCTCTGCCGTCACATACAGCTGCTGTGCGCAGTTTTATTTTTGGAAACAGCAAGAGAAAAACCTATAAAATTATTTCTGTTTAGGAAAATAACTTTCTTAGTATTTTTAATGAAGGCCTCAACTCAAAATACCATTGTGGCCTTCTGGCTTGATAAGTGTGGTACCCTCACATGGTGTGCGGCAGGGGTTGTGCTCCCGGCCGCCTGTAATCTGCCTCACGGTGGTCGAGTTTACTATCACTGTGGATACTCTCCAAATCGCACACACACACAAAGTTTCCCCTTGAAGAAGGGAATATAACAGAGGCATAAAGTGCTTGCACAGTGACTGCGCCAAGGAGAATCTGATGGTGGTGATAGTTGTTTGTGTCGTTAGTCTTCAATCATGAAGGAACAAATATGGCTTAGAAATGAACAGTCACTTTACTGGTAATTTCACTATGGACGATTATATACACATGGTAGTTAGAAGCTGCTCAGGAAGTAGAAACCGACCAGGCATCGGACACAATTGTGCCTGTTGCCATGAAAACACCACGATGTGGCGGCGTGTAATTCAGGAGTTTCCTTCCTGTGTCTTGCAGTTCCTTCTGATTCCTGTGTCTGAGCCGTGCTCAAAAACAGGAAGGCATAATCCCTATGGTGGCGGCGTGTAATCGGGGCACAGGCAAGGTATTTGCGTGCCCTAGTGAACTCCCTGGGGCGTGCCACAGCGTCATGTATACACTCCCCATCAGCTATCATTGGTGGGGGCTACTGTGTAACCATTGGCTGTCCCTGCACAGGATGCCATATTTCACGAGCTGACCAGTCACACTACACATTTGCAATAGCGTCATGTATTAGCCAGCCTCCCTGCGCTGGCTGGCCAATCATGATGCTATTGCATTGTCCAATCACCGTACGAACATCACGTAATACACAAACTCTGTCACGGCTATGTCTTTGCGGCACGCAATATGTACGCCCATATTCCCTTGTGGTAGCAGCGTGTAAACCAGGGAAGGTACTCCACAGAAGGTAACCCGCGGCACCCGTCGGCACTTCCGGGGAACGCAAATACCTTCTGTGGAGCACTTTGTGGCGGCGTGTATATGCGGCATCGGCAACCGTTAGCAACAGGTAAAAATGCGCGTGTGCACATGCGATGCCTACCTTTTGCTACCCTCTGTGGCAGCGTGTAAAGGTACCATTAGAGGTCACAGACAGGCAGACATCTGAAGGGGATATGCTCCCAATAAAATCCAATTTCTCACTCCATGATGTTTCTGCTGATAATCCTATATTCCTTTCTTCCTAGGACAAAAGTAGTCTATCCGCATGCCAGCCATCAGCTCTTTCTCCATTTCTCTCCTCCCCCGACACACTTCGTCATTGTAGCCAGGGTTTGTCTTCCCCCTTCATGTGACTTTTACAACTGCAGTCATTACCTGATTCAGCCTGGTAAGCAGAGTTTTGCACAAAACACTATTCTTCTTGCAACCCATGGGGATTGCCACTTTGTGGGATACCACATAAGCAGTTGCATAGATATGTCTTGGTGCTACTTGGAAGCAGAGATGTGGAGTTTGAGTCGTGAGTCAGAGTCAGTGTCTATTTCTGCCAGAGTTGGAGTCAGAGTCATATTCAGGAAAATTGAGGCACTGGAGTTGGATGTTTGGCTTACTGACTTCGCAGGCATGGTGGTGGAGTCGAAGTTGTGGAGTCGTGGAGTCGAAGTCGGAGTCGGTGTCCATTTTGATGGAGATGGAGTCAAAGTCAAAGATGGATTCAAGCAAATTGATGAGTCAAAGTCGGATGTTTGGCTTACTGTACCTCCAAGAGCAGGGGTGGGGAATCTTTTTTTTGATCATTTGAAGCCCTATGTACGCTCCCCCCTTTCTTTTATTTCTGGATCATTTGGAAATTTCTACCATCCTTTGGGGCTGCACAAAATTATCAACTTGAAATTTCCCATCATATTAGGATAAACAACTCCCTCCTACTGTGGTGGCTAGTTCTGCTTCTCCTATGTGTGGCTGTGATAATATATGTGATATTGATCATGTTGCTTTTCAACTGCTTTTCCAGGTTTGCTAAGGCAATAGACATCACAGAAAATCTGCTGGAGGCATATACGTCTTTGGGGAGGCTGAGGCTGGGTCATAAAGATCACTGGGGAGCTGGATTTAAAGAGTAGGCAGTTGGCAATACGAGGCTACCAGTCTGAGCACTGCTGTCCCCAGGAATCTGCCCGGGGACACAGAAAAGGTCATCGATGGACACATGTGGCCCATGGCCTTTAGGTTCCCTATTCCTGTTCTAGAGTCTCAAATGTAATTTTAACAAATAGTAAAGGTTGTGGTCTCCGTCCTGGGGGTCCGCCAAAAAGCAAGATTCTGGCAGCATTAGCGCAGCGTTACAGTAGTGTAACCCTGCACTAATGCTGCCAATAGAGTCCTATGGATGACAGGACCCAAAGCGCATTCAAACGCTGGCATGTAAATGCCGCAGTTTGAAATCTCGTGCTATTTCGTAGCGCACAGGAAAATGTTCCTTGTCACGTTTTCCAATGTACTGCAAAATAGCGTGAGATTTCAAACTCCGGCACTTAGGCTGGGGTCTCACTTGATTTGGGACCCACGTTTCAAGGCAGCGCTTATACCGGACGGCGCTAACGTTTTAGGTCGGACCCCCCAGGACGGAGACCACTATGCAAGTGTGGCCGTAGCCTAAGCTATATAAGCAGGGGTTAAATAACAAAGTCATGGCGATTACTATTACATGAGTACTTAGTCACCCACAAGATCTATATTATTGAGAGACAAAAAAGCGTAAGGTGCTCACCTGATGGGGTTGTGCGACCCACAACTGGTATATGCACGTATATACTTCCACACTTCCAAGTGCAATATGGTGTTCAACTGAAACCAGGGGAACAAAGTGTCTGATGTTCCGCGCTGCTGTAAAGAAGCACGGATCTTTAGCTGTAAAGAAGAGAAGCCAGCAGGGGGGCCTCTGTATACCGATGGGGGGGCCGTGTGCCAGCAGGGAGACCTCTGTATACCGATGGAGGGGCCGTGTGCCAGCAGGGGGACCTCTGTATACCGATGGAGGGGCCGTGTGCCAGCAGGGGGGCCTCTGTATACCGATGGAGGGGCTGTGTGCCAGCAGGGGGGCCTCTGTATACCGATGGAGGGGCCGTGGCCAGCAGGGGGGCCTCTGTATACCGATGGAGGGGCTGTGTGCCAGCAGGGGGGCCTCTGTATACCGATGGAGGGGCCGTGTGCCAGCAGGGGGCCTCTGTATACCGATGGAGGGGCCGTGTGCCAGCAGGGGGGCCTCTGTATACCGATGGAGGGCCGTGTGCCAGCAGGGGGCCTCTGTATACCGATAGAGGGGCCGTGTGCCAGCAGGGGGCCTCTGTATAATTAACTAAGTTTATATGATAAAAAATTTGACAATGGATAAAAACCACTGTTGCAGAATTACAAGTCATGTTCGCAATCCTTTTTAAATAGGATTTTAGCAAAAATATCAATCTTGGTTTTACAAAAAATCCTTACGTGATGGAAAAAAATGGAGGTCATTTTCATAATCAGCCTCCAAATTACATAAAAATCAGTGAAAACTTCTCTTGTATTTTTCAAAAAATTCAATTTTGCAGGGTTGTATAATATAAAGGCTAGAAAGTGAGATGTCCTATAACTTTACAGCGATGTTCATAAATATAGGCTTATTTTCTGTTCATTGCTACCATTCTGTGCTTACGGGAAATATATTGAATTTATTATGTAATCCGGACTGGTGCGCGACCGCTAGGATGGAGCCCTACATTGTCTTTTCATGTTTTGACCTCTTCAGATGTGTTTATGCATATAACAAACTATATACAACATATATTTTTTGCTATGTTGTTCTAAAGGTACCATTACATGTTTCAAGGTCGTAATGATCTCACCATTATATTTATTCATTTACTAGATGGTGGCCCGATTCTAACGCATCGGGTATTCTAGAATATAGAAATAGAGATTGCGTGGGGAAGGCGGTGAGGGCTGAATTGGGAGGAACTTTGAAGAAGGAGCGGCGGGGAAAGGACGGCGTGGCAGGGGGAGGAGGGAGGACAGAGCAGCAGTGGGGAGGAGGATGGAGGACAGAGGAGGTAGCGGCGGGGTGTGGGAGGATGTAGCAGCACAGGCAGGGGGAGGAAGGAGCGGCAGGGGGAGGATGGAGCACAGAGCGGCAGGGGGGAGGAGGATGGAGGACGAAGCGGCGGGGTGGGGGAGGACGGAGCAGCACAGGCAGGGGGAGGACGGAAGATGGATGACTCAGTGGTTAGCACTGCATGGTGGCTCAGTGGTTAGCACTGCGCGGTGGCTCAGTGGTTAGCAGTGAGTGCGGTGGGCAGAGTGGTCAGCGCAGTGCGGTGGGCAGAGTGGTCAGCGCAGTGCGGTGGGCAGAGTGGTCAGCACAGCAGCGCGGTGGGCAGAGTGGTCAGCGCAGCAGCTCGGTGGGTAGAGTGGTCAGCGCAGCAGCGCGGTGGGCAGAGTGGTCAGCGCAGCAGCGCGGTGGGCAGAGTGCTCAGCGCAGCAGCGCGGTGGGCAGAGTGGTCAGCGCAGCAGCGAGGTGGGCAGAGTGCTCAGCGCAGCAGCGCAGTGGGCAGAGTGCTCAGCGCAGCAGCGCGGTGGGCAGAGTGGTCAGCACAGCAGCACGGTGGGAGGAGGTCAGCACAGCAGCGCAGTGGGCAGAGTGATCAGCGCAGCAGCGTGGTGGGCAGAGTTGCAGGGGCAGGATGGTGGCGAGCGGGGCAGGATGGAGCAAGCGTGGCAGGATGGTGATGGGGTGCAGAATGGTGGCGAGCAGGGGAAGAATGGAGCAAGCGGGGCAGGATGGTGGCGGGGGCAGGATGGGGCGGGGGCAGGATGGTGTGAGCGGGGCAGGATGGAGCATGCGAGGCAGGATGGATGGTGGCTGCGGCAGCGGGGGCGGGCTCGCACACAAACTCTCACTCATAAAAAAAAAAATCATTATCCTCACCTATCCTCTCTCTATCCAGCACTGCCTCCAACAGCAAGGTCCGTCTGCTTACAGGACCTGTGATGATGTCACAGAGCATCATCGGGTCACATGACCGCAGTTACGTGACAACATCGGTGATTGATCTGTCTGTGGGTGAGCTGTCACACGTCTAGATATCGTGGACGATGCACCAACGATGTAGCGAGCAGCGATCGTTCGCACAACCCAGCAAATGATACTTATTCACTGTTGTGAATAGGCAAAGTCGTTAACGAGATCGTTGTCGAGGTCTTGCACACAACGATGCAGCAGGTTGAATGAACGATGAATGACAGTATACAGCAATAAGTCTCATATGGCTCAATATACAGCAGCACCTAAAAATGTTACTTTTTTGTTTAAAGTGTGATTCCTTCTGTCTGGTTGATACCATTTCCTGGTAATTTAGTAACCAGAAGCAAATATTTGTCAGTTCTAAGGATGAAGATGGTGATTGACATTGTTTATCCCTTTATGTATTAGTTTCCATATTTGCTGGTCAAATGTTTTCAGATTTTGTCATGAATAGTCTATTTGCTGATAAAATGTTTCTATTGTTTGTTTGTGTGTTTTCAGTTAAACATGGCAAAGACAAAGCCAAATTTATCATCAATGCCAGAAACCTATTATTTTGAGAGTGAAGTCAGATAGAAGCCAAAAGAGAGGCTATGGAAAACAACTGTTCTCCGAGTCATGTGTCAAATGAACTAAGAATATGGGGTCAAAGTAATCACCAAACTGTGGTGCGATGGCTAAGAGCAGTAGGTTAAATACATGAGTTCCAGTCAAGAAGTCTTTCATCTCGGCAAACAACCGGAAGGTCCACTTAAGTTTCCCAAAGAACAATAGAAAGAGACAGATTGGTCGATGGCCACTTTACACGTCCAATATCGTCATCCAACATCGATAAAAAGTCACGTGGTTCGTGCGTTGGCGCGATATCGTTCATGTGTTGTATGTGTAAATGTGCAATTCGATGCAAGAGTGATGCCAAAACGATATCGGGAAGAATTTGCAGGCTCTCCGACTGCCTGATATTGGATGGACGATCTGGCAGGATCGTGCTGTGTGACAGCCCAACACCGACTTGGAGCACAACTTCCCCTATTCACTCCCATGTTAAATGGTCGTTCCCAGGTTCGCTCATCCAAGTGGGCGTATACATCGCAGTTGTGTTGCCTGCGATATCTCCCTGTTGAAATCTCCTATGCGATCTTTGATTTCAGCCAAAAAGTGCGCGCTCCCGTGCCGTTGTATACAACATCGAAACGATGTTGGGATGTGTAAAGTGGCCATAAGATGTTCTGGTTGGATGAATCCAAGTTCAATCTGTTTGGTAGTGATGGCAGCGCTCTATATATTGCCCATTGGAAAACATGATGAAGTAAGATACTGACACACCTACAGTGTAAACATGGTGGTGGCCATGTCATGGTTTGGAGCGGCTTTTCTGTATCTGCCATTGGGCCCCGCATTGAATTGATAGAGATATGATGCTACCATACATTGGAGAATGTAATACTGCCACATGGTAAAGCCAGAGTAGGCAGGAGCTGCAAATCCCAGCAAGACATTGATCAAGCACATACCCCATTTAGTCAAGATGGTTAGCAAAGAAAATGTTACTTGTTGCAATGGCCAAGCTCCTGATTAAAGTCTATAGAGTACCTTGGATAAAGTTAGGGTGACGAGTTGGGGCAATAAAGATGATTGTTTGCAGATAGCAATGGAATGAAGCAAGATCCTCAAGATGTCTTGAATACCCAAGTGGCGTCAATTCCCCATCATTGCAGTGCAGTAATTAGGGCAAGAGGTTATGCTATTTAATACTAAGTTATGGCAATGTAATCAATGAATTACTCTCTATGTTGTGATCAATAAATAGTATATGCAAAACTTTTGGCAGTCAGTTTTCTTTAATTAAATGACCATACCTATATTGAAAATAATTTTTCTTCAAATTAAGGTCTTGCATGATACAATTTCATAGAGTTTAATTTCATCACCTGGAAAATGGCATCACAACAACCAGACAGAAGTAACCACACGTTAAAAAATAAAGCAAACCTTTCGTTGCCACTGTAAACCCAACATAAGGTTCATTCTCATGTTTTTATTTGTCTGGTCCATGTTTTGAGATGGTGAATTAAGGAGGCAATTTCCCTTTAAGATTTGCTTGTAGAGAGGGTCTCCTCCATAAAATAATGCTAAATTGATAGTTTGAGATAACTATCACCGTCCAATCTACCAAGTAAAGTACACCGAGTGGTTCACAGAAAGATATCCTAAGTAATATCAAAAAATATTAATGAGGTAGCATTACCTTAAAGTGCAAAGTGCTGTCTTAGGGAGTCCAGACAATGTGTTCCTCCACCCCAACGCATGTTTCACACCAGCATCTTCTGGAGGCATGGACCATTGGGTCTACTTAACTGGGTAGATTGGATGGGCACTATTTTAGGGAGTCCAGATGATGTGTTCCTCAACCCCAACACATGTTTCACACCAGCATCTTCTGGGGCATGGACTACTAGGTGTACTTAACTTGGTAGATTGGATGGGCACTGTTGTAGGGAGTCCTGGTAGCAGAGGGGCGGACCTACCGTGGTGCAGCTGGTTCAGCTGCACCAGGGCGCCGACCGGCTAGGGGGCCACTCAAGGCTGCAGGGGGACCCCCAGCTGACCCCTGTAACCCGATGTCAGAGGAGACGAAGGTCGAGCAAGGGAAGCAGGTAGCTTCCTGCCTCCCTTGCCTGATCCCGCCCCTCCCCTCCTCTGCCGCGCGGCAGGTAGGAGAGCTGCAACACTAATAATCGCCCCCCCCCGCTCCTCACTGACGGCGGCCAGCAGCCCCCCCCTCACCGACGGCGGCCAGCACCCCCCATCCTGCTCCTCACCATGGCTGCACCAGGGCCCTCTGGCCCCAAAGTCCGCCACTGTGGTGGCATGTTCCTCACCCCATGCACTTTTCGCACCTGCTTCTTCCAGGAGCATTAGCTACTTGGTGTACTTAACTTGGGAGATTGGATGGGGATACTTACCTCTACATGTCATTGTCTTCTGTACTTTTTTATTCATGTTCACTGATATAGGGATCTTTCCCTTTACTCTCAGAGGTTCCCTAGGCTACTTTTTTTGTGTTCGCTCTCAGGAGCTTCTCCTTGTTTAGTTTCTTTTATGAAATAATTGTTGCAAATAAAGATGTAACTTTTCATCATATTTCATCTCTTTGCTTGAAGTCTTTCAATCTGGGGACAACAAATTCCTGTCCTTTTAGTTTTACATTTAGAAGAACAGCATCACATGAAACATCTACAACTATATTGTACGGAATTTAGTAGCATATTTATCAACCAATTTGCTATGTGACTGACAATATAAATATATGTGTCAGTAATAGATTCAGGGGCGGAACTACTGTGGTGCAGCTGGTTCAGCTGCACCAGGGCCCCGACCGGCTAGGGTGCCCCTTCAAGCCTGCAGGGGGGACCCCAGCCGACCCCCATAAGCCGTTGTCAGAGGAGAGGAGGGTCAGGCAAGGGAAGCGGAAAGCTTCCTGCTTCTCTTGCCTGATCCCACCCCTCCTCTCCTGTGCCCCACCGGCTCCCAGGCACTGGGCGTGGCTCAGCAGGTAGGAGAGCCGCCACAAACACCTCACCGACGGCCGCCAGCACCACCCCGCACCCGCTCGGACCACGCCGACGGCCACCAGCCCCCCCCCGGAACGCGCCGACGGCCACCAGCACCCCCTTCCCTCACCATGGCTGCACCAGGGCCCCCGGGGGTCAAGATCCACCACTGAATAGATTGATACTTATAGTCCAAGAAAAGGGTAAATTTTACTACTAAGATAAAATTCCAAACTCTTAGGTAGAAAGTGATGGAAAATTGGAATTAAACTATTAGGCAATTTTTTTTTCTGATGCCAAAACCTGGTTCTTTGACGGTAAAAAGCTGCTTCCAAAAAGTGAGCTTTGCTGCATTTTTTGTTGCATTTTTTTGGTTGCGTTTCAAATGTGTGCAAATTCTGGTCCTACAACTCCCAGTACTCACACTAGGCACACTGCTGGCTTAGCTCACTTTTACTCTTTGAACACCAGGTGTCAAGAGGTTTTCATCTACCAAGACCCTCCAATTGCTCTACAATCACACCGCATTAAGGTAGCCTGCAATCACTCAAGCAGGAGATTGAAGAGGACACTACAAGTGGATCTGAGCCATGATGATAAACAGCAATGTTGCCTTTTCAGTAACGAATGTTGACAGACACCAAAGACTACCGGTATACACAGGAACTCTGTCGATTCACAAGCAAATGATGTCATGAAGAAATCCCCAAAGGGAACCATGGATTGCCTTGATCTCTCTGTCTACAAATGGCGCAAACTATCACAGTGCATGAAGGAATTGAGGGTAAACTGATTACATTTGCTGATGACACTTAGCTTGGAGGATAGCTAATACTAGTGAAGAGAGGATTCAAACAGATCTAAACTAACTGGAACAGTGGGCAGCAAGTAACAGAATGGTTTATAACAGGAGAAATGCAAAGTCCTACATCTGGGCAAGAAAAATGAACAAAGCATATACAGAATGGGCGAAATATTACTAAGCCACAGCACGTGTGAAAAAGCCTTGGATATACTGATAGATCACAGACTGAACATGAGTCATCAGTGTGATGCAGCAGCAAAACAGGCAAACACAATTCTGGGCTGTATTAGCGGAAGGTCAAGGTCATGTGAAGTCATTATCCTTCTCTACACCTCCTTGATCAGACCTCATCTGGATACTGTGTACAGTTCTGGGAACCACATTTTAAAAAGACATCAACAAACTGGAGCAGGTTTGGAGAAGAGCGATCAGAATGGTGACCGGTCTGCAAACCATGTCCTATGAGGAACGGTTACAGGACTTAAGAAAGCTTAGCTTGCAAAAACGCACACTGAGACGAGACTAAATAACTATCTACAAATATTTCAAGGGCTGTCACATTGTAGAGGGATCAGCTTTATTCTCATTTGCACAAGGAAAGACTAGAAGCAATGGGATGAAACTGAACGGTAGGAGACACAGGTTAGATATTAGAAAAAACTTTATGACAGGGAGGGTGATTAATGGGTAGAACAGGCAGCCATGAGAGGTGGTGAGTTGTCCTTGAATGTAAAGGCCGTGTCACATGTGTCAATGTCGCTAGCAACATCGCCGAAAAGTGACGCATCAGCCATGTCGCTAGCGATATCGCAAGTGCGTCGTGTTGTGTGACAGAGCGACGCAACTGCGATTTATCGCTGGTCGCAGGTTGACAGGTTTACAAGGATGAAAACAAGGAACAGGGCTGCAACTGTCTGTAATTTGAGTGCCTTACAGAGGGAGGGCTGGTCCGGACCAGTATTGTTTTAATTGTTTTTAATATGCTTTTTGGCTCTTTTGTGCCGTTACACACTATAACTTAATAAACCTTCACTTGCATAAAAAATTTTTTCGGTTTGTGCTTCGCCATACAGGGGTACCTTTTTTCTCTCTTGCTTAGGTTTACAAGGATGAACGTAAACCTGTCAATCTGCAACCAGTGATTAGGCTGGATCGCGCCGTCTGACACCGCAATAGCGATGTTGGCGGCGATCCAGCCTATACCACAGCATTGCTGAGAATCGCTCGCTGGGTTGATCCCAGCTCAGCGAGCGATGGCTGCACCCACATCGCTGCGGCATCACCGGCAACATCCTGCCGTGTGACACCAAGACTGCGTTGTCGGAAGTGACCGCGCACTCGCACATCGCTTCCGACATTGCAGCCTTGGTTGACACGTGTGACGGGGCCTTAAATCTTCACACAGAGGCTGAACAGATATCTGTCTAAGATGATTTAGTGAATCCTGCTTTGAGAAGGGGGTTGGACCAGATGACCCTGGAGGTCCCTTCCAATTCCACCATTCTATGATTCTAGTATGATAACCCATATATATATGCTTCTGATATACAGAATAAACCCCCACATAGCCTTCTAAATACAATATCCTGCTTTGGGCAGGGGATTGGACCAGATGACCCAGGAGGTCCCTTCCAACTCTACCTTCTAAACCCTTCAATATATTGATTTAGTTGTCTCTAGAATCACCTAATAAATTACCGTAGCTATTAAACTGTTTGCCCACCTACAGTCTAACTAAAGTGAACGAGTAAAATTGAGACATTGTTCCCAAATGAACTCTGATGATTTTGTCATAGCAATGTTGAGCGGAAAGGCTTTAAACGGATGGATCAGCACAAAACTGCTTATATAGAAGATAGAGATGATTCTGGAAAAAGTCTCCACTTCTCGTACTTCTCATTTACCACCTGGGATTATTTGGACTCTTTACTCACTCAGAGAGTTCTTTAGTGGCTTATAAAGATGGCAGATGGTTATTTGTCAATGGTCATCTCGAGAGACGGTGAGGTTTTAGCACAAGATTTAAACAGAAACATATTGATTTCTGCACTGAAAGCAAACACTCACGGCATACATTCACTGATTACATAGACACATGCCATTTGAAATGATACCCGCTGTCAGATACCGGTACCTGCCAAAGGAACACATCTGTTCTAAGGCTAGAAACTAAGAACCAAGAATTGCATCGCTCTTCTATTGTTGTATTGCGCCAGTTAGGCTTCCTTTACACATATGGTAAGATGTGCTATTGTAACACATCAAATTGCATTAGTCAGACGGAACTTTAATCATTTGTTATTTCTCTTCTCCTTAGCAAATCACTGTGAAGACGTCAGAGACTTTCAGTTATAATTGAAACGACAACAAAAAAATGATAACGTTTTGGTATGTAAATGTGTTCTCCTCCAGAAGGAAGAAGACTATCTCATATTTGGCAAATCAATAATAAATGGTTACTTACTTGGTTGCAAAAGGTTTCTTTGATGCAGCTTTGATCCACTTTAGAGACCCAGCCGATATACGTTATGAAAGAATACTTACAATGTGAAAAAAATATACGGTATGCATATTAGTTTTCCTCCAGAACGAAGAAAATGATTTCATATCTGACATCCATCAGCTTTGTCAGAGTCAGTGTGAATCTAGTCAATACTTATAGATAGTACTGACAGTAGGGAAGTCAGGTAATCTGCAGTCATGCTCCAGGAGAGCTTGCAGTATATTCAAGGAGTAGACAGACAGAGTCATAGTCCAGGGTTAGGTTTCCAGGAGAGCACAGCAAGATTTCAGGGAGTCAGCCGAGGTGTAGTCAGGTTATGGTCCAGAGTCAAAATACCAGAAAACCATAGCAAGAACAGGGAGCAGACAGAATAGTAATCAGCCAAAAGTCCAGGGTCAGAACACAATGATCAAAACTAGACAGACAGGTATGCAGGCCAACAGCACCACTCAAATAGAATCCACGACTGGCAGAGTTCTGGTACAGGCTGCTCAACAAAGCAGCAGAGCAATCACTGAAAATATGGAACATCTGAGCAACCTAGCATCTCCCAGAACCAGAATGGAAGCCTGCACTGTTAATCAACTACTGACAGCTCAGCACCTTAATGCACTGAGCGGAAGAATTGTGACAGTAAAGGTACCTTTACACGCCGCCACTATTACTGGCAATCGGTAGCAACCGAACGTGCGCGTGCACGTTTTGAACGGTTGCTAACGATCGCCGATTCCGCATGTACACGCCGCCATTGCGTTGTCAACTCAAGGTATCGTGGTTCCCCGAAAGTTCCAACAGATCCTGCAAATAACTTCCTGTTGAATCCCGTCGCCCCTTCACACGCCGCAATCAGTAGGGCAATGTGGGCGTATATTTTCTGCGGCGCCAAAACATAGGTGTGTCAGAGTTGTGTATTCTGTGATGCTAACACGCTGATTGGACAACACAATAGCGTCATGATTGGCCAGCCTGCGCAGGAAGGCTGGCTAATACATGACGCCATAGCAATTATGTAGTGTGAATGGACAGCTCTTTAAATATGGCGCCCTGTGAAGGGACAGCCAATGGTAACACAGTAGCCCCCACCAATCATCGCTAATCAGGCGCGGTATCCATGAGGCTGTGGCACGCCCCGGGGAAATCACTAGGAGACGCTGATTCCATCCCTGTCCCCCGTTTACACGCCAATACCAGGGCAATTTTCCCTTTCTGTTGCCTTGGATTTTAGAACACGACTCGGAAACAGCAACTGCGAGAAACCCGATCATTTTCCCAAATTACACGCCGCAACTTCGTAGCAATTTCAAGGCAACAGTGACAAAAATCCCAAATGCCTGGCAGTTGCTACCACGCAGTGGCGGCGTTTAAAGGTACCTTTAGGGATTTGTTTGCAAAACAGTATCACCCAGAGATGTGCTAAAGGAGTCCTCGCCATCTAACCTACACCTTAATCTGTGCTGATGGGAGTAAAAAAGTGTGACATTTATGTCTTGTACTTATATTTTGTAGATGAAGTAAAAATTACTTTCTTTGGGAAAAGAGCTTATCTGCTTATGATCTTTCCATGAAATATTGCGTGTATGTAAGATACCACATTCCATCTGCTCGGGAAGAGTGAATCCATTGAAACTCATATTTGCCAGATTCACCAAATTTTTCCAGTAAATCTTTTATTCTGAGGAATTGATTTGCAGAGAATCAAAATAGCTTCCAAGTCCACAATTGACATAGAGTGAACCTGTCATGTTCATTTTTTTGTTGGTAAACCATTTGAGCAATGTCAGTGCGCCTCTGATGCCGGGTGTACGTGTCCCGGCTTTGGAGAGGTGCACTGTGCATGATTGGAAGTGCAGAAGCTCTTTTCCGATCATGCCTCTTTGAGGTTGGGATGTGTACACTCGGCCTCAGAGGATCACTGACACTGCTGTAATGAGCCATGTGCATGCGCAAGCTTTCCAGCAACTCTAATGACGCCGACTCACAGAAATCATATTATTAAGCCCAGAGGGGAAGGTTACTATGGAAAGAGGCTGACTAGTCTGGGGAAACTAGTTTGACTAGTCAAAAGCCTAATTTGCATATGGAAAACGGAGATAATATATGTTTTCTTTATATGCTGATTGTAGAGGATGATGTTGTACAGGCTGATTAGGAAGGAATTTTGACAGCTGTTGTCTTGGAGGGTACAAGACCAGTTCCCTTTAAATATTTTGCAGCTTCAATCTTGTACAATCCAGTCCTACGACAAAACGACCTAAAATTTCCTAAAGCTTTCTTTTGCCATTGATTGCTTCTCCTCGGAGAGGATGAGTGTGAGTTTCTATCATGGTTTTATTTAATCAGTCAAGTAGAAGGATAAGTGGCATAAAGATTTAAAGACCTGGGATGTTCTCATATTCTGACATGCATTAGCAATGATTAAATTATGGGTCAATCTCACCTGGGAAAGTGCATTATAATCATCAATTCCTGGTAGCATTTGGTTTACTGTTAAAATGCCCATTTAAGAAATCTGCGGAAAATGTCAGGAGGCGAGAGAAAGCACCTTGCGTTAATGTAATATTATTCTTACATTAGTAATTACATCATGTATCTTTTAAATGGGATTTGATTAGAACCTCTTATTTCATCTAATGACTTGACGATACTGACTAGGATGATGAGAGATTCAATTAAGCGATGACCTCAGTCCATTTGCTGAGAATAATGTGGGCTCCGGTCATCGATGAGAGGTTTCCAACCACCTGCTCCTCTGGATGACAATTAGATTTTGGGCAGAGGGGGATAGGAGCACCCGTGTGCCTGACCATCATTTATAAATTGCCTGAGATTGACCCCATTGCTGTCGATCTGAATTACAAAGCAACTGACCCGTTCTGTAAAAGTGAAGCGCTAGTCGTGAAGCCGAACTGTCCTGCAACTGGCAACACTTTTAGTTCTGACAATTATTTTAATTGACTGTTCACAGATCAAGTCTTTTATAACTCTGCCTTACATTTATATGTCATCTCACTGTGTAATATATCATAAATTATTACATACGTCTAAGCTCCATGACAGTCGAGAAAAGTGATATCAACCCTGAGTTACTGCTGCCTTTAATATGCAAGATGGTGACGAATTAGGGCGGCTTCACACTGTGGCATGATCCAGTCCGGTTCTGTCTGGGAGGACCCAGACAGCTGCGGATCGGACCAGCACACAGGACTGGGGGGCTATTATGCTCTCCGGTCCGGGGTGCAGCGCACGCAGCTGCAGCCGCTGACAGCTCAGGACCGCGGGCGCCGCG
Source organism: Allobates femoralis (assembly GCA_033576535.1). Classification (NCBI taxonomy): domain Eukaryota; kingdom Metazoa; phylum Chordata; class Amphibia; order Anura; family Aromobatidae; genus Allobates; species Allobates femoralis. The sequence goes on from JARQOC010000009.1 coordinate 10,555,108, forward strand.
GTCCTGACTTATCAGCTGCGGGAACTGCGTGCGCTGCACACAGGACCGGAGAGCATAATAGACCCCCAGTCCTGTTTGCTGGTCCGATTCGCAGCTGTCTGGGTCCTCCCGGACAGAACCGGACCGGATCATGCCGCAGTGAGAAGCGGCCCTTAAAGGGAAACCTGGTCAAAAAGCAGGTTGTATGGATCAGACCCTGCCTTCATGATTGCAGCCATGTATAATATTCCCTGGAGTTTCAGAAAAATCTACTGTTATGATAGTGTAATCGACTCACACGGGAAAGATATTTAGAACTGCAACTGACCCAACCGGTTCTTGTACCGAGACCTTGCAGTCCTCAATAGTGCCTGTTTAGACTGGAATGACCCTAACATCAGACTAAACAGTGGTGAGTCGGACCTATCCCGCTTAAACAGCCATCGAGTCCTTCACGTTCCACAGCAGGCGAGGGAGACAATTATTGGCATCAGGGAGGTGGCGGTGGGCGGATTAAACATACAGGGGGTGTGAAACTGCCCTTTGGCTCCAGCCACAAGCCACCTCCTATTTGGCTCCACTATATAAGTTTTCAAAGTGTATTATCTCGGGGTACAGGGGGCTCAAGTGCTGGGGGACCCCTTGCCTGGATGCAGCAGACATGCTGCATTCAGTGCTGTAATTAGATCACCATGTATGGTTGGTGACAGGTCCTCTTTAACATTTTTTCCCAGTCCCTACCTGTACCTACTAGCTGTGCAGAATTCAGGCTGGCATGTGTAAAAACCTTACGTTTGTTGACTTGGTAGAATTGGGAACTATTGATCTTGTGGGAATTTTCAGATGACTCCTACTTATAAATGGAGCAATTAGGAAATCCCTCCACATTAGGGAAGGGTCAAGCTACATTTTAACTGCTCGGTTATTACAAATGAATGGTTTACTTAGAAAGTTAATAGGTTGATAGAATTTCCTGAGTTGATTATTCCAAAGTGTTTAACTAATAAGCTCCATTAAACTTTTTTCTTTCCTCCCTTCTGCATTCTAGCAGGTGTATCAGATATTGGTGGGATATTAACAGTGCAATTTGTTAATCTGCCAACACCGGCATTAAACACCCTTTTGTGTGCTGACACCAGATTAATGAGAAGTCAAATCCCATCTACTGTTTTCCTACTGAGGCTAAGAAATTTTGTGTATAATTCATCTACCCGTGTAATGGAAACTTAATGGCATATGAAACGCGGAAAATAGCATTTGCTGTAACGTCTTTATTTTTTAAAGGTAAAGTGCAATTTAAGACCAAACTAATATTTTGAGAGTGGAAAAACTTTTTTTTTCCATCTTTTTTAGATCAAATTTAAATACTACTAGCCCTTAGAATATTTATGCATAATCCTTGAAAAGTGATTTATTCAACGCGTTTCGGAGCGGATTCTGCATCAGGACAATCGCCATGATTGTGATAGTCCTGATGAAGGAGTCTCTGCTCCGAAACGTGTTAAATAAATCATTTTCTCGTGATCCTCCCGTTCATCTTCCTACAATGGCAGCTACGGTTTTTAACCCTTCTTATACCAGTGTCTGCATTTCCACACTATTGGAGCTGCTGCAGACGTTATTATGCCATTCCAGTAGTTGTGTCTCACACAACCCTTCCAGGTGAGCAAATCTTTGCCTCCATCCATTTTCACCATCTCAACAGATGACACCCTATTGCACTATGTCTTTTCTGCATCTAGCCATACCTAGAATACATATACATCATATTTATCAGCTAAATCATTGTAAATTCAGTCTGGTCCATACAGTTTACATTGGTCGACCACCATCTTTACATGACCAATGCGGTCTATATCATGAGACCTTATAAAATCCAGCTGAACTTATGTTAATGTATGTTCCTTACCACTAGGGTGTTTTTGGCAGGTGTAGACTGCTTTGCAAGCTCTGTGAATCACTGTAGTAGTTAAATGAAGTTAATTTTCTTCAGTCTATAAATAGTTAACTTTTGTGGCTTCTCAGGCGGTGGCTGGGTGTGTCAGGTGACCACTCCCCCAGCTGTTAAATAAAACCATTTTTTTCCAGCTGGTGTCGCTGATAGAGTGTACTCTAAGCAAAGATCGTGATCTGCGTGGATGCCAAGTACTGCTCTCTGGAGAAGCACCTGCTGTGTTGATGCTGGAAGTTGCTGTCCTTATCCCGATCCCTAGGTGGAGGTGAGGGGTTATAGCCCAGGACAGAATAGGAGCAAGAGCAAGGTTGGCGGCCCAGACATCTCCACCTTTAGGGATAAATCTAGGAACAGGTGTCAGCCAGGGAACCCCAGTCTACAGGGTCAGACTAGCTTCCCTGACTCAGCTCATGTCTGACAACCTGTTTCTACTCCACTCATGCACTACTAACACTCCAAGACACTTTTACTTTTAGGGATTACTTGACAAATAACTTATTAGTCCTTATTTACAGGGAATCTGTCAAAAGAATTTCACACCTCAAACTATTTGTATGTGTATGTAGATCTTTCACAGACACGATGAGGAAAACCTTGACATGTTCCTTCATTATAAAGAAATCAGCTTTTCAAATGATATGCAGATGAGCCTGAAGGGCTATGGTAGATCTGACGCATCTGTCACTCCAGCTCTATCCCACACCAGGACCACCTCCTCCTGCTTGACTAACAGTCCTTTATGCTGTGTGACTTCAGACAAACAAGCCATCAGTCAAGCAGCAGGAGGAGGCGGCGCTGGGTGGAGAGTAGAGCTGGAGTGACAGAGGTTTCCAATCTACAGCCAAATTTGTATATCAATTCAAACCCTTATTTCTTAGTAATGTAGGAATGTACTGGCCATGTTATGATGCTGCTGGACTTGTCTTTGAATGAGCTACATGATCATATAAATAGATGGGTATGAAATCCTGCTGATAAATTCCTTTCATGGTATGAATTTGTGTACATGATAAATGTATGCAATTAAAATTGTACATGGACATGTAGGGTAAGTTTTTTGAGTGATTCCATGTTTGCCCCAAGACTCTCTCTCTGAATCCTGCCTGGAAAAGCAGATGCACTGCTTCATGCCCCAAAACATGCTCATTTTCTGCATGGTGACCCTTCGCAATTCTCCATTCGCTTATCATTTACAGCATGTGACTTCTGCTTCACCACTACACTCTCTTGACTCAGTACAAAGGTACAAATTTGCTCCTGACAATTGACCATGTCCTGGCCCGATACTGCAGCTCTCCGGTCTAGTACACTATTTGATAAGTCTTCCATCTCCGGAAAGAGTGGCCCTGCTGCTGCTTTAGCTGAGCTGCTGGCCCTGTTTCTCCCCACAGGTGCCCACTTTTGCTAGGCAACTTGAGTCTTTCCGTGTGCTTCTGACCCTGCCATGTTGCTTCGTTGAGGTATGGTGTAAGTATGTAACCTCCACTATCCCGGTGTTTTCTGTGCTGCGTGTTTCAGTCACAGATTCGGATATGGTATCCGGCTTCTGCGCTCCTCTGGGGCGAGTTATGAGGTAACTCAGTCTCCCAGATATGTTCCTCTGTTTCTTGTACTCCTCTCCTCAGACCCTGGCTTCATACTTGAAAGTAGTCAGTGGTCCCTGTCAGGAGCTCAGCACTGCTCCCATTTACAGATCCTCCTCCTAGTGCTCCCTGCACTCAACTGAACTGTCAACTGTCAACTATCAACTAACTACTTCCTCCTCAGACCAGAATATATAAGGGAGCTGCTTGAGCTCCCCCTTCTGGCCTAGAGGTGCAGTGCAGTGCCAGGTGTTGTGTGGGGAGTTAACCCTTGTGATGTTACTGTGGCACTTATCTAGAACATGTGTCTTTACAGAGCCCATCTGAAGATGTGGGCTGGCTTGGAAACTGCTAGAAGCTGACATATTTCAAATCCTCATAGGGCTCTAACCAAAGATTACCTTTTTGCTACATTTTTGCTAAATAAAGGTATTTAGTAAAGTTTGTAATAAATAAATGTACTTTATTTATTTTTATTACATTTCTCAGAGTACCCTTTTAAAAGTTTTTTAAGATAGTCCCTATGTACTTCAGGCTAATGCTGCGCATAAATGTGCCATTGAGAGTGGTTTAATAGGAAAAATAAATATCCTATAAAAACAACTACATCCTTACTTTGACAAAGAGTTGCGAGAGGAACAAGCAGGATTCAGAAAAGGCAGAGGAGCAAGAGATATAATTGCTAACATGAGATTGATCATCGAAAAGACCAAAGAGTTCAACAAGGAGCTCTATTTTTGCTCCATCAACTACAGCTAAGCCTTCGATTATGCTGATCACCAGAGACCTTGGAGCACCATGAAGGATATGGGTGTGCCTTATTAGGAACCTTACATCGATCAAAAAGCAACAGTCCAAATGGAATACAGTGACACAGCATGGTTCAAAGTAGAGTGAGGCGTCAGACAACGCAACATCTTGTCACCATTTCTCTTCAATTTATATGCAGAAGCTATGTTCAGGAAGGCTGGACTTGCCGAAAAAAGAAGAAGGAATCAGAATTGGTGGAAGAGTCATCAACAATCTAAGATACCCAGACGATACAAAACTGATAGCAACAAGCGTAGATGGAATGAAGGACTGCTTGAACATGGGACTGCTACTCATCTCAAAGAAGACAAAGATATTGACTACTGCCAGGAATAATCGGGACACATTTGAAATGGACGGAGACGAACTAGAAGTAGTAAAGGACATCATTCTACTCGGATCAATGATAACTCAAGATGCAGCGACGATCCCGGATGTCAATATGAGAATAGCTATGGGAAAATCAAAAATGAAGTCACTGGACAAGGTCTTCACATCAACGAACATTTCACTGGTGATGAAGACACGGCTCATACATAGTTTGGTCTTTTCTGTAGTAACATATGGAAGTGAAACCTGGACTATATAAGAACAAGACAGAAGAAGGAACAACGCCTTCAAAATGTCATCCTGGAGAGGGATGTTATCAATACCATGGTTGGCAAGAAGAACAAACAAATACATTATGGAACAAATCAAGCGACACTTGAAGAAAAGGTCCCCAAGCTACGACTTCATCATATGAAGACAAAAATAGCTAGAGAAAGACTCTATGCTAGGAAGAATAGAAGGTACAAGGCAAAGTGGAAGACCAGCAACCCAATTGCTTGTCAAGATAATGGTGGACAAGGCCCTGGTGGACCCATCTAGACTTGGATAAGAGCCTGTTGAACCCATCTAAGCTTGGAGAAGACCCTAGCGTACCTATCTAGGCTTAGAGAAGAGCCTAGTAAACTTATCTAGGCTTGGAGAAGACTGATGGACCTACGCTTGGAGAAGACACTGGTGGACCTATCTAGGCTTAGAGAAGAGCCTAGTAGACCTATCTAGGCTTGGAGAAGACTGATGGACCTACGCTTGGAGAAGACACTGGTGGACCTATCTAAGCTCATGCAAGATCAGTCTTCCTACAGAGTGTTCAACCATTGAGTTTCCATGGCTCAAGAACGAGTTGAAGGCCAATAAATAATAATATAATAGGAAAAATACTATGCGTGAAGAACAACCAGATGCCTCTTCTTATTTAGGTATCATTCATTAGTTTCCATGAAAAATTGAAATTTGAAAAACTTGACTTTGACTTTTTTGGCTGAATAAAAATTAAGGATCATCTATAAAAAATAACTTCTTTCTTACTGTCATATTAGTACTTTGAGGACATAAAATACCAGAAAAAAACACAATATTTGAGATAAGTAGGAGAATAGAAATGGAGCTCAAGTCACTAGGCAGCTGTTTCTATCTTGTATTCAGATTCTTTCCTACTGGTTAAAATTGGTGCATGTCCAGACAATTAGCACAGGGTCCAAATACAGATGGCATGGTTGGTATTAAATTTAAGATCAATAATGAGAGCAATGATGTGAGACTCCAGTCATGGGTATTATATTGACAAGCATATCCCTGTATGAAATGATGTTTACAGGCTAAATTCAATTTGTAGTCATAAACTGCTAAATAGAATATAACATCCCATATCGAATAGTAATTTGCTGTGTAAAATGGAAAATAAATTAATTTTAAGATTCCTTAGTTTGCGTGAAAGCATAGAGACATCTATGGAATCTGACTATACACTTTACATAAAACAGGAAATATCTCATTGTGTAAATTATAATCGATCTGAAGTAGAGTCAGGGATACATTTAAAATGAAATCACTTTAAATAGAGTTACGCTTTAGCATAAATTTTCAATATATTTTAAGATTTATTGTAAACCTCCATTTTGTGTACAGTGCCTTGTGAAAGTATTTGGCCCCCTTGAACTTTTCAACCTTTTGCCACATTTCAGGCTTCAAACATAAAGATATAAATTCTAATATTTTTGTGAAGAATCAACAAGTGGGACACAATCGTGAAGTGGAACCAAATTTATTGCGTATTTTAAACTTTCTTAACAAATAAAAAACTGAAAAGTGGGGGGTGCAATATTATTCGGCCCCTTTACTTTCAGTGCAGTAAACTCACTCCAGACGTTCAGTGAGGATCTCTGAATGATCCAATGTTGTCCTAAATGTATGGTAATGATAAATAAAATCCACCTGTGAGTAATCAAGTCTCTGTATAAATGCACCTGCTCTGTGATAGCCTCAGGGTTCTGTTTCAAGTGCAGAGAGCATCATGTAGACCAAGGAACACACCAGGCAGGTCTGAGATACTGTTGTGGCGAAGTTTAAAGCCGGATTTGGATACAAAAAGATTTCCCAAGTTTTAAACATCTGAAGGAGCACTGTGCAAGAGGTCATATTGAAATGGAAGGTGTATCAGACCACTGCAAATCTACCAAGACCCGGCCGTGCCTCTAAACTTTCATCTCGAACAAGGAGAAGACTGATCAGAGATGCAGCCAAAAGGCCCATGATCACTCTGGATGAACTGCAGAGATCTATATCTGAGGTGGGAGAGTCTGTCCATAGGACAACAATCAGTTCACTGCAGAAATCTGGTCTTTATGGAAGAGTGGCAAGAAGAAAGCCATTTCTCAAAGATATCCATAAAAAGTCTCATTTGAAGTTTGCCACAAGCCACCTGGGAGACATCAAACATGTGGAATAAGGGGCTCTGGTCAGATGAAACCAAAATCAAACTTTTTGGCCTTAATGCAAAACGATATTTTTAGTGTAAAAGCAACAAAGCTCGTCACCCTCAGAACACCATCCCCACTGTCACACATGGTGGTGGCAGCATCATGGTTTGGGCCTGCTTTTCTTCAGCAGGGACAGGGAAGATGGTTAAAATTGATGGGAAGATGGACGGAGCCAAATACAGGACCATTCTGGAAGAAAACCTGCTGGAGTCTGCAAAAGACCTGAGACTGGGACAGAGATTTATCTTCCAACAAGACAATGATCCCAAACATAAAGCAAAATCTACAATGGAATGGTTCAAAAATAAACATATCCAGGTGTTAGAATGGCCAAGTCACATCCAGACCTGAATTCAATCGAGAATGTGTGGAAAGAGCTGAAAACTGCTGTTCACAAACGCCTCAATTAGTGATGGGCGAATCCTAAATTACTCGGAATCGCTTGACTCTAGCGAGTCCGAGCACAGGACTCGCTACTCGTTGCGAGTCTAGCGAGTCCAATGTTAATGAATGGGGAAGCGAGTAATAGCGAGTAGTGTGAGATTTACAAATCGCAGATGTGTCTCGGAAGCTTCAGCCTGAAGCAATCCTAGTTTTGTCATTTATTTGCATTGGACTCGTTTACTTTGCAACTGTAATCGCTGGGAAACTCGCACAGATAAGAGTCCTGTCTTCTCTGTGTGCTGGCTGCCAGCTCCAGGGTCCTAGAGCCTGCCTGCTGCCTGATGTAGCAGAGCTGAGATTGTTCTCAGTCTGCTCATTCCCTGTGTACAGACATGAATGTCTGTGCACAGAGATGATGTAGCAGTGCTGAGATTGTTCTCAGTCTGCTCATTCCCTGTGCATAGAAATATATATCTATGCACAGGGGATGTAGCAGAGAGGACATCGCGTTTTGGACTGCGTCGGACGGACGAGGATTTTTTTAATTAAAGATGGAGTCCCTAATGGCTTTTTTTTTTATTTCTAATAAAACATTTTC